>JAUMJM010000005.1:16055000-16680000 GCA_033558235.1 Neomorphus geoffroyi
ATCCATTCTTGTCTCAGGTGCTGGAAAGACGTAGGCAGAACACATGGTCTCATCAGCTGCTCTGTGATGTTGCAAACCTGTAGCAGGATTGGGCTGTTGAGAATATTATTGAGTTACCTCATTTGTCACAAGTTCACAGAATGTTGCCTTGTGAAAAAGATGGCCTTGCATGTCAAAGCAAGACTCTCAGAGAGGAGAGAAATAGAGAGCAGTATAAAACAGATATCTTCCAGGACTTGCTCAAGATTTAGCCAGATGTGATAGGCACGGTAGTAAAGACTGTGTCCAGCTCTCTGCTGAGTCTTGATGGGATGATATTCAAAAGGTAGAAGGTTCCTCACCATCCTAATGGATCTGTGACTCTGGGAATTGGTGATAGGTGTAGCAGCAAAGGTTGTTCATCCTCTGAATCCACTTTCTTCCACTGTTTTGCTTTCTACTCTGACTCTTCTCCTCTCTTACCCCTCCTCTTACCCTTAAAACAGAGATAAAATAATCTAAAATAAGATACAATTTATTTCTCATTCTTTTTGATAATTTATTATTGTTCCTTTGTTCACCTGTCACAATTTTTATTCCTTCTGTCAAAGGAATTAAATCTTTTTTTCAGATTAGATTTGCCATCCTGCTCCCCTTTTGTGCCTTAAGCCAGTAATGTTAGGAATCGTCACATAGTTTTCAAGAGTGCAGTCTGAATAATACATACACTTACATACAGCAGTGTGGTGATGCTTATATTGTCCAGGTGTATCATAACGTTCTAGTGGTCAGTCCTCTGAAATTGTGGTTTGAACTTCAGGAATGCGAATATCTCAGCTGATGTAGCCATACTACCTGGTTATAGTTCTAACATGGGCTGGACTTCTGGTCAGAAGAGATGTACCCTGAATCTGGAGGATTTCTACATTAGCTTTGATTCCATAAAAGCCTAAGAAAATGATCTTCCAAAATGACATATTCATATGGAGACACTTAAAACCCTAAAGCTAGTTGGTACTAACATCTCTTTCCAAGATCTGGTCCATGAACAACTCTCGCGTGTGTCTCTCCTCAGGGTAAGCGCATCTATCAATATTGCTGTGATATGAACATGAACTCTTCAATGCGTTCATGAGCCTCAGGGGTTTTTTTTCTACTTGTTGTTTCCCCTCCCCTCTTTTGTCCCCTCCCTATGTTCTTTCTGTTACTTTATTTTAGATGATATTATAAAAAAGAATGGACTCTGGAAAGAAAATTCTGGGCAATACAGCCTCTTCTGAAAAACATGTACATAAAGTAAAAATATCAAAAACTGTCAAAAGAAGCTGTTAGTGTGAATGTATTTATTTTATCATCAGTGTAAGAGCTTGAATCAGCTCCAGCACTTCAGAACTACAACAATCAGTAATTTATGCAAGTAGAATATTTATTTATCTTTTAAAATATTGGACAATCTGAACCCCAGGTTGCCAATGAGTTTTGTGGGGGAAAAAAAAATATAGACCAACTACTTTTTGAACCATTTATCGGTCAGTAACTCAAGTCAGAAATGGAGAAATGGAAATTGCAGAAATGGAGTAAAGCATATCCCCGCGTGGGTGAATTAGAGCTGGGAGAGAAGCAACTGCTTGTGGGTAGTGCCAATATGGTCTGGGTTAGAAGCTCTGACTTAGAGCCATACTCTTGGAAGAAAGGGCAGTACGGGGTGAATTTCACAGATGTGGGAAAACAGCATGGGAGGGAAACGGGCTTTGCAGCAGGTATGGTGGTAGTTCTTGTCAGTTTATGACTTCTCACTGCCAGGGATTGGGTTCTCCTGGCATCCCTGATGTAGCTCAGCTCCACTGCCCTGTAGTACCCAGCCAGCGCCTGAGCTGTTCAAACAGTGCAGGCGATCGCCCACATCTACTGGGGTGGGAGAACTGCTCGCCTGACTGAAATCAGGAGCTAATCTGTGGGCTGCTTCTTCTGTTTGGAGACTCTGGCTGGGTGGAGAGATGCTACAGAGATGTGATTCATTCCTGATAATGAGTGGGTGAAAATCAGGCAGGCAAAAAAGCTGTGATTCAATGAACCTCCGAACAAAGAGCACAGGAAGAGAGCAACCAGCAAGGGTGCTCGGAGAATGAGTTAGCGTGCACCATTTTAAAAACTATAGAAAGTGTCCACTTGAAATAACAATTTTGGAGGCAGTCATGGTTCTTTATACCAAAACATCCGGGTGTTGTAATAAAAATATGTTCCTTAGTGCATTAAGACATTTCTTTCTGTGATTTCCTTAATTTGGTAGTCAATGGATTCATCCAAACATCATCAGAAAAACGACAAATTAAAATAATAAATCATCTTATTAAAAAATATATGGAACTATTTTTCTGAATCTGATCTGAAAGATATTTTCACTGGTGCAGCCAGTTCATCATTTTGAAGCCTGTAGGACTTGGGGAAGAAAAGAGTGAGGAGAGAAATTATATAGGATGCTGCCAGCTTCATAGTTCCTGGGTGGGATGAATTAGGTGAAGAAAACTAAATATGAAAGTCTTTTCAGGATCTTAAAAAAAAAAAAAAAAGGGAAGAAAAAGGGGTCACAGGGAAAAAAAAGAAATGGGAAATTTTCCACTGATAATAATAAAAATTTAAATACTTCTTTACTTACATTCCTCCAACACTGCTACCTTTTGTCATTATTTTTTCTTTTAAAGCACCGAGTCTATCTCAATTTCATGAGCAGAGACGACAGACTATGCAGAGTTTTATGGCTATTTCAGGGTTTTGGCACGAACTAAAGAGCCGCGCTTATGAATTTCAGTGCAGCATCGAACTGTCAAAGGGTGCGCTCTTTAGGGCAGTGATTATTAACCCGTCATTTGTGCTTTCCTGAGCCTATTCTAGATATTATCCTTGGACAGACAAGGGTTCTATTCTACATTGGCAAGGTCCCAGCTGACAGTGTGCTGACACTGTGGCACTGCTGCATGATTGTCCTTGTGATGCTGACGGAGTCCAAGGAGTGCTGATAAGGGTTGAACCTAGACTTCATTTCCTGGGTCAAAAGATATTTGTCTGATGTTTTCACTGACCATGTTTCTAGCTCTGACCTAGCAGTGCTATTTTGTGTCATTTGTGTATTCTGTGTCATTAATGTGAATTAATTTGTTGCTAACCAGGTTTTAATTTCAAAATGACGAATATGTGTTAGCACAATAATTTAAGAGGTAGTTGTATAGAACTCGTATATGAAATCGAGGTTAATATTAGCATGTTCATGTATAATATTACTTTATATTTGGACAAATTTAGTTCTTTAAGAACTAAATACATACAAAATATTTATTAATTTGCTGAGTTTGAGACAAAATTGTCCTGAGCTTGACTCCAAGCTCTCTGAAATCAGTAATGATAGAAAGTACACATCATGAAGGACGGTTGAGAGGTCAGATGAAACACTGAAGTGCTGCCTTTAGTTAATAGGCAGTATCCCACTATTCAGGGTTATGCCTGTTATTGTAAGGAAGATCATTCCCACACATACTCCGTGTATGTAATTCATGTAAATAAATTACCCTATTAATAAAAGCCAAGCAGATTAAGCAGGTGGTATATTTTCATACGTTAAGTTAGGTGATGTGCAGATATGTTGGGAACTTGGAAGGCTTTACTTTCTTATATTTATGGCAACAGTTTACTCTCAGCTAGCGAAATTGATCAGTAAAGCTACTGTCTTCATGGGTTGCTTTAAAAGTCTGCTCCATTTTTGTAGGCTTCCGCTTTTGATATTTATATATATATAACTGATGTAACTGATCTAATACGTTATTTCTTAACTGAAGAGCCTGTTTGGAGGATTCATGCAAAGCACTATGAAATCCCAGGGAGACCTGACATTTGCATAGTGGGCAGGGGTGAAAGTTTATAGGTACTCTAAGTAAACTGAGAAAATCCTGAGTTAAGGTCCAAGGTTTGCATTCATGAAATGAAGGCTTGTATTCATGAAACAGTTCCTATTAAAATTCTTAATTTTAATTTGAAAATAAATTTAAGCTGTAATTATAAGGGCAAAATTAAATTCCACTAGATCTGTGCTGCTGAGTATTACTTTGTACGTTTAGAAAGCCTTTCAAAGAGATTTGTGAAGATGGGAATGTTGAGAATTTGCTTTCTTGTGAGCACTTTGGAAGAAAACTTTTGAAAAATTGTTGAGAAGCATACTGATACTGCAGTTAGAGCATTGGTTTTAGCATATGAACTGTAAATGTAAACCTTGATGACCCATTTGCAGAATCTTTACGAGCTTAGCAATCTAAACTGCATGGCTGTTTTTGTCTGTGTTCAGTAATGCTTTCTATTTTAACCAGAACAGTTATGGTGGCAGACTCCACACTTGGTCTTGGGATGTGGAGCTGTTTTGCAAGGCATCCTGTTCTCACATTTGAAGTAGAACCTCAGCACAAGCATTGCTAAAACAAACTGGGAGGCTGATTTGGGTGTGCTGTATTCAGGGCATGAAAGTGTTGGAAAGAAGTTTCTTCAGAGCAAAGAAGAACAAAGTCTGTGACAGAGCTTCAAAAGGAAAATATGTTGGGAACAGTCTGGCATGAAGACTGCTTGGTGGCTGTTTTCATGGCAATATCTCAAGTTCTTAGGCAAGGTGCAGTGTGAGCTACCATGCTATCCTAGGAATAGCCTGGGGAATGGATTGTTCATGCAGGAAGAACTCAATGGGTGTTTGTCAAAGAAGTGTCTGATTTGACAGATAGTCTAGTTGTGGGCAGCCATCATTCCTGGTGCACAGGAGGTCCCCAACTTGGGTTGGTTTGGGTTGCTAGTAAGGGCTTGGGTGTCTTCACCTTAGAGTTCATAGCCGTAGGTTGGGTTGAACACCAGCATCGGTGCAGATACAGTAACTACACAGCAGTCTTTGGTATTGTATGTTTCTGACAAGCCACCTGCAAACTGCAGAGGGGAAGATGAAGGGCCAGAGCAGAACTTCAGTGAAAGCTGTGTTGTTTGAAGAAAGCTGAATCTGCATTCTCACTATCTTCTCCTTTACCAGCTAAGTTTTAGTCTTTGAATACTCTTCCGAGTACATCCACAGAGCTATTGATGTTGATTGATAGTTTTGTATCTGAGCAGTGCATGGCTATAACAACCATTTCTTGCAGATTCAAAAAAACCTCTGTAAAACTAGAAGACATTTAAAACCATGAAGTGTGTGTGTGTGTGTGTGTAAGAGGGAGGACAAAGATTTTGCCTCTTTCTCTTTTTTTCCCCCACTTAAAATTAATATTTAAGATTGTTTTTTACATTTCTATGATGTGTATCTTGTTCTGTACATGCTTTTTGCTCTTTTTCTGTTAATTTTACCAGTTCTCACACTGATCTCCTAAACCCTGGCTCCGTTTCATTGGCTTCAGTGAGGGCTGATACCATTTGCAGAGCCAGAATCCAAACTCAAGTTTCCTGATCTCTGCAATCCCTGTTGGGCCCCAGTATGTTGCCTTGAACAGTTGCTTGCTCCTGTCTGCACCGGTTCTTTTAGGGAACGCAGTATCTGATAGTGTGCCCAGGAGCAAGCATCGCGTCTTGAGCTCATCTCCAGCTTCAGGAATGAGCATAGCTGCCCTCAGGTGTTTCACAAAGACCAGAACTGCTTCTGCTTTTAATTTCTTCACTTTGTTGTCTTCTTTTAGAACTTCCCTGAGAAATGCAATTCGGCTGTTGTTTATAGGAATAAGTTTACTTTTGTTTTTATATTTACTCCATGGAACCTGATTTCTGTTTTCTGAGAGTAGGAGCCTCACAGGGCAATCCAACCTGAAGGAAAAATCAGCTACTGTTGCTGACATCTCTTCAGTGCTACAGAATGCAAATAGAGTACTCTGCTTGAGGGAAGTGCAGTGAAGGCATTTTGTCATTTGGAAAGCACAGAAACTAATGAGTCACTTCTTTGAAACAGAGGCTTTCCCCAAAGGAAACTACTTGGGCAACTAGCAGATGTTTGTCATTTTGTACACCTCATTTAAAGCAATCTTCATCTTGATTTTCAAAAGGTCAGGGTGAAGAGGAGAAAATGATGCTGGTTGAAAGTGAAATTTTGTTATTGACTTTTTTTTTCTTTTGCGTTGCCCATAGTGATGTCATTCCAATTTCACAGGCAGATTTTCTCTGAAAATTCATACTGCAAAGCATCTGTCTTCAAATGTACCAATAACTACAGTGGAGAGGTCCAGTAATAGACGATTTTGAGAATGAAGGTGAATTTTTGACCTTGATGAGGGAGGTAATTTTAAAGCTTTGCAAATAAAGAACTGGAGATCACGGTAAGTTTGAGAAACTCCAAGCATCCTAAGGCAAAAATAATGGTATTGATGACTTTGAACATCGTCTTTTAGTAAGCAACCCCAGACCATTAGTTATGAAAAGATAAACCACTTCACTAAGTATCTTGTAGCATTATTTTGGAAAAAGTTTTTGATAGCATCATATGGAAAATATAACAATCAATTTAGAGAAGACAGAAGTTAATAGGAAAAATTCTAATAAGAAACAGATGAGGGATACAGAGACAGGTTGGGACACAGGGGAACTACTCTAGGAATTGCTGAAATGTATACATAAATGTTCAGGTAATTACATCAGTTTAGATTAAAAGAAAGGAATTTATTCATTGCCATAGTTGTTGCAGATTAGAAGGAATTTAGACTAGATAGGTCATAAAGGCACTGAAATTTGTTGTTTCAGTTTTTCAGCATATAATTTTTTTACTTCTCAGGAAAGTCTTGTCTTTTACCTTATTAATTATTTTTGTAATTTCTTTTTAAATTTAAAAATATGATATCTAAAACCTCAAGAAACTGATATTTGATTTGCTGCTGTGGTCAGCATTACCTCTTCCTGCTACCCAGCTGACTTCCTTTATTTTTTTCTGTCTTGTAGTCCATATGCACAGGCTTAATTTTCTTTCTGTATTTTCCACCGCAAATTAATTTTTGCTTTCCAATCACTTTATTTGTAATTGCAAATACTTCAAATTTAACCTTATTTGTGTAGTTTATCCCTTTCTAATACAACACCGCAAATAAAGAAGCAAATTGATTAGCAACTCTGTCTCCTAAAATGGAAAAAGGAATATAATTTAAAAGTCATTATCATGTCCATTTGAGTTTTCTAGGACTATTACAGGGTTACATTCTGCCTCATATGTTAGAACATCCATGTGTACTCTTGCAATTGAATGAATACCATATGTACGAATTTCATTTTCAGTATGTGATTAGATGCCTCTGAATTTCAGCCTAAAAATCCTTCTTTTCCTCCTTGAGGATCTCTGCAGCTTGAAAGAACTTGTGTTCTGCTAGGTTTTTTCTTCTCTATTTCAGGGGGCAGGAGGAAAAGGTAAATGTCTTCACAGGGATTTAAGTGTGTAATTAACAAGATGAACATTGTACTTTTTGTTGAGACAGTAATTTGCTCAAGGTTTTGTTATGTGTTTGTCTTTTCTATAGCTGATGCTCACTTCCAAGTAATTTTTGAAGTTTTTTCCTGCCTTAACAGGGTTGAAAGATTCTCTTTTTTTTTCAAGCTGGTCAAGTCCCGGTTTCCTTTTGGTAAAACACATTCCAAAAATCTTAAGAGACATTTGCTATGGTTTCCCATCATGGTTTTGCTAAAGTTCAAATGAAAGAATAAAATAAAGGTAATAGAAGGTTATGATTAAATTAACGGGAAGCAAATGGCTTTCCAAGAACAAAACAGATTAACCTGGCAGTTTCAGTTGAAACTGGCTTGCTTTTACTTTGTCCCTTTGCTTTCACAAGTGAGTAGCAGTCTTACCTGATAGAATTGATTTCTCTGTCTGTGATATTACTCTTACTGTTTAAGGATTACAGACCAACCCAAAGCCTAGTGCAATCAATGAATTAAGGAACAATCATTTCAATGTCATGGCTCTGCTGATAAACTGTAGGTTTGCTTAAAGTAGGCATTGCCTCAGTGTGGAGTAACTCTCTGACGTGAGTATTTCTGAACTTTGCAGGATTCTGAAAGTATTTCTAGCACATCTTGTCTAAGACTGAATTATATCCAGCTCAAGGCAAGGAACAGGTAATGCTTTTATGGCACTTGGAGCAGCCCAAAAATGAAAGTGATTCTCAGCTCCAAAGACTTGTGCCAAGTTTTTGGCTATTATATTGTAATGGTGGGTGTATGCTCTTTCCAGTCATCCATCCATTCCAGCCCTTGAGAAGTTCTTCATGAACTATTGAAAACCATTTCTGAAAGATAATCCTGTAGCCTGTGTAATTCACTATGAAAGGCTTCCTGCCCTAAGCTGTGTATCTTCCTGCTTTTGGCTCGCTCTTCTCCCTGCCAAAACCCCCTGAACATGATGGGTCTGTGGATTTTTTTCTTTCCTTTTGCCTGTTTTCTGGTAGATCAACAGCACCACTGCCTGCATTATCCACCTACATTATTTAATGAAAGAAATAAGCACTTAAATCTTTCAATTAGGTAGTTTTCAAATCAAATCTAGAAATCATGTTTTACTGCAGAATGTAAACTTTTGACCTCTTGATAGTTTACGATTTTCAGCATTCCTCTAAAAATTTAAAATTCTGAAGCAAGAAAGGGTATTTTGTGACTGATTAATTTCTTGATTCTCTTAGAGAGTGATGCATGGATTGCTCATCAATTTTATGGGGTAATGTATCATGCCACTTATATATATCTCATTATCTTCTCTATGCAAACATGTGTATCAGAAATACAACACTTGAATGCATGCAGGATTTATATTTCCCCAGGGAAAAGTAAAAGTTCAGAATCATAATAGCATCCCCTGGCCCAGTTGGTTGGCATACTGAGTGTCACCTAGCTTTCTGAGAGCCTCTTCTACATTCAGGGCAGCAGCAAATCCATCCTAATCAGGGTGTTAGGCAAGTACTTGGCTTGGTCATGGGCAAATCAAGTTTTTTCATTCTGTATGAGAATTACTCTCTTTGCTCCCTTTTACTATATAAGATAGAAGCTGAATCAGTGCATGGGGAAGAAGTAATGCTTTACTTGCAGGGCTTGTTTACACAAGCAAGAACTATGCAAATTACTTTAAAGTTCTTGTTCCTTTCAGCTTTTTTCTACTAATAATTTTTATCCCACATGTTGGGTTTGGGTTTACACAGCAATGTGAGAAAATGCTAGAAGCTGCCTCCATGTCAGACAGAGCCAATTCCACCTGGCTCTGACAGACCCACTGCTGGCCAAAGCTGAGGCAACTGGCAATAGTGATAGTGCCTTTATGATAAAGTATTTTAAAGGGGGGGAAAATTGCTGCACAACAGCAGCTGGGAGAGTTGGAAGATGTGAGAGAAACAGCCTTGCAGACACCAAAGTCAGTGATGAAGGAGGGGGAGGAGGTGCTCCAGGTGCCAAAGCAGAGTTTCTCCTGCAGCCTGTGGTGAAGACCATGGTGAGAGAGGCTGTCCGTCTGCAGCCTAGAGCAGGTGGGTGTGCCCTGAAGGAAGCTGCAGACCACTGAGAGGAGGCTACGCTGGAACAGGTTTTCTAGCAGACCCTGTGACCCTGTGGAGCTGGAGCACTCTGTCCCTGAAGGACTGCATCCTGTGGAAAGGACGCATGCTGAAGCAATTCGTGAAGAACTGCAGCCTGTGGGAACGACCCATGTTGAAGCAGCGCTAGAGCCCTCTGATAACCTTTGTGGCTCTCCTTAGTCTTGCTCCAACAGGTCTACATCCTTCTTATGCCCACACCTGAATGCAGTACTCCAGGTGGGGTCTCACAAGAGCAGAGCAGAGGGGGAGAATCCCCTCCCTTGCCCTGCTGGCCATGCTTCTTTTGATGCGGCCCAGGATACGGCTGGTTTTCTGGGCTGCAAGCACACGTTGCTGGGTCAAGTTGAGATTCTCATCAACCAACACCCTCAAGTCCCTGTTCTCAGCGCTGGCCTCAGCTTATTTTCTGTCTAGCTTGTATTTGTGCTTGGGATTGCCCTGACTGATATGTTTAATCTTGCATATGGCCTTGTTGAACTTCCTAAGGTTCACATGGGCCCACCTCTCAATCCTGTCAAGGTCCCTCTGGATGTCTTCCAGTCCTTCCAGTGTGTTAGCCACACCACACAGCTTGGTTTCATCAACAAACTTACTGAGGATGCCCTCAATCCCACTACCAATGTGAGCCACAAAGATGTTAAACAGTGCCGATCCCAATACTGACCCCTGAGGAAAACTACTTGTAACCATCTTCCACTTGGACGTTGAGCTGTTGATTACAGTTCTTTGAGTGTGACCATCCAACCAATTCCTTATACATTGAGTGATCTATCCATCAAATCCTTGCCTCTCCAATTTAGAGACAAGGATGTTGTCTGTGACACTGCACAAGTCCAGGTAGATAGCATCAGTTCCTCTTCCCTTATCCACCAGTGCTGCAATCCCACTGTAGAAGGCAACCAAATTTGCAGGCACAATTTGCCCTTAGTGTGTTGGCTGTCACAAATCGTCTCCTTATTTTCCATGTGCCTAAGTATGGTTTCTAGGAGTATCTGCTGTGCAATCTCACCAGGCACAAAGGTGAGACTGTAGCCTTTCTTGGAAACAGAATATCAGATTAGATGAACCCTGGGACTTGCCCAGCACTGATAGTTTTATAAGGAAATGCAAGAATGTAACTTCTAGAGTTCCACAAGACGGATATTTCTCAGATTTCTGAAAAGCAGGAAAAAAAAAGTACAATGTGCATATTTCAGGGGAAAGAAAGAGGACAAGTATTCCTCCTGGAAAATCATCAGCTCTGACATCACCTTTGTCCATAGAAGCAGATATCTGTGTACAAATGGTGAGTGACATAACTTGAAAGCACTGTTCTGAAAAGATTATGTAAACATTGACAAATAGGATGTTTCAGCATATTGAGAACAAGAACAAAGTAGAGCACAATATAAAATTATCTCTTTGCTAGGCCATTTCTAGTAAGTTTTCTTCAAAGATCAGATCATTTCAGTAAATTTACACCAATGAAAGAAGCAAGCAGTTTAGAGGAAGGCACTTTGATACGTGAAAGTAAAGACATTAAAATTGCCTCAAAGACTGTGAATAACCCATTTTCAGGCAGGCATTTTTTGGTTATGTATTACAGTATTTTTATTTGATATTTTTGAGCGATAACATATTTTGACTAGGAAAAATAGTTCATCCAGAACAAAAAGCATCTTTTTTCTTTTTTTAAACCTGTTGTATTCAATCTTCCATTGAATTAATAATCCAAAATTAGTGTCTAAAGGAGTGTATTGTGAAGGGAAGTAGGGGGATGAAATTCTTACACCACGACCTAAACTATTGCTTCAAGGTATGACAAACAGATTAATCATCTTCTTATTAATGAATGTAAACCATTTTTGTGTTACTTAAAACATAAGGATCCTTGCATCAAACTTTATGAATGTTCCTTATGCAGAATTATGGAATCATTTAGGTAGGAAAAGGCTCTTAAAATCTCAGAGTCCAATTGTTAACTTATAACTGCAAGTCCACCACTAAACAATGTCCCTAAGCACTACATCTGCATATCTTTTAAATACCTTGAGCAATGGTGACTCAACCAGTTTCCTGGGCAACCTGTTCCAGAACTTGATAACCCTTTCAGTGAAGAAATTTTTCCAAATATCCAATCTAAACCTCCCATGGCCCAGCTTGAGGCCTTTTCTGCTTGTCCTGTCTCTTGTTGCCTGAGTAAAGAGATCAACACCCACCTTGCTACAAATTCCTTTCAGGTAGTTTTAGAGTGCAAGAACGTCTCCCTTGAGCCTCCCTTTCCCCAGACTAAACAACTCCATTTCCCTCATATGGTCCTCAGGTCTTTTTCTCTAGACCATTCACCGGCTTTTTTGCTCTTCTTCAGACGTGCACATCTACTTATCCTCTAAGTGATTTCAAAAAAACCTTGTATTTACCATTTTCAACTATTTTCACAGCTTGTGGGGAGAGGTTACTGACCACTGCTAGTGACTACTGATTTCACCCCTGTTTTCTCTTAGAACTGCTTACTGAATGCCAGAGGGTTTTATGCAGTTTATTACCCTTTGTTTTATGAAACTGTAAAATATGGTACAGTAAGTCAGAGATTTCCTTTACTGAGACCCCTCAAAATAAGGATTTCAGCATGGAAATTTGCCCAGTTTCTTTTACAGTAAATGCTAAAAAAAAGAATTTATTTCATTCTTTGCAGTCTTGTCCTCTCTCATGTTTCTCTTGTATACTGTGATCGTCAATCGGCCTTAGACTTTGCCAAGATTCCTGCTACTAATGTATTTGAAGAAAGGCTTTGTATTTAGTTTTAATTTCTTTTGCCAGTTACTCTTCAAACCCTCTTTTGGACCCTCCTCATTGTGTTTCTACATTTAATCTGCCAGAGTTTGTGATCATTTCTTTTTCTTAGTTTTGACACAGCTTCAGCCTTCTGAGGGATGTATCCTTGTTTCTAATAACCTCCCTTACCTTCTGTTCAGTCCTCATGAGTTTTCCACTCTTTGTAAAAATGCTCTAAAAAATATCTGTGGTGTGCATTCATCAGTACTAGTCCTTCAAAAATCTCCACGCTGTCTGTAAGATTTTAATTCTCTTAGCTGCTCATTTTAAACAAGTTTCTTCATCATTGAGTGGCTCTGCCTCTGGAAAGGGAGAAAAATTGCATTGTATCTTTTTGGCTTTTGTTGCTTCTGTAGGGATACAGTGTTTATCTTGTTTCTAATATACAGTTTTGAGCCAAGCCATGCGTGATAGTCAGGACAAAGTTGAGAGATGTGTCCCAGTTTGTGCACTGCCTGCACAGCTGCTTTGAGATGCACTTATCGATGACCTTGTAAATATGTGAGCTCTGTGTTTTCTACCAGTGTGAATCTTCATAAGAATAATTGAATTCTCCTACTCTTCTTGTGTTTCCTTCCCTTTCTGCCTCTAATCTCTTGTGGCATAGCAGTCGGTGCTGCCATCCTGTCTGGATGGTGAGTAATGTCTTAAGTTTTTCATATTTAGGCCTTGAATTTTGGTCCCTAAGGACATTCAGGTACTCGATCAGGTAGATAGTTTGTCAGTTTTGATTCATATCAAGTTGGGCTTCTCTGGTCCAATGGGTGTTGAGAGGATGAGTGTAGGCACGAGAGCACAAGGCAAGAAGGGAGTGGCAATAAAGTTCAGGGAAAGAAGTTCTTGCTGTAGCGATTCACCCAGACTTTCACATGGTCAAGGGAGAGAGGGGGGCTCCCCTAAAGAGCAAATAATCCTACCTTCTTTGGAATTAGGCTAGGCAGTTTATTCTTAAAGTTAGATTGGCTGCTTCCGAGTTATTTTTCCAATTACAAAGTACACATTTTAGGTCTCTCTTATGAAGGATGTAAGCTCCTAAAGTTTGTCTTCAGGAAAATATAAGTGTGTGATGTATGCTGATTGGTTTAGTCTCCTTCCTTCTGCTGAAATCAGTCCAATTAAACCTTTTAAATGTTGAGGACAGAGCTCTTTAGCTGGTAGGGCTCACGAGGGAGGGCCAAAGAAATAGGATGCATTGGTTCTCATGCTTGATCCAAGGACTTATTTTTATATTAATTAGTTAATAGGTAAATGAAATCCTTGGAATAGAGACTGGCTCTGCCAATGAAGTAAGTTTACTCCTCAACTCCCTCAGTCTTGGGCCAGTTCTGCTTAAGCATGGAAGCATAGCTTCAAGCACCTGAAGGATTTTCAAGTCCAGATTTTGAGAGTTAAAAATTTTAGTCTTTTCAGGGAGAATGGATCACTTCTTTACATAAAGAGAGAAGGATATATACACAAAGATGGGTAAAAAAAGGATGAGAGTTGCACTTTTATGTCTGATAAGCATAAAAGAACCTAATCCCCCTTAAGTAGCTCAGAAGAGGTACATTATTAATTTAAGAGGTACATACCAGTTATACTAATTCAGGAAAAGAAGTAACTGGTTTTGCCTAACACAAATAGCTTAGTAAGTGATTAATCTGGGACTATTTCTAGGAGACTGCAAGCTTTATGTGCCATCCCAGTTTTAGAGGTGTAGGCACTAAACCTACCTGAAGGTGATGAAAACCATGGTAGTCTGTGACAGCTGGTGAACTGTCTATAAATACATACAAGATGGTTTCAGCAGCTGCAGTGATTTACCAAATTTAAAATCAACTTTCTCATGCATAAAAAGATAAAAATACAAATTCTTGGTGAATGCTCCAAATAATGAATGTCTTTAAAAGTCTGAGTCATTTCAAATGTAGTAGACGATGGAGTTGCAGTATTACTACCTGAATTCTTTTATACTAGGCTAGAAGCAGCTCCTTGTGGGCTTCCTAGGCACAGAATGTGCTGTTTTGTTCTAGATCATTTATATGACCATATTCAGAGGAAGTATTCATTCGGTGACAATTTGAAAATCTGAAGCCAGTTTTCAGTATATATGACTCTGCGGACTGCATTTCATAAGCAACGTCATAGGGAGTTTAATTATTACCTTTTTTTAAAAAAAAGTTAGAAACTTTTATAGTACTTTTACTTAGCAAAAATATTAACCTTTCACTGATACATGTGTTCACAGTGAAGCTGTTTAAACTGACAGCTCCCACTACAACTAGAATTATTCCTTATTTGCAGTCTCATATATCTAAGCATTTCTATTCTTTTGTTCCATTTCATATCCTGTAGATTTTCATACTCGGAGCAGCTTTCTAAAATGCAGAAAGCAATGTGACTAGCATCCATCATATCTATTCTTGCATCTGTTCCCTATGGGAAAATGAGAATAGTGGAGATGCTTTGGGTTTATAAGTGAAGTCAAAGCTGAAAATAACTTTTGCACATAGATGCCCTTTGATTATTCCAGAAATACATTCCAAACACTTAGCCCTGGAGAAAATAATGTCTCTAGTGCAGATGAGTTTCATGCTCACCGCAGAAAATTTCAGCGTGTCAGAGAAACTGTGCTGCTGGCAACATTGCTAATGTTGGCCTTTCAGTTAACCTTGGTTGAAACAATGACATACTTGAAGATAATAACTGAGACCTTGGGCAAGAATAAATACTGTACAGAGAGCCGGTTCAGGAAGCAAAGGACAGATTTGCTATCCAAACAGAAGACAACCTTGTTTGAAGGAGGGGCTACAGCATTTTTAACTTCTTAGTGTTTTCTAAGTGCTGAAGGCTACCAATCCAAATATGCTGTGTTCCCTTACTCAGCTCTAAATACTTTATGAGATAATATGTTCACTGCCCATTGGCATGAAATGGAAGACTTCATGTCAGTGAAGAAAAGCAATCCAACTGACAGGCTGATGTCACTAGTGGTGGCTGCCTCTAGCAAAAAGATTATTCCAGACTTCTAGGTCTATACTGGTAAAATACCAGCTCTAATGCCATCCTCTGGCTAAACAGAAATACTAACCAGCTAAGAAATAAAATCTAGCTTTCTTCTAGCTAGAGGGATTGTTTATTCTGCTATGGACATCTAATAGGAGCTCAGCCATGAAGCATAAGAATTACTCCAATACCTTCCCACATCCTCCAGTTGACTTAAATATACAAATAACATCCCTCCAAATATCCAAGGATCAATCTCTCCCTGCCAAATTTTGCTCCTAAGCTATGCACCTATTATTTTTAACTCTGGAGGAGTTCTTTTTCTATAACCATGGCTGGAATTTGGCCCTTAATAGTGACTGTGTCTTCACTCTCTGTAATGTAGGTCAAGAGAAGAAATTAAATGATGACATTGTGCTGCTTACTGTGGCATCCCCCAGGAGTTTGTGTGGTCTCTACTGATTGCCTTGAATCATTAATCAAAGGGTAACTGCACTGCACAGCCCACAATATATTCTCAGCAGGCACATGCATTGATGAGCCTGCACCAAGAGAAAAGGCTTAATTGCATTGACAGTACAGTTTTTTCACAGTTTAGAGTGTTTATCAAAATTGTGCTTGTAGCATCTAAAAATACTGTAATTAATGCAGCTTCGCACACTGTTTTCTTTTTGGTTTCTTCTGTTAAAGAAGACAGCTGTTAGCTAGGAAAACAAATTCATCTCTTTTCCTTCTCTCTCTCGCCTCCTGTTTTGTATTTGAGTGCATCAGTAGGAGGCTCACAGTTTGTTGTAAGTGTTCATTCACAGTTTCTGCAGATTTCTACATTCATATTCACAAAGGCAGAATATTTCAAGATGTCCTTCATATCAAGTTACTGTTATTCACATTAGGCGTGTGGAATACAGATTTCAGAGGCTTTGCTTCCCAAGGCAGAACAATGATCTTTAAGGGAACAAAACCCACACTCCTCGAGAAGAGTGTGATAACTTGTTTCATTTCTTCATTCTTAAATTGTTTCCTTTTGTTGCTGATCTAAATATGCCTTATGAGTATTAACATACAGAGTACATTGCAGAATAAGGACAGTAGACCTTGTTTGATCAGATAAAGCATCTGCAAGAGAAGGTGAGGGAGATACTTGTGAATCGGATTGACACCATTAGAGAGTTAGGCCTTGGCTCCTGGGCGGGCCAGGGTGGTACTTTTCTTTTCCCTGTTAAATTTTCAGGCTGTGAGAACAGGAAAGGACACAGAAGTGTGCCATGTAGTTTTGGCCACCTCCATGGGCGGCTGCAAGACCATGAGAAACCCATGGTGGGTCAGTGGCAAGCAGGCTGGGCGTAAGGGAAGACAAGTGACTTAGGTTAAAGAACGTACTGGAAAAAAGGTCTCTTAACATCAAGAAAAGGAGACTTAACATCTGTTTTGCTCACACCTCTACAGAAAAATAGTATTATCATCACTCATTTTTGTCATCAATCCACTACCATTAACTTCTGTAAAGTGCTTTGCTACTTCAAATATCTGCTTCAGGTTTTAAAATGTTCCAGTTCCTACATATTGACTTGTAAATCTTGTATTGCAGTGCAGAAGGCTGTTTATGTAGCAGAGCTTTGCAAGGCTGCAATTTCACTGAAATGGCTATTATTACCTTATAGACTGCGAGGGTAAAGCTCAAGTGGTGCAGTATATGTAATCCTAAGGTTAAATAATGGATTTTGTCATAACGTTACACTGGCCTTTATACTGCTGCTGTTGCTGTAGGACTTGCCACTGTATTAAAACAGGATCATATTGAAAATCTTTATCATTTCTGGCATAAACGCTTGCACTGTGTATACACACGATGCAAAGGCTCAAGACCGCAGAGCAGGTAGAAGTACCCTGAGTTCATCAAATGCTTTCTGCTTTGTGAATGAAGATATTTATAGCCAAGCTGCCATTACATTGCAAGTATACAATGCATGCAAGAATTGGGATTATTTAGTCATGACTGCAGCCATAGAGACCATTTAATTAAATGATCCTATGACAGTTTAAATAATAGCTAAGCATTAAGACCTGCAACAGTTGAAATGGTGCCTGTTGAACAGCACCAGATCTGGCATCAAGTAAGATACTGGTCCCATGGTGAAGTCTGCACCCACCAAAACCCATACCCACCACGAGATATTAATTACTATGAATTAATCAGTAAGACATATGTAGCACAAAAGAAGGAAATGAAATATAATTAAAGGACAAAATTCACAATAGTTAACAGAGAAAATAAATGAAAATAAAGTGTATTTTAAACAATTATGATTTTAATGAAGATGATCTTAACATAAGTCTTAATAGACACTTAATGCACTTAAACCATTCGTTCTCCTTTGGTATATTAAAGTAGTATATTGAATGGGATGGAACAACTTGAAAATTTCTCTATAGTAGGCTTTAAGAAAATGTATTGAATTAGGAGATTATTTAGGCTATCAGTTCCTATAATCTTTCAGAATAATTTGAGTTTAATATCTTTGGAAAAAAAGATGCCACTTTTTTTCCCAGTACAAACTGTGCTCTTGGAAGTGCTGCCTTACAGATTAGATTAAACTTAATGCATGTTGATTTTGAGTCTTAAAACCTTGAAGAAGCAAGGTGTCCCTAGAATTGATGATGCAGCTTGTGCTGGCGTCTCCTTTCATTCATTAGCCATACAGCATTAAACGATAGCAATTATGCCACTGCTATTAAAATTACATCAGGACTTCCATTTAAAGGGATGAAAAAACCACAAAACGAACATTCTGTACCTGTTCCAAGATAAGCTCTTGAAATCAACAATGGTCTTTGCATTGCAGGGTAGGGTTTTTTTTTCTTTGTATAATGAGGAGAACGATTGTTGCAGCTTATGAGTTTTCCTTTGTCTCGGTTGTGGAAAACTATAGAAGAAAACTTATTCTGTATCTGAAAACTATTTTCTGCTTTCACAAAGTGTGACACTGTAACATGTTGGATGAGTAGGAACTAACCCTCACTTTGTGTCGAGCTGCTGTTTTGATTTATGACTAAGCTGCTGCTGAGGCTTTTCTAGCCTTTCAAAGAGGCCATCATTAAGGATGAAAATACTGATATTTCAAAGTCCACTTACCTGCTGATGCTGGAAAGTGCTGAGACTGGCTTTCCTCTCCTTCAGCCATGCCCACCTTCATTCACTTCTTACCAGAAACCCACTTTTCCTTCGACTTAGCAGAGAAAGTAAAATGGCAGAATGGGAAGCATTACTCGTTGAAGCTTAACCTAAATACATATGTGGATTTTAAAAGAAGTAGCAGCTTTTTAGCCAGTCATCTGTCAGCCTCGGGGTTCACTGGCTTAGACAGGGAGCAGTGAGGCAAGTCTGATATAACACAGGTGGCTTCCGAAAGCTGCCCACAGCCTGTACGGGTCAATCAGGCTGAGGGCAAATGCTCTGCTCACAGCCAGCACGGCGCTGCCTGCAAACGCTCTGACCCACAGCATGAATACTTCCACCTCTCCTTCTCCGTTCCCCACCCTACATCTGGTAAATGTCTTCCCTGGCACAGTTAGAGAGATGCCACAGTGCCATCTCACTGCCGTCATGTATGCCTTGCACTACTATAGCTCACCTAAAGATATAAGAAAAGAAACCATAAATGCTGGGCAGGGAAAAACCTACAAGAAAAAGTACAGGTTGCATCTTATTGGTTACAGTTTGCTCAGCACAGAATCATCTTAACACAGGCAGGCTCAGCTTTTTACTGCTGTCCTTGCCCTTCTGTGAGCCAGCAATTTACACAGACTTTGAGAAAGATTGTCAACTTTAATGAAAATACAGAAGTAAAACAGCAATTTAAGGTCAACCTTCACTCTACTATTACTATAATACTAACCTATTCCATTTAAGCAGGCATTTGTTCTGCTTTTTTAATATGCTTGGTAACATTAAACCCTAAAATACAGATGCTCTTACTGATTTTACAGTAACATTACAATTCTTAAAATATTCCTGTCTAATTTTAACAGTGAGAGGAAGTTTGGGTTGGAACTCCACAGGAATCAGTTCTGGGGAAGCAGAACCCTGGGTAGGATTCACGCGGTTCTTGTCAAGCAAGCCATTCAGATAATTGCAGCGCCAATTGCTTTACAAAAAGCCAAACTGTTGTTTTCAAAAACCAGCTGCAGTACAATACGTCTACTGGTATCAATGTCTATTGATAAAAAATTATCTAAACCTGATGTCTGTTATCCTGAAAAAATATCTGGAGAATGGGATTTTTTCATGATGTATGTACTTTTAAACAATTCACTATATAAAAGCTTAGTCTGTTCCTGCACAGACGAGTAATTTTGAGTGATATTTCAGCTGTCAGTTGTTTTCAAATGTTGTTAAGGTTTTTTATTCCTAGTTTAAATCATACACTAAACTCCTTTAGTATTCAAAAGAGTTATGGACAGTGTTGAATGCTTTCTCTCTTGGCCCTCAATAGCCTAACAAATAATTTAGTGTGTATGAATGATATATGAAATTCCTTAGTTATCAAAAATGTAAAATTTTGATCAAAACTGAAATTTACTACAGCATCTATGGTATTTTATTTTTCCTTCAGTCATGGATTAACTTACTGCACAGTCAGGTGATGTGTTCTTGCAGACTGCAGGACCATTGTGAAACTCATGGGGAATTTATGTGAAGTAATATATATTTCCCTTGAAACAGAGAAACCCACTTATACCCACAATCCTTTCTAGGGAAAGGCAACCACCCTCCTTCCCCCTGACAAACCACCACCAGCACCATCCTGTAGCCATGTGTTTTGTCAGTGTAAGAGCTGTAGGTGCTGTTTATGGAGTTATAGTGTTTATTGCCCTTAAATCCAGACTCCACATTTTTCCATCAGTCTGTGATACACTGATGAATTATATAAACCAGGTCATTGGACTACCACTCCATAATGCACAGGGCTAATAATAATCATTCCTCAGCCTCACTTGGACATTGATGTGGTTTCTGTGGTTTTGGATCAAATCATGTTATTAATACAAGTGTATTAATCTTTCCACACTCTTACTTATCTTGAGCACACGTGTGCAAATTTGTCTTGCAACTCACCCCTGCAGTGCCTCAAATGTTTCCGGGCCTTCACTGCAGTTCACTGGATTTATAGAAGGATTAGAAGGGTTCAGAGGCCCTGTAATCATGTGTGATGGATGACTGCATCCTCCAGTGCCATGGTTTTGAATATCAACTCACCGTATCTAGACTCCACCACTCTCCAGCATGAGTTCAACAGCTACAGGCAATAACTGCTTCTAACAATATGTGACTCTGGAGCCATTTGCATTTTGTTCTTCCAGATGAAGCCCTGCTGACATCAAGCCAGCTGCCCTAACACATCTCAGCACTGGCTGTAACCATATAATTTACTATGGCTGTTTTCTCTTGGGATTAGGCATTGCACATGGCCACACAGGCTGTCTAAGCCAGGTGATTTTGATCAGTGTTGGTCAAACCAAGCTGTGCTTCTGAAGCCACTAGCCACTTCACATAGATCTTCAAAAGTCCCAGCTCTTTATCCAAAGCTTAAATCTGAGTAGCAGCTTCTTGTGTTTCATGGTCATGTTCTCAGGGGCCCTTCTCTTCTGTATTTTTACCTACCTACCTATTTTTACCACTACAGATTGTCCTTGTTTGTGTGTGTGCCCGTCCTTCATCATGCAAAGGGCCATAATGACTCCATTTTCACTAGGTGTAGTCCCAGGTGGACGGGGATTATCCAAAATGTCTCTGTGCCAGTTCTTAGGACCCCATTTCGCTATCTTCCGATTTATACTGCAGTGACTCTACCCACTTTGCCCAGTCACTTCTGTTTAAGCTTCTCAGTTATCTTCTTCCAAGAGTTGTGCTCCTCACTTTCCCATCTCCTCTGATGTGTTTTCTCCAGCACTGCTGTAACAGCTGCCTTAGCCCAACCCAACACACAGGTTTTTTCCCCGTCCCATTTTTTAATATCTGAAATTTCTTTCTCCTCCCACCCTCACCATCCTTTGCTAGCAGCAGCTGCTTTTAGCTGTTCTGCAGCAAAGGACTGGCTTCGTACTCCTCACAGTGATCCCCACAATATTTGTTTTCATCTCCTAATGCCCTGCTCTTATCTTCACTATCAGCCTGGGGCCCAACATTCCTCCAGCCCAGGCTGCCCTCCCTGTTAACTCCTCCTTTCCCATAAGCAATCTACTCTTCCTAAAGCCCTCAAAACCTCATTCAACTTTACTTAAAAGACCTTTAATAGAATTAGATGTCCAAAGGTCAGCACCCGACTTTCCCGCCTGTGCTTTTACAGTAGAACCCATAGTAGTCTCTCTCTTTCAAAGACTGTGTCTGTGTTCACTGGTAGATTTTAAAATTCCTTCACCGTCGTGCTTTGGCATACATGGGTTATGACCTTTTTACCAACCTGGTATTCAAGTGTTCTTGTTTGCTGTACGTGACAATGATACAATTTCTATTTCTGCTTCACTCAGGCTCTCACATTCTTACTCTTATAGCCTTGGTTGTTGAGTTCCCCGCGTTCTCCAGTCCTTTACAAGAGAAACAATGCCTTTTGCTGTTTGCAGGACCCACCTGGTGCAGAGTGGACTAAAGAGAATAGGACCATTTTTTCGCTAATTTTACTAAAAAATTGAAGAAGATACATAATTGCTAGCATTTCTGTTATGCTAGGCAATTTTTGAAATCACTTACATGTGCATCAACATGCACAAAGTCACAAGGAGGACACAATTAAAGGGGAAGGAGCCCATGCCTGGAGTCTCACATGGTAGGTGGTCACTGTGTCATCCGTGTACTATTTTATCTTCACGTTGTTTTTTATATAGTGCAGTTTCACAGCAAAACACTCTTTATGTACTCTGAATAAGGGTTTGTTTGCACAATTTACTTTGCAGATAGTCGTGCAAACGCAACTACACTATGTATCAGTGAAGTGGATTTTTGTGAGGTGCCTGAAGTTTTGCACCAGCTTTGCAACCTAGTCATATTGCAAAACATTTAATTCCATTAGCATTTAATCTGCTAAACTCATGAGAGTCCATGGCAGATACATTCTGCAGCAGAAATAGTCATGATCAGCAGCAGTGACTGGAATTTCCTGTGCTGGATATTGTGTATTTGCAGGAAAAGTTAAATGGAACTGAAGTGGTTGGTGGGTTCTATCAGTTGTATCATGAGAATTACAATTGCATTCCTCACTTAAAGCTTTGAGAGGTGAACAAGTCTGTCAAGTCACTAAAATTATTAAGGAGTTACATTGACTCTTTCTTTAGCAGAGAAAAATTTGGGATGGAAACTATAAGTAAAAGGGCTTCAAAGTAAGAAGAAAAGTCTTGGGTTTACTTTAAGTTTTGTATTGACATTTCTTTAGTTAATCTGGAGGGAGGTTGCTTACTGATTATTAGTCCTACAATGAGTTCTACAGAGGGCCTTGTTGTGCGTGTCGGCCATGAGAAACTAAATTTCATTGTGCTTTTTTCGTGAGTGTTTTCAGTTTCCCATTCAGTTTCATGAAGATCGATCAAACCTACGGACTTATTGAAGTGTACATTATTTCCATATATGGGAGCTGTGTCAGTTTTTTATTACTTGCTGTCACAAGTATCTTTGGTTTACTCTTAGGAAATATCCTCTGCAATGTGCTGGGTTTCAGATGTTCCTAATAGACCTGAAATTGTTAAGGCAGTGTTTTCTGTTCTCTTGTCAGAACTACCAGTTTTGACAAGGAATATGTGCTGGATTTACTGCATTTGTTTCGTATTTTACATATGCTTGGTCAGCTAAACTGGCTTCATCTTTTCTTTTTCTCTATTCCTGAAAAATTTGCAATCCTGGAAGTCTTATGCTATTCCACACCCTCTTCACGCTTGCAACTAAAATATTGGCTATAACGCCCTGAAGATTATTCCTTGCTGATTTGATTTGTAGGGTCACCAAGAATCTTACTGGTGCTTGTTGGACGAAGAAACTGCAATACATGTTCTAGATTACCAGAGTTTTCTTATTTATGGTGGTCAAAAATCTAACAGTCATTTGATTTAGGATTTCCAAAAGGATAGGGAAATAGGCACAAATCAAATGAATCAATCATCTTTACTATCTATAGAGTTTAAAAAAATTGTCAGAATAAAAAAGTTTGTGTTAATGAAAATCAGTATGAAATAATTGCACATATTGAAATGAATATAGTTTATTCCTTAAGGGTTTAGTATTGCCTAATCTGTGAGGCTGGCCATTGAAAATCCTTGAAATCAGGAATGACTGTTGAAGAAGGCTGTTACAGGAATTGTCAGCGGACAGTCTCTAACCTCCCTTGCACTTTTGGCAGTTTGACCTGGTATCTTCCTCTTGAGAGAGAAGAGAAAGACTGGAGATAGAAAAGACTAACCTAGCTCCTTTCTTGTGAATTTCCTGTGCTCCTTTCAGTCCCTACTCAAGACAGAATGCCTCTTTCTATTTCCTTATAAAGGTTAAAGTTACAAGGCTGTAAGGAGCCTTGTGACTAGGCACACATACAACAAGAAATACAATTACATTATTATCTTCATTCTTCCTCTAAGGTGTTTTTTGTAGGTATCATGGATTGCATCGTTCATGTTCATGCATTATTTTTGAAGGTGGCTTTGAAGATTTTTAGGATTTATCATATGCTTAGTCACATATGTTTCTAGCAACATGACTGAAATGTGTTTCACCCTCTCCCCAAACAATATATTCCAGACATGACACACAAATGAGCATTAACACTAAGAAGTCAAGCTTGGATTAGTTTATACCTTGTGCTCCTGTTTGATTATGGATGACATTCTGAGAACAAAAATGTTCTTCTTTGTGCATCTACTTAAAAACCAAATAGCTGAAAAGGGTGCTAGCAGGGACATTTTCCCAAAAACTGAAACTTAGTATTAAAAT
Source organism: Neomorphus geoffroyi (assembly GCA_033558235.1). Lineage (NCBI taxonomy): Eukaryota > Metazoa > Chordata > Aves > Cuculiformes > Neomorphidae > Neomorphus > Neomorphus geoffroyi. Next base: position 16,079,313 of record JAUMJM010000005.1, read on the forward strand.
TGGCCAGTTTATTCCTTTCTTTAAAATACATAAATAACCATCTCCCCACATGCAGAAAACCTGTGTAATAACCTTAAATCCCACATTACCTCTGTTTTGTGTTTGGTTTGATTTTTTTAGTTAGTTAGTTTGCTTCTTCTTTTACATTAGCCAAAGAGCCTCCCAGCCACCCAGTGGCTAACCTTAGAATGATGAAGTATCTGTGAGCATAGGAGAAAAGAGAATGTGAAATGGTCAAGGAAAACTTTTTATAAGTGGGGAAAATTTAAAATAAACTTTGCCAAAACTTATTCTCACTGCTACAAATAAAATCAATTTAAAGCATAGTAACTTTATTTTAATTTAATATTTGTTTTGCCATCCAAAAAAAGGGCATTAAATTTAATGTACAGGAGGTTTCTTACTGTAGAACTACTGGGAAAGGGAGCAAGAACCAAGAAGAACTTGAAGAAACTGTGCAAGTGTACTATATGGGACATGCAAAAATAAATCCTGCTTACTGATAGAAACTGTGCCAGGGTGTACTATCCACACTCCTCCCTAGCTGCAATAACTATTTCATTTTATGAAAAGATCTCTCTCTGTTACCTATATTCTACACATCTCATCTAGGTGTCCTCCTGATGATGATATGTAATGTGTCTTTGGGCAAATGGAAGCCCAAAATAAGAAACTGAAGAAGAGAAAGGGGGCAGCATATGATACTGCGGATGCAAGGTTTGACTTCCCACTCGTTAAAGATTAACATCAAACCCAAACCCAAACGCCTGTAGCAACGTTCAGTATGTGTATGGCTACAATCGAGCCTTTAGCTGTGAATTTATTTTTAGGTCAGGCAGGCAGATGATACCCCCCCCACCAGTGCCCTGAAGAGCAGCCACAGTATTTCCATTTGCATAAGATTTACCTCATTTAATTTACCTGACTATCTCCTCCCACCTTTCTCCTGCACTCTAAGGTATCCCATTTCATATCGCACGTCTACAGTTTTCTAGCCCAAATAAAATCAACTGTAAGGATGTTTATATTAAACCCCTCTTTTCTGACTCGCACCGCTGATCTCCGTTGTCAGAAGTCCTCTCCTTTTGAATGTGAGGTCATAACAGCTCCACGTCTTTTAACATATTTTTTTCTTTTGCTTTGATTTCAAGTCAGAAATTCCCCTGCAAAGGCTCATGTATGATATTTTCTCTGTTTAAACTCTGATATTTTCCTGTACTACATTCCAGTTAGAACTTGTTTTTATCAGCACGCTTTAAAAATGAGATTTTTTACTTGTAGTAAACTAAATTTTAAAAAAAAAAAAAAAAAGGAAAAAGAAAGGGCACATGAGAACAAGAAGATGAAATTTTAGTCTTTGCAAAGTGCCTTCTGAGTTGCTGTTGGCAATGAGGTCAGCAACGTCCTGTCAAGAGACTTAGTCTGTCTTTGTGCTTTAGACTTCACAGGAAACCTGAGACTGTAGCAGTTTACAACAAACCTTCACAGCATATTGGTTGGGTTGGTTTGTTTGTTCGTTTTAGTATAATGCATCTCTGCCCCAGGGGGGACTGCAGTAGCGTCCACCTCTGGATCTGAGCTGTCAGGCTTTCAGAGTAGATGAACATAGTTGCTTTGCAAGGTAATGCTTTATCTCCTCAGATTTCTACTACATGTCACAATTTGGGTAATTAAAGTAACTTTTTTTGACTTTCTTTTGGCCTTGGGAAATACTTTACGCCTCTTTCTTAATGTGTAATTGTCACTATGAAGTTATTGTTTTGCCGTTATTTTCAAAGACATCTCATATTTTCTCCTGGTTTTAGACAGGGAGAAATTTATAATAACAACTGGTAGAAAATCCATTTCATTGTGTTACTCTGTTACAGCCACTCTAACTCTGTCCACCAAAACTGGATTGAGCTGATTCCTGGGAAACCTGCTGGAATTTGAGTCATGTCAAACTGGAGTAGTGCAGTGATAAATCAGACCTATCCCCTTTTTAGCTCTTTTCCTGCCTTACTGTTCACATTTGTACTGTTTCTAGAGGCACACTTAGTAACTCTTTCCATTATGAACGCTATCTTTGTAGATTTTCTGGATGCCTACATGAGCCTTTGAACAGCCATCTGGTGACACGTGCTATGACTTGTTATTTACATGGCATTTAACTATGCCCCTGTAGGCTTCAATAATATAATGGAGACAAAAACTTTATATTGAGTAATGCATTGAAACCAACTTGTACAGCATGCTGTATCCAACTGTTAAAGAAAAGAAATCTATATTAAACTGTAAGGGAGTTCCACTAGAAAATAATAAAGTTAGTTTTTACTTTTGCGTAGTGTGTTTCTAGCTTTTATTTACTTTTTTTCTTTTTTTCTCTTTTTCTTTTTTTCTTTTCTTTTAAGAAGTATAGTCAATCTCAGCAGTTGCCATGGGCAGAATCTTCAACTTCAGACTTTTTACCTTAGCCCTTGCCCCTATTCTGCTTAAGATAATTTGTCTTCAAGGACATTCTATTCTGTGTTCTTTACAAAAAGTTACAGCAATAGAAGTGCTGGGTAATGGAGTCATATTGACAAGTTCCCCAACATAACATACAAAGGATTAGGGCAAAGCTGTTAATTTTCTCTGCTTCCATTGATGCAATTTGGAACCACTGTGATGCTGGCAGAGGAGACTATTAACCACATTGTTCTGTTGCTATTTATAAACGGGATCTCATTATACTTAGAATACAAAACCCTTCTCGGTGGAAAACTGCCATCTTATGTATCTGCATGCAGTTCAGTGCAAGGGATCCAATCTGATCACTGTCAGTATCACTGCTGCAATACTGATAGCAATAATGAGGAGAGCACGGCATTTCCTGTAGGGGTCAGTTCTGCAATCTTTTTGCATGGAAAACTGTGCCCTCATCAGTATGTGGAGTTTTACAAAAACGATGTGTTTAAATGGATGCATTTATCCCAGATCATGTGGCATCTGATATTTGAACTGTGGTGTACATCAAGAGCTGTGGAAACTCTGAGCTCCCAGAGGTGACTCCCAGCTGCACCCCAGGGTGCAAAGAGGATGCCTACCCTTTTATCTTCTCTTCTCCTGCTAACCCTTTCTTTCTCCTCCTGGGAAGCAGGCTGAGTGTTTGCCCAAGAGGAGATGGAAGTGTGAGGAGTGCTGGGTGGTCCTTGAGACAGCACTACAGTTTGAGTACAACTAATTGGGAACTGGCTTTCACCAATTTACAATTGCACGGCTGGCAGCACTGGAAAGGCAGGCTAAAAAGAAGTCAGAACTGCTGCTTTGCTGCATATGTACAGAGAGGATACATTGTTACTAAATAGGACTATTTGTAGCCCAAATTAGATATTTCGGATATTGGATTGATCCCTCTCAATCTGCCACTAAGGTAGGTAGGGTTTGGAGTCCTCTGCTTTGATAATACCATCTCAAAATTCTTAGAATTTTTTACAGATAGTGGTCTGCATTCACACAGAACAGATAAACCTTTTCCATTGACAGGAATTTATTTTTTTTTTTTTTTTAGTAGTATATCATATCCAACAAATACCTGTCTTTATTTTTATATATATATAGCAACATAGATGGAATCTTTATGCATCCAAACAGTTGCCACTTTTATCTTAACTGAGATAAGGAGGAGTGCATTTATGAAGATTTATGAAAGATCTTTGTCTTAGCTGCAGTTTCAGAGTGCTAGTAGCACTTAGCACTGTCACGTGCAAAGCACCTTACATTTGCAAACATTGCTTAATAAAAATTGTATGAAATGGTGATTGCCCCCAGTAAAGAGGCGGGTGATCAGAAAAAGAAATAATGAAGTGATCCACGCATTTTGAGCCACTATTGTTCTATGTGGGAAAAGCTGATTCTTTGAAGTCTTAATTTAAGTATCACGTATGAAGCATTGGAATATCTGGTGAAATTTTGCACTACAGGAATCATCTATAAAATTCCTATGAGTTCAGTGGAGCCAGGACTTTACCTTTAACTTAAACTTCAGAAATTATGTACAGAGAACAGATATATCTTCATCTTTAGTAAATACATTCCAAGTTATCTACATCACTGGCTTATCATTTATAGAGCTGTTAGTTTATTAACCAAGGAGTGATAACAAATTGTGAAGACTTTGAGAACTTGAAAATTCTTTTTAACTTTGGAACTTCAAAACAATTTCCTTTGTTTCATCTCTCGCTTACAATATTACACCATGAATTCCTTGCTTTGCCAGCAGCGCGGGGTTTCAGACTGTTGAAGTATGCTGTCAGCACTGATAGCTACAAACGATCTGCAGATGCCACTTGCTTTGAGAGATTTTTTTTTTTAAGGGGGTTTGCTGTGGTTTAAGTGGTATTACCATAAATGTCTAAGCAGGCTTAACTGCATGATCTGTCTACACCCATTCAGTTTGATGATGTGTGCCCTTTTTTCTGTACACAGTTCATTGTGAAGTCTCTCTTTTCAAGCGTAGATATGGAGATGAGAATATATGATGAGATGTGATGTTCAGCACAGCTTGATTCACAATGCAGCAGTGTCTCCTCAAACTGCAATATGCTCAGATTTCAATAATTGGAAATAGGACTTCTTCATCCCAAAATGTGATGAACCTCCTCCCTGTAAATCCGCTATCAGGACAAGAAGGAGTCTTCCTGGCCTTGCTCAGCCTCCCCTGGGAACTCCCCCTACCCTGCCCATGGCCCAGCCTAGGGCCATCAATCTTTCTCCCAGCAATGCCACAGCAGTCCTATAGGACTCTTCAAAATCATAAAAACTTTGACTTTGGGGTTTTGGTCAAGTTTTTGTGAAGTTCTTTAGCTTCAGGAACAGCATACTGCATTCTAGATTTAATCCACTATCAAAATACCTATGAAAGTGTCAGCTTTGTCTAAGTTGCTAAGAAGTCGGTTCTGAGCTACTGTACATTCACTACTCTCTTTTGGAGGTGGCAGTATTTCCACCGTAGATCAATACATGTGAGAGTAAATTTGCAACAGCGCTTTTGTGAGGTCACCAACAGGCTGCCCATGCACCCCTTGGAGGCTGACCACATCGTGACATTGGGAGAGAAAGAGCAGGTCCAGGAAAGAGGCCAGGGACTAAAAATATAACACACAAGTACTGAGAGGGTGACATGACATTTGAAAAAACAGCATGATTAGTCTGATGAATTGTGTTGGATGAGACCTAGATTTCCTGATTGTTCAAACATGCAGTGAACACTGCCTTAGCACCTCCAAGTGGATGTTTTTGTTGTAAAATTATGAAAGGGCTGTAAATGCAAGGGGCCTTATTCTGCCCTTCAGACTAAATGCATTTGATGACAGTTACTTGTAGACAGAGGAAACAGATCACTCCCTTCTATCTTCTGCATGCCTCCATGTCTAAGAAGCAAAACCACTTCTGGCTGTTGGCTTCCACTAGTTTTTTACTTCTACTTTTGATACATGTGATCCTCAGAGTGTATTTCTTTTGTGACTTGGAGACAGCAGCTAATATTCAATCCTAGTTTCTACATATGTAATGTGAAGCACTGCTCTGGGATTTGAAGACATTAGAAAAAACCCAAAATACCTCTGAAACTGTAAAAGCAATGAAAGGGTAGAGCAGAGGAAAGATTTTACAGAAGGTGGAAAAATGGCCACACGGGGATGGTTTTTATATGGACAGTACATCCAGGTACCTTTAAAAAAGAAAATAGGTAGGGGAGCTGTAATCAGTGGGAAGAAAAGTAGACTACTGGCTATTACCAAAGCCCATAAAAGAAGGAGGAATGGTGGGCAGCCGTATTTATTGAAATAGAAGTTAGTCATAGACCCAGAGTAGGATGGGGAACCCAGGGGTACAGTGAAACTGAGGGGAGAAAGCATTTGCAAAATTGAATTGCAGTAATGAGCTTTGTTTTGCAGAGGTGAAATAGTAACAGGGATTAATAGTAATGGCTGTAAAACAAATGTTCCAGAAAATGGAATGAAAGCTCATCCCTTTTATAATAATGTTACTAAACCCTCATGTTCAGAGATGGAGCGTGGGCAAAAATGTTAGGCTTCCCTAGGAAAAAATGGACTGCCAGCGGTCATCAAAGCAAGCCAAACTCGCATGTCCGCTGCTCATATTGCCATTCAGTCAGGCTGTAGTGAGACTGACTGAATTCCAGTTCAGTCTCCTAGGAAGTATCATCCATTCCAGAAGGTCCCTTTCACTAGTCTGAAACTTAAATGCTAGCACTGGAGATTTCTAAAATGCGATGGGTCTCCTTCAGTGTGGCTATTCCAAAGTCAGCCAGGGAATCCTGTGATGCTGGGAGTGGGGCAGGCATCCATGGAAGATAGTTCATCCTATTTATTGTATACATACTTTGGAAGGAATGAACACTCCTTCACGCATGTTTATTTTTCTTCCTGGGTTTAGAAAAGAAGCCTGAAATACTGACATTGATAAGGGATGTTATTCAGGTCCAAACTGAGACATCTGAGATGCCAACATGTCCATAGCAGGTTATAGTCAATGGAGATGCAGCTAATAGGCCAGGTGTAGCAGAGACCGCTGTTCAGGTGATCAGCGCCTGTGGTGAGATCACTCGTTCTGTCTCCCTTGAAAATACTGACTACATCTCAAGTGCTTACAAATGGATTAGAGGCACCCAGGCTTAGGTGTCTGGATCAAGAACTGCATCCCAGCATAGATACCTAACTTCCAAATTACTGATGCCAAGTGAAAGGAATTTAGGCCTACAAGAACGATAATAGCCTGTCTTTTTCTTTTATTCTAGCTCAGGATCTTGCTCCTCAAAGATTTACGTCCCCTCATTCCTCTGCTTTTATTGTAACACTTGCTTTTAATGTTTCTCTGCACTTCAGTTTAAAATGTGCCTGTAACTACAAAAGGGAAAAAATAGTAACAGAACAAGGTCTGTATTTTCAGATGTTGAGATGAAAACATGAATTACCTTTAAAAAGTCAGGCATTCTTTTACATATTCATTTTTAATTTTTCCACAGGCTTGCAACTTGTCAGTCTTTACGCAGACTGTGTCTTCCCTTGAATGGTTTGCCTAGATACTCTGCTAAAGGGGAGGGGTTTTTCCCTCTTTCCTCCTGAGCTCCCATTCTGAAAACTTAATGAATGACATAGACAGTTGGCAGCCTTTTCCCCACTACTTATTGAATTTGGAGCGTAGTCGGAGAATTGGACCCTACTCCTGCAAAAGGTGTATGTGTCTTCTGTACTTTTAATGGCCATGAATAGTTCCACTGTCATCTGGGATTGTATTACAGCGTAAAAATTAAAGAGCTATAAATCTTTGCAAGATGAGGCTGTTGAAAGAAAAAATTAACTGAATGCTTATAGTGGATCAAAAGTAGATAGAAGTCAGCACTCTAAATTTGTAAAATCTCTCTGACATATTGATGCTCTTACATTAGGGAGTTTAATTTGTTTGAATTAATGAATTGTATTCTATCACTTGACTAATATAAATAATTTGGATTTTTTCGTCCTTTCTTTTAAGAAATTCATTTGTCAGTAATTCAGCCTGTAAGGAAGGAAGGTGAATGAACAGTGCTGCTTTTAAAAAAATTATAATTTATTAAGCAGTTACTTTGCTGAAGTTCTCATACAGATGAAATGCATTTGTGTGTGTACAAAATAACTTTTTAAAAAGCTTGAGAAAGCTCCTTGCTTACCAATGCATCATTGCTTCTATTCCCAATTTGATTTTATTTCTGTTTGAGTCTCGGTAAGAAACTCTGAAATTACCAATCTTTTTACAAGATTACTGTCAGGTTAAATTTACATTTTAAAAGTTTCCTGAAATTTTGTTGAGGTTTGGTTTTTTATTGTGGGGGGTTTTTTTATGCTCCTTTATGCTCTACTGAATGTCAAGAGTATTATTTGTAAAAAACTGTTAAAATGTCCACAATTTAACTTTTGAAGATGTACTATAACACAAGCGGAAAGGCTTATTTTTTTCATGGTTATATACCACCTTTAGAGAGTTTCTTCAGTCTGTATACAACTAATTACAAGTATTTTAATTAATCATTTCCTATCTTAACAGTTTGCTGCTTTTGAGAATTTTTTTCCCCCTGAAAACTTTCACCTATACGTAATAACCAAGAAAGAGATCCTCTATGACTTTGAAATTCTTTGCCTACAACTGTCTATCAATATCTCATGCCATAGCTTATTTGCATCCCCAGTTCAGTGCTTTCTATAATGTAATGTTAAATATTCATGGAATAGAGAAGCATACTCAAATGTTGCACAGCACTGAAAGCTCATCTCTGTTTTCCCATGCCTCTAACACACAGAGGTGTGTTAAGCATACACCAAAGACTGCATTTGTGGTAGCATACTTAGAGACATATTTTATCTTTAGTTTTATTTTAGAAAGTCTTCCATTGGTCAATGAGTTGCTGTCTTAGATAAGCCAGAGCACAAATTATTTTCCCTGTGAGAGCAACACGTTCTAAGAAGTTGTAATCTTGTTTTCCTCCTGGGTGTTTTAAAACTTGATATGTGGCCTTTTACTTGATGCTAGGACTCAGAGCCTTCCCTCAGCTTTTAGAGAGTAGATCCTACACCCCGGTTTACCGACTTCCCATTCCAACCTTCCAGGGTCTCATTTCAACTTTTACTTTCACAATAAAGTTAGTCATCAATCCCTTGAATAATATACTGGAACTTGAGATAAAATGGTAATTATCCCTCAGTAGTTTTCTTCAATTTCATTATCTCACTTGTGATGCCTGGAGCCCTGGAGGAAGATGCAAGCCTACAAAGCTGGCAGTGTACCACAGCTACAATTACCAATAAGGACTCTGGTGTTCCCCTTTACAGTTAGTTGTCCTTGGAGACGTGTCTTTTTTAGTGAAAAGGAGGACATGAGCAGGTAGAGGGAGCCTATATATATACTTGAATAGATGTGGTACTGAAGAACTGGAGTTCTTCAGTAATTTGTCAAAACACACTGAATGAAGCGAGTTGGTGAGTGGTGAGATCATACTTTTTTTGTGGTAGCAGTGACTTATTTGCTCTGGGAATAAAGATGCGTGGCTTTAGGCAGAACTGAGTCTCCCTCCTTCCTGTATTGTTAGATATATATTAAATAAAGAAAAGCTAATTTTAACAAATTGACTGTAGCAACTGTCTTAGTTGTGCTGGACAAATATAGCATCCTCAAGCCACTTGGTTTGCCAGTTCCTATAAATGGTACCTTCCTCCCCTCCCTGTTATTTCATAGAATTATAGAATCATAGAATACGAAGTTCAAAGGGACATCAAGGATCACCTGGTGAAACCTTTCTTGGCAAAAGCATGGTCTAGACAAGATGACCTGGCGCCCTGTCCAGCTGAATCTTAAAGTGTCCAGTGATGGGGATTCCATCACTTTCCTGGGGATATTATTCCAATGGCTGGTTGTTCTCATTGAGAAAAATTTTCCTGTTGTGTCCAATCAGAGTCTCCCCAGGATTAACTCGTACTCATTACCCCTCATCTTCTCCACGTGACTCCTCATTAAAAGCGAGTCTCCGTCTTCTTTGCAGGCACCTTTTTAATACTGGAACATGGTGATAAGGTCTCCCCCAAACTTCCTGTTCTCAAGGCTGAACAAACTCAGTTCTTCAGCCTTTCCTTACATGGCAGGCTTCTCAGTCCTTTGATCATCTTTGTGGTCCTTCTCTGGATTAACTCCAGCCTGTCCACACCTTTTTGTATAGCAGGGACCAAAATTGAATACAGTATTTCAGGTTTGGCCTGACAAATACTGCTGTGTAGTGCTTTCAGCCTTTTTCTTCTCAGTTCTACTGAATACACTAACAACTTCTAGAAAGATAGAGTAGCTCTTTCAATACTCTATTGCATGTGTTCTGAAATGACTGTCTTTTTTCCCTCAACTATGATGGGTTATATTAAGCTTTATTTATGAAGAGGCGATGCTGCAGCATTAAGCACATATGATTCCCCCTTCTCTGGCATCCTGTCGGATGGTTCATTCCCTTTTTTAGCCCAATCTGAGGCATAAAAAGGCTTGTTCTTTCTCCCAGTGCATACTGATCTTCTCTCATCGATGTTCATCACAACTCCCTCTCTTCAACCACTTTTCTAAATCCAACATAATTTATCAAAGAACTGAAGAAGTCTCACTCGCAGCAAGGCAAACTATGTATTCCCAGATCCTGTCGACAGAGTGATGATCTGGTACCCCAGGATCAAAGCTTCATGTCCCTTAATAGTCCATCATCATACTACGTTATTAATAAGATGCTGGGCAACTACCACTGTTGAAGTAGTATTTGGCTACAGGAATACGTTCAGTCAGTGACTTGTTACTGGAAACATAATGCACGTGGGAACGCCGCTGTACTCACCTAATAAGTGTCATCACACAAAGCATGTGCAGCCAACTCTGGGCTTTTTAAAATTCTTCTTCCTGTTTTGACAAACACCTGGTAAGTAATTCTAAGAGAAAAAAAACCCCCTCTATATAAATCTGTATAAAAGCATATCTTTATAGATTAACTGTGAGTTTTATTTGACCATGAGGTAATATAAGGAATAAAGGGAATAATAATAATAATGCTAATATTAAATAATGTTTATTAAACTACAGAATTTGAGAAACATCTTTCTTTTTCTTGATGAACATTTCACTAGATTTGGTATGTAACTTTTCTCCCTGCTGCTATTTTGTGGATATTGCGTTTGAGATCATTGGAATAGAGGAGGAATGCAGAGTCTGATTTAAATGGGACTTCTGATAGGACTTGCTGCCCCTAATTCAGACCTTATGCAGTATGCGGTGGTTCTAGACTGCTTTTATTGATTTGATATTGGCTGAAATTTTATTTTGATTTGGAAGGAAAGCTGATTCTGGAAATGTAGGACTCTAAGATTTCTTCCTCAGTGTTTCACTAGCAAGTCTGTTGAATGGTCATAACTCGTTCAAGAAATCTTAAAACAGCTGATGTAGAATTAGTTCACATCTCTGTTTTCATTTAATGTTTGTTCTCTACTCTGCCTTTTTTTTTTTAACAGACTGATTGAGTCATGTATTATTTTCTTTCTTTCTGAGCAATTAACATATTTGTATTATTGTCATGGATAGCTTGTTATCAAAATAATCTAGCACTTTTGCAGAATTGGTGGGGGGGAGTCGGAAGTGCGAGAATCTGGGGTTGAAACTGTTATTTGCTGACACGTACAGCTTTGACATGTTAAATCTGTAGTGTGTTTCTGCTGGCAGCTCCTGTAAGAACTCAGACCAGAGGCACTGCCCTCATCTCAGCCAGCCTGTCAGTGGAGTTCAACAGCCTCACAGGAACAGCACCAGCAACCTGTTTCCAGGGACTCTTGTAATTTGTTACAGCTCAATAAATCTCTGTATGAGAAGTAAAATCTGTGCTGTAAATCCATCCATGCAATCAGCTAAATCTTGCAGTTAGAGAAAAGGAAGGTACTGGGCATTGCTGCTTGTCTGTTTATGCAGGGTCAGTTAGGTCTTCCCACTCCCTTTTTCAGTGGGTGGGTTTTTGTCTCTCACAACCTCTTAGTTCCTGTGATCCACCTTCATCTATATAAAGACCACAGATCCTGTAAGCAAGGTAATTAATTCAGTCCAATATTTTTTCTGTATGTTAATGATAAAATTGCCAAGGACTCAGGGTGGGAAAAAATTAAAATGTATAAAGTGAAACTCTTCTTAGATGAAGGCCTAGGTGAAACTTAGATTACTGCTTTCCCCATCAATGTTCTATGAATTCTTTAGTCTGCTGCTTTCTGTAATTCTATTGAAAATACTTTAAGAAAATTAACTATTGTAAAGTATAATACTGCTTGAATTTAATTGTTTTTTAATGAACTAATATTTCATCCTGTCAGAATGTGCTTACTATGAGCACACTTAAAAGGAATATACACAAAAGACAGGAATCTAAGGATTAATATTGTTCATATGACATAATTTACCATATCAGTAATAAATAATGAACATATCTGAAGGTAACTTAGAAGAAATGGTAAAACTGTGTTATTTTCAGACACAGAAAAGCCTTATACTGACAATACCCAATGGATGTGTAGTCTTCTTCCTCTTAAGAACTCACTGTCATTGTGCCTGAAATGTTCCTTTCTCAAGAGAGAGTGTTGTAGCATCAAGCTTTTGCACTGCCAGGGGATAGTATCTCACCAAAACCCAGAGCTTTTTCTTTCAAAAGGATGTTTTCAATGCTTTGGACACCTAGCATTGCTTCTTCTCTAGAAATGGATTTAAAAGACAATGAGAGTCTACTCTGGGACTAGAGAAGGCATTTCCTTTTTTCCTTTTCTTCTGCTGTTGGACTGGATTTAGAAGTAAAAGAAACTAATTTATCTCCTGAGCAGTGTGAAAAGCAAATGAGGCAAACCGTATGAAGCAAACTCATATTTTAGCAATTAGCTTTCCTGTACAGGTTTGGTGAAGAATTTAAAAAATGAAATTATCACAGCATCACAAAATCCAGTAAATGGTAAATTGCTTTGGAAGAATTGTTTTCCTAAGATATCTAGTTAGTGTGAAAAGCTGGTGGGTTTTGGGGTTTTTTTGTATCTAGGATGGAGAAACTAATGAACTGGCATCATTCGTGTTCAGAAAGGCTCAATGAGGAGATCAGAGTGTGGAGTCATTTCTTCTTTTTTCTGATAGAAATAATTTTGTCACAGCAATTCTTCTGAGTCCCACGTGAAAGCAATTGGTCCTTGGGATCCTACAGCATTGTTTCCTTGCAAATATAGACACATATTTGCAATTGACATGCAGTCTCTCCTCCAAAATTAGTGAAGACCCGAGTTGAACTCAAGATGGGTCCCTAAGTGAGTGACAAAGTGAATATTATTTCTACTGCGAAGCAGTATTGGAGATAAAAGCGAGTAACCGCTTCACACATGTAAGTTATAGGCAGAGGTTTCTTTCAGAAGGCAGTTAAAGTACAAACAGCAATATGGCTTGTAACCTTTGTCACCCTTGTTCTGTCACGGATTGCTTGACATTGACAGTTACAGTGGCCGATGGACATCATAAGGTCTCATGGAGACTGTCACCTTGTGTTAAATTGAGGTTCCAGTCACTCTATATATGTGAGCTTTCTGATTTGGGGAATTATTGAGTCAGAAGACATTCAAATACTTTTGTTTCTAGGATCGTTCCTGCAGCACAGATGTTTGGTACAAAGTTTGTGAAAAGATTTAGATTACACCGGATTTTGTCTATTTGTGCAGCATATCTTCAAACTTTTGCCAGATGCATGAAATAGTGAAAACTGAGAATAGGGGCAAAAGAAGAAATCCCTTTAACTGTTGAGACTATTAAAATTTTCTTAAACAGACTTCAACCAGTATGGGACTGCAGGCTTCTGCTTGAATATCTTAACCATTAGCTAGTGCTGGTTGTAAGGCAGTTTGGAAGGTGACTACGAAAAGTAACGAAGTCTTAAGTAGCTGCTTCAGGATTTTGCTCTGGCAGTGCTTGCTGTCTGCCGTGCTGCCCGCCCAGCAGTCAGGCTTCAGGAGGGGCAGGGTGCAGTCCTGGATCTATGGAGCACACAAAGGCTAACTCCAACCCTCCAGGAAAAGTGCTTTAAATCTGGCATTCAACTACAGAACAGTTACTGCTACCTTTGATAGAAGCAGAAATAACATGCCCTTCCCCTGCCCCCAGCTTGTTTCTTGGAAAGCTGAGTTGTGGGCACTGCTTTACGCACCGAAATCAGAGCTGCAGAGTCCAAGCAGGTCAGGAGGCAATGCTTGAAGGGAGATGAGCTCACATGTCTGGTTAATTGTATTTCCCACTACTTGGCTTTTGATAACTTCCCACTTGGAGCATGAGTTTCTTGCCTTATCTCTAGTTCTTCTTGTGCATTGTGTACTTGCTCTGTGACTAGCTCTGAATTTTCTATTCTGCCCTTTGACCAAGATTTTAAAAAATAGACATAATTAAAGCATTGCTGTTTAGACATGCCCAGTTTAAGACATAATTCCTTCACTAGTTTTTTTTGTGTTTTTTTTGTTTGTTTCGTTGTTTTGTCTTGTTGTGTTTTGAAGTCCTTTTATGTGTTCCAGCACAGACATTTTAAGTTTGGAGCATCCGATGTTTGATGTTAGAATGCTCTTAGTCACTCTGTAGATTTGGTAGCATTAAATTATCTTGAGAGGTTTATGAAAGAGCAAGAAATTCTGCATCCAAGGCTAGGCCTCTAATCAGACTCCTTCCTGTGGCATATGTTTTCCTGAGTTGTTATGCTTGTTTGACTGATGGGTGTCGCTTTGCAATTAAGCATGATTCTTACTGTCATGTTTCTGAAACTAGTGGGTATCTATACAGCCAATTTGGTTCCATCAGTAGTGTGACTATTAGGATAAAATAAAAATCAATACAGTTACATGACAGTGTTTATGTACAAGATCAATTATTTTCATCCTTGTAATGGTAAAACAGTGCCCTGCCAAAGTTGTTTTCAGCTCTGTTGGGGTGCAGTTTCTTTTTAAAGCTGATCAAATCTAACTGAAGGTCTAATCCTCACCTGACCCTTCCCAGGGACCTGCAGCTTCAGCCTGCCTTTGCAGTTGTGCATTATGCAGATAACTTACACTGATTTCTCTTGTGGAGAATTAACTAAAAAAAATAGTTATGGGATCCAGAGTTTCATCAAGCTTATCCCGATTGCCTTGCAGCCATGCGTTCATGAGATCAGGCAGGAGACAGAATGAAAATGTGCTTTTGGCAGCAGCATGTGATTAGACTTCAGTGGATGTAACATATTACGTTTTCTGCTAGAGGAGGCAGTGATTTAAAGTTTTTGTTAAGGTAATATGGAGTAATATTGTTGCTTTTAGGGTAATCTGAAGTAAAATTAGGTAATATTTTTAGGGTAGCATTTAGAGATTCCACTCCTGGAGTGCTACCCCACCAGGGTAAGCATAGTACAAACATGTGAGAAAAAGATGATCTGTACAGCAGAGCAGTGTTGTGATCCTAAGTATAGGTTGTAATGTGTGCTAGAGAATTTTGAGAGGAAACAAGCAGGAAGATTCTCCAGTAGTGAATGTAAGTGTCTTTCATTTACTGTCAATAACTGCACAAGCTGTCTCTTAAGGTTACACTGCTGAAAGAAAATAGAATAACACCTGAATAAGTAGTTAAAACAAAGTTTTAGCCTGAATTAATTAAGATTTTATAAACCATAGATGATTTCTGTAAGTATTTTGGACTGCCTTTGGTTTTGTGGCATTGTTTTTCCACACATTCTTGGCATTTTGTCATTTGAGTACTATTTGTGACCAATGGCGTCCAGTAGCCTCTTCTGACTAACCCAGTTCCTTGCAGATTTAGTTGTTGTAATATACTGCCTTATTTTTGAAGGAGGAAAATTAAGTCATTACAGAAAAATCCTAAATAATTTTGAACTCTCAATTATTATTTCTTTTTATGGTTGCTATTGAAGGATGGCCATCATTTTCTAACTAAAGAAGACAACAAAATATATTCATTTAGCCTTGTAAACTTAGGGCAACTTTTGTAGACTACTAGCATCTTTATTAGCCAACGATTGGCTTTGAGAGATGCACAGAACAGTGAATGTTATGAAGATCCTTATTGCTAAACTGATTTTTGACTTGTTGCAATACATCAAGTATTGTATGTTTAGAGGAGTGTACTATGCTGAACTTTCTGAAACCTTAAAAGTTGAGACCGAAGAACATGTTGAAGTGGATTTTATAATGCTTACTTTTCTACAGATTCAAAATTTCTTGCAGAAGACTTAGAGATTAGCATTTTGAAGTAAAATTATGAAATAACACAACTCAGGAAAATGTAACTTATGCTGAAAAGATCACAGACTCACAGAATGGATGAAGTTGGACAGAACCCCGGGAGATCATCTAGTTCAGTTCCTCTGCCCAAAGCAGGGTCACCTAGACCAAGTTGTCCAGGACTATGCCCATTCAGGTTTTGAATATCTCCACTACCTACCTGTACAACCTGTTCCTGTGTTTGACCACCCTTACAGCAAAAAAGTCTTCTTATGGACAAACAGAATTTTCCACATTTCAATTTGTGCCCACTGTCTCTTGTCCTGCCACTAGGCACCACTGAGAAGAGTGTGACTCTGTATTCTTTACTACCCCATCAGGTATAAGATCCCACTGAGCCTTCCCTTCTCCAGACCGAGCAAGCCCAGCTCTCTCGGCCTTTCCTCATGACAGTTGCTGCAGTTCCCTTATCGTATTTATGGGTACTTGCTGTATTGACTACACTGTCCCTCTTTCCCATGTACTGGGTAGTCCAGACCTGGACCCGGCTCTCTACGTGTGTCTCACCAGTGCTGAATAGAGGGGAAGGATCACCTTTCTCCACCTGCTAGTACCCCTCTGCCCTGTGCAGCCCTGATGGCTGTTGGTCTGCTTTGCCGTGAGGGCACATTGCTGGCTCACAGTCAACTTGGTGTCCACCAGGACCCCCAAATCCTCCCTTCATATATTGCTTTCCAACCAATTGGCCCCCAGCCTGTACTGACGCATGGGCCAGGTGATACGGTCTAGTAAAATAAACATGTATCCACAGATTAAATACAGCTATATATGCTATTTGACTTACTTCTAATAATAGTTTATGCAGTAAGAATAAGATCAGCAAAATTTCTGTAAGTAAAAGGATAAATTTGGAAAGACCGCTAGAACTGAAATTTGTGGTTCCTGCAGATAACGGTATATTGGACATAAATAGCATAGAGGGTTGGGGAGGGGGGCTGTTTCTTGTGTAATAAAAGGTACTGTGTTGGGCTTTTTTGTGTCAATAGGACAACGGTTCCACATAAACAGGTTTCAGCCAGATGAATCTAAAATAAATCTTAATCTTCCCCTCTCCTCTCAATTCTGTCCCTTACAAAATACAATTATTTTCTGTGCATATAAATATATACATACGCATGATTAAGCTTCCGTTTTATTTTTAAAGAAGTTTTTATTTCATAACTTGTGCCAAAATGCACATTTTGTGTACTAAAGTTATGGAAGCTGCAGTAGCTAATAGCGTAAGGAATGCTAAGGTTGTTTTTAACTCTTTCATTTACAAGAGTGAGCATTGGTCAGTCCCTTTCCCTCATCCTTCCTCCTTTCCTTCCTGGAAAGAAAGGTCACTAGGGTTGATACAACAGGTCAGGCCCAGTTTTTAGAAGATACTCCATGAGATTTTTACGAGATACTCTATGAGATTTTTCTTGACAAGCAAGAGAGTTGTCAGCAGCTGGGCTTCCACAGATTAAAGCTTGGCCAGTTGTCTCGTTCCAAAATTTCTTTTAGTTTCCTCTCCTTTATGTTCAAAAGTCTCCAGACTTAAGTCCAGATTCTTGGCTGTGTTTTTGCTGGGAATGCAGAGTGAATTTTAAGACCAGAGATTTGGCAGAATATGGACATAAGCATCAAAACCAATGGGAGGAACATACTTCTTCAGTTGTCATGAGCACAGCTGACTACTGCTTTTGTTTTCTAGTTTGCAATTTACACTACCTGCAAATACTAGTCCTTTGCCTGTACTCTCCCAACCAAGGTGAAAACTGGGCACAAGGATTGAGTGAAAATACAAGTAATGCAATTTCATGTCATGTTCTGCAAACTGGAACTTGTAGAATATTATTTTTATTGAAATTTTCTTTCTTTTTTTTAATTCCTTTGATGTATTAGAAGTTCACTGAGAATATGAAGAAGTGAGTATATAAGGGAAGGAATTATTAATAATAGAATAAAGCCTGCTTTTTGAAGAGCTTACTGCACAATAAGATGTGAGGTTGGACAGAGGTTTGTGGTTCTTAACCAGAGCTTAAGCTCAGTCTTCTAAAAAATCACACAAGCTAAACTACCTCTGTAAATAAATAGCCACTAGGGAAGAGGTCCATCTTTGCTTCATTATTTTGTTGTCATATATATGAAATGCTGGAATATTAATGGGAGCAGAGACTACAGTATTTTCTAGATACTTTTTTCACTAGACATCTTTCACTCTTCTACTCAAATATTACGGAAGAGCTTCAGTAGTCAAAGTTGAAGAGCTCAGGATTGTGGTTTTTGTGCTAGAGGTACTTGGTCTTTTTGATTGCCAGTTGAGATGGCTGAAGGAGTAATTGTTTTAATTTTCACTTACAGCTTGTATTTTCATTAATTTCACGTACACTTCTGATATAACTAGACACAGCCAGAGTGTTAGAGAAACTCATCTAGACTCGCTTTCGCATAAAAGGTGGGACCAGATGATATTTCAAGCTCCCTTCCAAGCTGAGCTGTACTATCATTTTGTGAATCTATGATTTTTGTCTGGGCCAAGTTGAAAGACTAAAATAATAAGCCTGTGATTTATATTTCTGTCTCAAACTTAGGGAACAGAACATTTAAACTTGCAATTCTGTTTTTCTTTTATTCTATGTAGTAAAATTTGATTGTGTTTTACCAATTTTGTTGTATAAACCATATGAGATTCTTTCATGTAAAGAGTACAGTATTTTTTTAGGCAGTCTTCAGTAATGGAGAAGGAGGTTAATTGTTTAAGCTTGCAGTAGAAACAATATTAACTTGGTTCCTGGTCTGGATTTCTCACAGCTAGAGTCTGAGTACTTTTGTAACTATTTGATGCAAAAGTGCTTAAAGTATGACTGGAGCAAAGGCATTAATTAACCTAAGATATTGTGAAGTATCTTAGAATCTGTGAATCTGTGATGGCATCTGTTACGTGAGCCTATACATTGTTCTAGCTCATTTTCCTGGGTACAAGATTTCAAGATGATGTTTGAATAAATCAATACTTTTTACTTTTGTCATGTTCTGGTATGTCAATAGATACACTTTGAATGTACAATTTTCATTGGAAGTGAAGATTTTCAAAATTAACTTAGAATTTGAATACAGTAATATGCTAGTGGTGTGCACTCGGGAACTTCCTTGTGGAAATAAAGGTAGTAGTATTATTATCCTTTGGTGAGGGAGGCTGTTATCCATATTAGCTGGTTTATGTAAATTCTCACTAAGACTACCCTAGTAAACTTCCACTGACAGTAGATTTCTTCCAAAATAGATTTCATATGCAGTGCTTAACTAGGTAGGAAGTGAACACCCTGATGAAATAATAGACATTTAATTCCCACTGAGCTCTGAAAAGTCTCACCAGGTTATTATTTACATAACTGCATGTAAGAATCTAAGGTAGGTGAGAAGGAGGGAAGGAGAGAAAGGTATTACTTTCTCCTCTCTACTACAGACTGAACTAATATGGCCATAAGGACAAAATGCTTAAATTTGTTTCATTGGAAGTAAGATAAAGGCCACTGGATAAAATTAGCTACTTCATGTCTCTCCTGCTATTGATTTCTATCACCTGACAGCAGTGGACTTGAGTATCCCTGATACTCTTCTTGCATGATTCAAGATTATGTTCTGGGGCTTTCCAGAACAACCCACCCGGATGAAACCGTGCTCTTTGATTTTTAGTTATGTACTCAGGGAATGAGGAAGTATCATTAGGAAATCTGTATCTGGGAATGCCTGAAAATTGGAAAACCTGAACACTGCAGTGTTCTCCTGAAAGAGAAGCAGTTTTGTTCCACACGTATGGTCCACATTTCAGTAACTCTTCAGATCTGCTATTGTCTGTGCCTGGATCTTCAGATTGGTATAAAAGATTGGAGTAGGCTATTGTGGGTGAGGCTTCTCAGGTTTTATCCCCTTTCCTACAAATTTGTTCTGGTGGGAAAACGAAGGTCTAAATGAAGCATGAATTAGTGTGGAATAATTTAGAAATACGGCTCACCAGAGTATGTCATTCCAAAATGTCAAGAACAAATAGCAAAAACTAAATAGAATTGATAATTCAGGCTAAGAAGTCTGCTCAATTCTGGACAAAGCTGGATGGGAATGGGGGCTCACTGCTACTCTGATCAACTGTCTACTTTGACTCCTGGTATTTAGAATGGTAATATTTAAAATTAGTCCTTGCTATGAAGTAGATAACCCTGAGAATGTATTGGGGTTTATACAATACATTATTTTTAGTCTCAAAATGGAGGCTGATATTTCCTACCTACATTCTTACACAGGAGAGGTAAAAGAAAATCTCTTACTGAATCAAAATAAACAGGGTGTTTTTTTCCGATGCTTGTATGCATCACTACTGTAATATTAAACTGGTTTAGTTCTAAAAAATGGCACTTTTAGCAGGAAGTCTACTGAGAAAAAGTGTCATCTTGAATAATTCATAGCTAAGCCTGTACTTAGTGAACCATAGCTACTGAGAAACAACAGTTGTGTGGTCAAGTATTCAGCATACATGCTGTATCTGTTCGAATACTTAGATGTAAGCCAAAGCTGACGATAAGCCTCAGGGACAAAATAATCTGTGGTATTTCTGGTATAGTATGTAGTGCAAACTAAGAAAGAAAATCCAAAAGGAATCATACTGTAGAATTCACATAGCTGGACTTTGCTCTCAGAAAAATAAACACATCCTCAAATAACCATTTTTTTTTCAATTAGGAGTTACGTTACCTTTCTTTAATCTTATTTCCTAAAATGTTTGATGTTAGTTCCCAAACAAGTAGAATGGCTATATCTTTATTTACAAACATAGGTAATGGTGGAGATTTTGAAAACTGCTATCGGAGATTTAGAAGGCTAGATATACTTGATTTGATCTTCTTTATGAATTATTTATGCATCTGTAAATATTTTCCTTGAGCTGTTCGAGAATTACAACATGCAGCTTTTCCACATCGTGTTCGAGTGTGTCTTCCTTCTTTTATTTACTCTTCTTGGCTGTTATTCATACCATATACTGGTGATGTAAAATTGAGCTTTTCATTTTTTTTAGACCAGATACATTGCCTTCAGCGTCTTGTGAAGTTGAAACTGGTTATTTTGTTTCTCCTTTTGCTTCCTATTAAGTCATTTGAAACATGAAGTTTGCTTAATTAAAATAAAAAGTAAAATATTTTGAAATACAAGATTCACTTCCAGTGTGACAGCTTAGGCAACATGCAAGAAAGTGATCTATGTGGCCCATTTGCTGGAGTATATAGTGATACTTCCAGAAGCTACAATGTGCTTTTCAGACTTTCAGAGTATTTTGAGTGCATTCCTCTGTACCAAAGTTTAACCACAGAGCACAGTGTTTCTGCATAGTACACTGGTAACGTTAGACAATGAGAGGAAAACCCAAAAGCTTCATTGGCCGACTGTTCAGGTGTCTGTCAGGCAGGGTATCTCAGCTGAAACTACCTGTCTGAACACTTTATAGAACTAACATGGGTTTATTTTTTTAATTTCAGAACCATCTCTTATATGATTCACAAAGTGCATGTTTAGTGTTAGTATTGACACCATAATCAAAAAATAACTTGTGTATTGAATTCATGTGCGTGATCATGACTGAGCTTTCTAAGAAGGTCTGATAAACCAGCACAATTATATGTGTAATTTATGCTAATGGTTTGACACAGGAGTTATCTCATGCTTCTGTTAATATTAACAAGTGTCCTATCAAAAATGAATCTGTGATGCTAACACCTTGAATATGGTAAAAAAAACCTATATTTATAGCTACTAGTGGAGGATTCTAATCAATAGGATTTTTTCCTTCAGATCTTCCCTCTCCCAGTCAGTATCTTTAAAATATTGGGAAGCATGTATATTAAATGGGTTACACTTTCGTCCTGAGAAAATGTAATTGAATCCAATAAAGGTGTTCTAAGACCAATTGAATGATCAAGGGAAAAGGTTTCAATTAATAATTAGGCATATTTTACTGTATTAAAAAGTAATTAAGTTCTTTCACTGCAACGTGAAGAAAGCTGCTTCTTGTTAGAATGATCAGAGACAAACTTTGTTAAGGATACAAACCAAAAAAAGTTTTGCTGTCCAAAAGCAGAGAGCCAGGCACCTTAACCATGAGGGTACTGAAACTCTTCTCTCTGAAGTAGAAAGACCAGGTGCTCTCCTTTTAGCATGTATTCTAAGAATGTCAAAAAAATCCATGCCTATTCAAATCTTTCATGGAATAGTTCTTTATTCATTCAGAACAAGTCAACAGCGTAAATAATTCTAATATTAGGAAGCGTAAGATTTTCTGAAGACTGAAGAACACATTTTGTGTTTGAGGCTATCAGTACGGTAACGAGGTCTTGCTTTTTAAGAGAGCAATAGGCAGCCATTGGGAGATGTATAGGACCTCAGGGAATAGACCTGTGGAAGGACTGTTCTCTGCAGTCTACTTGTGTGTTATGGATTTTCAAGGTTTGAAAAAACATGTGGATTTCACTGAGAAGGTTG
Organism: Neomorphus geoffroyi; assembly: GCA_033558235.1. Taxonomy (NCBI): domain Eukaryota; kingdom Metazoa; phylum Chordata; class Aves; order Cuculiformes; family Neomorphidae; genus Neomorphus; species Neomorphus geoffroyi. The sequence goes on from JAUMJM010000005.1 coordinate 16,101,662, forward strand.
GCTAAAACTGAACAACCTCTGGTAAGAACTTCTTGTTTTTTTCACCTTCAGCTGAATTAGCTGTGTATGTTTTGCTTCATAATACTTTAATTTGCCTTCAGCTGATTCTTTTTCCATCTGATGGTTTCAGTTTTGGCAAGGTACAATTATGCAAGACACTTTTCACCTAGTTACGGAATGCATATTAGAATGTCCTTAATCTTTAGTAAAGCTAATGTCTCAAGTGCTGTCTTTATCCTAGTCACTATTTGAAAGCAATTTGAAAACCAGTCAGCAAAACCAGTGCTGCAGTTAAGAGACAGCCATGGCTTGTAATTGGTGTCCCTTCTAATCTTGGGGTTTTGTAGTTGCAGAGAACAAAGCATTTTCAATAAGTTGCTTGATAAGGTCTTTTTGGGGATTTGTAATTCTGTCCAAGTTTGGTTATACCAACTTAGTTCTATGAATTTTAATTCTTTCCGTTCTTAATGATATGGAAGGATAAAAGACATGTATCCCCTAACAGCAACCCTTTTCTAACACACATAATACAAAACTTTATTTTTAAACACTGTCAACTCTCTATTCCACTTTTTTTCAAAAAAAGATAAAGGGATGGGCCCTAACTTTGCTTCCACTTCTGTTAAGGCAAATATTGTAATCCATGTACCCTGTCTACAAGCAGACAAATATTTATTATACTTAGCATATACTTACACAATCATATGATATTGAACATATGTAGCAAAATACCTATTATATCTATAATTCAATTATAAGATCTAGTTATTCATATTGTAGATGTACTGCCACTTTGAGAACACAAAATAAATGTTTTATCACTGCAATTACTCTTCCTTCTTTACTGCAGAGAAGACAATATTGGTTAGCATTATCATTCTCTCCTTCTTTTATAATGGATTTCCTTTTAACGTGTTTCTTTGTCTGAAACCATATATTCAAGGGACAGTGACTAGAGAGGAGTAAATGGTGAAAAAAGAGAAAATAATAGTATGGTTAAAAGTTCAATTTCTTCTGCAGCCTCTGGACATTTTTTTTCCCTGAGTCAGACTCAGCTGACAGTGAATAATGTTTTTCAAATGATTTTTTGCATTGCTGATGGAACAAATTATGCCTTGACAGCATGACTGTTGGGAAGTGGCACAATCATGGCTAAGTACCAAAATAAAGGAAGGAACAGGGGCAGAGGAAAAGTAAGCGAAGGGCTGTCTCTCAGGTACTAGTACTGCATGGATCTTTGATGAATAACTTTTCAGTGTTAATACTTAAAATAACACTCCCTGATAGCTTATATGTTTTTGTAACTTGAAATCTTATGAGACATTGCAAATATATATGATATGTGGGGGAAATAAGGTTTTTATATCTTGAACCCATCTATATTGGATGGAAAATAACTGCAAAATAATTGTAAAACTCTCCCATACCCCAAATCTTTGGTCATGGTTTCCTGAATGCTTAATGTCACCTCTAGTCCTGAAAGAAAAGTCCAATGCATGGTCCACCTCTACCCCTTGTTTTATGCCAAACAGAGTCTTGGACTGGCACAAAACTTTACGCAGTAAAAGATGCTGGAGAGTTTTTCCAGGTTAAATCCAACTTAGTGTGACTCTTTCAGTGGCAGGTCCAGAATAAACTAGTGTAAATTGTTTCTTATTACAATTGCGTCACTAAGCTACTAATTTGAATTGAAATAGTCAAGAAAAAGGTAAGCAAGAATGCTTTTGATACGCAGGTCCTATGACAAGTCACGGTTTGTAGAAGCCTTTTTACAGATCCTAACTGGAATTTGTCTTTACTGGTTTGCTACATGATCATTGTAAAAATGAAGTCTTTCCCCAGCCCCTGTAAAAATATCAGGAACAGGTTGGCAGATACAGCAAACAGCTCTTGGACTCTACTTTTATTTCTCTCAGCAGGTTGCCAGCATTGAGAACTGTTGGGGAGGAATTTTCTCTAGGTAGTAATAAATATAATAATAAAGCTCCTGATGGCTTCCCTCTTTGACACAGAAATATTGCTCTTTACTCCGTTTTGATGACAGAGAAATAAAAGGGGAGGAAGTAAGGGGTCTTAGTAATCCATTTTCTGGAAAGGTCAAGCTGACAAATACCTATATCGTGTATTTACTTTCCCCTTATACTTGTCCACAAGCCTACGATGCCTCTTTCTTTCTATTTTTTTTTTTGGTCCTTTTACTGAAGAAGAGTAGCTCTGTGGTGTGGTGGTGGTTTTTATTGGTCTGCATCAATTCCTGTATAAATTTACCTGACTATCCATTTTTTATTTCCTGGGGACTGTAGCTGAATATCTAACTTATGCCTACATAGGAGGGAAGCAGGGGTTTTCTATAACTATCCACCTGTTTTTCTCCTTGCTTGACACACTGTGGAGAAATAAGAAATAGTCAAACTTATTTTTTCATTCTGAAGGTGTACCAGTTCTGTCCTGGATTTATTTTTTTGTATGTAATTATGTTTAACCTTCTTCTAGATGCCAGCAATAAAGGGGACCAGGTTCATGCTCACTGGAGCTCCTCTAAACATAAGCCCAGGTGGCAGATGAGCTTTCACCAAGCTGCTTGTGCTCACTTTTGGTATCGAAAAATGAAAACACCACCTCTTTGAATGTATTCTTGGTCTTGCTTTCATTCAAACACAATTATGTATTCAGGCTTGGAAATAGGAACATTTATTTGGGAAGGGGAGGTAAGAGAAAGTGGAATATGAGGAAATATAGCAACCAAATATATAATAAAACCAGCAAAATTTCACCTACGTGCAAGAATCTAGCTTGCCTTGTAGATACAATAACTAAATTCTTTGGTCTCGTTGAATAATTTGAATCATACAATAAAAGAAACACTTTGGCAGTTTTTTTGACAGGTCCATGACAGTTAAAGGCAGTATCCCACTCTTTCCTTCCCACATTTTGTGCTCTTGCACCACCAACCACTACTGAAAGGTACAACAGTTTTTTGGGAGTTTTGAAATTTCCTGAGAAATGTCCCTGAGATGAAAGGGAAAAGGTTTTCCAATAATGGTTCTCTTCCTGTTTCAAGGAGTTGTGGTGAGTGTGCTGAGAAAACAAATATTTTGTCTGGGGCACATTGTGAAAAAAATTATACAGAAAATAGTCTGTAAACTACAGTGTGTTTTCAGTCTATAAATAAGACTTTTCATGGGAGAAAGATACAAACATATCTTTTGTCTCCATGAGACAAAGAGAAAAATAAGCTCAGGGTCTTGTTTGCTAAATGGAAAAAAAAGAAAGGGGGTAGAAAATCTTCCTTGAATGAGCTGGGGGTCAGGTCCTTGGGTGCATTTGGAGGACCGCTTCCTGACCTGCTTCTGCTTCTGTAGTTTCACATAATTAACTTCAACATAAATAGCCGCTCCTGGATGAAGTCTCATTTCTGGAACAGTTCCTTTTTCTTAACAGTTTAATCAAACTAATTGTGACAAGCAGTGTATTTGTATAAATATTTAAATGTGGAGCATGAGGATTGAATTATTTATTCTGCAAATGTAAGCTTAATGTAACTATCTTTGGAAACCATCTCATTCTCATATGGTTGTGCAATTTGGTCGTGCATGCTGTCTGCTGAATTTCATGTTTAATGTTGCAAATGGCTTAAATAAATTGTATTATTTGCATAAGTGCAAAGCAAGATGCCAGAGGAAACAAAACACAGGAGATTATCTTGGTTTAGCACATTGGAAAAACTAGTTATCTTTCTAAATTCAACTGTCAAGGGACTCCAGTCTCCTGAAAATGGTTTAACAATGATAAAGATGATGTCATTCATTGTCCATGCATGAAGAGGCATATGTTCTGAGCTAGAAAGAAAACTATCATATTGATGGCAGATGCCAAGCTGCACATTCAAGCACTGAATCTGAAAACCAGAATCAGATTTTTCACACTTGTGGTATTGTGACTTGCACTGTTTCTGCACCATCCCTCTCAGGGGATGATGCAGAACTGTATGTGATAGTGTATCCCACTGCATAGATGAGTTATTGCTCTCTAGGGAAAAAAAGGGTTGCTAAACATGAAAAAGATACTGCGTCGAAAATCATACTGCATCTCAGTAAGTGGGTGGCTGGTAGAGCCTCTTGCTTGACTGCACATGTTAAAGGGTGGCTTAACAGTGCATAAAGACTTCTTACATACGCTTTCCATACCAAGCCTCAGATCAGCTGGCCCCAGCTGCCTCTGTCCTGGCAGTGCAAATTGCTGCTGCTCCCCAAGTCGAGAACTGTTTTGGTACCCGTGCTTCAGAGATGAGGCAAGAAGGAGGAGACCAGAGAGGAGATTTGACAAGGATAATGGAGTTGATGGCATCGATGTGTGTATTTGGCATGTTTACTGTCATGTTCATGAGGTACTGCATTTCCCATCAGCAGTAGGGTCTGTACCTTGTGCCTCCTTACCTTTATGCTTCTAATTTAGTGGGATGATGGTAGAAAACTTGAAGAATGTCAGTCAGTGAGCTGAAACTGAGTAACAGTAAACTCCAAACTCAGAGCAATAGGGAAGTGATTTCCCATCCTCCATACCTATTCTTCCTTTAAAAAAGTGGGAGAGCATTTTCTTAGGGTAGGATTTAGTTGTTCATCTCCCACTGATGCCCCTGGTGCTGGTATCACCTTCAGCACGTTTGGAGAATGCTTTTATTTTCTGACTTCTGAGATGTGCAACAGAGCTGCACCAAAATAATTCTCTTCTGCTTTTGAAAACACCTCATTATGCAGATTTTCTTCTTTAAATAATTCAGTATGTCAGCACTACTACAGACAGGTTTACTGCTTGATGTTAACATTGGAAGCCTTCAGTGGGAGGTGAATTATAATCTCAAGGAATATTGCTACAAAAACCAGAAGGTAGACACCAATGTCTTCTGGGCTTTTTATTTTTCCCCTTCTCTCTTTTTTTTTCCCTCAATAAAACTTGAACAGATTCTCTGCTATCCTATTCAGAGACATAGAGAAGCCAGTTTGCCTGAGCACAGCTTGTTGTGGGATTGCAGTTTTAGTCACAAGCAGCCAAGTTTTGCTGCATTCTTACTGTTTAAACCCCAGAAATTTGTCCTAGCACTTGTATTCAGATCAAGTATTCAAGATAGGAATTATTTTTAATTAGCTCTTGCTTTTCAGTATTTTGCTTGCCTCTAGCAAAAAGTCATCCAATTCTATCAAACTGAAGCATGTCTCCAAATGTTACTTTTGACAGGGCTTTCTAGCACTTAATTTCTGTTTTAAAATTATACAGATTTGTCTTGGAATAAGTGATATTTCAGAGCTTAGGTTATTTCTTTGAAATATGAGAGGCCTAGGTGCATGCATCTGTGTTGGGTCTACACAGGTGTAGTGTCTTTCTGGCTCACATGCTTTTGGTGGAGAGACGGTTGTTGTTCCTCTTTTATGAAATGTCAAATCTCGCTGAAAAGTTTAAGAAGGAAAACAACTTTCAGAACAGTTTTGTGACTTTTGTTTTTTCCATCCAGCTCTGCTTGTATCCTTCAGATGATTTCATTCTCTGAAAAGAAGTGGTGTGAGTATTTCTAGACATGTTTCTGGGATCGATGACATCAATTTTACTAAGTTTAGCTGAACTGCAAAAGTCTAAATTAACAAACCACTTCACTGTGTTCTGGTGCTAGAGCTAAAGCAGCCAATATTTTTTTTTAGTGAAGCATTGCTACTTTTTGTTCCCCAGGGTTTCTTTCACTGGCAGGGGCTCAGCAGGGGAAGAAGAGCTATTTAGTGAACAGATCAGAGCACAGCTAAACTTCTATCATGTCACAGTTTTGGAGGGCCTTTATTTCTCTCTGCCATGGATGCTGATCAGTACAGTGAATATAGTATTATCGAATTTACTACAAAGGTGTCAGTTTTCTTTGCGCTTTTGTCACGTGCAAAAAAACCCCAGCTCATTGTTTAGTGGTAGACCTCTGTCAAAAGAAGTACCTGTCTCTGTTGCGCATGTTGTCAGAGGACACTTTACAACACCCACAGCAAGGTTTCAGGAATGCTGAGAGTTTGCGCACTGAATGAGCACCCTGTGCAGAAGGCTACAGCAAGAAGGGACTTGGTACCACCGGGCAAAGCTTTCTGCAGATGTGTTGGCTTTTCTTTTCTCATTAGGGCCAAAGACAAACTCCTCCTTACGTGGAGGGAGCAGAACACCTCTAGGATACCTCCCTTATTTGTGCTGTTTGGCAGGTACAAGGCTGCCTGTTTGGGTTTTTTTCTTGAGCAGTTAAAAATCTCTGCAAACTGATTCTTATGTATCTGAAGAGTATTTTAATTGTGAATGTGTAGAAATTAGAGATTTGTCTGGTGTGATGGGACAATGAAACCACTGACAAGCTCTTCAGCCCAAAGCTACATAGTGAAGTAGAAAGTATTCTGCTGCATCCTGTGCTATTTCAAATGATAGCAGAATTTTGCTGCAATATTTGTCTCTGATAAGATTATTTATGTCTCACTGAGGATCTGGATTTAAATATTTATTATACTTTACTGTGGAGACCAAAATCAATTTGTTGAAGCTTCCATTAATGCTTTTTTGCACAAGGAAAGTCTCTGCATTAAAATGATGATGTAAATGTGTGAAGTGCTGCAGTTTGGCCATAATATTGAAACGGAAGTTAGTTGAAGAACTCAGTTACTTTAAAAACTAAAAGTGCTGACTACAGTTATCTTCTAGTAAAAGAAATATAAATAAAAAAGCGTATGTTTCTGCTTAGCTTATGCCAGAAGTGTTTAGATACCTAATAAAAGAGTCCTTCCAAAGTAAACAAGTCACTATTCCTCTGTTAAAGGATAATAAACTTGGAGGAAAAAAATGTTTTGATAGCTTACAGAGGAAGGTTTTGCCTGCCCAATTAACCTGTTCATGCAGCATCTTTCTCCTCTGGGCTGCACCTTATCTCAAGCTACTTCTAGATTATGGCTACCCAGAACAGCAGTCCGTGGGTTTTCTCACTTCTTTTACCTCACTTCTTGAAATGGGGGAACTGCTAACTTCAGCTGGGCCTGAATATGCATGAATGATGACTGGCACACATTTTTCAATGGGAAGGAGGAGGTTAGGCAAATATGACACAAGCTTTGGAGTGCGTAGTGCTTGCAGGCTGCATGCTGCCATCCTCACATCTGTTTTTAGCTCAGTTCAGTGACAGCCCCTTGAGGAAAAGAAGCTTCTTACTTCTATAAAAATGAATATATTTTTTGATTTGCTTCATTTTTCCTTTTGTTTATTTATGCGTTTTAATATTTTCCTTTTATGTTTTATATTTATTTAATCTCTTGACAAGGAAAAGGATATTCTTGCCTGCTAAGAGCCCATCTGATAAAACTAGTTTAGCTAGAAAATTTTAACATAGGTTTTTCTTTACAACAAATAGGATTTTCAAGCTTTCTGTCAAGTAAGGAAATAATTCCATAATGAAACAACACGCTCTGTAACATCAAAAAGGAATCTGTGACTTACCAAATTAGCAGAAATTAAATCAAATGTAAAAGCAATAAGGAAAATACGATTGCTTTTGTAATTGATGCAGCTTATATGCCATTATATGTCATAACACTGTATGACTGGTGAAGCTGAAGGAATTTATAATCGTGGAGAAATGCTGCAGGAAGCCTTGAAAACAGGCAGGGCTTTTGGAGGCAGATGAAGGAAACAGAAAAATAAACTAAGCCTGTGTTTGGGCATTGTTGGTAAACAACAGTTGTATTACTCAAACGTTTATATTTTGTTGTTTCCTCATACCAAAAATATACCACATCTACTTTGGAGCAGTGTTGGGACCCATAGCTGTCTTGCTTGACAATTTGCAAAATGGTGAGATTTATTCCTTTATGCTATGTTGATATACTATGTGACTGTTCCTCGAATGATAAAGTTGAGAGTCAGAAATTAGTGTCTGGTTCAGACTATTTATTTATCTTACAAGTGTTAAACCAGCACATAACTGACAATTATACCAGAATATTTAAGGTTTAGATTTTTTAAAAGTCATAACTGTGCTGAAGTGCTGAAAAGCTGTTTTATTTCCCTACAAGTAGATGAAAAATGCCAAAGTTCTGAAATTTAAAGTGCTTATTTATATGCAGTTTTGAGTACACATTCCATTAACTTAATGAAATATATTCTATGTACAAGTGATAGCTGAGGTGACTGACATTACCTAGACTCTTAAGGAAAGTTAAATTGTGAGAATAAATTACTTCAGGAAGGAAAGAGTGAGTGACTGAAGCAGTTAGACACTGTTAGACACTTCAGTAAAGATTATGTATATAACAAGTAGCTCGGTTAACATCTACGCTCTGATATATCAGAATTTCTGCACTGGCATCAGTTTTAATTATGAAGTTATCAAGCATGATGAAGAGAAGACGGAAGTAATTAAATGTTTTTTTTAAAGGAAAGCTGTGAGGCTATCAAAGCACTAATGCCATATTACCTATTTAAGCAGAACCCAGTTAATTGCAGATTTGATAACTTAGAATCACAGAATCCTAGAATCCTAAGGTTGGAAGAGACCTCTGAGATCACCGAGTCCAACCGCGCCTGTCTCCTTACTAAACCATGTCCCTAAGGAACTCATCTACCAGTTTTTTAAACACCTGAGGGATGGCGACTCCACCACCTCCCTGAGCAGCTGTTCCAATCCCTGACCACTCTTTCAGTGAAGAAATTCTTTCTAACATCCAGTATAAGTCTTTATAATGTCCACTCTTATACTAAAGATGTTTGAAAGAATTTGCCACAAAGCTCTAAGTCACTGACAAATTTCAATAAATCTAATACTAGTGATGCATTTAAGAGAGCGGCAAAATGCAATGGCTCAGTATTTTTTGTTTGCTTTAAATGTAAGTACAGGCTGATCGAGAACAGTGCAATCCAGCTAGCTCATGATCAGAGCTTGAAGCTACCACAGGAGATCCAGTCGTTAAGATATCAGAGCAAGAACATTTACATGAACCAAGCAGTATAATTTTTTGAAGAATGAGACTTGTCACAAAAATATCAATGGTACCATGTCAAGCAGAGATGACAACTCTACCTGCTGACTGCATTTCTGAATTTCTGTACAACACTTTATTCAATATTATCTGTGTATGGCGTTTGGATTTTACATAGTCCCATGCTGCCTTGGTTTGATCCCCTACCTGTTATTAAAAGAAAACTAACTATCTAGCTGTAATAATAGTTTTCCTTTAATAAGAGGGTTCGATATTGAGGCCCCTGGCCAGAGAAATTAGTTTCAAAAACTTTGAGTCGTTCTGCATTTAATCAATATATTTAAAGCCTGAAGCTGCTGGATTGTATTTTAAATCAATCTATAATTAAAAACTAATGAAAAAAATGTGGATTTTTTACTTAAAGGCAAAATAATTCAATATTATGTTAGATAATAGCCATTAGAGTTTTTATGGGAATCTGTTCTTGATTTCACTTTAAAATTACTTGCATTCTGGTAACAATATCCTATTAGATAACACATAAACCAGATAAGTTCTTTTAGCCAAAATACCTGTTACCTTGACTTATCTTTCATTCCAAACTGCAGGAATGGATATTTGGTTGTGCTTTGTAAAGTGGACGCTCTTAACATCTGTGCTGTGTTGACATAAATTGTTTGTCTATGAATAGAGGAAAAGTAGTACAGAAAATGCCTTTCAGTTACTTAGAAGCAAACAAGGGGGCCATTAAGTAATATGGAGTGCTTGAATCTTGGCGTCTCCCATGCACTGCTTCCATACTGGGATGAGGAACTATTCACAAAAACTTTGCAAGTTTCCTGGTATGAGATTGAAAGTGAGTTAATAAAATGGGAACGTAGTTTACATGTCTTATTCGCTGGTTCAGATGTTCATTTTGTAGGCTGTTGCTCTGTAAATTATTCTGGAAATCAGTAAATCTCAGATTACTGTAGAAAAACAAGTTTTTTAAGCATTTCCTACTGAATACTAGCAAGATGTATTCTTTTTTCCTGTGCATCAAGCATCTTAGAATATTTTTATTAAACATCTATACTATATATGTTTAGGTATTGCATAAAAACCCATTACTATAAATTCTTGTTTGTAGTACACCAGCTGGCAGAATTTATAAAGGTCTGTCTGTTCTGTGTTGATTTGTAAGACAGTGACTTTACTTTGTCATGCTGCATAGTCTTCAATGTGTTACTATCATATAAGAAACAAAAAAATAGATTTCAGGGTAGTGTCATCCGTCAGTAATATGCCTGATATTTAAATGTTTGGTATTCTAAATTACCTTTATATTGAGAAAAAAACTAAGAATTGATTCAGAAACTTCCTGTGGACCAGCACTGATGCTTAAAAGATCATAGTCCTGAAGAGGAATACTAGGAAAATATTGGCAAGGACACTACCTCTCATTAAAACTGAGCAAGAGCATCACACTTATATTTATTGTAGAAGAATCTGTTGAATTTATCCTTTGCTCATTAAAAAAAGTTTCAACCACTATCTAATGCTTCAGAGATTTCTTGAATCTGAAATGTCACCTCTGACAGTCAAACTACAGAGAGGAAAGATTTATTAAAATCATTTGAGTGAATCACTAAGTAAAATATCTGATTATGCTCATGGCAATGAAAGCTGAGTTATTTACTTCTTTGTGCATTGTTTTATTGTATATTTCTAATATTTAGCAAACTTAGCTGAAATTATTTTGAAAAATTAGTTGGGAAACATCATCTTGGCTGCCCTGAAGTGTGGGCCTTACAACTTGGAGGTTCTTGAGTGAATCTGTGCATTGAGGAGGCAGAAAACTCTGCTAAGCTGACCCGACGAGCCCCAGGTGTTCTGAGGGTGGCTGCCTGCCTCAGTCAGACTTTTTTAAAATGCTTGAGTCAGAGGGTGAGAGAAAAAATTGACTCATGAACCTCATCTTAAGCGCAGTACCTTTGAGAGGTTAGGGCATCCTATTGTCATCCACAGCCCCTGAGGCTGAGACAAGAAGATTTTGGCTTTTTTTCCCCAAATGTTCATGTTCTTAGATTGGCAAAGATTTCTCATAGTATGATGCTAGAAACTGTACAGTTAATAGGCTCAGATGCTGTATGACATGCATATATATATCTATTTTAAAAGTATGATGTAACAACCATTTAATTCCAAAATGCAATTCCATTTTGGAACATGAAATATTGAACATAAAGTCCAGAAATTCTTTTTCATATATATGGGTTTTGTATGATGTGTAAAACTTCTGTTTTTTAAGGTTGATTGTTTTTTTAGGCTGTAATTAACGCAGAAGACAAAATAACAATACATGTATAAGTGAAAAAACAACCAACCAACAAAACCACCTGTTAAAATGAGTGCCTTGAAAATAATTCTAGGAAGAATTAGCTATGAATGTCCTCCTGGAATTCAGTACTAATCATTGTTAGGAAAAATGAGATGTCTACGATCTGTGTCTAGATATAACCTATTTGTACCGCTTGTTTGGTAGAACAGACTAGAACAGTACTGTTCCCTCATATTACAATAGGTGTTTCCAAGACTGCATTTTTTTCCTTTGGAAAAAAAGGGAAGGATCTTCTATCTCAACAGGTTTACTGCTTGTTTCTATTCAGAAACTCAGCTGATCACTTGACCAAAAATACTCTGCATTTTGCCTATGATTCCTACACTTGAAATGAATTCAAATGAATTCTAGTTTACCTTAGGCATCACCAGAATAACTCTTCAAATAACGTCCGTTATTTCTGAGTAAAAACGTTGTGATTGTGTACCTAAAAGTTGTGCTCCATCCAGTGCAAATTTCACTACGATCACAAACTCTTCCACTGCTTTCCTTGGGTAACTGATTTACAGCATCTTTGCCTTAAAAATTTAGAGCACCTTCTTTCTTCCACTTCTGACATTTTTGGCAGAGAAAATTCACCTGCTTCAAAACTGTGAATTCATCCTTTGCACCTGCATTTAAGTCGTTTAATGCCTGCAAGCTGGAAAGCCAATATTAGCTTGGTTACTGTGGTAACAGACTCATTTTCAGCAGGCTGTAATGAATGCTGCTAGAAGCAGGGCTGCTATTCTTGAATTTTATTTATGTAAATGTATTTTAAACACCTTTATCCCATACCATGTCTCTTGCTAATAATCTCCAAATATGAATGTACTGGAATTTGAGTCTTTCTCATAAAGTTTGGATTTCAGTGAGACTGTTTATTCGAGTGAAGTTAAAGTAAATTCAGATGCTTTTGAAGCACTCTGGCCTATCACCCCAATTAATACTGTACTGAAAGCTTACCCTCAAAACTTGCAGTTTCACTGAAGCTCCAGTCTGCTTCTCTGTTTTACGAAAGCTTGTAGATTAAAAGACTTTGTGGCTTCTTGGGTTTTGCCCACATTTTTGAGAGAGAGAAGGAGTCTGCTTTCCAGTGCCTTGAAACTGGGTGTATATCTCAGTTTAATAATTGTGGTGTTGAAGTCAGAAACATTGTTCCCTGGATTTCTTATAAAGTAATAAGGACTCTTTAAATCAGATCATAAAATCATTAAAACAATTGCTCCTAATTTAAAAAGCTGCCGGTACCTTTATGAGATGTTTTTGGGTTTCCCCTCAGTGTTTGGATCTCTTTGGAATTTAGTTTTGACAAATATATTATTTATGCATATTCATCTATTCTGAAAATACAGTGTGCCAAAACTTGCTGGCCTGCTTTTCCTTGTGCTGTCCCTTACACTGGCTGCTTTTGTTGCATTAGGGGCAGAAAATCTTACCACTTCCCTCTCCCTGCTGCATGAGATCATCAAATTTTTTTCATTAACTTTATTCATTCCAAAACCGAGAGACAAAATTATCTAGGTATAACTGCTTTGAAACAAGAACCAAATATCTAAGTAATCAGAAATAAAAGTAGTACAGAGCTTAAAATACTGGTGAAAAAAAAAAAAAAAGACTTATAATATTTGCTGACCACTAAGTCTCTCTTATTTTCACTACAGAACAACTGAATAAGGCAAATAAAACCAGCATAACTGTCAGTCATACTTTCTGATACAGGAAGAATACTTAAGGGAATTTATACAAACATTACAGAAAGTTAATGATGAGAGAATGATGAAGGAATGAAATAGAGACGTCTGCATTAAATTAGTTCATTGCTCAGAACTGCTTTGGAGGACATTCCCCAACCTGCAACCAGTAGCTTCCCAACGAATTCAGAATGACACAAGTCTGCCCCTCCAAGTGAGAGAGAATGGGGCCAAAGTGATGGTGCACCGCAATTACTCAATCTTTAAGTAACAAATCTACAAGCAGTGCTAGTAGCACCACTGTTTTTTCTGTATGCTCTGAAAAGTTCTTACTATAACATGGAATGATCTCCCTATCGTTTAAATGTGTCCTTAGTATGAAGATGTTGTCTTCCCTGACTGCACATGAAAACAAGCTATGAGAACATATATAGAAACATACACGTATGAGTTTGAGCACAATGGTCTCCAAGGACATCCCCAGCTCACTTTCTTTCACAGTGCTGTGTTTCTCCCAGAGTCTGTAAGTACAATAGCTGGAACAGACCAAAGCAGCCATGGCTGTATCACAGCATTTAAAGCGTGCTCATTGTCACAGTGTGATGCTAACTAAATTCAGGTTTTCAATTCAGTATAGGGATGCTTTTGTCTCACCCTCTTGCTTCTCTCCTGCAAATCCCTCGATGCATCTTTTAAACTTTTTTCCCTCTTTCTTCTCCACTCAAGAGTTAAATGTGTGTTAATTTTACCAGACACGTGTGGTGATTTAAAAAAAAACTGAGTACCTGGTTTTTATTCTGCAGTCATTGCCTAAAGTGTTGCTAGATATTTGTTAGAAACAAGGATCGGACATCTTATTCTGTAATTGCATCTCATTATCTCTCCTCCAAAATTCCCATTATATTTTTTCCATGTGAAAGGCAAAGTTACTCACCAAATAATCTTTTTCTTAGCTGGGAGGAGTTTTAGCTAATTCTTGAGCTGCAAATTGCCAAAGAAATCCCTCAGCTACTTTAGGCTGGGCTGTAGCGTGTGTGGATTAGAGATGTTAAAATGCTTTTATGTCAAGCCTTCTCCCAGAAGGCGGTGTTTGCTGGGGACAAGCACACAAGCTCAGTGGTTTGGCAGGGCTAGCACTGAAGCATCCAGAGTTCAAAGAGCTTCAGGGAGGATAACCTGTGCTCGCTTCTGTGTCCCTGCAGCAACCAGTTTGCTCATACCTGTACTCTGCCAGATGATACCTTTGCTCGCTAGCTCAAACAACTTTTAAAATGTACGGAGTGGCGTGTGTGTGGTGATCCATTTCTTTATTTAAGACAGAGGAATGATGGGTATTGGCCTTGGAGGGTCAGCAAAGCTCTGTAATAAATCGCTGGTGAGAGGAGAGGCCTAACAAGGGTTTCGTGGGCATATGGAGAGCGTCAGGAGAAAATGCATCAGCAGTACCTTCTTTTGGAGGGATCATAAAAAGACCGGGGTGAACAGATGTCTCTGGCTCCTGCAGGCTTTTGCTAATTTCTCTGATGGAACTGTTCAGGATTAAATCTGCTCACAGCCCTCGGCATGAAGCAGCCTTCGCCAGAGTGAGTCTGCTCACTCTGCTCTTGCTTTTTTGCTGGCCAAGGGGGCAACGTGCTGCCTGACAGCAGGGCCCAGCAACTCCAGCTCTCGTATTTCGGTGGAGCACCGTTCAGTTGTGTCTTGCTGCTGATATTGTTGTCCTGCACTGCTGAGATGTAAAGCTCTGACTGCATCACTGGAGGTTGTTTCCAGAGATGTCTGGAGCAGGGCAGGCTCCAGGGCTGTATTGCTGCCTCTTTATTGAGACTAGATTTGGTTTTAATTCAAAATTTTAAAGTTGTTCTGTTGCTTCCAATGGCCTTGTCATTCTGCGTTGCACATAAAAAGCCAAAAAGCTGCATTTGACGTGTGATTCCCCAGACAAGCTATCTGAAAGCACACTGCTGCTAATATCAGAGTTAAATAGATGATGAAGTTCATGTTGTAAATTATGCTGTTCTTCTACTCAAAACAGAGATTTGGATCAGGATGTGAGGGGAATCGGGAGTTGTTTTAATATTCTGAAATGTTTTAAATTTGTAACAATCTAAAATATGCTTCAAGGAGTATAAATATCTTGAGGGGGGATAATAAAAATTGTAGTAAATGTGTTTGAATCTTGTGTGTAATTATTGGAGGTTGCCATGTGATTGATGTACTCTTAATGAAGAATTGGTATAGGGCATAGAAAATGAAGGTTCTTCTCCTTACCTGTGTACACTAATAGATTCCTCTTAGTTGACTATTTGTATTTCCCTCCTGCTGCCCATAAGAAAGTGCTTCAGAGAACAATTAACAGCATTTGGCTCTCCTTTGTGCGTTGTTTCGTATAAGTTTTGCAATAAATTAACTATTTTCCACTACCTGTGGGAGTTAGCTATTTTGATTCTAAAGCTGAAGCACAGCCAAACAGCTTCTTTTCTTTGAGAGAAGAATAAGGGGAGAAGATTTTTTTTTTTTACTTGTTAATAAATTAAAAGCAGATTGTGGGTTTTTTCTCATTTCAGATCCGAGTCACTACTGGGAACGGAAAAGTTAGATAGTATTGGTAATGCTATGGTTTATACTGAGTAACGTAAAAACTGATATTTTTGCAGTTTTCTCGTTTGGGTTATTGATAGCAAGAGGGCATAGGGTTTGGGCTTTTTCGTGGTTTGTTTTTTATTTTTTCCTTGATTGTTTTTAACTGATACTGATGGAATCTGCTCAGCACTGCAATCTGTTTCTCCCATGTCACTGCTCTGGTTGTCAGGATGACCCCAATTGGAATTGGCCTAAATAAATCTGTGTCTATTACATGCATGTACCCAATTGCACTGCTGGCATCCTGTAAATAGACATCTATATAGACTTTTTTCTGCTTTCATATTTCTCATTGACATGATTTATTCCCAGAGTTAAACACTTTTACCTTAAGAAAATGGTCTTGGGTCACTGCTTTCATCACTGGTCACCACTCCTACCAAAGAGAGGAAAACACCAATGCTGAATCCAGCTGGACTACCTAGCTAGGTACATTTGATATATGGGGCACTGTAGCACGAGAGCCACTTCCAGGGTTTCACTGCAAGTTTACGAGGCACTGGGGCATGCTTACAGCTTCTAGGTAGGAGTCGTAGCTACAGAGGTACTAATGACATATTGCAAAACCAAAGTAGAATAAAAGCTACAATTACTTCTGGGTACTGACAGGAACTTCCCATGAGTATCTTCCCCCTACAACATCCAGGGCCCTCTGTTTCTGGTGACATGTGGGTGTCCTCTGTCATCCTAGCTGCCAAGATTCACGTGAAACTTCCTTTAATGCATATCAAAGTATATCCATGTCCCAACAGAATGAATTGTGCAAACAGCAGAGTTTTGTCATGAATCTTTACTGCATTACAATAGCCTGTGGTCATAACTAATACCAGCCCATAGCAAGTTTATGCGAAGAGCTCTAATATTTTAATTCAAATAGTTCTTGATGTCAGACTCTTGAAGGGGGGGGGGGAAAGAAGTTGTATCTTTCAATAATACCAATTTCTTGTATTTTTTTTTCCTGATGAAGAATTCCACCGTGGTGATACAGAACAGTCATGAATGTATTTGTAAGCAATAAGAATAAATGTTTGATTGCAAGCAGTAACACCTCCACTGCAAACTGACTTTTGAAAAAAGATAAATAGTATTCCTTTATGAGTAAGGCTGTCCTCTCTTTCGCCCAATTCTAGGTTTCCTGGTGATAATGCAGTAATGTATTTATAAGGCAGTAATAACTCCCTACTTATTGGCAGGATATACTTGAAGAGAAAGATAGTTTAATATTAATACATTTCCTAATGAGCTATATGCCATAGGGAAATTGAGCCTAGAAATTTGAACAATTGATAAGAGTGTTGTGTTTTCTCTACCAAATGAGAAAAATGAAATATGTATGTAAAAGACCTGAAAATGGGACTGTTTTAAAAATAGGATGATTTTGTTAGAAGGCATTTGCTTCTTCCCTCTGCTGTTCATTTTATTTTAAGCTGTGCTCTACAATCTGCACTCTTACCTTCTGGAACTTGTATGACTCTTTAAACCAAAGCGTTGTACAGCATATTTAGTGCTTTGAGTATTAATACCGATCTGTATTAATTATCTGAATTTCTGTTACTATGCAGGTGTTCTAATTCAAATCAAATCTGCTTCTTAAAAAAAGACTATATTTCAAGCAGCTCATAGTACAGTACTTTGATCAGTTTTTGTCATCAGTATGGTTTTGTTGAGGTTTTTTTGTTTGTTATGCTGTTTTCTGAAATAAGAGAAAAACCTGCATGACTGTTCATGAAGAGCTGCATAGTCCTCTGTGTGCAGACCTTCTTCCAAAGCTCATTGCAGGCTGTTTGGGTCCTTCTAGGGTTTGTGGCAGGTTTTGGTTCAGTCTGCTGGCCAATAGTATGTGCATATGGCAGACTGTGTCTCATGTTTTAGTAGTGTTACTTATATGCCGTGTTTGTTTGTATCTGATTATTTTTATCAAGGTGACTTTGTTGCTGAAAGTAACTCTGACTTTTACCATTCTAAAGCGAATAGCTCTTGTGAACAGGTTTGCGATGGACCTTAAAAATATATTGACTTATGTTCAACTGAAGGGCAATCATCACTGGCACACTGTAGGAGCATGACTGTTCTGCATATGTGCTCTGCATGCTTCGAGGTCCAGAATCATGCTGAGAGGGGGAGGGGAAGCAGGTTGTGGTCTTCCCTGCTGCTACATGTGGCACCCATGTTCATGCCTTCCGGCACAGTGATGGCTTCTGCTAAGGCCAAGGCTTTGTTTGCTTTCATTCTTAGGTGGTACGTTGGGCGTTTGCTTCTTTCAGACTGATTATGTAATATGTAACTGTTAAAATTACTCTACTTGTGCAAACCAAAGATCTGCCTAGCTCTGTTTGCCATCATTCAATAACAGGTATTTGGGGAACAATAAAAACAGGTTGGCAGGAAGAGATACTTTTTTTCCAGAAAGTTAGATATTTTAGAGGCAGTCAGAGGCAGTATATTTGGATTTAATTTGACTCAGGATTTCTTCCTGAGATCTGGTCAAATCAGTTTTGCAGCTGATTTATGCCTTGATTCATCTACGGTATCCAGTGACAAAGAGCTTGAAGACTAGATTTCATTTCTTTCTTACCTGCCCTCTCCCAGCTTCATTTGCTATCATAGTTCTTATACACTTGCTCTCTTTTTATATTCTCTGTGGCGTTTCTGAGTTTACAGAAAACTCTTATGCTTCCCACCCACAGCAGTATTGTTGTCAAAGCTGGAGAATCCTAGATTATGTAACAATTCAAAGTAAATCTTAATTACAATGCTGAACATTTTCCAGTATTTTCCAGTATATTTGAACAGAATTTAAGCTGAACTGTTGCCAAAAGTCCAAAATGTGTTATGGGAATGGAAGCAACCAATAGCTGAGTTTGGGGATTTCTTTTCCTTTGCTATATGAACTGTTTGCTGGATCTAAATAATGATTTTCTTAATTTTCTTTAAAAGAAAAAAACACAAACACTGTCCCAGCCCCCTACTCCTCACTCCCCCAAAGGAAAATAAGCTATCCATTCTAAGCAGATCTTCTTAAATTTAAAATTTCCCTGCATATGGCCTAGATTTATGGCTCGTTGTTAAGAAACAATAGAGTATTGTTAAGAAACAATAGAGTATTAACTTTCCTTTGATGAGTGTACATGTATGTATGAGTATGTATAATAATTTTTTCTTGCAGTTGCTATGGAAAACAGTATTGTGTGGTAAATCCTACTTTGACTTTTGTTGAGTAATGCCAAGCTGCTTATTTTATAGTAATTTTAATTACAAATATTTGTCGCAACTTAAAATGTTAACAAGTGGGATGTATGCTTAAGTGAAGTCTCAATACACTTTAAAAGTGACACATTTTGTAATTTATTGGATGATACATGGCATTTTTAATGTCATTCTATAAAAGAATAGATAGAAAATTATGTGTAGTAAAAGTGGTATGTAGGAAGAGTTGGGAGGGATAGTTTCCCTGCCATAGCACATGTCTCAATTTGAATGTATTCTGTTCTGCAACGGAACTGAATGTTTGGAGATGAGCTGATGGGCATGTGCATCTATCATGGAATTGCTAAACATCCAGTTAAGAAAAAGCTGCCATTTTTTTGCCATTTTACTATATTTAGTCATTGGACCAAAAAGAGTCTAATAATAAACAGTCACTGGGGTATGGACAGCAAGGTTAAAAATTGCCTCCTGTTAGGTTTTGCACCAAATTAATCTTAAACAGGGTCTCCATATTTCAAGTATTGCCCTTACTGTGGATGTTACTTTCCTTCTTTTTTCTTTCCTGTTCCCATGTCAGAAAAAAGAATCCATTCTTATGAAAAGTGACAAATGTGTTCCAACCAAATGTTTAGATTTAGCAAGTCATTATTTTGACGTCTTTTCACATCTGCTCCCTCTCTTACTAAGTGAAATATGCAAGAAGTGGGAGAAAGTTCCTAATTTCAATTAATATTGCTTAGCAGGAGCCAAAATTGTTTAAATAAAATAATAATGAGGAATGGAGAGTTGTCATAGCAGAGAAATATTTTGCAAGTTACTTTATGTTAAACAAACATTTAAGGCTTCATCAGGTTTTATTTTTTAATTCCCCATGAACTCCCTCTAATGATCTTAACATAAAATATGATTTATATAAGCTGTATAAAAAAGACAAAACAAAAGAAAACCAGAATTTGACATAGGCATCTTAATGTCCATTCCTTCTCCTTTATATGAGTTTTCTTTATTAAATTCGTTTCTTGAACACATTGAAATTTGTAGTTGCAATAAGAGATCAGAACTGTTCAAAGAGGGTCATATTAATTCTGACCTGTTGACTTTTTTACTCATGTATGATACAACAAAGCCAATGAGTAATTAGTGGTTATCCAAGTAAGGAATTCAAGTTACCCTAACACTTGTGATGGAGAAGCTAAGGTAATGAAAGATGAACATGTAAGTGAGTAAAACAAAAAATCCCTGGCAGTATTAGCTGTGATTCAACATCTGAACTGTAGAAAGTCCGTGATTTAATTTCATTTAGAGAATAAACTAAATCCAAGTGTAGAAAGATGTTAGTCTGTCTTGCCTCTCACTTAAGGTAATTACTGTTCTTCATTACCAGAAAAAAAAAAACAAACCCAGAATAACGTTACATTAGTTCTCATTTTAATCCTGATTTTCTTTTCACATTTTAGTCTTTCTATGTTTTCTTCAGTGTACAGTTCCATTCCTGTTCTACCCCACCCTAAACCTATGAAGTCATTCCTTCATGATTCCTGAAAATGACAGAAAATGACACAGTGAATGGCAAATAGAGACCAGGACTCTGAGCCTTGTGCCTTCTAATTTAGTGTCTTTCACTTGGTCATCACATTGCTTTTGTTTTAGCTAGCTCTCCCATATCTTTTTTTTTCTTTGCTAGCAGAAGGAAAAACTTTTGTGATAATTAGTGATGCTTGGTTTCAAGTCTTCAAATATGGTATGTCTCAGTGATCTAACAGCATCTTATTTCTTGTGTTAGTATTTGGCATCAGTATTCTGATTATTTGTTTCAGCACAAGTAAAAATTAATTTAAGTAAAGCAAAATGAATGAAGCATTATGAAAACAGTTAATGGATGAACCAAATATACCTTGAAAATCTGTGATGTTAAGAAGATACAATTACTTGCATCCAGTTAATCAAATGGTTTATGAGATATATTAACAGAATCTGTATTAATGAATCTGTATGTAGGAAGAAAACAGCAGATTATACAAAGTTGATGCTTTTACTTTTTCTTGCAATAAATCCTATTTGTCCTTTGTAAGTTCAAGATCTTTCTGTTTTCTG
Source organism: Neomorphus geoffroyi (assembly GCA_033558235.1). Classification (NCBI taxonomy): domain Eukaryota; kingdom Metazoa; phylum Chordata; class Aves; order Cuculiformes; family Neomorphidae; genus Neomorphus; species Neomorphus geoffroyi. Next base: position 16,122,637 of record JAUMJM010000005.1, read on the forward strand.
ATATATTTTTAAATGCCTTTCTTTTATATGAACTGTCTAGCTGATAGTTTTGTTTTGTATTTCTAAATGATTCAGCAGTGAGTTTTATATATCACTTAATAACCTTAAAATAGATGATCTTCCGATTTTTTAAGGTTTATGAGTATATGGCGGGGTCCTTGTTTTTGCCTTCAAATTAAATTTCTTCATCTGTAAGTAAATAAAACGCAGTGTCGATGGGTTTTATTTCTTTTTAACAGCCCTGGTATGTATTGATCAGGATTGTTTCAGCTTTATGATAGTATCAATAATACGTCTGGTGTTCCAGGTTATTAAATCTTTCTCAGAGCTGTTTTCTAGTGTGTTGTAACATTTTGTAAATGTAATTGGAAGGGTGCAAACAATCACTGCCTTAGTGACTTTTTTGATTTTGTTGTTCTGCTAGTGCATCTAGGAAAAACAGAATAGTTTGTTGAGCAACTTCTCATTATGGTATTTATAGAGTGAGAGATAATACAAAAATATGTGTTTATATATTTATAGAACATATAAAGATAATATGATTTTACCACTAGGTAAAAAAAAAAAGGATTTTTTGTTTGTCAGCGGTTTTCTGGGGGTTTTTGCCTTTAATGATTATCAGCATTGTTGTTTATTAACAACTTATTCATTCCTTTTCTGTGTTCTCCTTGTACCTAAAAAGATATTTTTTTCACAGAACTACACAGATTTTTTATGTATATATTAAATGTTGTATTTTCACAAAAAGTAATCTGACTTTACTCCATAGATTAATGGATAAAGTGCTTTCTGTGCCTTCTCATACTAGCCGCGTAATTGTATGACCTGTAGGAGATTGACTTCTGATTTTACTGTTTCTTCTGCTTACTTCATGTGTATTGTACATAGATGAATAAATGCAAGTTTGAATGACTGTACATTTTCTTCACTCAACATTATATAGGTTGAAATAATCCGTTTGTAATACTTCAGTGACATGAAAGAAAACAAGAACATACGCATTTTTAACAAGCTTTTTATAGTTTTTTCAAAAAGGCTCAGTCATTTCTATTTAATAATTTGCTCTGAGGTTGCTTCAAAGTTTTATTGACAATTAATCTTCTTAAATAAATAGAGCACCATCTCTCAGTTTCTGCTCAAGTGTGAAACTAGATGAATCAAAACTATCCTGTGTAATCTTGTACCATATATGCAGCAAGCCAAAAGTCTGAAACACCTAATTCCATAGATTAGTGCATAAAAAGGTGAGTATATTTACATATATAAAGTTGACTTGTGACATGGTTTGTGTTCCTTTACCATCACAGCGTGCAAGTCTTCTGTTACTTGTGTGTGGTCTTTTCCCCATTCCCTGGGGCAGAGGCACTGGGTGAGGAGGCGTACAGAGCTGGGTAGCTGCAGCCGAAGAAGAGGCTGGAGGAGTACACAGAACAACCTCCGCACTTGTGCAGCCCATCATCGTTTCTGTTCTCTTGAATTTATCGTTGGCATTTCCCTGTGCAGATAAGAGTGAGTTATTCCAAATTGTGTTGTCAACAGCGCTTTTATTTTGGTGTTTCCAAGTTTATCTGCTATCAATAACTGTATCTCCACTTCTCAGAGGCAAAACCGTCAGTTAATGTGAAAATGTAAGCATCACGCTGCCAATGCTGAAGTTATAATATTGCTTATAGTGCTCTTCTGAGTGATATTGGAAACCCACACATAAATGACATATAAATTATGTGGTTACTGTGGAAGACAAACAGTGATTTACTGCTTTGTGCGACGGTGCTTTCACTCATTGTGGGGAGAAGCCGCGTGTTGTTGTGGTTTTCCAAAATGCTGTAATGCATTTGAAATGTTTCAGACTGTAACATTAAGAGTAATAATAATATTGAGTCACAAAACTGAAAGTGGGGAAACTTAGGAATATAGATGGAATTTCACATGGGAGTTGTTGATATTATCTAGGAATTGATAATTCTGTTTAAAATATGATGTGTATCACTTTCTCCACGGATATTTCGGCTAAAAAGTAGTTCTGGACAGCTGGTTGCAATAAATAATGATTGCAATTCCAGAGAACCTATTACACTTTCCAATGCTGTTCTCTTGAAAACATTATTTACAGAGTATAATTAACCTCCTGCCTTTTCATGTTCCTGCTGCATACGAGTAACTGGAACAAATAGCTTTGTTAAAATTATCTTCTTGCACTGTTCCCTCTCACTCCTCTTAAAAAATTTTATAACATCTTTCGCTTTTTTATTTTTCCTATATTATTTGCAAAATTTTAATTTACTTTACCAGAGCCATGGAGATTCATTTTGTTTGGACATAGCTGTCAGGAATTTGAGAATACAATGACCGAGGGACATTGTTATTATTACAGACAGCATAGCTATCCGTTTTTTAAATTGTTTAACATCAGAAACTGGTGTATTTTCTTCTGCTCCACTGCTCTTCTGAGCAAGATGTTATACAATATCACTGTCTGCTATTTGAAACCTGTTTTTCATTTCCACAATTCATTTTCTCCTCCATAATTTGCATTCATATTTTCTTTAGAAAATTGTTCTGATTTTATCCCAAAGGAAACTTTAAAAGTTCTTATATTTTTGAAATATTTGTGCTGTCTCTGCAGTGGTATCTATCTTAAATATTTTGCTTGAATACAGATATCCTCTGCAAGTCTTCTTTGTGAGGCAAAGGTGGCAATTTAGTGCTGTGATTTTGACTGAGATTGCTGGGCATCTTCAGATTTGCCTTCCCATCTCCGGTTTCTAGGAGAGATTTAGAGGCTGAAAAAAACCCTCAGCTGTGGGATTAGAGCTTAAAAAAAGAAAATGGGAAAGTTATAAAAGGACAGAAGGATGAAAGACAAGGGTGTTATGAAGATAACAAGGACAACAGTCATCCACTCCCTATCACAAAAAGATCAAAAACTGAGTCAAGAGCTTTAATGTGTCATAAGTCTTGTACCATTTGTTGACAATTGACAAATACTTGTTAACAAAGATACCATTCCTGCATCTCTGGTAAATCTTCATCCCCATAGAGTGGGGAAATTCTGATAACGATGTGCAGGACAGCTGTGGCCAAGTCCCCAGATCTGGCTGGCGCTGGTGAGTCTGACTTCTGTTGTCTCAGTGCCACTTGCTGGTTCATTGCCTGACCCTAAGCAGCACCAGGGCAAAGTACAGGGTGGGCTAGACCCTAAATCTATGGGCAAAGAACCACCGAAACTCTGGAGAGCAAGGAACACTCAGATGCTTTTTCCTGTGAAAGTAGTCTAGACTGTGGTCTCCCCAGCTGCAAGGAAGTGGATTCATACCAAGGCTTTTAAGGACTTTATGGGGATGCAAAATATACCCTGATTAATAGTGTTTAATCATCGTGTATTCTGGAGAATGCTCAGGCGTGGCAGATTAAGTGGCTGTTGAGCAAACATATGCCTCACCTGTCATGCCCCTTGGACTCTTTACTTTCCCCTCCTCATAATGTCAGAGACGACTGTTAGAGACAACTGGAAACCAGGGAGCTTTTGTGCCTTCCCCCTCAAATGACTTTGGGAGGGAAACACTTGATACACATTTTGGAATTTGACCAGTAAGAGATCTTTATGGTATATGAAGTAAATGTTCTTATGAGAAGAAAAAATTCAATTTCATCTATTTTTCTCTGATAACTGTTCTCCATGTGAGCGGAGATATCATAACTGTAGGCCTATCTTGTTTGTATTGTATTTTGACTGAAATGATAAACTGAATATTTTTGTTCCCTTTATTCTGAGAATAGTAAATTTTTGTCATCTGAGTAATTTTCACTCCATTGTAACTTGATTCACTCTATAGTAAAAAATATAAATTTTTAAGCCTTCATTAAAGACCTTGTATTTTTGCTTTTCATAATGAAGCAAGAGATATTCTTTAAGTTTAAATTAATAGGAAGAATATTATATATAATAAAGTAAGCTACTCTCTTGGGTTTTGTTTATTTGGGATTTTTTGATAGTGAGTTTGAGAGGTACTTTAAATAAAAAATACAAGCAGGTACAAATTCCAGTCTTCATTTCAGTAGATTTTCTTAATGAGACTATCTTGCTAGGATGAACTGAAGCCCAACAAGTAAGGGAGAGAGAAATTATTAATGCTTAAGTTGTATATATAGAAGAAAATATTTCACAACTACTCCTTGGTGTTGCTGTGTAAAGAGTACTTTTCACAGTTAGAAACTCAGCCAATAGTCAAATTCTTCATATGCAAGTTCTACTGATGGTTCAAAAAAAAAGTATCTGACAAGCAGCCAAAGCGCTGCTGGCTTCAGAAATACCACAGAAGGGGCTTTATAAGACCAAAGGAGTTGTATTCACATGCTCAAGTGACTTAACATGTGGTAGTTTCGCAGTGGGCTGAGTTAGTCCCATGTGGGGACACTTTGTCCAGGTTTAGCGCTCTAGGACACACAGTCTCCTTGAAGGGTGGCAGCATAGTGCGTCTATGTCAATAACAGCTGATTTCCTCTTGTCTCGATTCATGAACAGCTGATTTGTCACTCTTCATGCTGCCAGATAAAAAGGACATTTTCTCTCGGAAGGGGAATATAATATTGCTTTTCTTTTTCTGTTTTTTATTCTTTCCCCTTTATCCTTAATAGTTATCAAAGACTTTCCCAACAGTATGAGAAATTGTCAATCAAATTTGGTAACTTTAATTTCATACAGAATTTAGTGAAAAATTACTAACTGGGTACAATTTGTAAGCTTTCTGTTTCCCAGAGCCAAGGATAGCAGTCTATAACAGAATAATTTAACAATATTTTACGCTGCATTATTAAAAGTGCTTAAATCAAGAGAATATGCTGAAGTTGTGGCCTGTTGTGAAAGTGATTGATTAAACTGAAATGCTGATTCTAAAAAATCCTAGTTCAATTATCATCTTAAATTTGCATTTGAGTATAATAATTAAATCCCTAAAATTTAGATGCAATCTTTTTCATAACTGTGCATTTTGATTGTCTTAATGATTAGGTGTTAGCTGTGAGGGTACATACTGAATATCCATCCATGCGGTGATTTGTAATGTGAACCTACAACAACCTATATCCTAGTATAACTCCTTGCATATGTCTAAGTACAGAAGAAGTTCCTTTGAATCAGCAGGGCTGGTGGTGAGATTTGGCATGTGAGATGTTAGCTAAAATTCTCAGCTGTTCTTCAGTGATGATATTACTCTTCTTCTAAGTTGAAGTGTTGGATGGCATGTGCCTTCATGTTACGAAAATAAATGCCTAGTTCCTATGGATGTGCATGTCATTGTTTGACTACAGTCAGATCACTCAAAGAAGAAAAGTGTTCATTTGTATTTATTTGCACAATACTTTTCTTTTGTGGTTTTAATAACCTATAAACTGGAAGACATTTGAGTTCTGATTTTTTACGTAAAGTATTCCAGCTCATGATGTGACTGAGATGTCAATGTTAGTAAATTAAGCATTTTCCATTTCATGTGGTAAAAGTTTTTTTCCAATTTACTTTACATAATTTGGGATGTAAATGTTAAAACAGAAGTGGTGATGTTATTTTCTAAACCAGTTAACACTCTCAGAGGTTTATTTAAATTGAACTCAAACAACTCATGTTATCTTGAGAAGTGTCGAGAGTCCTTCAGACTTTACAAGGAGCTCTTCAGTTTGCAGGATATGACTCCCTGAGCTGAGAAATTCATACCTGCTTCCAGGCTGTGCCCAGTGCTGCTCCTCTTGAACCACGTGGCAGTGTCTTTGTTCAGGGATTAATTTTCCTCTCTGATGATTGCATAATGCTAGATTAAATCCAATTTTGAGTTCTTGCCATGGTCAGAATATTTCAAAACATTCTTGGTATAACATCAGAAACCTGAATGTTTGAGCAGAGTAGTGGATTTTTCCCTGACTGATTGAGTATCACCCACATGCAGATATTTGAAGGAGGCTACTGGCTATATGGCCTGGGATTTCCCTGGCTGTCAGCTATTTAAAGAGATCAGGAATGGATATCACTGACATGCTTAAAAAATGTCTGTCCTCTGCTTCTCTGAGGAAACTCCATGAAGAGAATGAGAAGAAACATTGTTAGCTTCAGAATCTAATCCCATGGCTAAGTAGTGATGGGTCCCACTTCCTATACCGCTACACATCATCTGGCTGCTTGTTAGTGTTCTCTGATGTACAAATCATGTTAATACCTGAAAAGTAGGAGAGATGAACACAGCACACACGCACGTGAACGTGCAGTACTCTACTATTCCTGGGTGTTTACAGATGCCACCTCTTGCATAACGATGGGCAGATTTTGAGGGAACAGTGTTATAGTTACAGCATACATCTTGGGGTTCATTTGTGGGAATGCAGATAGCCTGCCTTTGCTGCAGCAAGCTTATGATTTCTGTGATTACTATGTTTACTGATATGAAATCAAATTTTGTTGTATTTACCTGACTTGTCAATAAATTTTGAGACTTTTTGAGGTGGAAATTCATTTGAATTTCATTCTTAATACCAGACGGGAGAACTGTGAAAAATTCAATAGAGGGATGTGAGGCCAGATAAAATCATTCCATTTTGAAGGACAGCTGGTTGGGAAATTAAAATCTTCAATCAGTCTAGGGTAATAAAGTGGTTAACCCAGATGAGTCTTCCGTTGTACTTATTAAGAACTATCGTGTTTTATTCCCTTTGTAAATATACTTTCTTTTTCAGTAGCTCTGAATACATTGAAGCGAGCAGATTCTTGCCTTGTGTCTTAATTCTATTATGTCTTATAATGTCCTTCCTTATTATTTCACAGAAGTCAAGAAGGTGTGTGGCAGGCTTTATCTTTTTGCACTGAACGTGTTTACAGACCTGGCCATCATGCTGGAAAGTATATTTAAGGTTCAAACTAACTCCAGTACCATTAAAGTATTTACCCTTGGTGTGGAAGAAGATTGAGTTTCCTGAACTAGATTTTTCATGTTCTAAACCACCAGCAAAATACCCTAGTCTTATCTAGCTATCAAAATAAGACATCAGCTTTTTTTAAGAGGCTGAATATGTCAGTTGCTGAGCATTTTGGTAAAACCTCACTGGTTCCTATATAGCGAGTTACAACTTACAAAGGGTCAGTCACACTTACAGTAAAAAGAAAGGGCTTTAAAACGTATAGGAGACAAGTAGGCACTTCAATTTCCATGGACTGGGCAGTTTATTTTTCTTTATTTTGAGCTCATTTTGAGATTTTTGTTTAAAAGAACCAAGAATTTTTAAAAAATAAGTAGATAGGAAATAAATAAGATATTTTTTGTCATTCTACCCAATGTGGTGGACCCATAATAAATGCTGATGCAAGTTAGGTACTACTCAACAGCTGGCTGATATGCAGTCTGGACAAAATGCCAGGCTTGGATTCAAGCTGTTACAGCCCAGTGTAATGTGTTCTTATTGGCTTAGCACATAATATTCTTTACAGAAAAAGTTAAAACCAATGCACTGAGGGGACACAATCAACACTTCTACAACTGATATTAGCCAGTGAGTCTAGGCTCCTGTTGTTATGCTTGGGGTTGGGGGTACAAGTTTTAAAAACAGCCCAGTTGTTACATGTTACAGTGAAGTATCAAAGCATATAAAAATACTTGTGTTCAAACACAGTTCTACTACCTTAGGCATTTAAATGCTGTGTCTGAACACATAGATATATTGTATAATTTTTATAGGCTCTAAAACCTGTTTTAGGCAGTCAGAAGAGTGTGTTGTGGAGACCTACAGAAATACTAAGATTTCTAGAAAATTGTTGCAGTATCATTTATTTACCTGCACTCTACTTTCTATATGGATGCTTCTTTCATGTAATTTTAAAGCTTAATTATACTTTCTTAAAATCTATTTTCAGCTCTTTTTGTTGTCTACTTCCCTGCTCTTTTAATTATCTTCTATTTTCATTTATTTTAATGCCAGTCTCCTCCCAACACACACGTATATGTGCGTGCGTTCGTGTGCGCACACACAAACTTTCTTTTATTCTGATGTCCAAATGTCCTTCAATTCTCTTCCATCTTTCCAGAAAGTTCTTTCTCTCCCCTCCATCTGTGCTTCCTCATTCTGTTCATAAGGTTTTCAGCTCTTGTAGTTGGGAACCATGCTTCCTCCTCCAGGTTAGCTATTTCTTCAGCGCCACTCTTTACTTTTGTGTAAAACCTACATCTAGTGCTTTATTTTCTTATCAAATGTTCTTGCTCTTCGCTTTTTATAAAAGCTTTTGCACGTATTTTCTAGGAGATTTTCTCTGTGTCTTTCCTGATGGCTGTTGCATGCTATTCCCTGAAGTTTGGGATTTTTTTTTTAGCGTTATATTCACATTTAGATTACTGCTTTATATTAGAAAGTGTATCATTCATTGTATATTCTTGTAAAAAAAATAGGTATGTCTATATGACCAGCAACACAAAATATTACAAATAAGTGTCTTTATCTTGAGGCAGAATTTAAGAAGAAAGTAGAGGTTTTAAAGATATGATGAACAATCAGCCACAACTGAATAGCTTTGCACAGAGATTGTTGGACCTATTACTTACACTGCAGTATAACTCAAAGGTTTAGTTATAGTCGAGAAACCTGCTGTGTGCTGTAAGAACTGTGAGCTGCATTGATTCATGTGCTTTAGCTTTCACACAACTGAGGAATGACATCCTTCCTTAAGGAAGCATCTCTCTAGAATGTGTCAGTGCAGCAGTATTTCAAGTGGGCAACTATAAGAGAAGTCAGTTGTAATATGATATTATTCTAGTATGTCTTGAATCAGTCTAGTAGAGTAATATAAATAACTTTTTTCCTGGGTTTCTGGTGTTACTTATATCCCATCAGATCTGCACTCAACTACAGTGTTTATATCCTAGGGAATTCGTGCTATCTTCTTTCCTTCCCCAAGACACCTCGAACATAATTGTGTCAATGGCTTAAAATTATAAACATGATATTCTCAAACTCTAATTGTTTATGAAGCCAACTTGGGATAGCAAAAGGTGTTGATTTATAAATAAGCTAAACTCATTTAATTTTATGGCTGCATTTTTACAGTTGGTATTTACTTGATGCCTTGCCTATCTACAGTACAGTGAATGATTAGCTGTTTTGACTAGAGAATAATTATTAATTATATAGCAATTTGTGAGCTGCTATGTGCGTATCTAATAACTCTGGTTGTGCTATGAAGGCTGTTGAGCCAGAAGAGGTTAGTTACATTTGTAAACAATTATGAAATATTTCAGACCACTTTAAGCTCTGATATATACATTTATAGTGAGCTATCTGGTATGTAAGCCTAATTACAATAAACCCCTGGCCTGGAATCTTTTCACCATTATTTTCACTATGAGGGAAACAGTTAAAAATAAGACACTATAAGATACTATAGAAAAAAAATTGTGTGGTCTTCTGAAGGTTGTTTACATGCCCATCTGAAATGTGTGAAAAATGTCTCCACATTTAATAAAATTTATCATTTTTGTAGGTTTGTACTTTTTCACTTGTTTGAACAGTACCTGTACAGGAGTAAAAAGTCTGAAAACTGAACTCTATACTCTCATGTGGTAGTTCCTTCCTTCCTTCCTTCCTTCCTTCCTTCCTTCCTTCCTTCCTTCCTTCCTTCCTTCCTTCCTTCCTTCCTTCCTTCCTTCCTTCCTTCCTTCCTTCCTTCCTTCCTTCCCTCCTTTCCTTCCTTTCCTTCCTTTCCTTCCTTTCCTTCCTTTCCTTCCTTTCCTTCCTTTCCTTCCTTCCTTTCCTTCCTTCTCCAACATCTAAGATGCTCTTGTTCTGTTGTGATTGGAATACTGCTGTTTACACTCATCTTTCAAAGATAGATGAGGCTCTCCCAAATAAATTGTCAGTGCTGTTTTTCAGGTTTCATCTTAATTTTGATTTCATATATGCCTTCCTCTCACTGTTTTTTATTTTATCTTGATTTTATTTTCATATATACCTTCCTCTCCCACAAAAATAACTTTCCATAAAATGAGCGATATAGATCCACCTACTTGAAAGGAGGAGATGGAAAGAAAATTTAATAATGGAAGGTATAAACATGCGTGCTACCTTAGCTCACTGGCTTTCTTAACATTTGTGCTTCTGAGCCCAACCCTTTTGTTTCCAAAGGGCAACAGGGTTTTCAGGCATGAGGTGTATCTGCTTTTGTACATGCCTTAATGACAGCTGAGGGGAAAGAAATCCTCTTCAGACCTTTGTCAGTGTTATTGGCCCACATATTACAGATTGCTTCTGTCTCTTGGAGAAGGGGAAAAATGATATTGTACCTGCTCAGAGCTCTGCATGTTGTCATAGAAATATCCAATATTCCTGACATCCTGGAAGAGCACAGCTGGTTAGTTGTAGCCATCTCATTTTCTCACTCTGTATTTCTCATTGGTTGGGTTTTTTCCTTTTTTTTTTTCTCCTTTTTTTTTTTTTTTAAATCTTTTCCCCTTCTTTGACAAACAGAATTTCAAGGAAACAAGTTCTAGTATTTGAATGTTATTTTCAGGTGCGTGTCTTCTGCTAGAGCCCATGCTAAAATGCAGACTGCTTATATAGTTGGGTATATTTCTTTCTTGAATTTTAGGAGAAATTTTGATTTCTGCTTTTTCCTTCTTAAATAATTACATGATCCCCTGACAGCCTTTTTTAAAAAATAAAATCCTTGTGTGGTCTTTGCTTTTTTTTTTTTAATTTCCCATCCAAGTAGTCTGGGAGCTGATGTGTTTTTTACAATAGATAAAGCTGTCCTTAATCTCCACTGCCCAATAGGTTGTCTTTTTGTAGCTGTTCTTATTATTTTGTCATTCCCTTTTTTAATACTCCTTCATTCTGTACTCTTTTGTTCTGAGTACATTCACCACTTGCTAAACAGATCTGGTGTCCCAGCTAGAAAAGGCTGCCCCTTCTTGCAGAAATAGTTGCTTTTCTACTCAGACCAGCAGGACCTGTTGTTCAAATAATTACATTTCTATGGATACAAAACTTCACCCAAAACCAATTGTTTTGCAGAACTGTAGGATAACTCCCAAGTGGGACAACTTTCTTATCCCCCTAAAAAAATCTTTCTAGCGATTTTGAGCTGAACTTGCAAGAACCTTGAGGATATGATATTTACTATCAAAAAAATGGCCAGTTCAGGTTTTGATTGAGTACAGTGTTTCAAAATATATTTCGAACATATCTTCTGTATCAGGAAACCATCATTCCCCATAAAACTTCTGCAGCCTCAGTAGACCTTGTTGGGATCAAACATTTTTTCTGTAGGAGAAAGAATGATAAAAATGTCTGTATTTCATTTCAGTAAAAATAGATTTACTAAAGTCAATGCTTTTGTGACTATTGCCAAAGAATAAATTTTGCACTGTAGGAATTGCTTATATAATTTTTTGTCAGGCTTTTCATTCTAAAGGATCTCATAGGCACCACAACTGAATGACATCTCTTACTGTGCTCTCTGTGGGTTTCATGGCCATTAATATGTTTTTGGCGAGAAAATTGTATGAATTAGTAATTAATTATAAATTAATAAATAAATTAATTATTTGAAGTGAAGATGACTGAGTGCAGAGTTTATGGGCCTAAGAGCATTATGTTTGTGTACCAGCACTGTGCAGTGAGATTTGGACCTCTGTGGTATTCTGTGCAGCCTTTACTCCAATTAATCTGGGCAGGCCATGTGTATCTGACAGAAAATTGGATTTAACGATGATGTAATCTGACTTCTAGGTATAGTAGAATATTCCCACTGAATCAAATGTGCATGATGGAAGGGAGTTTGAACAAGCTCCACAGCCAAAAAGCTGTAAACACAGCCTCATGCCACAGTTCCCAGTTGTTTCCTTGTTGGAATTTCTACCTGAGATCTTTTCTTCTCCAGAAAACATTTCTGTAGGTGAAATAGCAGAGGGGTTTGCTGACTTTGAGACTGTTTGAATGCTCTGGTTCAGGTAACCTAGCCATGAGTGGCATATTTAGAAAGCCAAAGGTTACTGTTTATGGTAGCTGTAGCACTTGCATTTATGCAGTAGCTACGGGATTCAGTTTGTCTTGTTCTCCTTAATCTAGTGGGTCATCTGGTGGTGCTACATTCTCCTATTCTCTCGTGGCTCGTGGCTTTTCAGTTTTCTTGGCTGTCTTAACATGTCATTGTCTGCAAATATATTCTCATTGGTACATGAGAATAGAAGTTTATAAAGTATTTTGTAGCTTTAACAAGGAAAACAGATAATTTATCTTGCCTTTAATCTATTTTAATTGCTCTGGGATTGATGGAATGTTTCTATTTTCTTACAGCTTCTCTGTCTCTGAGTTTGGTTATTTTATCTATTGTTTTATTGGGTCTTCAACTTGCCTTCGAAGTTTATTTCTGTTGGGTTTACTCTTCGAAAAAATGAGCTATAGAAGATGAATATTTATTTTCAGTCTTTCTTGGATTTTGCTTCTTCCATCATACTGCTGTTCCCTCGTGTTCTGTCTACTCCCTGTGACTTAATTATATTGTTCTAAAGAAGAGTTCCAAAGGAGTTGAAGAATTTTAACCTACCTATGTTCAAACCTTTGCATCTGGAGTAGATAAATTTTTTATTAAGATTTTTTTAAAAAAGATGCCACTCTAATTTGCAAACTTCCCAATACTGTAATAATTATTCCAAAATGTACATCTTGATTACATTTCAGTTACTATAGCTTAGTGAGTGAGCTGTATCTGCTGTGTGACCTGATATAGAGGAGTGATTTATGTTTTTCTCAAGAATGACTCTTTTATAATTCAGAACTAGCAGTTGCAAGAAACATGTTTAAGGTATCAGGAAACTGCATTTCTAAAGCCTATCCTATTGCAACATTTGACCAGTTAATGCAAGAGTATCTAATTTCCCCTTTCCTCTTCTTTTGGCCTAGTTGCCTGCTTATACTTTGAGATTTAAATGTGTGTAGAAACAGTGAAAAAACCTTTGAAGTAAGGTATGTATTTCAACAAGTATTCTTTCAATCTTCTTGAGCTTATCTACAACCAGCTTTGACCCACCCACCTCATCCCGCTTAGTAGTAATTTCATCATATTTGTCTTATAATTACAACATCAGTTTCTCTTTATATTTTTGAGCACTGAAGCTGGCTTGCATCTGTTGAGCTTTCTTATTTTAGGATAGTTTTGTTATCAAGTCATCTCTGAAGGACTGACTGTTAATTCTTCTTTCCAGCAAGATCATCAAAAGACTCTTCTTAATGCTCAAGATGTTTCTGTACCTAGTGTATTCAAGATACAACATGCTATTCAATAAGGAAAAAATACGCTGTATTTCAAAACCCGGATAATCTAAAATTTTCTGTGTGAGTCTTTTTGAGCCCTCTCATTTGCTTCTACACAAACACCTGCTGGAGTCAGACTGTGTTATTTTTCTGAACCAACTACTTCCAGATGAAGTTGTTTGTGTAGTGTGTGTTTCTTTCCTTCACTTTTCAGCATTATACATGAATTGTTATACCTCTTGGTTTTCTTGAGTCATCTTCCCTGACCTAGACCACGCTCACATGAAGAAGAGGTCTATTTTATTCTATGAGAAAGAAATTTTTTAGTAATACTTAAAATAAGCATTGCTTGGTGCTGTGAAGGTACTCCACTGGGTACAGAAAAACCTTAGATGTCTCCCTGTTCATGAGCACTGTATTGGAAGCATTTTAATCTTGTAGACCAAAGGACTGAGGCAGCAACACCTGCCAAATGCAAGCTGAGTTTTGATCCTTGATACAGCCCTTGCCACTGTTTTTATCAACAAGACTGGATGATTTTGATTGAAGATTTCGTCAGACTGAAAATTAAGAGGAACCTGTCTCCTGATTTAATTTCTTACCACTTCTGCTTGTTGTATGGAACCTTGATTTGTAGGGTTGGAGGAGACAGGACATACAAAAGTGTAAAATTACATACTGGTAATTGTGTTTGTCACAGTCTTGTTTTCTCCCATCCTACCTTCCTCCCTCTTTCCCCATTTTACATTATACTGACTTTCTCTATAATAGTGTATTTCCTAATTCTACAAAATTTATTCCTATTTTTTTAATGACTGCAAGGGGGAGAAAGGGCGAAGGTTTTACTGTATGTAATGCCCCTGTGATTGACAGTCTTTTTGCCTCCTGCTTCCTAGTAGGTAGATAACGCTTGCTGTATGGGATCTTGTTTTGTAGGGTGGAAGAAGAGGGAGGACTACAACAAACACAAATAGTGGTATGTAATTTTCCCTTTCTCCTTTGCCTCTCCCTACTTACCTTATCAGTCTTGACACAGAATGCTCAATCATATAATGATGCCTTGTACTGCTCTTTGCTGCATTTTATAAAAACACGTCTTCCCGTTTTTTGTTACTTAATTTCCCGAAGCATTTTAAGAAAGGATACAAACCAAGTATTCTGTATGACACATAGGTAGTGGGTCACTCTTGGCCACAGTGTGACTGCACTTAAACACAGCAGGTTCTGTACCCCACTGTGACATCTGAAGCCCCCTAGCCATCCCTTATCCTTTAAAATATTTAACAGGCTACTTGCTGTATGTGGTATTTTGGAGAAAAGAGCTGTGATGGGGAAAGGGTAACAATCCTTCCATTTAAAATAAAATTGGCTGCATGCATAGAGTGTACTATCTTTTTGAAACCTAATACTGTATAGCTCGTAGAGAAGTGACTGATTTTTTGGGTCAAGTTTTATCAAAACTTAAATTCTAGTTGCAGAATCGTAATTATTTTGAATGGCATAGGGAGGTGGTACTCAGCTTTGTGTAAAACGTGTTGTCTGGAGGTTAGAAGGATTATTCTCATAAAATAAAGGGGAAGACTGCTGATAGCTAGAGGAATTGTATTATTTCTAAGGATATGACAGCACTTCAAAAAGTACAGTGTTGTGTAGTATTTGAAAATTTCACTCAAAACCACAGAAGTTATTCAAAGGGCATTGCCATTTGTGTTTGGGTTTGGTTTTTTTCCTGTCCTGCAGTTCTGCCCCCTTGTTAAAATGGTACGAGTTTGCAGTGTTTATCAGGCAGATATATAAAGCATTATAGCGACAGCACAAAGATTATGGAAAAAATGCGTTACTGAATTCAGTTATCGGAAGGAATGAAGAAAAATAAATGATGTGTAAAAAACTGATTTCAAGAAAGATACCATCTTCATTACACCAATTCTTCTTCATGTTGTTCTGGGTTGTTGGTTCACTATTAACTGAGAAGGAACATGTCTGCCCAGTGAATCATTCCTAGTTTCTATGACACCCCTAAGATCTGCGTAGTACAGCTACAGCAAAAAACAAGTCATATATTCAAGTTCTGAATATCTGTGATAATTATGAGACAAAAGCTGCATTTGTATTTGATGTGATGATGGGAAAGCTTTTCCATTTCAATTTAAAACAAGAACAAAACCCAGTAAATCCTCAACAGAGGAATAATGAATCTTCACTCCTCTTGGTAAGAGCACATTATGGATCAGATCCTGTACAATAGCTGATCTGCACAGATTGTATGTCAAGAAAGTAAATGGAAAACATAGAATAAACTTTATCTATTTAATACTCATTAAAACCGAATCTTTTTTTTCCTGTGAAGACAAGAACCCATTATTACAGATTACTTTAATCCTCAGCATGCTGGTTTTTATAGATTGACATGATGCCTGTTGTCAGGATAATTCTTTGGTTTCTACTGTGAAACTGGAAACAAAAGGGGTTTGGATAATCTGTCTGTGCTTGGTCCATTTCAAAAGAAGTTTAGCCTTTCTTCCCAGACTAGAAAGAAATGTAAATTCTCATTGTCAACATAGAGCAAAACTACTCCATCGTGCTGGAAAACAAGTTCCCAAAGTGTATTTTATTTAGATAATAACTGCATGTTGTGGAAAACACGAAGTAACGGGATAGAGAACTAATTAACATGTAGTGATTTTGTACTGTTGGCATTTGGAAAAAAAAAAGTTAATTGCTTTTATTCTGAGTCTTGTAACATTACCATTAATTTTCATGATGACTTTGTTGCATAGACATGACACATATTGAATAGAGCTGTCTCTTTGATAGAAAGTTCATGGGCTACTAAGGTGTCAAGAAAAATGGAACTTTAATCATTTCAAAAGGAGGTGGGTGCAGAGAGGGATTGCTTTTCTTTTTTTTTCATTTTTTTTTTAACATTGTGATTTGTCTGCATAGCCATCACAAAACCTATGGCTGTGATAGCTGTCTTCTCCCCATGCAGCCTAGAATGTTGCAAGAGATGTTCTTGGCCTGTAGTGGAGTGGCCATCACCTCCAGGTTACAGTGGTACATATTATCTTTATCTGGGAGTGGGTGTGTAATACTGACTCTTACAAGTTGGAGTGGGGAGGAATAGTGGAACCTGGGGTCTCCGGAGAGCCCTTGGTATCCCTGTGGCACATAAAAACCCTGGTGAGCAGCAAAGACCCCAGTGTAACCGTGTTGGCTGAATTGGGAATGTAAAATATATGTTGCAGTATCTCAGTCTTGTATTTGCTGTGTTTCCCAAAAACAAAGTTGACAACAACCCTTGTAATCTTATGAAGTAGATAAGGCAATTTGCTAAGAAGTTGGCAACAACACTCCTAATGTGATGAAGTAGGTATGTCAATTTCCTAAGAATGCAACAAACCTTTTTAAGCAAAGCTTTCCTATGGACATAAGCAGATACTTAGTAGCAGGTGTGTGGGTGTATTTTCTACCATTTGCCAGATTTTTGTAATTTTTCTGTTATCAATAATGAAAGGCAGCACTTCAGAATACTGCAGGGTGGATTTTCAGAATGGATACTTAAGAGTATGAAGTTTAAGGTATTTTTAAAAACAGCATTCTCCTTCAGTCATAATGAATGTTTACAATGTAAATTAGAAAGATGGCATGGCTAGAATTGCTTCAGTACCTGAAAACTGCCATTCAGGTGTAACAAATCAGATTAAGAGTAGTTCTATATTAATGCTTGTTTATAGTGCAGATGGGCTACACTTTTGGCTGGCTTCTCTTTGACCCATAGCTTATAATTTTCTTGTTTTATGCCAAATAAGTTATGTTTATTTTACCATGAATAGAATGATTGTTGCCTTTAAAATATTTTCTGGTGTCCTCTGTTTTTGATCTTTTAGCCTATAATTATTATAACAAGTTTATAAATATATTCATCCATTTTTTTCTGCCTGTTTTGAGCTATTTATAATTCTCACTAGCAGTAGTAAAAGAGGAGATTTCTCTTGTTAAACACTGAGATGAGATTCTGGAAGTACTGTGAAGAGAAAATTGTTAGTCATGGACTTGTCTGAACAAAATAGACAGAAGCCAAAGAGTAGCAGCAGCCTTCTTTATGCATCTAGCTCCTAGGGAAGGAGGATTACCAAAATATTATCTTTCCTGAGGCTGAGGTGATGCAAGCCTGTAGTGCATATGCAGTGATACCCAAATCATTCGATGATTCTTTCAATCTATAAATGAATTCCAGTCTAATGCTGCTCAAAACCCCCATGTCTTCATGCTATTGCTTCCTTCATGTTACAACACTGCTGACTTTTGTGAAGCTATATCTGACCTCCACGGCATTACTGGAGATGAGCGATAAGAAGGGTAACAATTCAGCCCACCGCACTTTAGCCTCGCTAAGATATGAGCAATATCTACAGACTGTTTGTTCAGGCTCAGTAGAGAGACTGGCCCCGTCATCGGAAACTGATCCTTCCCAGCCATCTGAATAGAGTAAGATACCTGTCTTAGCACTACGCTCATGGTGGAGGTGTGTTAAATTGTTACTTTCACATCTCAGTTCAAGAAACTTTACCTCTGAGAGTTTTGCTCATGTGACTTTTCAATAATTTCTTCTACATTATAAAAATATGTATTAAATTTTCTCTATAAAAAAGACTGGGAGAAGCAACATTTCTCTTTACAACAGATGACTTTTTTTTCCCAGTGAAAAGAACTACGCACTTTGTAACAGTTCATAACACAAAGAAGGATTAACTATCTCAATAAAATATTTTTTTTTAACCGTGTGAAGAAGAAAACAGAAATATTGGACTTTATCCTTTTGCTATCATTGTATTTTCTGGTCAAAAATTGGTAGTGGTCTTCCTCAGAGACAATCTAACCTTTTCAAAATTCTCCTTTGAAAAAATAAAATTAGGTATTTAATAGAGACATCAAGCCTGAGAGATGTTGAATCATTAAAAATAACCAGACATTTAATTGTTTCTCTAAGATAGCTTAAGGAGCTGTCATTGAGAAATATGACTTGTTTGATAGCATGCAGAATAGGACTCATTATTTTGAGGAGAGGGATCAGATTCTTTCAGAAGTGTTCATGTAAATATGCTATTTAAAACATATCTGTTCTACAAAGCATTCAAACTACAGAATCGTCCTAGAAATTGGAAGTTCTGTAGTCTCTCAGCTCTCCTATTGTAACCATCAATACATTTTTTTGAACAATGTTTCTTTTCAAGCTATGTGCTGTTCTCTCCATTGTTTCCAAATGCCAGCCTAAGCTGCCACTGTCAATTCTTTTTTTTTCTGAAAACATTTATATTCAGGGAAAAAAATATCACTCTGAGGTAGAGACTTGTCTGTGTATGAACACACAAATTCTTGCATATAAAGAGTCCTGTCACATGTTTGCTGCACAGAGCAGAACAGCACACTCTGAACCTGTAGAGGGAAAAATCAACAGTGGCCATGATTGGATGAGTGATTTGGAAAAAGGTGGTTCTGTGTTTATGTCTGGTCTATACTCTTCATCAACACCAAAGACATAAATGAGTATTTATTAAAATGTATCCTAAGGTCTGTCTGTCATCAGTTTGGTCGTTACCTGTATTCCCCTCCAAATCAGAAGAATTACTTGGCTGGTTTTATGCAATTTTGGATAACATATCTAGTACATAAATAATTTATCAATCATCTGACTTTTAATAACCAGATATGCAAAATAGAACCATGGACAAAGAAGTTTAATTTATTAAATTTTTAGTAGCACTTACAGTATTTCTAATGGAAAAATAATGCTTATTTTATACTTGTGATGCAATTATATTGTTTTCTGCTCTAGAGAAGAAATCAGAAGAGTTACTGAATTGTGAAAATGTAGACAGGATGGAGGCAAATGATTGAAAGGACTCTTGCTTCTGTATCTGTCCAACCTCGCTTATTGTTGGTATATATTTAGTGTTTTACTGTTCTTCTGAGCCCTTACCTTATTTGTTTCACCTAATAACTGTGATTACATTATTTCTATTTGACCCACTGAGTCATGAATGTTAAACATGTTTATTAAGTGTATCAGAGTCAAATGATTTACCATGGAAACCAAAGGTTTCTCAGTCTTAATGTGGTATTCTTGGAACCTGTCTTATTAATAACAGAGTTCAATTTTCCATCTGCTTAATACCACTCATTTTATGTGAAGCAAAGGAGGTGAGATGGAGTACGTGGTTTTTAAAACATCACTCCTTGAAAAGGTTTGAAAAATAAACCTGCTTTGTCAAAGGCAAGAAGACAACTGATATAGCTTTGTAGCTATAATTTTTTACACTGCTGCTTATCCCCTTCATTAAAACATCAAAATCACATGACTGATTTTACAAAGGTTCTGACTTGTACCTTGCAAGACAATAGGAGTTGGGGTAGTCAGCCCTCTAACTAAAAATGGCCTGAGTTTTGTACTTTGGAGGAATTTTCACTCAAGCAAGAAAATTGTCACGGCCAGATGGTGATGGAAGCATTACTACAGCAAGGGGATGCTACCAAAGATGCACTTAGCAAGGCATGTTACTATAGTTACAGGATGCTAAGCATTTTAAAATAAATAAATAAATAAAATTAGACTGTATTATTTAGATGGTTCAATGACAAAAAAAATAATTTTGGACTATTTTTCTTTTTGGAAATGGATGGGTTTTTTTCTACATTTGCTTAAAACTTTATTACAACACTCTTGCTGACTAAATGCATGTCTTTCTACCCGAATACTTTATCAGTTGTATTTATTTTTATTCTAGATTAATCCTGGTACTTTCTCCCTTTCCTTTCTCCATTATGATTAGAGGAAATGGCACAGGTTGCGCCAGGGGAGGTTTAGACTGAACATTAGGAAGAATTTCTTCACTGAAAGAGTGGTCAGGCATTGGAACAGCTGCCCAGGGAGGTGTTGGAGTCGCCATCCCTGGAGGTGTTTAAAAAATGGGTGGATGAGTTTCTTAGGGACATGGTTTAGTGGGGAGAGAGGCACGGTTGGACTCGATGATCTCAGAGGTCTCTTCCAACCTTCTGATTCTATGATTCGATTCTATGATTCTGTGATTCCGTTCTTCCAGCATATCTGTACAACTGAACAGAGCATAGAGTCCGTAGGATTTGTAAGCATCCTTCATGCTTTGATAGCAGGATATGACAAAGAGAAAAGTTAATACTGATGTTGTAACAGCTCTTGGGTGCATTTAGCCAGTGACAGGCCTCCCACTGTGTTAGTTACCACATAGAGGGAGTTCCATGGAAAAGTGGCTACATTAAAGTGTTTTTAATTGGATGTTAGTCCCCATAAACTGGGACAAATGAAGTCTTAGAGGAGGGGAGAGTTTGCGGTACAGGAGTGTTAAAGCAAGCATACTTTGCTACAGGAAGCAGTACTAATGTGGTTGTTAGCCATATGGCCAAAGTGAACATCTTTATTGTTGGGTCTGTGATTTTTCTTAATGACTCGTAAAAGTTGTTTCACCCACACTGAAATTTGCAGAAAACTCACGAACCAACATATTTACATGGACCAGGGAATGAGAGGGAAAAAAAGAGCAAGGGGAGAATGCCAGAAGTAATCATCAGATACCACTTATTTAAACAAAAAATTTTGATGCACTAAAGCAGTGCAGAAAAGGTGAAGGCCAATCTGGCAGGAGTTAAAAGATGAGAGATTTCTCATCTTTGCAAATAAGAGAAAATGGATCTTCTCTTGACTCAGTGGAGTCAGTTTTCTGCGTGTTTGAAGAGTGTCCTGACAAAGACTTGGAAATGTAGAGATTTGGCGCAGGGTAGTTCTTGAACTAGTTTGACAACTTGTTGGTTTATGTAGGAATTTTGGTGATTCTGTTGCTGTTGCAACCAAATAATTTTCTCTTTGAAGTGTTCACTACCAACCTTAACATATGGAATATTGGTGTTGCTCCCATAGCTGGGCTCTCCTTACTGCAGGATCACACTGTGTGTTGTATTGGAGCCATCTGTCGCTATTTTAAATATTTAGATTAATGGTCTAACACTAATCCAGTGTCTCAAACTATTAATTGCTCTAGATTTGTAGAAGGGGAGACAAAGAGAAACTGATTTCCTCCAGGAAAAGTAGCTCTAATTTGATTTTTCACTTTAAATATTTTGTAGATTGGGGCCAAATACATTGCGTTTCAGGCAAGCAAAGTATTCAGAGGTGAATAATCCATGAATATACATAAAAAATCATACTTAATTACATTTTGATGTCTGGATAGGAGCCAGTATGTTTTGTCAAGTCTCATAGGGAAACTGCACAGGCTATTTATGCTTCATTTCATAAATTGTTTTACCACCATGCTTCATTCTGTTCTTCAGGCATATTTTAAAGCTGACATCACTTGCTAAGGCCAGCATCACATTAAAGTGGAGACGCAAATTTCAGTATAAAAGCACCAAAGAATATTCCAGCGAAAGTTCTTCACTCAGTCCCTCTGAAAATTTTTCACGTCTTCTTGGATGTGTCTTTTTCTTTCTGTGTAATAAATTTCATCCATTAAGAGCTTGTTGATATGTATTTAGTCTGATTTGTTATATTAGATAGTCTTAGAAACAACCTCTAGCCTTCTTTATAGAACTGGATGTATTAAATTTACTAATAATTTTGCATTTATGGAATATCAGCATCATATCTTGAGAGAATGAGGTATCTGAGTGTTAGAATTGTGTTAGCATTTAATAATTGCAGCACATAATTGTCCTGAAGAAACAATTTGTCATTTGTCTCTATTGTGCACCCATATACACAGCTTTTAAAATGTGTTATACACTTCTTTAAAAACTACTGTAGCTGTTTTTAACTTAAAATTTCCATTATTTGGGGTGTAAACTTCAAAAATTTGACAATTACTTCATTACTTAACACTTTTGTCTTCTTTACAATAGTAAATACCTCATTTTCTGTGGTTCCATAAATAGACAAAGTTAAAGATTTTTATTACATTTTCCAGCTAGGGCAGGAGCAAAACCCTGAGGAACCAAGGAAAATAAACTATTTTAAATAAGTAAAAATTACAATAGATGCGTCTGTCTTGAGGTTCTCCTCCTGTTGCAGTTGGTGTTGGCAAAGCATTCTCTTAGCAAGTATTGTTACTTGAGCTTTTGACTAAATGCATTTGAGTGATGTAGAAATGTGTGAGCTTACATTTGTCTTAGCCTAAAAATCAGACAGTTTTTCTTTTCATTAATTTGCATAAATACTTGGTTTATTATGATAGGTGTACTTTCTAAGATAATGCTTTGGTTTATTAAAAAACCTATTATTTTCTTACATTTATACCTTGCTTCACTGCAAGAGACAACAAACTGATTCTCCATTGTTTGTCATGAAGGCCTGCAAACTCAAACATATTAAATAAAGTAAAACTGGCTGAACCAAACAAAATATCAGGAGGACTTTGGAATTTCATGGTAGAACATGACAATGATATTTTCTTATTGATTAATGGTAGTGAATCTCTGCTGGTATTAAGTAAACATTCCTGCTGCCTCAAACCTGCATGATGCCTTGAAGTAAAGGAGATGCCTCCCATGGAGTATTTAGGCATCCATGTCATAAACAGTGTCATCTCTTAAGCCAATTGCTTCCTTCTGTGTGCTCATAACCTCCAAAAATGCGTGGTTTCTTGCCTGAGGACTTCTGTCTTGAAGTTCTCCTCCTGTTGAAGCTGATGTTGGCAAAGCATTGCTAGCAAGCCTCTGTCAGTGTTTTTGTGTTCTTCATGACGTGAACTATTTGTCACAGAACTTGGTATCAAGTGTCTGAGACTTCTTATTTGTGAATCTACTTGAAGTTTTGTTAGTTCTCCTCTGATGGAAGCTGACCTTTTTGGTGTTCTATACATGTTGAAAATAGTTTGCAATTAAAATGGAAGTTTCATCCATCACAAATTGCAAGAGTTAAATTGCTTAATTTTAAAATTATTACTTAAAACCTTGACATTTATCACTTTAGACTAAAGAAACGTTCACACTGAAAGATGAATGATAGGTAATAAATGGATATGTTTGAGAACGCTAGAAAGTATATGATCCACATGATACGTGCATCAATATCCTTGGGGTATTTCTCTGTTTTGGTGGCAGCAAGAGGGACAGTAGAAGAAAAGAGAAGGTGGGAAAGTAGACTTATATTTCTTTTTTTTTCTGGGGACTTAAATTCTTAAATAATACCAGTAGGTGTTAACAAAATATTTTTTATAGATGTTTCTTAATTCAGGCAATAGAATTTAATTTGTGTTTTACCAGACAGTGTTCTTATAATTTGTTTGATAAATACCAAATGTTTAATCTTCATTTGCAAGGAAGATTCAGTGAGACTTACATGTTTGTACTAAAAAAAACCCCACTTTTGTGGAAGACATACAGATCAGATAAATGTCTACATTTGTGATGAGCTGTTTCTATTGAAAAAAAACTATGAAAGAAAATATATTTTTGTTAAATGTGGAAATTTATGTGACAGCTTGTGGCTTTTTTATTCTCTTCTTTTTTTGTTATTGTAAAAACAAGGCACTGTTTTGGTTTTTTTTTTTTTTGTAGTTCTGCTGTAACTGTAGCTGTTCAAACCTTTCACTTAACATAATCAAAGTCTTGCTAAATGTCGGTTTAACCTAAAGGTTTATGTAGGAAAGTGGAGCTTGCTTGCTCTCAAAACATGAAATGTGGGGTAATAACCTGGCTGCTGAGTTGAAAGAAAACTTGCATTTGCCTCATTTTGACAGTGTTTTATATTTTTTCTGTCATCAAGTTCATTATATGTACTTAGGCTTTCAAAATGTTATAAAACTGCATTCTCATTCACTGAGAGGGCTGACTCCAATAGCATGAGGTTTAACAAGTCCAAGTGCCGGGTTCTGCACTTCGGACACAACAACCCCATGCAGAGCTACAGGCTGGGGACAGAGTGGTTGGAGAGCAGTCAGGCGGAAAGGGACTTGGGAGTGCTGGTGGACAGGAAACTCAACATGAGCCAGCAGTGTGCCCAAGTGGCCAAGAGAAGTGTCTTCTTGCAGTGGTCTGGGGATACGTGATTTCATCATCATAATGCTACTAGTTCTTCAACCTCACCATGTGTTTTACAGACACCTTACTCCCTGTCTTTGCATCCAGGGGATTGTCCTGGGGTTAGACAGTTCTCCCAGTGTGGCTGTGAAGAGAGAAGGCATTGAGCGAACCACTTAGGCACGCAGTGTATTGCTTTGCCCTTCCTAGTAAATGACTTTTTGACCTACTAGACTCCTAGTTCACTTGCCTTTGAGTTTAGGCTGCATTAAAGATCCATGGAAAACTCAGCCTGATAACCCAGGTTTCAGAAGCGAGTGCCACTGTGGATCACTATTTGCCAAGCTGACTTTGTTTAGATTTGAATCTGAAGGATTTCGCTGTGAGGCAAGATCCAAATATTTAGGCATGTGTCACAAAGCCTGCAGACTTTGATTAGCTGTAACTTTTAATAGCTGGGGTTTTGAACCTAATGTGTAGTGCTTTATGAAGGATGACAGACTCCCTCTGGTAACTGAGACAAATATTTCTGGTTGTCTTCTCTGTGTGAAGTTCTCCAATACAGCAGTTTTCCACTTACATAGTTTCATTAAAGATGATGCAATTGCTTGGTGTAATGTAGTAACAGCTCAAGGTTGCAAACTGTTGGAAGTCTTATGAGTTTTAAGGTCCAATAGACTGCAGTTATTTTCCTTTTTCTTTTCTTTCTCCTTCCTTCATATGCTTGGAAGGATTTTTTCTTTGCTTATTTTTAAGAATTTTAGTCAGAGGAAGCCAAATAAAAGCCCAAAGGTGTTTCTGTTGTGCATGCACCATGCCAGCATCTTCACTTCTCTCACTCCAGTTTTCAGAGAATAATCCGTGATTTTTTTCTACCAGTCATTCTAGAAAAATGCATTAGATTTCAGTTATTCCATATCCTTCACTGTAAAAAAAATATTATGAAGCAATTTGGTGCTGAGTGTTCTTTAAAATCATCTCATTTACATTAGTCACTAAACATGGCCTTTTTTCCTGCTCAGTTCAATTAAGTATTTTGACCTTAAATCATCTCTCTTATGGAAAATGAAGGAAACTCTCTTTTGAAATCAATTTTACATTAGTAAAACAAAAGTAATATTAAAAACATACTTATTTTTAATGTTAACCTTAACAATTGATAAAAGAAAAAACTGCTATTTAACCTTCCAGTAATTCTGAGTGTGTGATGTATATTGCTGTATCAGAAACCTGTCTGAAAACAAGTACAGCTGCAGTTACTTAGAAAAATTGGAGCTACTTTAGAACATTAGCTCCCATCAACATTATCAAGCAAGGTTTGATAATGATAGAGGAAAAAGTCTGAACTAGTATTTTTATTCCTCTTGTTGTACAGTTGTATCTCAGATTGCCTCCTGATTCAAGTGCACTGGGCAACAGATTTAATTTTTCGTATGAAATCCTCTTTGTTTACGTGACTTTTGTTTTTAGGCAATTTTCTTCAAATGTCTATATGCATGTGTATAGAGCACACATTTCTCTGAGAAAAAAAGCTTCAATTATTGTTTAAATAATGACATTTATATACCAGGTACAAAATGCTTTTCGGCTTGGGAGTTACTGTTCTGTGATTTGAAACATTAGTAAGCACATTTTTTGTGTGTTCTAAAGATATTTCACTTAAAATATATTTGCATTTAGCCTGTCCTAAGGTTTTATTTTTTGCTTATAGTGCCCTCACCTGTAACTTAGGGCCAATTGCAGAACTTTAGCAGTAAAACTGACATTTTTCTCTTTGAATCTATGCCAGAGAAATACCTCTCTAAATGGCTTATTCTGACAGCCAGAAACAGCTAATATGTTTTAGTTGACTTATATTAGTTTGCAAGATTATACTTGAAATATTATTGTGTTTCTTAGTGTACCTTAACACAGTTTACTTTTATGCTTAACCTCCGTTGTGTATCCTTCTCTTTAGTGGAGCCTGCAAACACTAATGAAGCAATTAATTCACACTTCAATTTCAAGTACTGCCCTTAATGTAACCATTTATCAAGTTGTTGGACACAACAAATCAAAATAATATGCAACTGGGGTGGAAGAAACAAAATCAATTTAGCGTCTGTTTTTAGTGTTAATTTATTTTTCCTTTCCTCATTTTTGTCAGCTGTCCAGGTAAAATCTCTCTGCAAAGTTCACAAGAATGTTAAGCACAACTTTCAGTAACATAACAGTCTTCATTTAGCAAACTTTTCAAGCATAAACAAGAGCACAGGGAAAGATGATGAGTTTAGTCTGGATGTATTTTTTTTTTTTTTTAAGATCATGCAAAACAATCACTCAGATAGTCATGATTTAAATTAACATAAAACTAAGTGCATAAGCCTGTAAAGCAGAGCAGCAGTTTTCTCATTCTCAGGTCTTGATTTGGTATACAGACAAATATCATATAGGCTACTTTAGTTTACACTGTGACTCCTGTGTAGAACACCAGATACAAGGGGATGTCAAGTAGATTACAAGTATTTTTCTAATGCCAGAGCAAGTGAATGGGGTACAGTAGCTGCTCTTTGACAGCAGAATCGGATTCTGACAGGATCTTGCAGTACTGAGTTTCTGGGATTCCCTTTTTCTGAGAACTTTTCTTTCTACAAGAGTTATCAGAGCTGTGGATCTCCAGTGCCTATGTAGCCAATCAGGCTACAGAAGCAACTGGGGACGTAATTGTGGAATGTCAGATGAAAATAGAAAAAAACTTGCTTTATTCTTTTTAAATGGAAAGTTCGTCACATAAAACTCAAGATTTTGGTCCAATGGCAAGTGGTGCAAGGTGGGAAGAGGTGTAATGGGGAGAGATCCTTCGGATTCATCATTGTACTCAAAAAGTTCAAATTTCTGTGCCATTTGCAGGCATCTTTCCTTAGGAGCTGATTGTTTTCCTGCCAGGAGCTGATTGTAATTTCAGGATGCTCTTGAGTAATTCTTTCTACAAAGCTAAATCCTATATCCTGTAAATCAAAGCTTGCTCCCTCGCATACCTGTGCATTCTCTTTCCCTCTGCCTCTTCCCTACAAACACACACTTCCATTAATTTCATTGATGCTACCCTTAATACTTGTCTTAGAAATCATTGCTCTGTGAAGAGTGGATTGTATGTTTTGCTAGTGTTTGGTTTGACACCAGTAGGTTGTATTTAAGGACAAGTATCTGATCTTCATGCAGATATATTTCAGAGAGATAAACGAGTGACAGAGGAGAGTGGATATGTAAATTTTTTATGAACTATTGCTTTGCTTTCTGTCTGCTTTATATATATGTGTGAATATTTATGCATGGTTACTCTTCTCTTCTAATACCTCAGTGTCTTGCGCCAGCACCCTACTGTGTTGAGGCTGTTCCAAACAGCCTTTCTGGGTCTGAAAGCCAAAATTAATGGGATATATGGGATCACAGCCAACCTAAATTTAGTTTTCACCGTATGTATCACACTGTCACAAAAATAATTTAAATTTTCTTTTTTTTCTTCAGTTTTTAGTTGTTTTCACTTTCCATTTCTCAAACATTAGCATTATGGTACAATAGCTGAGCAATGAAGAGTAAGGGGATATTTCCTTGAAGACAGCTGTTTTCAAAAAATATTTATTTCATGACATTTTTACTGAGCTTAGGTTTTTCAGAAGTTGTGTTTACATCTTCCTTTATGAGCCAATTCATGTAGGCAACTGTACCTTTCAATATCAGGTGTTATAGCTATCTTTCTCAAAACCTATTCCAATATATGTGTTTTGTCATTCCTTTTTTTTTTCTTTTCTAAACATGAGGTTATTTTAGAAAGTTATGTATAAGCTGCTGGCTACTAATATATGTATGTTTTATTGTAGTAAGCACTGGGAATTTATATGGGTACAACGGATGGAAAACAGTGCAAGGATTTTTGCTGGTTTATGACATGCCTGACATTGGGCATGGATCTTGGGGAGGTATTTTGGTTCACCTTTCACAAAATGAAGGTTAGCCTCTGCAAGTGTTTGAGGTGGGTTGATTTAAGTCCAGAAAGCATTGCCTCTGGAGTTAAGAGCCTGCATATGAAAGCCTTGGCCTAGTGCAAGAGGTTGGAAGCTGGGCTGATGAGCATTTGCTAGCAAAGCAAGCTTGTTGATATAATTGATGAGTGGAAGGGTTTCTTGTGAGATTCCCTTTAGAAACTATCGGCCAGAGCAAGCTACATATGGTTTCTGTCCAACAGATTATTTTTAAGAGGAAATTCAACTGCAAGCATCCAGTGTAAGAACAAGATGTTCTTATAGCTGAACAAGAGACAAATAATCCTTTTCCTTTGGATCTAAATGTAAAATAACAGTGCTTTTCATGAGTTTGCATGTGTCTGCCGTTGTACGACTTCTATGACACATTAGCGACCGGAGCTGCCGGTTCTAAGGGTTATTTGAGCTGCCGCAACAGATATTCAAAAACATTCTGGAATGATGTATTATAAAATTTTAAACCCCTCATGTTAAATTTATAATGATCGAAACCACCCCAGCGTGTAAAATTGGAAATAGTTAGTACTGGCTAATTTCTTATTCTCAAATGCCAGACTTTTGAGCCAAATATTCAAAAGACCAGCAAGTGTTTCTCACCAGCTCGATTTCTACATATATAACTGTGACTGTGTTTCTCTCTGGTTCACCATGGAAATAAGAAGTGCTAACTTTGGGGTTAACCTCATTATCATCCAAGTATTTGGGTCTGTAATTTATTTTCATATTTTCTGCACACAGTTTTAAAGAAAGCATTTCTGGCGTGCTTTATTTCATGTTATCCACAATAAGTAATAAACTACATGTTCTTGTTCTCTGTGTATACATATATCTTGTGCAATGTAAAATCTTGATGTAACTGTTTAATGAAAGTCTCTGACATTTCTTTCAGTTCATAGTATAGGATATTGAGAGTGAGCCCTAAGTTAAGATATTCTCACACAAGTCACTGGTGTGTATGATGCCATCAATTAAGTGGAAGTTATCTTAATTTGGCAGAATTCTTAGCTCAAGCATGTTTTGCTGAAACTGTAGTGGAACAAGACTGTTGTTCTAGGAGCTATTTTCAGTTTATTTTTAATTATTTTGAGGAAATATGCCCCAAAAGAAAATTTAGTTTGGTTTTCAGACTGTTAAAATTAAATATATGCTGCTTTTAATCCACGTCCTGCCTCCTCTCATTCATTTTATGTAAATCAGACTTGAACTGACATTAGAAAGCTCAGACTCTTTCATCTATGCCTCAGCCCGCATAGGCATTTCTTTAATCAACAGCTGGACTCAAACTATTAAAAAACCTTATTAAATATCATACAAAGAAAAAGAAGCATTTATATAAAAAAGCTACACTAAATTAAGAAAGTTTGTTATTATTTGAAAGGAATAACATGATAAGCAACATTCTTCTTTAAGATGACACTTTAAAAACAGTTACATTGACTTCAATTTGCAAACTTCCCTGCTGAATTATTCTATATATTTCTTGTCCATCACTAGGAAAGTATTTTCTTCATGGTTTTGAGTAGCTATTACTTATCTCTTCTTTCTTCCTTAGGATCCTCCCTTTACCTTTCCTTTCCCCCTACTTTTATACAAACTACCTCAGACAAATTCAATATTATTACTTCATACCAAGCTGGGGCTGGGGGTCCAGGGATTTAAACACACACTCTCTTTTGGAGAAAGATGTCACAAATCTTCTCATTGTTGGAGCTGATTCTTATATAGGACAGTTATTTCAGCATATTCCAGTTATTTTGGACATAAATTTTTAATGGTTTTCATTAAAATTACTACATAATGCACTCTGACCCATCACAACAGAAAAGCTGAAACTATGTATAATGAAGTATTTCATTATGCTTTTCTTTTACTTGTTGCATGAATAAATTTGCAAGCTGAAATAACGAGCAGCTCTCCCCTCACTGCCCCAACAAAGATAAACATTTTTAAATACACCCAAAATAAATGTGGAGTACTGTAATTGGCAGCTATTTTGGGTCTGATCTATCAAATTCATTGACACTTTGCTATTGA
Organism: Neomorphus geoffroyi; assembly: GCA_033558235.1. Taxonomy (NCBI): domain Eukaryota; kingdom Metazoa; phylum Chordata; class Aves; order Cuculiformes; family Neomorphidae; genus Neomorphus; species Neomorphus geoffroyi. The sequence continues at coordinate 16,153,023 of JAUMJM010000005.1, forward strand.
TTTCCATGAAAAGTCACTTCATCAGTGCTATTGCTGTGATAAAAAGAAGAACATGTTATTAAGTGGGCTGGCACAAAAGAGGTTTTTAACATTATAACAAATATAAATACACAGTTTCTATTTTGTCTTACATAACCTAATTATTGAATATGTATATTTGAAATGGTAAAACAGGCCAGGGAACAACTCAAAACAATGTTCACGTGCAAGAATTCTTTCTAGTTTATAAACAAGGTTTTCTTCTCTAAGTTGTTTAGGTGGATTCACTGACTGTCATTTGTTCTTACTTGTCAAATGGCATCGTTGAAGAAACAATGGAAACATAATTTGGTCTTATTATTGCTTCTCTTCCCAAGACTAATTAGCTCTTGAGTAGTTAGTAGGCATTGATTTTATTTGGTAGTGGGAGAAGACTTTTATTCTAATCAGAAATAGAAATTGCTGATCCCTTTAGTTCTTTCTGACGCTAAATCACTGCTCATACTCTTTTTTCCCTTTCCAGGAAGGGCACAGGTCTTCACAGGTGCCTGCCACTAGCATTCAAAAAATAATCTGAAAAGAAGCATTACAGAGGAAGCTGTACATTGTTTGAATGTATGACTAGCTTACTGAAGTCACGGAGTTGTTACGCAGGAGAGCCAAGATAGGACCACGGTGCCACGGATTTTCACAGGACTTGTCTCATGGCACGATGATAGTTCTAGTGCCAAGTATTACTGAACTCCAGAGCAGAGGTCATACTGCTATAAATCTTGTGCTTCAGAAGTCACAACTGAGACTGCAGTCAGACTAGTCTATATCTTCTCAAAAATGTGAGATCACATACTGGGTGAATCAAAATCATTTGCTTTAGCTTGTATTTTTCAGCTTTGCTTTCTGAAGGGTAAGTAGTAGATGATCTAGAAATGTATACAAGGTTGAACAATAAGAGTATTTGTGAACACATCACAGTAGTCTGAAAACTCCTTGAGTCCATACCATTTTCTTCCTTTCAGTGCAAAAGACTTAAAATTAGCCTGTTCATGGCATTGCCTTTGAAATAGCCTCTCTATCCGAATGTGATACTATCACTTCACAAAGAGGCTCTGTAACATTCATTAACGTGAGTTTCCTTTGATTTTAAAAAGGCAACTTTATTATTTAAAATATTTATGAAGTCGTTGTGATAGAAAATTGTAGACTTCCAGTAGCAATAACACCTTCTGTGCTAACAGATCCGAGAGTTACATGCAAACTTCAGCAGTACAAATATGCAAGACAACCATCTCTTACAGAGCAGTAGATATTTTAATAAAATACGTTAAGCACCTATTAAGCCATTCGTCTGGGAGGACTTGTGTTCCTTGTGGCCTCACATTCTTATTCTCTGCCGTCCATCACTGTGGCTACAGGGCAAACAGGATCAGCATGATGATTCAGCAGATGAATCTGCTAAAACTAACAGCATGTTCTCTGATCAGTGAGCTGCTCTGACTGCTGCTGAAGCCACTGGTCATTAGAGGAGGGGTGAGGTGTTCAAATAAGGGAGCTGGAGACTGCATCTTGGTCAAGATCTGAATTTCCATCTAAACAGACACAGAGCAAATGCAAACAGAAAAGTTCTCTTGGCTAAGATTTTTCATCTCTTCAAAAAAGTGAAGTCATGTCTTCTGTGACCAGCAAATTGCATTGCTATACCTGTAATGACTTTCAAAACAAGAGATGGATTCCTTTTCCTGGCTTTTTGCTAGTGGGTCCTACTTATTGCCCCTTCCAGACTTTCAAAGATCAGGAAAAAGTGCACAAGAGGGGAGATGCTAACTGCACACATCAAATATTGTGGTGGGAGCATTCATTGACTAATCTTGACATTTCTTTTGTGCATCATACTGACATCAACATGGCAACTCATTTTGCTTATACTGCACCATTATATATAGGAAGAAGAGAATTGCTTGTCAACCTTTTAATTTGTACATTTTGGGTTTGTTAATGGCTGAGAAACCTGCTGTGAAATGGCTTGTAACACAAGCAAGTGACAGTATTACTTAAATTTACACCTTTCATTTCAAGACTGTCAGAAAAAAAAGGTTTGCTTGTTTTCTGATAACTACAATAAGTAGGCTTTTTTATGCTAACATATGAAATCCTTCGTTCAGATCCTAAGAAATATCATCTTTCAGTAACAACAGGACAATAATGCTGAAAGTCAGTTTTTTCTCTGTCCAGCAATCTTATTGATACTTAGTTTATGATATGCAAAATAATGACTGGTATTGCCAACTCTTTATATGCAGCATGGAGAGTTGACATTTTCAGAAATGACCAGCAAATATGATGCCTTGATTTTTTCTTTAGCTACTTTAAAATGGGCTTTAAAGCAGTGTTGACTACACCACTGAAATGTTCCATTGTTGCCACCCACAAATATTAGTGCCTTCATTTCTACCTTAATGCTTCTTTTTGTTTCTTCAGAAGAATAAAAATATTTGTGGTTTCTCAAGTGACTTCTAAACTGAAAATTTTCCTGTTTTATGACTGTAAAAAGAATTTCTTTGTCAAGCAGGCCCTTCATTTTGTGTTCCTTGTCCTTACTAACCATAATATATTTTAGTTCCTTTCAGCAATTGTGCTATACTCTGCAGTTGTTTGTATTTGCTCGACCGATATTTACGACCAAAAGCCTCTCCTGAGGGTAGGCCCAGAACTGTCTTCTTTACTTTAAACATTAGATCTTAGTTAATCTCTCCTTCCACAGTACACAGCTGGCACAGCAGAAAGTGATGCTTATTTTTTGCTATAGCCTCTGCAGCTGTACACTTACTTGCTTGGGACTATAGATATAATGAGAGACCTTAGTTACATGTCCTTTGCAGACAGGAGGGATTTGGGAATTGCAGTTTACAGAGCAGGCAAGGAGACCGGACGCTCTTCCTTCTGTTCAGGCTGTAGCCCTCTGAAACAATAATAATGAGAAGTAGCAGGCAGGTTGGTTGCCTTGTAACAAACATTCTGGACTTTCAGTTCCTATTCCTGTGGGCATTCTTTACCCTGCTCAGTGACTGTTTAGTGTAAAATATCTTACAAGATGAGTGAATAATTGCAGAGTTTAGAAAGTTGAATGAAAGGCAAGGATTGTTGATAGTAGAGATGTAAGAGAGAGAAGTTGGAGGCAGGCAAAAGGTAATGAGACAGGAAGTACATTAGATAAGTACTGGAAGCATGTCTGATGAAATGTGATTCACAAATATTAATAGCTCAGGAGACTAATAAAGTGTAATCTAGTCAAACAAGTACATAATAATCCTCAAAGTTTATGCATCCTTCTTACTGCTCAGGATAGCAAGAAGAAATAAAAATGAATTATTAGAATTTTCCCTTACTCCCCAAGATATTGTTGTAATGAATTTGGCATCTCTAGATGTTCTACTGAAAGTGACCCTGCAAGACTTGAATGTCATTTTTTCCAGGAGGAATTATTTGGCTAAAATAGATGTCATGAATTTTAATTGCTCTCTTTACTTTTCATTTGAATAATGTATCTATGGAAGATTATGATATTTATGACCACACAAACGCAAACACAAGTTGACTGTGCTAAACAAACTGATGTTTCACCCAAACAAAAAAATGCAACCATATCGACTCCAGTTTGGCACAAGGGGCAGTCAGAGACAAAGTGACTTCACCCTGCCTTGTGACTTCAGTGATTCCGGTCAGAACCAGGTCAGCAGAGCGAGCAGAGCTGCTGTGACACCTCTCTTGCAGCCAAAGCTAGAGAGACAGAAAAGAAGAGAAAGAATAGTTAGCAAAATACAGGATAAAAGAATGAAGGTTATCAACAAGTTTTACAAAATAAGCTTGTAAAATCTTGATCTGTCTTATGAAGACGATACAGCTATTGAACCTAAACTGGGCGGGCAGGTGGGAATTCCATGTACATAGCTCGGTGCGAAAAAGTTTCAGTTGTAACAAAGCTATTCAATGCTTCCCTCAGATCTCACCTGATTCTTCAAAGCATGAATTATTTTATGATCAATTGAGGATAGTAAGCATTTTCCAAAAGCTGGGTGGGTGTAGTTTGCTTTTGGACAGGTTGGTCTATGACAGAAGGAGCTAAAATTCCAGACTCCTAATGATGAAATTTAGGTGAGCTTAATCTAGTTCTTTGCATCTTTTGTCTTTATAAATCCTTATCAACAGTGAATCTGGGACTTTAAAGAGCTCTTATTGCTTATGAATATTGTGTACATTCCTAAATGATCTCCCACTCCAGATTGACACAGTGTTTTGTTAGTCATGTTCCTTTGATTAGCTGAAGATTTCTTAAGGGGCTATAATAAATATTGTGTTTTTTAAAAAAAATTTCAGTCATATTAACTTTTTTTTTTACCTTGAGTTGAATCAATGGTACAGACGACATAAAGGAATTACCTTTGATCCTGTAATGAGGAAACTGTAGCATTTAATACCATTTTGGATGAGTTTAAACATTCTTGGTTTTTGTGCCACCAGCTAGTTAAGAGTGTATGTGGGGTACAAAGTGAAATGAGTAACATTTCATATCCACTAATGTTCAGCTTCTGAGTGAGATTGTATTGCCTTGACTTTTGTTTTTAAATGTTTGTCATAAAATAGGAACTAGTTTCAATTGGAAAATAATCAGTTAAGACAGGTTCTGAGTCTGTATCATCTTGGCTTTAAAGGAATACATCATGATTTCTTTTTAATACTCATAAAATTTTAGGTTTTAGAGGTTTTGCTCTTTTATTTGACATGTGATGAGGGAAGAGGGTAAGCAAGGAAATTACCTATAATTGAAAATGATAATGAACATGTCAGTGAGAAAACTGTACTTTTCTCCTGAAGTATACCTGCTGTTCTTCAGATATTTCTTCCTTTCCTATACAAGAAATTGTGATTGCCTCTATACTAAAAGAGCACATAGACACCAGTGAGAACAGGGCCTTCTTTATACAGAAGTTACCTAACCTACACTATCTATCTACACTGTCTATCTAATGTTAAAGGAAGCACAGCTTTCTGCTATACATCAGAACATTCCAATTGCTCTGATGCTGGCAACAGCGCTGATCTCCTCTTGGGTGTTTTTATATTATGGAAGGAGACCATTACTGGGATAGACAGCTGACAAAATCAGCAATGTTTAACGTGGGGATCATCAATGGGCTTTGTGTTGGCATAGCTGTCACTGAGGTTCAGTTCTTGCACTAGATACCAGGCATACAGAAAAGTTGAGACCCTCCTCCAAAGAGCTCACTTGGCAGCCGTCACATTATAACACTGGGGTAGGACTTCAGTGGAACACAAAGAAAAGCTCTGCCACAAAACAGAGCTTAGGATTTGATTATAATGAATGCAAAAAGAACTAACCAATATCTCAGAAATAATGCAGACTGGATCTTGACAATGTCCAAGAATTTTTTCATAGCATAGCAAAGTTAATGGAGCCAAAGCGAAGGAGCAGAGTAACAGGGATTAATAGTGCTGTCCACCAAGCAGAAGAAAGGGACACAGAAAACAAAAATGGAAATCCAGTTTGTTGTTATTAATATCCATTTGAAAGCTCAGTATCCATGAAAAGATCTTGGAAAAATAGGGGGCATTGTTTCGCTTTCACTTCAGTGTTCATCTGGAGCAAAGCAACCCAGAGGGCTTGCTTTTAAATTCAAACAAAATTAAAATTTATTTTCCCAAGGAAATATCAAAATGAGCTGATGGTTAGAAGTAATGAACTTGTGTCTTCAGCCTCAACAGAATAAGCTACAATGTTTAATTTTATGATAGAGTTCCATCAGTGGTTGACTTAATTCACTCAAAATAATTAGAATTAAGTGCATATAAAAGACCAATGAACTATGTTATATTTTAATACATATATTTATCTCAACTAGGAAATAAGTTTTAAAGCAAATATTTTTTTTAGATTAGGAGTATGTGAGGGGGACTGGCGTTTTTCTTCTATATCAGAAAGTGTCTTACAATCTAGGAGTGCTTTACAACAAAAAGCATCTCAGATTTTCATCCAAGTGTCTCAATCCCTTTCTCCCCTCTGCCTCCCCCCTCCCTAATAACACAATATGTTGCCACTTAACTGCAGAGAAATGATGGAAGAGATAGCCAGCTATTAGCATAGAGAAAATAGATGCCAATGTTACTATTAATTTATGTTAGCTAGATAATAAAGCTCTTATTTTTTTCTTTTCAATGATGAGGCCGCAATGGGAGCCTCTATGTGTAACAAAGTGCACAGACACACTAGGTTTTGATAATATGTCAGAATATCGATTGACCGTAGCAAGAAGAGAGAGGAAATCTGTCCTGGGATGTGTTCAAGCATTACTGAACAGGAAAAATTATCAGAACTACAATACAAAATTATTAAAGCTTCAGATGACATAACTGGCTGTGCAGAAGTCAGTAATCCTTGATAATTTATAACGTTTCAATGCCTCACACTAAAACTGGTTTACATAATCCTTTAATTAGAACCCTTGTTGGCTTTTGTGAGAAAATTTAAATAGCCTAAAGATTTCTGATGAGCGTGAGCACTATAAACATGAAGTGAAGAAAATCCAGGATATTATTTCAGCTGATGCTGCAAGATGGATAGCCTAGTTCAAACAATGATTTATTAATTACTGAAAATCAATAACTTTTAATAGTACCTTTGAAAATTTCCTTTTTAAAAAGTTTGCCTCAAACTTCTTTCTGTTAATATGACTCCATGTTGATTTTGCATGTAACAGAGTATCTGTTGGCCAAATGCCTCCACATTTAGGATGTTGAATACCATTGTGAAGGTCCCCGTTAACTCAAACTGTGTGATAATGCATGTCAAGGCAACTTTGTCATGAATAGGATTTGCCCATCAAATCTTCCCTAGCTTTGGTTTGAAAACAAAAGATCCAAGTTTTTGTTTGGGGCAAACAAAAAGAGGCTTCTCCTTGAACAATCCTTTGACCTCATCACTGTCTACAACTACCTGAAAGGAGGTTGTGACAGGGTGGGTGCTGGGCTCTTCTCACAAGTGACAAGCAATAGGACAAGAGGAAATGGTCGCAAGTTGCACCAGGGGAGGTTTAGACTGGACATTAGGAAGAATTTCTTCACTGAAAGGGCGGTCAGGGATTGGAACAGGCTGCCCAGGGAGGTGGTGGAGTCACCATCCCTGGAGGTGTTTAAAATATGGGTGAATGAGTTTCTTAGGGACATGGTTTAGTAAGGAGATCTCTTCCAACCTTATGATTCTATGATTCTATGATCAAGCTCCATATTTTCCATTAGAATTATGCCATTCCTTCTAGTTTAGTCTTGAACTTGTTAGTGATGACTGAAATTACTAAAACAGTTGCTTTAACTGTACTATATATATGTTATGATGTAGATTTCCATTTCAGATTTGCTGATTGGTAACAGTATGATAACTTTACCTAGAAAATGTTTTTGCACATAAAAATAAATAAATATGTTTTTTCTCGCATTTTTCTCCATATACATTTATTTCTATAGACAAAAAAGGCCAACTGATTTTTCAGTCTGCAAGAGATTTGCTCTTTCACTTCAAAGGGTTTCTTTATAGCCTCATTCATAGAATCACAGAATCATAGAATCACAGAATCATAAGGTTGGAAGAGACCTCTGAGATCATTGAGTCCAACCGTGACTGTATCCAGTCAATTTAAAAAAAGTGAGTGGCTTCAAAGCACTCTTATTTTGTATAACACAATTATAAACAAAATCATTAAAACATTACTTAGTTGAATGGTGCTTGCAGCATAGTATAGTGCCCTAATTCACATGTGTAAACCAGCAATGGTAAGCAAATATTTTTTTTCACAATAAATGAAGATGTGTAGGCTGTTTATATTTGAGTCTTTACTGCCCCGAAAGGATTGCTTTTTCTCTGGAGAGAGAATATTAGTCAAGGAGCTATGGTTTGCAGCAATTTGGCTGCCAGTATGTTCCGTTGCTAATGATTTTTGTTCTTCCTTACCAGCCTAGCATAGCCAGAACCGCTCACTTATTATTTACAGAGCACAGTTTGGATTGCATCAAAGAGAGCTTCCACTCATCAAGCTGTTTCCTGATATTAATTTAGCTCTTCCTCCCTGCATCTGCAGCGAAAGAAATTTTCTGTAGTGCTTAAAGTAAGTCTGGAAATAAGTCAAACCACTTTGAGACTTAGTGAGAAATTTCCATTTTATTTTATTTTTCTAAAGACAAGGCTTACCTGAACACTTAAGGGCAATGTAAGGGATACTTGGAGATGTCTGATAACAAATAAGTCCCAGAGGGCTGAGTCTGAAGAGCAACTTTGAACACCATTAGCAAGTTCAGTTTCAAGATGGATGCACTGGGAAAAGTGGGCTTTGGGAAGAGGCGGTGTTCTGCCTACCTGGGTTCAAGGCTAAGCAGGTTTAAAAGTTGATATGACTGGAGGGGGATTTCAGCGGTCTCTCAGTCTAGTCCAGCTATTCTGTTTTGACTAGATTTATGCGCTGACCAATGGCTTCTAAGTGACTTTTACCCAGATAATAAGAGGCTGTGAACAAGAGTCATTGGCCCAATGGATGCTCAAGGTTCTCAAATATTGAAATACAGCCAACTAGAAGCTAGACCTCACACCAATCTTTCTGAACTTCCCAGCTTTATGGGAGGTGATTTCCCAATAGCCTTAGGCTGATCTGAGACTATCCTACCACGGATAAACTCCTCCTTGCTTCACGTGCAAACCTGCCAGCTCTGCATGACCAGACTGCATGGGAAGTTATATCAATTTTTTAATCGAGGTGTGAACAGTTAAAAAAAACCCAAACAAACCACTGTATCTGCAACCAATCTTTCATATGACAAAAAGCCTGATTCTTGTAGACCTTGTGGGTGCCTTCTGTACTGGCAACAGACTATTAGGTTCTATTTTTAAGATTTCGACTGTATTAGCCAGAATATGAGCATTTTGCTTTAAGGTTCTACATATTCTTACATGAAAACTGCATTTATACAATAGTGTTAGACTGATGGGAATCTTAGGGAGAACTTAATGAGTTATTTGAATATTGAGATTAGAAGATGATTGTTGTAACTTCTGTAACTGTGTCTAAGAAGATAACATTTATTATCTGTGATTAAACCTGTGCATTGCTTTTCTTAAATGCTTAGATTTTCTTTCTGTCTCTAAGATTTATAGATTTATAGGTTGATTCCTAACTAATCCTTCTGCAACTCTCCGTGTTGGTCTTAGAGCTATCTATTTATTTTTTCTTTCTAAGCAAAAATTTACACTTCAGCTTAACTTCAAAGTGCCTGTAAAATATCAGTGGGTAAAACATGTCCTTGGCAGATTTTGAACAATTATATTATTTGACAAATGGCACAGGATTCTGAAGTAAACATGCTGTTTTGAATTTTTTAGTTTACTGATTTTATTATTTGCAATAAAAAGACTAAGAAATTTTCATTTTTCATATCAGAACATCTTCTACAGCTTTAAATTATTATGATAAAAAAGCAACCCCTATGAATAATTCTGTTGATTTTTCTTTGAGTTATGTTAAACAGTGTTTTAAAGACAGGCACGATCTATCTGCTATCATACATGTTGAAATATACTCCTACCGCACCATTTGTGCTCAGCTTTGATTGGGTACAAACAACTCCATGTTCTTAGTGCAGTGCAAGTAATAAAAGAAAAATTTACCAATATGTGTTGCAAGTTATTCCCCAGTCAATACATCTGTGGATAATTGGAGTAACAGTGTCCACTGCTGGCAAATCAGATAATTGCATTGCACATTAGAGCAATATGCTGTTGAAAGGTTTCAGTGAGTTAAGTTTTGACTGCGAGATATTTTGTAATTTAGGTTTGTAGGACTGTATTTTAAAATCATGTCACTATGCTGGGAGTATTCATGCAGTTACTGTTAATAATAAATGCTATGATATTTAAAATAATAGCCAGGAATATCAGCACACTAATATGAGCACATATTGAAATACCTCTTTCAGGACTTAATTGTGGTATTCATTATAGTCTAGTTGCCACATCTTCAAAATAAAGAAAAAATATACCAAAGGTCTGAGAACTTTGTCTTTATGTTCTAATTTATATAAGTAAGGCAATCAAGTCCTTAAATGTGGGGGTTTTTTAGGTCAAAGCATTCATTGCTGATTTTACTTAAGCATATAAATGAAGTATAGAAGAATAATGTTTCTATTTTGGAAGAAGTAAAATGGAAACATGCAGCTTGATATAGTGATTACCACTGGTAATGCTGAAGCTAGAGCTGAAGTAGACTGATTATCAAAGAGAGGAGGAGAAAATGCAGGTGTCTAAAAAGTTACTTTTCTGGTGGTTTTTTGTAGTAGATTGCATTTGTTTGCATCTGTTGCTTAATCACAGCATGTCAATTAAAATAAAATCTTTCAGTAAAAAAAAAAAAACAGATCAAAAATAACATAAAGGAGAAAAAAACTAAGGTACATCCTATGCTAACATAAACTGAGTTGCCATGTCAGATAGTTCTGAATATCTAGATTAACTAAAAAGAAGCAACGGCATACTTGTTTTCAGAGGTTTATGTATGTCATTCAATAGAAATAACGTCAAAGGCACTGAATTTTCTGTTTGTTTGGAAGAAGGGAAACAGTGCATGTGGCTTTTTTTAGACAATATTAGTTGTGTCTGAACCACAAAAGAAAGGATATCCTTGTGTGAAAATCTCAGAGGAGATCAAGGATGAATGCTGCATTAGCAAGCACTGTTCTGTACCTACTTTTTCTCGGTTCAGAGACTTACCTTCTCCTTGTTAGCAGAAAAAAACCCACTTTATTACCTTGCCTCTAGAACAAGAAAAGAACAGCTTTTTTAGTTTTCAGGGCTTTTATTTTCTTTGCAAATATCTTCAGAATAGTATCAAATGGATTGAAAAACAAAAGTTATTTGAAAATAAATGGTGGAAGAATTGTAAACAGTCTGCTGACTACCAGTAAGTTCTTTTCGTAAATTAATTTCTTTGTTAATTTTAGGTTCAACAGTAGAAAAGGGGACCATTTTTTTCTGAATTATTTGCCAGGGAGTGTCCTTGTTTTCTTCTACCACCATATGATATTGTGTATGTATGTGTGTGTGTATGTATGCATGCAAGCACACAGACAGTTCCATTCCAATTGTTCCTGTCACTGGTGAAAATAGATTTATATACCTATAGGATTATTGGATATATTTTGAGGGGATTCATCCTTCTGCTTCTCAAGCTAGCAATTTATACGTCTTGACTCATCCTATCTTTTCCATTCACCATATTGTTGTAATGGATATAATGTGCTTTTTCTCCTGGGTCTCTGTGAGATGACCAAAGTCCAACACTTCTCTTGTTCTTAAAGTCCAGAAGTATAAAACATTTTTTTATCACATTTGTTCTGAGGAAAGCAAGAAACCTTTACGTAAAGATTTTAAATTAATTTAAAATTAATTAACTGTCAGTTAGCTTGGACTATATAAGGTCTTTTTATTTATATATGTGCATTGCTTGGATGGTATTTAGGGTTTCCTAATAGTTTAAGACAGAAGATACAGGTTCAGTTTCTAAGTTGGGACTTACAAGTCATATCATGTGCAAATAAGTTATTCACTTTTCAATGGTATTCAGACAAGACAAAATCATCTCCTTACCAATCATCCCAAATTCTCATAAATACAAAAATACTCTCATGTACATATCTGTAAAAAACTGTTGCAGAATTTTACATCCTATATAATTGTATATCTTGTGTGTATATCAGCATTATATACTTGTATATCTCGTGTGTTGTTAGTATGCACTGAATTATTTATTCCATTAACAAAAAGATTAAAGGATTTGATTCCTTTATGAAGTTAACTGTTGAAAAGACTGTATCTAATGAACGAATAAATATTGTGATGTAATGCCAAATTCTACGGAAGGAACAAACCCCTATGTGTATGCTGGTAAACATACCACAGATCACTGTCTTCCACAGAGATTGGTTTTTTTCCCCTTACAATTATCGATGGCTAGTTTTCTATAGGCCATGTTTTTTTCTAGAACTTGTGCAGCAAAAATGACTGTGTATTTAGTATAATATTTGTGATTATTACAATCAAGAGACTGCAAGTAAGCTCATTGCCACCTCCTTAATTTTTTTCTCTGTTTTAGGAGTAGGAAACCTTCACAGGAGAGTATTGTCAAGCGGCTATAACTGCCAACTGTACCGACTTCAGAGGAAGTCCACTGTAGAGACCAAATTTCTCAGGAATGATGTTCCTTTTGGTTCTGGAGAACAAAATTAAGCAGACTCACGGGGATTTACAGTTACTTGAAAGAATAACAGCAAAGTCTGTTACATGTTGCAGAAGGCAGGCAAAACAGAAAAGTCCTGCTGTGGCTAGATAAGCACATGCAACAGATGTTGTTTTAAGCTGTGTGTATGAGGAATTAATGAAGCAGCTCTCCATGCTGGTCTTAGGTCTCTAAATCTTAAACTGCTCTGTGCATCTGTGTGGACTAGAGAGGAGGGGGAGGAGGGTGGTGTTTTTCTTCAGTGAAAGTCGTTGTTCTGGCTTGTATCACCGGAGCCTTGTCTGAAGCACTCTGGTGGTAGATCTGCTATTAGCTTCAGTGGGAGCAATATAATGGCAATATGTTTCTGTTGCTGGTAATTAAGAATCTCTCTTTAAGGGTACTATATATATGCATATATATATTTTGCTGCAGAAGCCACAATGTATTTAATTATTTTTACGGATTTGTCCCTGAAAGAGATCTTGATTCTTTTCTTGTATTTGTTGTTAACTGTTGTTTAAAAGAGATTAGTTGGAGATAAGTTTTTTGCTTGGGTCAACTATCCTGGAGAGCCTCATATGATCTGTGTGCCGTTTAGATTCTCCCATCAATCCAGTTGATTTCTTTTGTTCACCTAGTTTCAAAAGAAGTGGTATCGGAAGTAGAAGATAGAGTGAAAACTATGAAGAGCCATGAGAGGTCTCGCAGAAGGTGTGCTAATAGTTAGGAGCTGTACCATGTATCTTATTTTGCTGAAAGATCAATTGTTAAAAATCATGTAAGAATCTCCATTCACTTTTCTTTTTCCTATTGAAGAATGAAGAGTTAGCCAGTGGAATGGAAAGTTAAACTCTCAGTAATCAAAATAGGTATTTTCCTTGACACAGCACTATTCATAAGACTCATTACTACAGTATAACCAATGCTAAATTTAAAGGAAGGAGAAAAGCAAAGTCAAAAAAGAAAAAAAACTCCAAACAATTCGAGAATTATGCAATTGCTAAAAAATAACAAAATATCTATTGAGTGCTGTCATATTGGTCATCTACTAGACAATTTTTTTCAGTTCCCTAAATGAACATGAATCCATACTAGCATAACGGTACTCCATCCTTAAACTTACAGACATATCCCAGAAAATATGTGAAAGAAATGTCATTGTTCAATGTAGAGCAAATATTGCAGTAGCTAAGCCATTGGCTCTGAGCTGATATAGTAATTCTTGCTTCTTTAGGTGTTATGGATATTAATGTTTACATTTTCATAGTTCCCTGCATAACCAGCCATTTACTGTAGGACTTCCTTGTATGGTGGATTTATTTATTCTAGCATATACATTAAATATGTAGTAACAGTTCTTCTAACAACTTGAATGCATAAAATCAAGTAAGTCCAAAGCCTGTGAGAAAGCTGGCTGAAATACGTGCAGTCCTTTAAACAGCATACTGGAAGCTTATTTTTGTCTTATTTGAAGGGATTCATCTGATGTATTTAAACAATTGATGCCTTCAGTAAATTTTAGTAGTGTGTTTTGAATGTTGAGACTGAAAGCTGAATGCTTTTGATATAGAACAGTATAAAAGCATAGGCATCCGAAGTCTGTGAAGACTATTAGCATGTTTAATAAACTTTGTTCTTAATGCTCTTCAAAGTCTAATCCACCAGCATGAACTGTTCAGGGTGTTAAGGATTTTAAATTGCAGTGACTCATATTGTCTTCTGAGAAGTTAACAGTAACTTATAAGAAGAATTGTGTCCAGATTAACATACAACAACATGTACAACTCATCTAATTTAAGCTCATTGGACAACCATATTGGTCTTATTACAAGCATGGAACATATTTAAACTATCCAAAATGGAATTTATTATCTATAATTTAATATGTCCATCCTGGTAGGGTCATGAAAAATATGATCTTTCATGTTTACAAACATTTTTCAGATTTCTTAATTTTTAAAAAAATTAAACACTTACCAACTATAGAGTAAGTCACAAACCATATTTCTTTCATCTTGTTCAAGTCATTAAGCTATATCTCTTGCTCTGTCTCTGTCCTCTAAGAAAATTAAGTCAAGAACTGGAAGTTACTATTGCTTACCAACACCCACCCCGCCACAGATACATGCATTGTGCGCTTTGGGCAGATATCAGTTTGTAGCTATGTGAATAACCCTATTTGTAGAACTGTATCACATTTTCTTATGATATTTTTTGTGGGAGTGGAGGGGTCTTAGTATGTAAATTGAATTTAGATACTTGAATTACAGTCCACCAAAATTACCAGCAACCTTCATCAAATTTTTGATCCATAGCAAAAAATGTTTGGAATCACAACCTTAGGTGGAAACAGCACTCTGGAGTCTACTGCCTTATCAAAAGCACCAGAATGTTGATTAAATGATTCCATCAGAATTTGCAAACAAGTATTTTTTCAGTCCTAAGACATCTCTTCTTGGGATGATATTAAATATCATCGAGATGTGGCCCAGATGTACTTTTATGCATACTTAGAAATTGTTGTGCCTAAATTAGTAATCTTATCCCTAGAGTAGCCTTTCCACTTTGAATGGAAGTTTTAGGATTATGGTCTTAATCTTGTTTTGCAACTATAGCACCCACCATCTTAAAAAACATAAAAAACCTCCAAAACCAAACCAACCAACCAGCCCAAACCCCACTTTTCAGTGACATGAATTTATCTACAATGAAGAACTTCCAGATTCGCAATACTAAACTAATGATTTCTAGAATATAAGATAGGTTGACTTTACAGCATCATATTATAGAGTACATAACTGAACAAGTGAGCTGTGTGTGCTTACTGTTGGCAAGCAAGTACAATAACTTTCCTAGAGCTCATGGAACCAAAACATGCTTAGTAGCAATGTAATAGTCTGGCATTTTACAATTCCAGAAAACATATGCTTGTCAGGAATGTGAGGTATTTTCCTAGAGTTTAATTTCATTTAGTTTAGTTTTGATATAAGGAATGGTTTCAGAATAACAGGGAGGAGAAAATGTGGATGAAGTGTGTGTATGTGGGAACACACCTGTAGAAAGACATTTTTCATAGAATCATAGAATTCTTTGGTTGGAAAAGACCTTTGAGATCAATGAATCTAACCATGCATATCCCCTACTAAAGCACATCCCTGAGCACCTCGTCTACCCATCTTTTAAATACCTCCAGGGACAGTGATTCCACAACTTCCCTGGGCAGCCTGTTCCAGTGTCTAATAACCCTTTTGATGAAGGATTTTTTTCCTGATACCTAATCTGAACTTCCCCTGGCACAGCTTGAGGCCATTTCCTCTTGTCCTATCACTAGTTACATGAGAGAAGACACCAACAACCACCTCACTACAACCTCCTTTCAGGAAGCTTCAGACAGTAATAAGGTCTCCCTTCATCCTCCTAATCTCTAGACTAAACAACCCCAGTTCTCTCAGCTGCCTCTCATAAGACTTGTTCTCCAGCCCCTTCACCAGCTTCACCATTTTTGTTTATATTGAAATGGTTTATGAAAGGAAGAACTCTGTCGAGTCTTCATGTCTGCACTGACAAAAAGTTACTGTAGCTTGCAACTCTATCCAAACTAATGCAAAACATACAAGTGAAAAAAATTTAAAAAAAAAGGAAAAAAGAAAAGAACACAGCCCTTAAACCATAAGGATGACATTTTTGATTCTGTAAATTTTGTAGCCTATGGATGTAGATTAGGGTAGAATATAAAGCATAAAATCTCATCTTTCCAAATGGAAGCCCTTATAAAAGCATTTTAGGAATCACTAGTACATGTATATACACAAATATTAATAGTGTATATTTTAATATTGAACTTAAATACTGAAAATGGCACATTGTAATTTAAATTTTAAATTAGGTGAAATGGAATATGGTGTGTCCAAAGTAATACAGGAAAAAAAAGGAATAATCATGTTTCATACTTTAATGTATAATACAGCAAGTATTTTATGCACATTTTATCTCTGGTGAATGCCTTCCTCTAAAATTTATTCAAGCAAGTAATTTTCCAAATGTTCTGAAATGTGTTTGTTTAGAAAACTCCTAAAATCCAAGATAAATTAGTAGTTAGAAATTAACAGATGGGAAAACAGAAAGTATTGAAAATCCCCTCGCCCCCTCTTTTGCTTTTAATATTTTTTTTCATATCCAGAGTTTTGTTAATCAGAAATAAAATTCTATTTTAATGTAGCAAATGTTATAACTAAGATATTTCCATTTGTTCTAAATGCATAATCTTATGCAGTTGCTAGTCTTTAAGGTAACTGATGTTTTCATAGGTCTACAATCCATCTGCTAGCAAAACCTTCCCTTTGACTAGAACTGCATACATTTTATCACAGGTTAAGACAGCAGATGGCTCTCTTGAGTTTTCATTGCAAAACCTCAAGCTGTAAACAACTGCTCTGCGTTTCTGAAATGCAAGTAGAAATCTATTGTTTTTGATCTCTGGAGTAAGAAACACATTTTCTCTTGTCTACAGGCATGCTGCCCATTTTCACTTTGGTTCTTTTCTTTCTTTGCCGTCACCTCGAGCATCATATTGTTGAGAAATGTCACTGTGTTTTGGCAAAGGCCCAGTGTTTGAAGGAAACTGTGGAAAAGGAACAATAGTAGTAGATAGTATACAGCGAATAGCATCATTGGATAATATAAAAAGGTCCTTTCTGCAAATGTGAAACCTACATCTTTTTGGAGAGAGTTTTTCATGTAAAACTTAGGTTTGTATGTATCCCATTCCTAAATTCTTGTGAAAATTAAAAATAGTGGAAGATTGGCCTTTATTTCACTCTACTCCTTCTCATTCATTCCTTTGTTTGGAGTCAGGAGCTAAGTCGAGCAAGAGATTTCGGACTGTGTCCTGTCACCTCCGCCTGCGGCGGCAGAGGATGCCCCAGGGCCACACGCGTCCAGTCTCTGCTCCGCTGTCCATGGTGCTGAAGGCAGAGACCGCCCAGGGCACGGTAGGGGACCGGGGGGGTAGCCCACTGGGATGGCATTTGGAGGATCGCTTCTGTCCTAAGAAAAAGTAAGACAGGCAAAATCATGTCTTGTCCTCTGCTGGGAAGTATGGAAATGGGAAGCAGTATGCAAAACTGCTACAGTGAAATTTAAATTTAAACCCAAACCAAAACAAAACCCTACAATCAAACAAAACAAACCAAAAAAACCCCACCACAAGCCCTCTCTGTCTAATTGCATTAGTTAAGGTAATTGTAACCGTTGTAAGGAAATTGCTGCTTTCTAAAAATTGCCAAACAGAAAATCCAATGCAAGTGTTTTAGCTGAATCTCTTTAGAGACATTTTTAAATAGAATTAAAATGTATTATCCAGATCCGATTGTATATATTCTGCTCCTAGTTGGTCTAGTATTAATATAAAATCCCTATATGAGGGAATTCCCTCCATACACTTTTACCCTCTGTATGAAAATAGCCATTCGTAGATCAAAGGATTAGAGAAATAATGGTCAATATGGGAGATGCTGAAGCCTTTGCTGAAGTGAGACCCTACTCTCACCTATGAGGTTCTGTATTGCAAAGCAGTGAGTTATTCTGGATGGATATTTACACTTCAGAGCCTGTTTTTATAAGAATTAACCCTAAACCAATGTAAAAATCAGTTATTTATTACATGGTATTTCCCTGTGTGAGCATCTGCCCTTCCTTACAGGATAACTCTGCAATTTTTTTATTTTTTTTTTTGTGTGTGTAGCTACTGAATTCCTTTTTGTACTTTCTTCTACTCACAACTTCAGAAAGTTTCACCAGTAGGCTGGCAGAAAGTAAATGCAAAGAACATTGAGCCCTTGTTTGAAAGGGGTGAAGACCCAACATAAAAGGAAACATAAAAGGAAAGAAATGAGATGTTGTATCTTACATGGTATTTATTATCTGCAGCATATTGTGAACTCCTCGGGGCACAGACATAGGCATTCTGTGTCTAACGAGCTGGGTAGGTGCTTGCTTGAGCTATCCAAGATGTAGAATATGAAAAAAACACAAAGAATTAATTTTGCGTGGTTCTGGTGATCAGTATTGTGGCTTTTTATGGATGCCCTATGGAATTCCTTCGGTATTTCTGAAAACTCAAAAATCAGTTTGTGTTCCGAGTTAAAAGTCCGTTGGTGCTATAATATTTTCTCCCAAACAATGGGTGTTGGTTTGGGTGGAATGTCCCCTCAGCCTCGTGGGTGCGTTTCTTTCTCACTGCTCTAAATCCTTCACACTTAGAACAAACCCCTCTTCTGTCGGACAACACCTCCGACCCGTCCGTTCTCAGGGTGCGGGCGAAGAGGGGCAGAGGGGTGTCCCGCCGACACGCACACCTTCCTTTGCTCCCCGCAGCTTCCCCGCCCGGCTTGGGGAAGGGGACAGGTGTCGGTGTCACCGCTGGGTGCGGTGGGGAGTCGGTGTGCGTGTGGGTGCCTCGGTGTGCCAGGGCGGGCAGTGGAGGGTGGGGAGAGCCATGCGCCCCTCCAGCAGCGCCTCGCGCCCTCCTCCCCCGCGGGTGGAGGGAGCCCCCGCACGAAGCCATCCGGAAAGCTAAGAGGGAGCAGGGGCAGCTGGCGGCGGATCGGCTGCTTCCACCAGAAAACCGCATCACAGAATCATAGAGTCTCTTGATTCGAAAAGACCTTTGAGATCATCGAGTCCAATCGTACCTGTACACTACTAAAGCACATCCCTGAGAGCCTCATCTACCCGTCTTTTGAACACCTCCAGGGATGGGGACTCAACCACCTCCCTGGGCAGCCTGCATCAGCAACACCCCTTCCCTCCGCCCCTCTTCCCCTTTGCTTTATTCGCCTGCCTTTCTCCGTCCCTCCCCTGCACCCTCGCCGCACCCCTCGGCTTGGGGAGGACAAAAAAAAAAGCTCCAGCGGTGCGTGCCTCTGGTTGTGTGTGCGTGAGTGTGTGTGTGTGTGTGCATGCGTGCGTGTGTAGGGGAGGCTGGAGCGGGGTGGGACTGAAGAGCGGTGATTACAGCTCTCCCCGGAGAAGAAGATTGCTCTTCTCCAGATGCTGATTTCTGAAGCACTTGGCAATCATCAGGCAAGGAGCCTGGAAGAGCCGGCGGTAGCCACCCCGGCCGCGGCGATGGCAGCGGCGGGCGAGCGGGCGATGACAGCGGCGCGGGGCTGAGGGCGACGGTGCCGGCTAGACCCGACCCCAGTCCCGCTCGCTGCGCTCCGCTCCAGCCCGCCTGAGCGGGTGCCCGGCGGAAAGGGGCAGCGGGGCATCCATGCGGTGACCCCGCGGCGGTGGCATCTCCCGCGGTCAGGAGGGACGGGGTTGCCCCGCTCCGGCCGCGCCTCGGGGCAGGAGGAGGCTGTCGCTCACCCGCGCCCCCGGGGATGGGTCCCCGCCGGGGCTGAGCGCCCCAGCGCCCGCCTCTGCGCTGCCCCCGGGCGAAGCGGCCAGCAGCCATGGCAGCGGCCATAGCCAGCGGCTTGATCCGCCAGAAGCGACAGGCGAGGGAGCAGCACTGGGACCGGCCCTCCGCCAGCAGGAGGCGGAACAGCCCCAGCAAGAACCGCGGGCTGTGCAACGGCAACCTGGTGGACATCTTCTCCAAGGTCCGCATCTTCGGGCTCAAGAAGCGGCGGTTGCGGCGCCAAGGTGCGTCCCCTGTGGTCCAGGCGCGCCCGCGGGGGTCCCGGAGGGGGAGGTGGGGGGTCGGGCGGGATGGAGGCAACCTGTGGCGAGAAACTTCCCGGGCCGGGAGGCGCCAATAGCCGCTCCTGCCAGCGGGAGGCTCCCGGCTCCCTCAGGTGTTAGGCACAGCAGGTGGGCTCCGGGGCAGGAAGCCCCTCAGGGGACGTGGCGGGTGGGGCGTGAGCCCTGCACGTCATCCTGAGCGTCCTCGTCTCGCCCGTGCTTTTCTTCAAAGGTCAATGAGCACACAGCACAGAATGCGTTTGGAGTGTCCGGTGTCTGGGAACGATTCTTCACCAGCCCCTTCCTTGAGGTGCCTACTTGACTTCGATAGGCATAGCCCAAATGTAGTGAAAGGGTCCCGCTCCCTGGTGACTGCCCAGTCACCAAAATGAGGGATACGGCATAGCCAGCAGCTGTGCAAGTGCTGCTCTGCATCCCAGCCCATGGCAGGGGGGTTGAAAGTGGATGATCTTTAAGGTCCCTTCCAACCCACATCATTCTAGGATTGTATGATCCCTTTGGGTGCCTGGGTGCAAGTCTGCCTGCCCACTGCCCATCCTGGGTCAGGACTGCTTCATACTGACCAGCAAGTTTTGCAGGCAACTCTTTGAATTAGATGGCCAATAGTCAACTGAGACCAAGACGACTAAAATTAGTGTCATGGTGACAGCATTTTGTCAGTGCTTTGTAATAGAACCCTTGAAATAAAAGGAGTTAAATGATATTGCAATGACTTCTCCATTATTTTAAATTTTGTGATGTTCAACTCCATATTCAGCAGTGTTCAGAAATGGCGGTGACTTGTACTCATCCTCAGGAAACAAGTAGTTTAGAACACAATGATTTTATTATGAAGAGTGAAAATGTTCAGTATCACTCTTAAATGTGGCGAATACTCACCCATCAATGGTAAAACATAATACAAGCCACCCTCTATTATACTAGAGAATGCCACCATGTGTTGTAGTTTGGTACATATACTACAGCTCCCCTTTAGATTGGGTCAGAAGATAATTTTAAGAAGCATAACCAGCTTTTTTCTGTGTTTCAGATTTGAAATACCATAAATTATCAAAATCCATACAATTTTTATTTTTACATGGCTTTACTACTCTAAGGATTATTTCTTGTAACTCCTAATGCAAGCTAAATCTCACCATTTTTAGATAGTACACTAATACAGGGAAGATGAGTGAGAACATGTCAGTGGCAAAGTCTGTGGTGGCTTATTTGCAGCCAGTCTGCACGTGTGCTTAAAAAGAAAAATAGAGAACTTGGTTTAAGGTGGTGAATTTATACACGTGTTTCTTGTTCATGAAAACAAGTTTAGGAGGATTTTCTAACTGAGCAGTTGTTCTCAGCCACCTGTGCAGTCATATTTTGGGGAAAAATGCGTATTTGCCTATATTATGGTTTGAGGAGGAGATGAATGTCTCACAGCACTGAGATGTCAAGCATTTTCTTAGGTAGGAAGGGGCTTTAAAGAGACTTCTGAACTTACACTTTTTCATTCATTTTTCACAAGGCATTTTGTGACATTTTGGAAAAGAGAACTGGATTAGAATATAACCCAACTGTTAACCCATACCACTGGTACAGATAATGTCAGTAAGAATAACCAGAACAAGGGCTAGTCACTAGTAAAGTGAGCAGCAGCAGACTCCTGAGTTTATATTCTCTAAAAAACCTTCAAGTGGGAGACAAGGTGATATTTATCCACTGATTTATATTAATGTCTCAGGATTGCTGCTAACCTGTAAGAATTCCTCCTGAAAAAAATACTATCATACCTTCTGCAGTGTATGTTCATGATGTGTAAAGTGATACACGGAGTACCTGTGGATTCGAAGTTGCACTATATGTAGGAGGGAAACTGAAGAAACAATCAAGCAGAAGTCATTACTTAAACATTTTATGCAGAATCATTTAGAATGAATAATCATTTGGAAGAAACACTTTCTAAAAGGCTCATGATTGCTTTAAAAGTACCTTATTACAAAATTAACATTTATGAAAGTCTCTAATTTTAGTTTTCCTAAACTGAGTTAAATGACCACTGAATTTTTCACTGAAATCATACTGTCAAACCCATTAAAATAAGTCTTTGCAAAGCAAAGCAAGATGCATTTCAAAAAACCTGTTGTTAGAAAGGTACCATGGGATTTTAGCAAATAAACCTTATGTAAATTATGTACAAAGTGTCATGAGAGCATTTTGAAAAATGAGCTAATCGAGATCTGACAAATCATCCGTAGCATTCTCATAAAATTCAATGGAAGAATAGAAGTATTTATAAAATATTTGTTATGTAGAGCACTAAAAGCTAGACTGTATTTCTCATGGAATAAAACAGGGTTTTGCTTTGTACTTGCATATGAAAAATAAGTGTCTTCCCATCTTTGAAATAGTCAGGCAGCAAAAACTAGTGATGCTATTTTTAAAATTAAAAATACATATTTACTCTTGTATATACACGTGTAAATAAATAGGTACACACAATCTATGCACATTTACCAACATGTTAGCAAAGTATTGTTTATTTTTAAACTCTTCTTAAAAAATACCTGCTAGTACCGCTCTTGTGCAGTGGGATTTATTTGTGAACAAACCATAGAATTGTAGAATGGTTTGGGTTGAAAGGGACCTTAAAGATCATCCAGTTCCAACCCCTCTGCCATGGGCAGGGACACCTTCCACTAGACCAGGTTGCTCAAAGCCCCATCCAACCAATCAAGTTATTATGAATACATAACATGCTAAAATCACATGTATTCCTAATTGAACATAATTTTTTTCTGCCATTGTGACTAATTTTCTGTTTGTAGTCTTTCCTTTAGGGGCATACTAAAATATCAACAGAAGTGTGTTTTGGGAGACTAACATTTAGGAAGTGTAGCATTAAAGTTACATCCAGGAGCTCACTCAGAGTGAAGGGTAGTATTTGTATTTGTTTATATATTGGGTCCAATGACTGAAGCATCAGTAGTTTTAAACAGCTTTTCTGAAAATTTGATCAATGAAGTAAACTGGTGAAGTGATTTCTGTGGGAGACTTGTCTGATCATCGATGAAACCATTTTCATTTACTGCAGACCTTTCTTTCATATTGTTTAGTATTATGATATTTCAAGTTTGTTTCATCTTTATTTTATTTCACCTGTCATCTGATGAAGAAGTCATTGTCATTAATTTCTGGATAGCCATGAATCCAAGATCTTGCCTGACACTGATGCCAGACATCAATCAATTATGAATCATCCTCTCCTGGATTAGAGGTTGTTCATTGATAATGGTTTAATTTATGTTAATATAATCACAAATGGGAGAACTGACAGACAAGATTTTGAGTCTTCATGTTAAATAACCTTATATAACCTAGGGCTACCTAATAAAAAGAAGAAAATAAATGTCAGTTCTTCACCTATGCAACTATAGCGCACAGAGATTAAAAACTTTCTTTTGTCACTTGTGCGAATTCAGACTTCTTAGGCTGCATTTTCATCTACATATCTAGCTATTTTGCTAAGCTGAAAAATCGTCATTTGGTTAATTAGGTCCCTTGGGAGTTTTCTGCTGGAAAATACTCAACATTTAAATGTATTAAAAACTGAGTGTGGTGTTTACTGTTTCTGTGCGCTAATACCACATTAAGATTTCTAAATTTATACCTAGAATGTATGAATTTTGGAATGAGTTGGGCTCTGATTTTGTACATTAATATTAATGAGAAAGAGAGACCCAGGGAACATGTTCAGAAAATGCACTGATTAGATTTTAGTGCATCTACAAAGGTAATTTAATTCTCCAAAGAAAGCATTTTTGGAAAATTCCTCAATATATCAGCTAATGTTTTGTGACAGATGTGGGAGTGGCCCATAATCTCAGATGTAAGGTAATTCCCCACATACGTATTTAAAATAATTTTTCAATGTGTGGTTTGCTGGACTCAGTGTCAAGTTTTCTTTCCCATGCATTCAGTATTTCCCATAGATCCTGTGTTTGATATGGGAGGCTTTAAAAAGAAAGGTAATAATGGCCGGAATGGAATTCTCATATTCTGAACTGGTCTTGTTGTCTCTAAGAGTGATGAATGAGATGGTTTTGAGAGGAAATGGGGAAAAATAACTTTAAAGCGATAATATAATTTTAGGGACTATTGATTCTTAAACGTAGGCGATAGAATAGTGGTCATTTAATGTACACATAGTGCTATATCAATTTTATTTCAGAACGTCTCCTGTTTCAATGTAAAATGAGTAGAAAAACATCTATACCCATTGTATATTTTAAAATATTGTGCTAACAGTAGAAAATGGATAACTTCAGAGAGTATTAAGTATTTAAACTTATGTTTTCTAAATATTCTAAGTTTGATAATAGTTTCAAGTTAAGCTTGCAAACAAGCAAAATTTGCTGTTAAAGACTTTTGGTTTAGATTCTAAGCATAATTTAGAAATTTGAAAACTGTGAGACTGTGTACAGTAAACAGTGCTGTGAACAGTAGAGGCCTGTTTTGCCCATCATGTGTAAGCTTTTTTCTCCTTTGAGCAAGTATTAGAGTTAGCGAGAGAAAGGAAAACGTACTGCAATGGCATGTACTCCTACTGTGCCATCAGCTTTTTCTTGAAACCCTTTTATGCTGGTGCTTTTTTGTTCTCAAGTGTTACCAGTGCTAATTCAGATCTTATGCTCTGCCATACACTGAGTGGTGTGAAAATAGAAAGAATACATGATACGACATTCCATGGTAAAAGACAATGAGAAAATTAGTAAGGCTCTGATTTTCTCTATTGTGGTCTGTTTTCTCTATTGTGAGCTTTTATTGCATTGCAGGCCATAACATTTATGTACATTAGGGGTTTATTTTTTCATTTCAATTATATAAATCAGATAAATTGACGAGATCAAGTTTAGATCTTTCTATATGTTTTCCTATGGGACTGAAAATGAGGGAACGTACCCTTTCCTGGAGCCAAGAAAGAAATTACCTGCTTTTGGTGCCAGCATTTAGCATATGTAATTGAATCAAGTTTAGAAACAGGCAGGAGTCGAGTCCAGGACTTTTAAGTTCTGATTCTGTGTAACAAGTAGAGGTGATTTCAAAGGTATTTCAAAGGAAAGCTAGCAAAAGATTGAAATAAGTAAATAGTAAAAGGTTGATATAAAATTTAAATGGATGGACTGTATTAAAAAAAAAGTACAGAAACCTTGTTCCCTCAAAGTTTTCAGAATCCCAGCTTGTTTTTGTTTCAATTTTGTAAAATGGTGAGTAAAAGCTAATAAACACGATATCTGTTGTTCAGTAAGATTTTCATAAATGGAAGTATCTCCTTTTCTCTCTAATTTAGGATGTAACTAATTTTAAACAAAATAAATAATTAATTGAACCTGTGCTCTTGACCCTAATCTCTTGCCCAGGTGTAGAACTTTCGAAAAGTATTGGGGTTACTATGCTGTAAAACTGCTGTAAATTGAATAAAGATTGGCCTGCTGATTGGCATACTCAGGATAGATAAATGATGGAACTCAGCATGTGTTTAAAATATTAAATCAAGCATTTAAGTTCATGTAAGAATAATTCAGTATTATGGAACAAGCACATAGTCTTTTTCTCTCTGTAGAACTTAAATTTCAAAAAAAAGGTAAGCAGAAAAAGTCCTTCTTAGTTAGCTATCATTTCCATTGCAAAGCCTGCCCTTTTGGCTTTATTTTGCAAACTCCAAGATATATCCAATACACTAAATGTAGCGCTGCTGTCCTGCTTTTGTACTGTGAAGCCTGGCTCCAGAATCATCTGGTTTGGGTTGCTAGACTAATTCCAGTGTTTTTTGAAAAAATACAAATGTGCAAAAGGAAGTGATGATTTTTTAAATTAATCTCAATTTTCCAGTGGTTCATTGTATAGGTAAATCTGAGTGGAATTTCATGTTCCAGTGAAAAAGGACTTTTCAAGCCTCAGGGCATTTTTGTTACTGAATTTCAAAGTCACTGTGCAAATAAAAGATATGTCAGACTTAAGAAAAGGTCAGCAGGTTTCTTTACAGTGAAGATTCATGTGAACCTAGAGAAGGGAGCTGGTACCCGGGCCTCCCTTAATGCAGTGATGCATTATATGTATTTGTGTTTTGGGTTTGATGAGAATTTGCACTCCCTGAGTGTTATAGACTTCTTTGCTTACCAAATAAATCTAGAGAAATGGGGATTTTTTACTAAAATTACTATGCTTTTATTGTAGTATTTTCTGTAGTGTGAGTGAAATATGTCTGTGAAAGGCGACTGTTTATATCAGATTTCTGTGATCGTAAGTACTAAATTTATGGTTTGTATATACCTTCTTACATGAAAACATTATATCTATAATGCCTAGATTTTATTAATGATCTTGTTTAAAAAGTATATTTTAGTGAAACAATGAGTACTTCACCAACAAGAAGTCTATTTCAATGATACTTATGTTTTCTTTCAAAATCTCTGACAGAGTTTTTCATACAACAGCAGACTTAAATTTTGTGATTAGAACAATGTGAGTGAAGTTTACTGGTAATTAACAAAGAACAATCTGCTTGATACAGTGCAAATAAAAAATATTGATAATTTTATTTATTTTGGTTTTAATCCATGATTCTTTCATCTTCATTCTGTTTTTAAGAATAGTGTTATAAAAAATTGGTATGTTTAGAAATGTGATGAAGTAAGGTTTTTCACCAGTCACTCTCCCTTATAACCTAAACCTTGTAGTTCATGGATTTTAGTTCATGACCGTTCCAAAATCTTGCAACATTTTCTGAGTATTTAGTTGTTCACACACCTAGCACTTTATGCAGTGTGAATATCCCAGCCTAAACAGATGCGAGTCTCATTTGCATCTATTTCATTTATAACCAAGACTTGAATTCTCCTACCTTAATTAGTAGTTTGTATTTCTTAATGTAAAATTCTGATGAGTTGAAAAATTTATCACTGTAATCTGTATACCAGTGAGTATGAAGTAAATGAACTCTTAAACTTCATTTCTCTGTTTTCTTCTTTCACTTTTATTGCTGTGTAATCAGAACAGTTTCTTCTTTGTAATAGGAACAAATACACATGAAATGTGACATGTTTTGTTCCAACAGCACTTTAAACTGTGTTATTTGAGCCAAAATAAATAATATTCCACCAACTACGAAATCTCTTGAAAGAGACTTGCATGGCAGGATGATTTTGCTATAGCCATTTGGATTTTAGCAGGGCTCCCTTTGGGTCTACTGCAAGTCTGGGCTTATCAGAGCTCTGGTCATGCTTGTACGTGGAGGTACACTTTTGGCACTAAAGTCCTGAAGGTTACCCATGCTTGCCCTCAAGCAAGTAGAGGTATAATTACAGGATGAAGACCTAAGTCTTCCCCTTTTCTTGCGTAGAGACATACAAAGAATTAATAATGGATTCCTCCTGCTGTTAGTTCTTTCTCATTATCTTATCAATTATCTTGAGTCGTGACAGTGCCAAGAAGTAAGACTAATTATAAAATAACACAGGATACTTATAATTTTTTTAATAGGAAACTATTCCTGGGGTTGAAAAGTTGAGAGAGATTGATCCCTGCTGATGCAAGTAGTCTAAAAAGAATGCAAGCCTTTGTTGTTTATATCAAATATTATTGAATGTAATTTGTGTGTATTTTAAGGATTTGAAAATTATTTATACCTTTTTAATAAATATTGAAAATGGAAGACTGTAGTCTTAACTTCCTTACTAGCTTTGGCTTGCTTAAATCATAGGATCATTGAATCGTTAAGGTTAGAAAAGACCTCTAAGATCATCCAGTCCAACTATCAGTTAAAATAACAGTCTGGATTCTGAGAACCACTTTTTTACTTACCTCCCACCTGAAAGATGGTTTTGTTCAGAGATTAGTTTATGGCTGAACTCTTCCAGGCATCGGATTGGTGAATCCTATTTCGTTATTGCTTTTAGTTATATTTTAGTTTTCTGTTAAAGTAGAATTATCTGTCATTCTAGTTACTGTGTTCATAGACTTTTGTAGAGCAAATGAGAGACTTGCTTCTACAGAGCCTCAATAATGATTTTTTGGAGCAATATTTAAGGAAAAAACGACAAAATTTTTTTGATTCCAACTCTAAAGGTCAGATGTCTCCAAATTTGCAATTTTTGTACAAATAAGAAATCTAGCATTTTAGTCCTTTCGTAGATGTAAATGTATTCATTATATTCTGTTTTCTAAGTAGCTTGTATGTGATAAATAACAGAAAAGTTGTGATGTTACCACCCTAAAACCAGATCTTTTGATGTAATGCACATGATTCTTTGTAAAACTGATCTTTAATGCTCTGTATGAAAAGAAGTATTCTGTTAGAACTTCTGTGTACAATGAGAAAAAAACTATTATGCATGTAAATAAATCAAAATTAGCAGATGACTTAGATTTCTATAAATCATGGCATTTAGAAAACCATGAATGACACTAGTAAGCAGCCATATTTCTTTGGAAACAGTGAGTATCAGTGCAGAGATAAGATAATTGACTCCAAACCAAAGAAAGAAAGAAAGAAAAATTAAGTCATTCTATTAATCATAGTTTCTAGTTCTTTACTTACAGACAGGTATATCAGCATTCTCAGGGATTTTTGTGTCTCAAAAGAGTTTCTGTGTTAACAATAGAGAAACAAAAATTCATCAGGTTTTCCGTAGAGTTAAAATCTACTAAAATC
This sequence comes from Neomorphus geoffroyi, assembly GCA_033558235.1. Taxonomy (NCBI): domain Eukaryota; kingdom Metazoa; phylum Chordata; class Aves; order Cuculiformes; family Neomorphidae; genus Neomorphus; species Neomorphus geoffroyi. The sequence goes on from JAUMJM010000005.1 coordinate 16,181,727, forward strand.
AGTGTAGTTTAAGTCTGAATAATCTGGTTGTAGTTAAACTAAGGTACAAACAGTCAGTTGTATCTCATTGTGATAAAAAAGTGGCTGGATCAAGCCAATAAGCATCTCAGGGCCATTTATCATATTTAGTACAAATCACTCAGTCATCACCCTGATTACCAGGGTTTTATGTTGCAAACATAATGGTTGAAATGAATTGGTGGCATAAACAAATATTTTTGTTGAATACTGGGGTAGTTTTCTAGGTCATTGGATGTCAGTGGGCAGGTCCTATTGAAAGTTTATCATGGATAAACAGGCAAAAATTCAGGATCTGACTTTTGGAGTGTGTCCAGAGGAAAGCGACGAGGATGGTGATGGGGCTGGTATGCAGAGCAACTGAGGGAGCTGGGGTTGTTTAGCCTGAAGAAGAGGAGGCTCAGGGGAGACCTTATTGCTATCTACAACTACCTAAAGGGAGGTTGTAGCCAGGCAGGGGTTGGTCTCTTCTCTCGGGTGACCGGTGATACAACGGTTACAAAACAAGAGGACATGGTCTCAAGCTTCATCAGGGGAGGTTTAGACTTGATATTAGGAAAGAATTCTTCACTGGGAGGGTGATTGGCCACTGGAATGCGCTGCCTGGGGAGGTGGTGGAGTCACCATCCCTGGAGGTGTTTAAAGAGAGATTGGATGAGGCACTTTAGTGCCATGGTTTAGATGACGAGTAGGTGTTGGTGTTGGGTCATAGGCTGGACTCGATGATCTCAAAGGTCTTTTCCAGCCTTCTGATGCTGTGATACTGTGACTTACTAAAACTCCCCACTTGCAGATCCTCAATAATAGCACTAAAACTCCTGTGGTTTATGTAGCCTGAGTGGCACAAATATGAGGAATCTTGTCTTAAAAGTTTATGCTTAGAGCTTCTTAACTGTAATTTTGTCAGCTTGTTACCAGGTTCGCACAGTATTGATATTTTAGTTTTCACAGTTGACATTTGTTTTAAATATAGGGAGAGATGTAAAGAAGATGAACCTGTTTCCTACTCTTTACTAATGAGCATTTAGGTTTAAACAGTAGAAGGGTGGGTTATAAGTAAAGTGTGGAATGCATTGCTCGCAAATTCCTGATTCCAAAAGGGTTTAACTGCAAATTTTTGCTAAACTTTAAGAAAATTCAATCATATTAAGATGTGGAAAGAGTAGGTTGAATGCACCTGAGCAACCTGACTATAAGTACTTCTAGATTAAATGGATTTGTAAATACAATGTAGTTTTAAACATTTTAATTATTTCTTTCCTGATATCCACCTAGGATATAATTGAGGTTGTTTGGAGCAGGATCTTTGAATTTAGGTTTCTTACTTATGTAAGCACTGTGGTTAACTTCAGTTTCTAATTACAGTAGGGAAACCAGACACATTTGGAGCCTGAAGCAGCAAAAAGGTTTGCTTCTTTTCAGGTATTTTATTTCTCTTAACCATATCAAGGATGACACAGACTACTACAGACAAGAGCTGACACAGAAACAGTCTTTAACTATTTGATATTTATTTTTATTCTATTTACATGAGGTGCAGCTAGTTTTTGGTTGTTTAGTAGCTTCTATGTATAATAGTTTTAGTTCCAGGTGATTTCCAGATAAATGTGTGCTATCACATAGGAACAATTCGGGTGTATGCTGGTTATTTCCTAGAGCAGTTTAGATGTGACACCAAAGGACTAATGGCGCAACTTTCATCCTGAGTCCAATAGATTGTGGCATGCCAAGTTCTTTTTTAAGGATATGTCATAGCTGTGTAGGAGGTGAAAAAATGTTTCTTCACTTGTGCCATAGTATCAGCAATGTCTCGCACAGTGCCTCTAATATGTTGACAGCTCAGTGAGTCCTGAATGCCTCCATTTGGTTATCAATTTGAATTTTTATCCCTGTGAAGGATTTTTTTTTTTTTTTTTTTTTCAGTAACATGAAAAATACACAGTTCTGGACTCCACTGTCTACTGCCATGGAAACAGAAAACTGTCTTTAGGGGACAATTGTTGAAATGCCACTATTATTTTTTTATTTTTGGTCTTGTGTCCCTTGTTGAGCTTTGGGAGAACTTTTTCATGATTAATTGGGCCTTGGTCTTCCTTTATACTCGATGCAATTGGGCTTTCCGCTTTTTGAGTGTGTGGCTAGTTATGTTTATTCTTCCCTCTTTGTAGGGAGGCACTGGATCAGTGTTTATTAAACAATTGTGAGGCAACTGATGAATGAGTTAATTCTGAATAATGTTACTTTGTCTGTTTATTTACTGGTATCTAAGCTCCTATTTCAGGAGAAGAGGAGAAGATTTAATAGATATTCTTCATTGGGATCACTCGGACTTTATATTTGGAACAAGACAGCAATTTTCCTATTTGCATTCCCACAGGGGGAGGATAAATATGGATTTCTATGGCTTTGAAAGCCCTTTTGTCACTACCTTTGCCTATAAATTTCAGCAGAGATGCTTTTGAAAGGAAACGTGATTGTTTTCCAACTATCCCAATATGCAGTTGCTCAGTCTTGTTGTTCGAAGTAACAGGTATCTATGCCACCATCCTTCTGCTTTGTGAATGTAAGGCTGAAAGAAGGCTGACCTGAGGCTGTTGCTCAGTCATTACAGTAAGGTCAACCAGTGCTGGATCTCAACTCTTGTTCCTGTGGGAGCAATGAAACAGATACTGTAGTGCTTATATGCTGCTTAGGTAGCTACGTGTCTTCAACGCATATTAGAAAAAAAATGGTAGAAGAGAGGAAAAAATCGTTTTGAATATCCTAGCAACGAGATGCAGCAATAGATACATAACACACATGAATCGGTTGTGATACTAGATGTTAAGGTTGCTCTGGATATATATGTGACTGCAGTGGCAAGTATGTATGGTGGCAATGTTGCTTCTATGAGCACCTGGACTCTTGAGGATAAGGATATGACTCTAATGTAGATGAGGCCACAGTTATACTTGGTGGTGCTGTGACAAAGCTTAGACTGCTGGAAGGTTTATTGCCTAAGGCCGCACCTTGAGACCACTCAAACCCAAAAAAATAGAGCAGAAGTGGTTTGTTGTCTGGTTCATAAGGATCTCCTAAGAGAAGGATGTAACAGTTCATTGGAAATGCTCTGGCTGCTGAAAAGCTTTGGCCTGGAAATCAGAGTAGTGGTAATACCAACAACTTATTAAACAAAGCTGTTGAGAAAATGACTGTACTGTCATCTGGGAAAACAAACCAACATTTAGGTTTATGAAGTTTTTCACTGCAAAGTGTGATGTATTTTCTGTTTTGTCAGACCAGCATTTCTAGTCTAAGCCTGTTTTGACAGACACATCCTGACTGGGCAGTACTGTATAGCCATACTGGAAAGACACCTGATCACCCAAGGGGAGCAAGAAAATGCAAACAAACAAATGAACTATACATATTTTGTTCCATTTAAAAATATATATTGTAGGTATACAAGACTTATTCCAAAAGTACTATAACATGAATTATTCAGGCTTTAACTTTTATTTTGTTAGTTCTGTAATGCCTCTTATCTGGTGTGATCCTGTAGTTTCAAGTATTAAAACACAACCAAGGGGAATAACAGTTGGTTTGTGACAGCCATCTACCTGACAGCAATTGTGTAATTTTGGTCAGGCTTTGCTATGAGTAGAGAGACATTTAAAGATGAACAATGTAGAAATGAGGCAGAAAACCTCTGAATTTCAAGTCTGTCTCTGCATCCCCAGTGTATTTCACTGAGTTTATTTTTCTTACAGCTTTATGCTACTGAAACAGACAGACAGTTGGAATTAGTTTCAGTTCTGTAAAGGGAAAATAAAATATAGCCGATTGTTTCTGGGACTGCAAGTTTGGAACCTGCTGATGACCATAACCAGCTTTTGTACATGTTTTGGTAAACAAAATCCAAGACACTGATTGCATTTCACTGGTTTCTATGTGTACAAAGTTACACGTGTCTTTTAAGACTGAAATTTTAATTCTAGTACCTTGCTCCTCATTCTGAGGTCACCACTGGAACTGGCAACCAAGGCTGTGAGAATGGCCATTGTACCACATTAGAAGTAGCCATGGCAGTAGTAGATACATGAACAGACTTTTGATAAGGAAAAAGTACATTTAGCCCTGTGCAAAAGCACTTTTCTGTGCATTAACTACTGATTGATTCTGATGTCCCTCTGGCCTTGTTTACATTTGTAGTTTTAATGGCATAGTTTTAACTATGGAAGCTTCAGAGAACTTTTATGACCCTGTCCTTTACACCTGCACCTGACCCCCTTCTACACTACTGCTGAAATGGACCTGTGAGGAATGAACTAGTAAAAATTGCAGCGTGGTCCATGCTGTTAATTTTGATTTAGTTTGCCTAAGCTGTATCAAGTGAGTTCAGAGGAATCCTAGGTGAGGTAAGGTACATGACACCGCCTAAAATCACCTAAACACCTGTAATGGGTTGCCTATTTTTTCCATTGCACCTTTCCATTGCCAGATGTTTTCCCTCCCCGATTTCTTCTTTCTGCATACCTCTGACTGATAATGAAAGAATACTGCATTTAATTAATGATGGAATTTCATTCCAGATGCATGGAGATCAGATATTGCAAGGGAGGGGAAGCTGAGGTAGGATAGATAGATAGACCCACACAAGCTGTGTGAGGTGTACTGAGGGACAGTGAAACCTGTATTATGTATTTCCTGTAAATCATATATTTAAAGAGATTTGAAGTAGAATAAAAGTATTTGTGAGAATGTGAGAATGGAGACCTCGTCACTGTCTACAACTGCCTGAAAGGAGGTTGTGGCAAGGTGGTTGCTTGTCTCTTCTTGGAAGTCACAAGCGATAGGACAAGAGGAAATGGCTGCAGGTTGCTCCAGGGGAGGTTCAGACTAGACATTAGGAAAAATTTCTTCACTGAAGGGGTGGTCGGACACTGGAACAGCTGCCCAGGGAGGTGGTGGATTCACCATCCCTGGAGGTGTTTAAAAGACGGGTAGATGAGTTTCTTAGGGACGTGGTTCAGTAAGGGGACAGGTATGGTTGGACTCGATGATCTCAGAGGTCTTTTCCAACCAGATGATTCTATGATTCTGTGTTTTTATTCTTCTATTTGAGAAACCAAAAACCTTAGTACTGGTTTTATGAACTTTTAGAGAAAAAAGGTTATTACAAATACATCCTTCCAAGTAATAGATACAAGATTACTTAGTTCACAGTTTTGAAAGAAGAACAAGTATTTTCTGCTGTAATTGAAGACAGAGGTAATCTTGTCTTTCCAAAGGATGAAACCATCTCTGCAAATACTCTTCTTTCTATACATTAAAGCTGAATCTAAAATACATAGGCCTTTGCATTCACATTCGCTTTGAATAAAAGGAAAGATATCTATCGATGCATTAAACTGGCCTATTAGCAATAAATGCCAAAAGGTTTTGTTTGATTCGATGCTTTTAATGAAAACCACAGCCATGATCAAGGTATTATTTTTCTCATAAAGAATCAGACTTGATTTAAAATTTAACTAAAATTGTTCTGTTGATGGAAGTTTTATGGGAAGCTTACTGAAATGAGTCATGTTTGGCATGCAGACAGATTTCATTACATTTCACTGGCCTTCTACCTTAGAGTCTTGGAGGAGTTGCGCTATCAAATACAAGCAAATGTGCCAAACTTCAGATATGGAGTCACAGAAACATATTAGGTTTAATATCAAGAGATGTGTGGGTTAGAAAATTCTACTCATCATTACAAGGAAGCAGAGATGAGTATGGTATGTGGTTTAGTAAAATTAGTTAAGAGTACGTTTTAACAAATTAAATAGCTTCATTTATTTAGGATTTAGATTTCAGCTTTACTGAACAGAAATTTTGTAATGTTTTGATCCATTTTGTGTTTTCACATAATGACAAAGAAGTGATGACAGCAGCAAGTAGGCTTCACCTCAGTTGGAGAGGATGGAACAGTGCACATGTGTGTGCGCGCACTGAATTTGAGATTGTCTTTTGCTATTTTAGCAGTAGTGAAACTCTTCCCTAATGAAAAAGAGATTCTTTAGAAGGCCTAAGTAGTTTATTTTGTGACTTGTTCAAGTGACCTTCTGTTGTGCTACGTTTAGTTGCATTTTGCTTTGTTCTTTATGCTTCTAACTTTAATTGCTTTTGTGAAGGTGAAGCAGTTCTGTGTGTTACCATCAGGGAAAGGAGAAAAGAATTAACCAAATATTTTATGGTGAAAAAGTAAACTGAAGTTGTCACATGTCTGCAGTAATCCTTTTTCATGGTCAGATGAGCTACATTTCTTCTAACCTTCTGGTGGAAGCTGTTGAACTGGTATTTTAATTTTACCTGCAACTGTTTTACTATTCTCTCAGGTTTTCCCAAATGCCATTTCTCCATCAAAACAGGGCAGTTTTGTTAAAACTTCTGTTGGAAAAATGTCTTGAGGCTGGAGAATTTTTTTTATTTTTTTTGTTAAACCTCAAGATGTAACAAGCAGATTTGTGGATCAAGCACTGTTCTACTATGTGGACATTTCAGGTCTGAGTTCCTTCTTGCTTTTGTTCAGACAAAAAGTCTTTAACCCGAATCTCCAGTGAGTACTGGTTGCTGGGCTGCTAGTTATTCCTGTGTGAGTAACTCTGGTATTGTTTTCCCCTTCTTTTAAATTTTTCTTGAAGAAAGCTTTGTTCTGGGCTTTATCCTGAAAATGTATTTCATGACAGAAACATTATTTTCTGCTTAATTCTAGCTGGAAAGCTTTTCCAAAATATATTGCCATCGTCAGTTAGAAGGTGACCTGTGTTTGTTACCAGTGCCAGGGCATTTTCAGAGAGTGTTTGATGGTGTGGAGTGATGGTAATCGTAGGACAGTTCCAGAGCTGCAAGCTCTTTCTTTATTGAGAATGCAGGAGAATCTGAATTTCATCAGTTGTTCTTGAATATTTGCTAGATCAATACTCAAAAAAAAAAGGGATCACTTCAGTGTCTTAGAGGCATTTTCTGCCATTTGTTGGGAGAGAGGAGGTAAAGAATATCAGGAGTAGAATTTAAGCTCTGAAAGAAGGGAGGGGTGGGGGAAGTTATTCTTTCTGTGATCTGGTGTTGTTTCTCAGTATCTTGTTCTGATTAGATTGGTAACAAAACAGATTTTTTTTTTTTCCTCACGTTAGTCTGTTTTGCTCGTGATGGTAGTTGGTGAATGATCTCTCCCTGTTTTTATCTCAGCCCACAAATTTTGCCTTTTATTCTTTCAATTCTCCTCCCCAGCAGAACTCAGAAGGGGTAGGGGTGAGTGAGAGGCTGTGTGGTTCTTTGTTGCCCACTGGGATAGGTGCCATGTGACCCTATTGCCAGCTGGGGCTTAACACACGACAAGATGACTATCACAAAAGCAGAGAAACTGTTCCTCTTCAAGTGTGTCTTTCAGGAAAGTTTTAACTAGTGCCACGTATTTCTTTACACTTCTAACTTTAAAATAGTCAACTTAAGCTCTTTGGAGAGAACCAGATTTACTGAACACAAACATTTTTCCGTTCTCCTTAGTATTAAATAATGTTCTTTAAGTCTAGATTTGAAAAAAAGTTCTGCCTTCAGGATGGCATATCAAAGGGTTTTGATATTGACAGAATTCAGATGACTCGCAACATTTCTCAGAGTCATTTCATTGCAGTCATATGTTACATCAGTGATTATTTGTTGTGGTACCTTTGCACCAGAATATTTTTCTGGGATATTTTCATTCCACTGAAATTCCATTTAAAAAGAGTGTGTTTTATAACCAATAAATAGGTAGCCATTGCATTTCTCTAGACACTTTGAATGAGATTCATCTGATCGAATGTGTGTTCTTGCTATGTAGACACCAAAGCTTGAGCAGGCCGGTCCTGTTTAATACCTTCATTGATGATCTGGATGAGGAGATTGAGTGCTTCATCAGCAAGTTCGCAGATGACACCAAGCTGGGAGGAAGTGTCGACCTGCTAGAGGGTAGGAGGGCCCTACAGAGGGACATTGGCAGGCTGGAGAGATGGGCTGACTCCAATAGCATGAGGTTTAACAAGTCCGTATGTCGGGTCCTACACTTTGGACATATGGTGGAGTCACCATCCCTGGAGGTGTTTAAGGAGAGATTGGATGAGGCACTTAGTGCCATGGTGTAGGTGACTAGTAGGAGTAGGTGTAGGTGTTGGGTCATAGGTTGGACTCCATGATCTCAAAGGTCTTTTCCAACCTTATGATACTGTGATACTGTGATACTGTGAACTTGTGGGTTCATATTTTGACCGTCATGTAGTTAATTAGAAGTATTTATTTCTAGGTTGTAGTTCATGGCATCCTGAAATAGATGGCTCCAGAAGCTGTGAGGGACCCTAGTAGGACTACATCAAATATTTACTATAGAAGGCTTAATGACTCTAGTCATAGAGTCTGCTCTAGAAGTAGGTTACGTCTGGCTCCTGAGATGCTGCGTGAGGAGAGCTGAGACCCACAATAGTACTATTGGTTCCAAACTCAAACTTTCTGTCTCTTGAAAGCCTCTCAGCCTCCAGTACCTGGGCAGGTAGCAGGCTGCCTGCTGGGCTGCGAACCTCAACCTTTGCGAGCCCTCCCTTATGCTGCAGTGACAGCTCATCTTCCCAGAGTCTCCAGCTCTCAGCAGAGCTGAGGAGAAAAACAGATTCTTCTCTCGCAGAGAAGCTGGATTTCTAAAGAATGAGGAATGTTTTATGGTGAAATAAGTAGATTTTGAAGTCTAAAATTCCCCAACATTTACCTATGGTTTCCTCTTTTCCACTTGTGTTGATCCAAACAATTCTGATTATCTTAATTTTAGCTCTCATCACTAACATTTATCTACTTTTAGCATGACTGGAGTACAAACATTTCTGTGAAAGAAACCTGAGTAATTTATTAATGTTCAGTTATTTAGGAGATTTTGAACACTTCAGATTTTTTCTGGTGTCCCAACACTATGTAAGGTAATCTTCATACTAATTTCCAGTTTATTCAGCTTTAAATGTCTCAAGAGTTTAATAAAAGTCTTAAAGCCATTTACAGTGTACAAACATCATTGTTAAAGTGCTTTGTGAATTTTCAAAAGAGGTAGTTCCACTGAGAAATTATTTATTCTGAACAACGCATATCCAGTAGTTAGCATGACTAGTCCAAAATAGAATTTTAAAGCAGATTGTTTTATTTGAAATTGTTTGGAAAGTGTTGACAAGGGTTTCTTGTTTTTTTCCCCCTTCCAGTTTCATTCATCACTAGGTATTAAAGTGCTGGGGAAAGATTTTATAAGCTGTCATTCTGCTACACAGATAGAAGGCTTCTAATAAGTGATGTCTATTTGCACTGACATCTATTTATTTTATTAACAATGGCAAGCCTTTTCCCCTAGCCTTCACTTTCTGTACTCTAAATTCCTCTACTAAAGTCTTTCCATTTGGCTCAACAGTAGGATTAATACTGTTCTACACAAATAAACACACTCAATTTAATATAAAACTCTGGGTAGTAATTGGCCTCTGACATGTTTGTAAATAGTTGTTTCTGTCTATCCAGTTGTTAATTGTGCCTTTTCCAGTAATATTAAGTCCTTTTGTTTAGCCTGGTAGGGGCATCTACATCCTGGGCTAGGATGCAGAAAACCTCATTTTTATTGCCACTTTGTGCTTCTGTTTTGCTGTCTGTAAAGTGAGGTTGATGCCGTGTTTCGACTCTGCCTGGAAATCTGCTGGCAGGAGGGTCTTTTTACTGTGACTGCAATATAAGGCCAGTGCTCATCCTCTTCCAGGAATGTTCCCCAGTGCTCTGGACTAGCCCAGTCCCCTCTGAAGTGGAGCCTGCTGCTTTCCTGACTGAGACCCCTGGGCTTTGCCTATGGGGCCATCCTTACCTTCTTCATGCTGCTAGAGTCCTGGCTTAACAGTATATTCATTACAGTCTACAGAATGTTGTAATCAACAGGAAACCTATGAAACCTTGCAGACATCACAGTTTTTTAACCTAGATGTAATGGAAGCAGCCTGTCTTTAGTTTGAACTTGAATAATATTTTTATTGGGTACCTGTATAGCCTTCAAAATGTTTATGTCGAAATATTCAAAACTAGCCACATTCTAAAAATAAAAAATGCAAAGTAGAAATACAAAAGCAGCTTGTGATGCACTTTGGGTAGAAATTAAAAAAATAATGTTGGTTTTCTTTGCATTAGACCTGGATGTCTGGAAATTTCAGGAAGCAGGCAAGAAAATTCAGTAGAGGACGCTTGTCCTCTCTGAGTGCATGACATTTTCCCAGTGGGAACGGTATAGATTCTGCTCTTATGAGAATTTGAATCTGGTGGAAATACTCTGCTTCCCTGGTGTCTCTGTATTTCCAAACAGGACATATATCTATGACAAGGCCTGTAGGTTTTCAGTCCTTTCACATACATCGAAACTACTCTAGTAGTAGAAATGAGAAGCCACAGAATTGATCCCGTTAGCTCAGGCAGAAAAGATTTGTGTGCATCTGATTTAGATGGGATATTTGGTAAGATAGGGGTATTTTTAATGGTGCTTTTCTTTGTAAGCTTGTTGATTCTAAAATGTAGAACTGAAAGCAACAAAGGAGTCTTCATAGGCACATTAGTTTAATCATGTTGCTCTTTGTAGTGGAAAGGGGTGAACCCGGAAGCAACCTGAAGGAAGCCTTTTATTTTCAGCCAGGTGTTTTACAATGTTTATTACAATTATTTTTCCAGTTTTGCAGCAAGTCTTTATTTCAAGTTGTCAGTCAATTTAATTCTAAAATTATAAAATTGCATTCGTCTTTGAAATTAACTATTTACTCTCGATTGAATTAAGTATTTAGTTTGTCAGGCAACGAAGGCTTTAAACTCTGAGTTATGGATAATTTTGTTTGGTTTCCTGTGACCCAGTGTTTTTTTCTACTGCCAGTGGTACATCATTGCTCACTTTGGCATATTAGAGAAGAATGGATAAGCTTTTAATTAATTTGGTTTTATTCTTGATTCTAAAAACAAAGGCCAGCTGTCCTACTTCCAAGCAGTTGCTGGTGATAAGACTCAGATCCAAATACCTTTTCAGTTGCAAACATCCTGAGTGACACCATGGTTCCTTTGTTCACGTCATCAAACTTCAGACTTCTGTCCTCAGCATCAGGCACCCTGAGTAGTTTATGACCTTTCAGAACGCGAGTCAGGTTGCTCATCTTAGAAAGCTGAAGTCATACAGTGGAAATAGATGCTGAGCTCTGTGTGTCAGTCCTTCTCAGTAACATTAGCTGCCACCAATTCTCTCCTTACTGTTGCAACAAGGAAGCACCTGCTGAAAAACCCTTCTGTTGATAATAAAGTGGCTAGGACTGTATGGTTATCATAGGTAGGGAATGGCCCAGCATCTGAAAGAAAAGTCGTTGCTCAGCTGCTTTCCAATGTCTTGGGCATCCTTTGCATGTCTTTTATGTTCCCTAGAAGTAGCTGAAGCGACACTTTGATTATAAAGTGGCAGATTTCTGGTTCAGCTGCAAAGTAAACACTAGAAAAGATAGCGGGTTAGTTTTGTGGCAGTGCGCAGCTGACAGTTCATTGGTTGGGTTGATGGAAGCTTTTAACTTCTCTTTCCCCTTTCCTCCTCTTCCTTCTCTGGTAAACCCACACTTTGCATACAGCTAAAAATAATTTCTTAGAAAAATCAAGTGGGACTCAGTTGACGAGGCCACTGACACAGATTTTGCTGAAGAACCTAATAAAGCCTAATCAAGTCCCATACATGCCCCTCCTCTCTGTGTGTAGAAAAGTGAGTTTGGCTTCTGTGTCAGATTGGAACAAGATTTATGTCAGAAATTTCTGCTATATTTGAGTGTAGAAATAGAAAACTACATCAAAGGCCTCTGAAAAATAAACAAGGACTTCCGCTATATTAATGAGCTTGGTTGAAAAGGAAGTAGATTAATTTTGGACAGCTTTCTGAATTAGTAATATCCTTTCTGGTCTTTTTTGGGGGTTGGCTTTTTTTTTGTTCCTGGCTGTACTAAGGAGCTGGAGAGGCTTGAATTTATGTCCTGATGAAAAGTAAAATTGTTAGGTATTTCATGCTATGCTATGTTGTTGGAGTGTATGTTAGTGTGCGCTGGAGATGTGTTATGATACCAAACTGTACAGCATTGCACCTGCAATATTACACATGAAGCACTAGCAACACCTCTGGTTAAGGTGTAGAGGCGCAGCCCTTGGATTATGCATCAGAAAGCCAAATGAGAGCATTTGAGGGTTGAAAATGAAAACAGGACAGGCAAGAATTTCTTTGCATTGAGTCAACACAGGGTTTTGGAGTTAGTGTGCCAGCCTGCTGATCAGCTTGTGGCCATGGGGTGCCCTGAGCTGCTGGCTTTGCCAGGCCACGGAAAGATCAGGTCCGGGATTGTGAAGCTAAAGACAGTTGAAACATTCAGTCAAAGACTGTCATTAGGACATTATTGCAGAGCAGAATTTGCACCACTTGGTGCAGCTGCCTGGCAATATGTGCTAATAGCAGTGCTGTCACTGCAGCGTCACCAGGTGCTGGCAAAAGTTGCTATGGAAATCCTGGGGACAAATTTCCTGCTTTTCAATCTCTAATTTTTCAGCTTTAAATAACATTTAAGTTGTTGCTATAATAAATGTGCAAGAAATATAGGAGATTTAAAGAGAGTTTAGTATTAGTACTCAGAAAATGTTGTTATTTGTTTCATAGAAGCATACCTGCTGGTTCTTCTGAATTCTGGCTTGCACAGTAGCTCCTCAGTCTTCACTGGGCTGACAAGTCATTGCTGCATTACAAGCAAACAAATCTGGAGAATGAAATTGTTCTTGATTTCTGTTTAAAACATGCTAGTTGAATATGTATCTTTTGTAAAGCAGTTTTCAGGACAAGCTTCAAATGAAAGGGCAGAGTGGAAACCCTGCTTTGAGAAAATTCAACAGGGTGCTAAGCAAACCAGTTTAAATTTAGTTGTGCCCATATGGCTGCATTTTTATAGTATAGGTGGGTCTCTCAACACAAGAGTGAATGAGCAGCTGCCTGGGTGTGACTGTAAGTTTAGTTCAAACAGGGTAGTCTGACAAGGGCTAGAGCCGAGTCCTGGGGAAGAAAGGCTTGTCCAAAGGATTGAGAGCATTAGTGTCTCCAGGGCTGAATGGGTCTGAAGAGCACATGATAGATGCTTTGAGTGGACAAGTAAGCTGTCTTAGGTGTAATTCATTAGGTGCATTTTTGACCTGTCCTTCAGAATGAGGGAAATCATACTTAGAGCTGCCTGTTTCTCCTTGCTCCTTCTTGAAGGAGTTCAAGATCAGGGACAGATATCCATACCTAGTCAGAGGAATGTCACGTTAGATTATTGGCAGACTCCCAATGACACTTTTGGAATTCACCTCATTTGGTATCTTCACACACAGAATTGGACATCTATAATTAATTAAGACAGTCAAGGGAGGAGCTATCATCATGGAAGTGTTGTGAATCAGCAGACTTAAGGAATATGTTTTGATTTGGGGCTTTTTTATCAGTTTTGTATTACACATCTTGGGAGAAAATACACATTCAGAACTGCCATGTATCTTCAATATGACTCAGTACTCTACAAAAAGCCTATGATGACATGTAGTTGCTGGTGACTTTGGCTCAATGTGCTGATAGACATCTCTGTATGCAACCAGAAATTATAGACTGTGTATTATTTCCTGGCAGCTACCAGGTGGAGTTCGCAACTTCTGTTAAGCTCATAGCTAGCCTAACGAGAATCTGAGTGTTTCTATAAATCTGTGAAGGAGGATATATGTGAATGATGTCATGTTTGTTTTGTTTGTTTAAGTTTACAAATATATTTTGTTATTAAAGTTAAGATGTTATTGGGCAGCAGGGAGAAGGGCTGTCTTTTTATGTCCTCTTGACTGCTCAGCATAGTTGGAGATGCACAGTTGGGAAACAATGCTGTTCCAAAGAGTAAAGCAGGTAAGGAATGAAAGACAGGGTTTGATAAACAGGGCAAGGAGATCCTGTAACCTGAACAGGTTAAAAAGAGTAGGGGTGGTTCATAGTGACAGAGCTGGATGGGAGACAAAGCAGGCTGAGAAAACAGATCTGAAGTCACTGCCAGAATGCACTAGATAGGACTGGAGATTACTTATAAAATTCTTACTGATTTTTATTTCACTTTCAGATTATACATTTAAAAGCTATTTGTTCTGGTTTGTGTTGTAATAAAATTTACATTTAGAGATTGAAAGCCCTTTCAGTATTTTTTGACGTATTTTTAGGAAGGTCTCCATCAAAGGATGAACCAGCTTTAAACTCCCCCAAAACCCAGCAGACGTTTGCAATCTTGTGAAATTTTATAGAGTAGTTTGGGTTTTGTAGGTGAACAGTAGGTTTTGTTCATGGCACCAGTGAGAAACTGGAGTAGTCTCTGCTGACTGTGACTCCACTATATTATCAAAATACTTTGAGTTGTAGGAATGACTCCTTATTAGTGAATGATCAAGTTGATCTAACAGTTTCTGCTCATTTTCTCATAGAAGCTGTGAGTATAGTTCTGTTTAGTTTCTCATTAGTAGCTAAATATCTGGACTAAATTGGTTTTCCAAGAGAGTCAGAGAAATCTTGGTGGGATAAATTGTTTGGTTTTCTTTGATATTTTGTGTTTTGTGTTTGAGGTTTTTTTGTCATCTAAGAGCATTAGGTGGCATGGAGGGGGTCTGCCACTTATAGCCATTCTTTTCTTGCTAGATTCAGTCTCGAAGCAAGAGCAGTTCCAGAGAAGCAAGGTTGTTTGTGCTGAGGTGGCTCAGAAAGGATTTGTTGAGTGTGTGTGCCTGTCACAGTTTTCTGTGATCTAATCCTGTATTTTCAGTGTCAAAATCTAATGATTTCCTTAAATCCCAGCTCCTGGGGTCATTCAACTTCAGAAGAGTTTGTTTTCTTTCTGTGCCTTCCAAGTTTTCTTGGATAGCAGCAATGGGGAGAAGACAAAAACCTTTGGAGCCATGGCTTTGTCATACTGATGATAGAAAAAATGAGTCTCTAATTCTGAATTAGAAATGGTACAGACTGTGTTCTTCAAGTACAGGGGATTATTTTCTTCTCACACTGGCTGAAGATCAGTTTTCCAATCTGCTTCTCTTAAGATTTCTGTATTGTGTTTAATACCACTGATTATGAAGCCTCGTGGTCTCTTTCTCATAGGAGGATTTGGGGGAGAACGTGATCTCAGAAAACCAAAGCAGCCATGCTTTGCTTCTCTTTCTATCTCTCTGTCTCACTGCATTCTCACAAGATAAAGGTAGTTGTATATAGGGTAGAATGAAGTATAGGAAAACGTCTGATATTTCTTCAGCAGGTCCCTGGTTAAATAACATTCCGGAGTAACACTTAGTTACACTGCAAAAACGAAAGAACAACTGAAATACTTAGTATGATTTGCTATTTTCTGGTTCAAGTATTTCTTAATAATCCGCTTCTTATAACTCATGACATTTCTTGGTTATATAATTTGTTTTTTAAAAAAAAATGTAGACCCTTGATTATACTTTTTTGGTGATACTGCCTTGCTTTCATTTTGTTTGCTATTAGAAATTTTAGAGATTAAACTGAAAATAACAGTCCTTTGTGAAAGAGCAATGGAATGTTATAAAAAATGTTAAATAATTATTAATGGGACTGTATGTATAACAATATTAAAAATTCTTTTGTAGAGCTTCCATATGAGTTAATGCCAGTGCATTCATGCTTTACTACACAAATAAATATTTTTCTAAATAAATAAGGTATTTTATTCATATTAACAATGCAAACTTCGACTTGTCTGGTGGGACCTCTGTAATCTTGCTTTATACAGAAACAATGAAGATTGTTCCTAACTAATAACAAATATGGAAATACATTTATTTCCTTTTCATAATGGGATTATCCATTTCTCAATCAATTTTCCTTTCATCCTGGCCACATATCTTTAGAGTCTTATATCTCCAGTAATAACATTTGTTCATGAAGGGGACTGAAAATTAATTTACATTTAACAGTTCACATTTTGCTGGGCTTTTATTTCTTTGTAAACAAATCTGTTCAGTGTTGGTGAGTGACATAATTTGACAGGATTTATGTTAAATAATAAGAATTAAATAATATATATAAATTCATAATATTCAACTAAGGAAAATATTGACCTTTCCACTTTTTTGAAAGTTGGAAGTCAGTTTACTGATCTGTATTTTTCATAGTAAATGCTTTCAGTCAGATATAAAAAAGCAATCCCTGTTTCATACAACAATGAACACTTAATTAAAATGTAATTAATTTATCAACATCTTTGGTACTCCTTTATTTCCTGGTGAATGATTTTTTTGAAGTATCAAACAGGTTTATTTGTCTTTGGTCATAACTTAGTGCTGTTGTTGTTTTATTAATCACGAGTTTTGTGCACTAAATTGTTAGCACTGATGAAAAAGAACAAGTTATGTATCTGTTGCCTTTTCTGATTTATGTGTTTAAACCTGCACAAATCTCAGTTCTTCCTGCTATACCCAGCTAATGTGGAAATTACAAATTGTGATTTTTTTTTTTGCAATTTGGTAAAATGTAATAATTCATCCGTTGGTGATTGTGGCAGTAAAAACTGAAACCTGGAACCTGCTGCACCTGAAACCAGGGATGCCTTTATGTTGTTAAATTTTCAAAGAAAACTGGGAGTGTTTCTCTGCAATGACCCTGTGACATATCATAGGAGAACAAATCTTATGAGGAGCACTCAAGAGAAACGGGGTTCTTTAGTCTGGAAAAGAGGAGACTGAGGGAAGACCTTTTCACTCTCCACAGCTGCCTGAAAGGAGACTGCAGTAAAGTGAGTGTTGATTTTTTTGCCCAAGTAACAAATGATATGACGAGAGGAAACTTGCACCAGGGAAATTTAGAATAGATACTAGGAAAAATTTCTTCACAGAAAGGGTTGTCAAGCATTGGAACAGGCTGCCCAGGGAAGCGGCTGAGTCACCATCCCTGGAAGTATTTAAAAGACAGGTAGACGTGGTGCTAAGGGACATGGTTTAGTGGTGGACTTGGCACTGATAAGTTACGTTCGGACTAGGTGATCTTAAAGGTCTTTTCCAACCTAAATAATTCTGTACTTTTTGTGATATTGCAGTTCCTGGTTATCACTTTCTAACTAGGTCAAACCTCCTTTGTCCCAGTTCATTGGCAGTGCAGTTCATCTGTTTGCCTCCACTTTTGAGGCTAGTTGGTAAATGAGAATGTAAAATTTCTTGAAAATAATGCAAATGGCTTCCTCCAGTATTTTAGGTCATTGGCAATAAAGTAAAAGTAAATAAAATGCACTATGTTCTTGAGGTGCACATTTTAGGAGTGGTGCTGTCGCATGTCTAAGAAGAGGGAATATACTACTCCGTTTTGAGAGCTTTTATTTATTCTGTCAAGAATTAAACAAAATACTGACAAATTCAAACCCCTGCCACTCAGTATTACATAAGGTTTTTGTAAGTAACAATAGAAAATGGAGTGTGGTTTAGGATTTAATACTTAGCATTGCAATTATCCTACTATCCTCTCTCCATTGAGCATTAGCAAGATAGATTCACATACTTTTAAAATACATTTTTAGGTGCTTTCCAAATTTAATTCTAAGTCAGTTTGTGAAAGAAATAGAAACTGACTGCAAATATTTCATTGTTTTGTGATATAGCATGCCAGGAGACAAATAGTCAAGACTGTAAAAATAATGTTTAAACATATAGATCTAAAAATATGAATTATCTAGGAAAGAGAGAATCGAATTTATTCTTCAGTAATTTAGGTGTTATGTAAAATATATTCAGTTATATTTGGAAAGTCCATCTATGCCCATCTTATTGTGCTTTCAGCATTCAGCAACATCTTCAGAGAAATCTCATTCTTAAAACTCATTTATTTACTGATTCAAAGGGCAATGCTTTAGTCAAAATTTATACACAAGTTAAATGGTAATAGAATCTGTCAGATTGTGGTGCCTTGGTATTTTTTGAATGTGTCTAAAATAAATTTCGGTCTTTCACAGAGCCTTTTTATAGGAAAGTAAAAAAGTGGAGACTTTTGCAAAAATGAGGACACAGAAATTACTTAACCCTGGGACCTATTGGTTAATGTTTTTGTTTTAAAGAGAAATCTTAAGCAATATCTTGTATGATGTCAATTCAGAAGCAATAAAATACCAGATAGAACTAAGATGTTCGGCTACAGGAATGATTCCTAAACAACCTACTAGAAAATTATTTTGTCAAAGTCAAGAAGATTCGGTGAGACAAGATATTTTTAGATATATGTAAAATCAAAATAAAAAATAAAAATTGTAATAGCAAGACTGGTGAAACTTGCAACTTTAGACAATAGATTTTCTTTAGCATTTTGAGGTAAACTTTGAGAAAGTGAGTATAATTGCAAAGGTGATTTTTTTCTGTCAGCTGAAAGTGATGCTTGTCTGTTAATATTTAAATGTGTTAAACTGTGACCAGTGCTATCTAAGTAAGCCTGAGAGTAGAGTTCAGCTTCTTCTCAATATTCCTGTGTGTAACATCAGCTATTTTAGATAATGAGAAATTAGAGATCATTAAATTTTAGTCTATTAGAAGGAACATCGGTCAGCAGTGGAAGGCGGTATCTAGGGAAAAATCTCACAACAAATCCATGTGTTGCAAGATCAGAAAAATTGGAAAGATACTATATAGTCCAACAGGAACAGAAATGCAAATTATTAAATGAACATACTAAAATTTAACTACCATACCAATATAAATTTGTGATATTGGAACAACATATTTTCTTATCTTCCTAAAACTCTTTGCTTTCCAGTACCTCCAAAAATAATATGGCTGGTAGAGGAGACTGTGAACAATTATGCTGTAAACAAATCTGTAAAATCAAATCATCTTGTGAAACTGAACAGATAGAAATTATCCCAGCTAGAAACTAAGTTGCTGTAATTCTATTGACGATCAAATTTGTTCAAGTAAAATCACATAGCAAGAAGCAAATTTCATGTAGTTTGAAATGCATTGTAAGGCCTAGAGACAAAACGTCAGGGCGCACAAATGGAAGGGAGCACATTTTGCACTAAACATAAAAACATTTGTAATACAAAGGCAAGGACGCCAGCACAAAGGGTACGATGCTGTGCTTTCAAGAAAAGTAACCATTTTGCAGAACTCCAGCCTGCTTTCATAGTTTACCAAGAAATTTCATAAACGCTGTGGAAGTGCCAATGACAATGACAGCTCAGGAACATTGGAGGACTCTCTGTCTCTCTTAAATGTGCTCTCAAAGTGAGGTTCTGCGGGAGATGAGCTTGTGATGTGAGGCATGAATGGACAAAAAGTAGAGTTAAAAATAAACACCGAAGTTGAGTACCCTGTAATCATCCTGAGGACAGAAAAATAAGTGAACACAGAGAAACAGGCTCACAGAGACACCGTGTTTCAGAATAAGTACTATTATTACTTATGAGAACAGGGAATAATGGAAGCTATTGCTTTTCAGAATTCACATTATAGCCTTTTCCCCTCTGTCCTGAATAGAGCAAAACTTTCTTTTCAAAATATTTTTCTTTCAAGTTTTTAATTATAAAATTGTATTATAAGATATTGTGTGTATTATAAGGTATTGAAAACACTATTATTAAAATCAGAGATCATCAGCTTATAAATTTCCATGTTTTATCACTTCCTATTGATAATGAGAGAAAGTGAAAACAATGTGATCAGAAACTTCGAAACATTGAGACACCAGGTGACAGGACAATCAAAATAATAAAGATAGGAGTGTATAAAGCTGTTGAATGCAAGAGCTGTATCATAAGAACAACTGAAGAGTTTACTAATGAAGGAACATTATGGTTTTATAGGCAAATTAGCATTTTATCACCTTTAAACGAAGTACAAAATTCTGCATTTTGAATTCCCCATTGGATATGTACTTGCTTTAGGAAGCTTGCGTTTGTGATTGTGTGACATGAATATCAGAGGATGCTGCACTTTCTCCGGTGCTGGAATGATGATGCAAAAATTGCCAAAAACAAGGCAAAAAGAGTGTGTTGCAATCATCTCTGCTGACTGTACCTGTTAGAGTACTGTTGCAATTAAACATAAACAGTGTGCCTGAGAAGACGACAACTTTTGAAAACTGGGAAAAACATTACAGCAGGAACTGAGATACTTGAAATGAGAATGCAAAAAGGAAATGTCCCTTAACATGGGAGTTGGACCCTTCTTCTGGATCTGAATTGCCTAGTGGAAAATGTTTCTAAAATACTAATTAGTACTGACACGTGTTTGAAGTTTAGAATAGTATCCAGGCATTAATCTGAAGCATCAATAGGTTTCTGTACAGAAGTTGGTGAAGGGCTCGAGGCTGCCTTGAAATGTGGTCTAATGGATGGGCTCTAATTCCCCCTATGGTGGGTAGTCAATGATTATAAAAAGTAGAGTGGCTTCAAGAAGAGAGACTGCAAGAATCCCAGTCCAAACACTGCACTGCTGTCAGGGTACTGTCCTGTCAGAAGTAAAGGAAAAATGGGCTTTTACATGTCCCGGGCCTTATGAACTGGAGTGGGTGAAAAACTCTGTCCTTTGGATGAGCGGTTTGCTTCCCAGCTTCACACGAAATCTGGGCGTTGCAGCTTTTTATGGGTTTGATGTTTTCTTAATCCTAATACAGATTATAGTTGGTTTTGATATTTCAAATACAGTTTAATAGATGAGGGAGAAGTTTCCTAATAGATACTGATCGTAATATCAGGGAGCAAGAAATGACAGTCAAGTAATGGTGACTATTGGCACACTAGAAATCTTAAAAAGATACCTGATTTATTCTGAGGCAGCATGAATAGTATTTTTAGTATTGAAATATCCAAAAGGAAAAACAGCCGGAGGGAAATGGAAAGAATAAAGGGCAGGTAAAACGTGAAGGACCTGGAGCTACCATTGTTAACATGAGTTTGATGCTATGCTATCTGCGCAGAACTTTCCTCTAAATAACAGTTTTCATTTGACTCGCTGAACAACTCATTTTGTGACAGACTGGTAATTGACTGCATAGAGTAGTGTATTCTCTGTAAGAATGTGAGTTGATATGAGACTAACCCACCATTAAGCATTTGCTTGTCAGTTCAAGCAGGTTTTTATTTAGTACCCTTTCTCAAAAGAGGGATTAAGTGAATAATGACAGGCAAAAAAAACCCTCTCATGGTAAAAACTAAAAATTAAAACTCCAGTGGAGGCTAAGGGATTCATTTTTCATGGTGTTAAAATACAGTAGGCATATACACCATTGTTCTAGCATTGTAAGTTCATCTGTGTCTGAACACAAAGGTAAAATCCTTAACACCTGTATTTAATGAGTTTGTCCCCTTATTTATTTTAAACCTACAAAATTTCAAAGATGTCCTGGCAGCCTGTCAAGGTAGCGAAGGAGGTGCTAAAGCCATTCTGTTTGTGAACATAAAATATTTTTAATTCAAAACATAAAGTGCCATCATTGTTCTAAAACAAGAGCTTCACTCAGCTTGTCATGAGTTAATGCCAAAGCCATTTTTGTGGCCACTATTCTATGGAGAAGACATCTTAATTAATCTCTGCCTTCGTTGAGGAAATCAGGAAAGAGTGTGCATGCTGACTGCAATCATGCATCCTGTCATTGCCACTGACAAGGGAAAAAAAGCAATAAAAGTGGGCTGCCAGTGGCTGCTGTCATATAGGATGCTGTGGAAGACAGGTTTGAGATGCTGTTGCTTTGTCCATTCAGTGCAATGTCTTTGAAATATCAGTGACAACCTCCAGTAACTACAAGTCAGAATAGTTCTTTCAATGGTGGGGCATTTCAGATTTGTCGTGCTAAACTGTTCAGCTTTAGAAGTCAAGGTGTAAAATAAGATTGATAAAAATCATCAGGAGATGTTGAACTGTCCTTTCATTTTGATCTGTGATGAAGTTTGCTGGTTTGGGGTTTTTTCCCCCTGAAGTCAAGGTGTTTAAAATGAAATAGAAATGATATTGTTCACATAATCACCTGCCTGTGGTGGCTAGGACTTTAGCAGAACTGGTTGTAAAATATCTGTAAAAAAATCATCAGAACTGGGAACTCTTTGTTGAGCTCATCTACTCTCATCCTCTTTGTTTGTGTTTTATTTTTTTGCTATCTTATCTTGCCATTCTCTTTCTCGTGGGAAGAAAAAAATTATGCATGAGTTCTAAAGGATAAGGGTAGTTGCTGGTCTGTCTACCTGTATCATTGCAGTGTGAGTTAAAAAAACCTAACGAGTCCAGTGCACCTGCAGACAGGAAGCATCAGTGTTCTGCTGGTGTTTCTGGGCATTGTGGGTCACTCCTGCTTTCTGGCAGATAGTTAAAAAAAAATTAAAAATGTGGTCTGGAAGGATGTGAGAAGTTTGTTTGCAAAGCATCTGAAGCTGAGACTGCTCCTGTAATGTTATTGAGTGTCAATGGGTAGATAAAATGCTATAGAAATACAGGGACTAGTGGATTTCTCTTCTCTGCTTGCTGCCTAGGTGTCTCAAAAAGGACCTGGATAGTCATTTATCTTTCTGTAGGGGGAAGAGATAAATTCCTTGCCTGACAAGATTGTCTACATCGTGGAGATATTTAACTTGAGGCTATATGGAGTAGTTTGTTTGACTATTTCTTATTATGACTTGCATTGCGATTAATGAATCATTTTATACAACCCTATCAATAAATCTGGGATTCTGTCTGGCTAAGATCAAAGAAATATCCCGTCGTCTTGTCCAGTTCCCTCAGATTTTGGGGCACTGCTCAGCTAAAACATTTAGTTGTTCTTTCCTTTGATTTGTATATCCAAAGTGCTGTGGTATATATTAACTAAATATTATGATCAAGAACTAGTAAAAAATGCATGATTAAATTACTTGTCAGGAATAAAAGTTTTAATCTTGTTAACAGCATGTAGGATTTTAAGGTAGAAAAGATGCTCTTAAAAGGATGAGTAAGAACAGGGTGAGGGCTTTGTCTGCCCTCTTAGGAGAGTGATTAAAAAAGGTTCTAATAATCCACAGAGAAAAAAACCAGAAAGAAGATTGCAGTTTCAGGGGTGGGAAGACCTTTTTTTGTGCTAATGATTAGTCTACAGAGAACTACTTTGCACAATTAAAATATTAATTGGTATCACATTATAAATAGTAAATTCCAGTTTTCAATGAAACATTCAAGTGAAAGAGCCATGTTTGGGAGAGTTTTGTTCAGTTCTTTGACAAATGGAACCGCTAATACTATATGCAAGTAAGGTAAAACATATGAATAGGGTCCTCTGGGTCTCATGCTATAATAGTTATTATTTTGCTGTGTTTGAACTTGAGTGAACAAATAAATGGGAGATTCCTACCCTGTTGCATCACACATAGCCTGAAATGCTAGCTGAAGTGCATAGCTATTCACCAAATTATTTCCATTCAGATATAATTTCATGTAGCTGGTAAAGGAGACCTAACTTTAAATAATGCTTTTGGTCAAGACATGGACAAATAATTGCGCAATTTCTTAGAAATTAGATTTTATTTGTGAATTTATAAAAATTAAAAGCATGAGGATAAAGGCTAATTATGAATGTCACTTCTAAGTTTTGCATTTTTCCCTTTAAGCAGTCGATGTAAACAGCTGGTCATAGCAAGCTGACAATACTTTGCCTACCTATGAGATACTTCTTTGAGCTAGAAGTGATGATAAAGAATATGTTTTTCATAATTATTTTGGTGTCAAAACTGCCTTTCAAAATATTGATATTTTTCCTAGAAATACTTTTTAAAGCTCTAGTTTTAATAATTTTGTTTTAATAATTTTCTTTAGTCTTTTAAGATGTGTTTTTAATATGTGTAAAGCAATTATGTTAAAAGTCATCAGTTTGGAAGTGCTCACTGAAAGAGGTGTTGATAGTAACAGTACCTATGTAAGAGGAACTCACTTTCATTTTTAGATTATGAAAACATTTTTGAGTGGCCTGATAAAGTTGATTGAGTAATTATTTTCAAAGGAAGCAGTTTATTCTGTTTATAAGTTTAAAAACATGTTTGCTTCTGAATATTCTTATATGAAGACAAAGAAATGTCTGCTAATGTAAAAATGCATGGGAAGCAAAATTTTCAGGGAGAAATGAAAAAACAGAAGACATTGTAATGTGCTTACATGTTGATCATTAAATGTTTATATTATTTATTTCCATGCCTCAAAAGTCTTAGTGTTAATAATTACAGTAACAGTTGCTATAATATTTACATATTTTTTTCTCTATGTTTATTTTAGATGGATTTATTGTTTAATATGACTTGTTAATTTGGATATACAAGAAAAACTTACCATTTTCATAATCATTTCATAGAACTGAGCCTTTATAGAAAACTTCAGAGCATTCCACTCTGAGACAGTTATATTTATTAGTATTTATTTTCACCTCCCCTTAGGATACTTTTAGTAAACCAGCATGATTGATTGCGAGAGTCATTATACACAAATTCAAGGAGAATTTTATATTTTGGCCACAGGGTTACATAAAGATAATTTATGTCTTCTTTAGAAGTTTACCTGTACATTTTATTACATATCTGTCTCAAAGTCTTTATGATTTTAGTGCACTATTGCATAACTAAGCATGATATGACATAGATGCTTCTAATTCAATGTCCCCACAAGTTTGTGTATCGAGTGCCTGGAGTTGGGCCTAATAGTTTATGCTTAACATTATTAATACTAATATCACACAGAAGTAGTGCTGTTGATTTTTTTTAAGATGCAATGTCTTCTTCCCTACTGAATCAGTTCTGCAGCAGCTTAATTTCTGATTTGGCAGAGCTCCATCCCTGAGATGAATCATAAAGTTGTGGCTTGAAAGACCCTACCCAATTCATGGCAATTTTCATAAATGCAGAGTATTAAACACTGCTTAACTGTTCCACTACCAGAATTTTCCATTTACTTTTAGTTTAAAGGTTTTTTCCTCTCATGAAGAAGAGTTGTGTCTTGTCCATACTGTGGATGTTATTCCCTGGGGGTTGGGAGAGTGCAGGTGAATTGCATCCACTTCTAGACTGTTAAAATATTTTGGTAACTCTTCAGATGGCACAAGATATTATACCAGACAAGTTTATCATCTTTGATACAGAGTGAAAGGAGACATACTGTTTTGTGCAAGTGCCCTTAAAACTTACGTGAGGTATAGTAAGTTACAAAACATATATGAAACAAGTAGGGGGTTTAAATGCTTTCTGTTAGTTTCTGTAAGGCTCTACACTTGTTGCTGACATCTAAAATTTTTTTGCAGTGCTTAATCTAGTTTAAGACTTCAACTATGGGTATTTGGAGTATTCTTTTTTCTGTGTTTAACCTCTATTAATTATAATGAAAGATGCTGGAGGCAGAGAACTGGACACACGACTGGCCTAATAATGCTCTGCGGTGAGATTTTTCTCCATCTCCATCAGGACCCATCCTGTTGTAGTACTTTTAAGACGGCAATGCTGCTTCACCAAACTTCCTCCTACAGTTAGAGAAGTAGGGATAACTCTTGGAAAAAGTTTTGAGGCTAGTGACAAAATATGTTTGTCTTTCAGATCCCCAGCTCAAGGGTATAGTGACCAGGTTATATTGCAGGCAAGGCTACTACTTGCAAATGCACCCCGATGGAAGTCTCGATGGAACCAAGGATGACAGCAGTAATTCTAGTAAGTGATTGCCCCAGGGGAATGTCTTAATCACACACGCAGATTGCATTGCTTGAGTGTGTATGTGCAGACACAGTATTAATGCCTTTGGAGGGTTTCTGAATGTGTTTTGTCAAAAGAAGGAGAGTTCTGTCCATTCGAAGCCTAATGACTGCTCGCACGTCTTGTGCAGGACATTGGCCTAAATGTATTCCCTCTGAAGGGAGAGGTATACATACTGATGAGCCACAGAGCTGAGATATATAGGTCGATGGTTGTCTTCTGGTAATTTTATAAAAATGGTAAAATTATATTAAAAATATTTAATAAAAACCGTATATTTAACATAAATTTCTTATGTTCAAAGAAAGAATAACAATAAAAAAAGGAAACAAAAAGAATCTTTGGAAAATCTAATCATGTAGGCCCTGATTCAGCAAAGCAAATAAATATGTGTCTAACTGTCAAAGTCCTGCTTAAAGTACATGCTGAAAAACACTTGCTGAATTGGGGCTACAGATCCTATGGTCCCTATACTGGCAAGAGTTCCAATGGCTTTAAGACAATTTCTGCCAGTGTATGGACTGTAACAATGGCAATTTTCAAAAATGTTCCAAACAAAAGTTGTCTTGAAAGGCCATGTGTGTCGTTGTTTTCTTAGTCTTTACCTAAGATACTACTACATATTTTCATTCAATGAACGTACATAAGTGATAACTTAGCAGCGCATGATAATTAAGCAAACCTATTATTAATCTAGAGATAGCTGATTTTCAATTTAGCAGAGAACATTCGTATTTTGTTTAGTTTAATGGTAATAGAATATTTAAGTAATGTATTTCTATGTGATCTTGAGGTATATTTTAAGGCTTTTTAATACAAAAGATTGATCTGTTTGTTATGTATATATAAATAAGCCTTTAGATTCCTCAAAAACTTCGGAATTAGGCTATGTAAATGAAGTGATATGAGTTTTTTCCTTTTTCCTGCTTTAGTCCCTATTTATTAATGCATGGCTGTCATTTTTAACACATTTCATCAACAGGTAGCATGATCACCTTTTATTGTCTTATTTTTTTAGAATTCAGAATAATAATTGATTAAGCTATTTTTATGTATATTTCTCTCCTTGATTGTTTTTCCAGTGTTATTTTTCAGCTGTTCTATATTTTTTTCTTCTGTTAGTGTGTCCATCTCTCATGCTCACTTCTGTACTAGATTAGATATTAAGACCTTCTACAGCCAAAATCATTATTGCTTTTGATTGAAGGTTTGCGTATATGAGGTCCAAGAATCGTGTCCTAGAAAGCGAGCATATATCTCTCTCTTCTTCTCTCTCTGCCAATCTCGCTCTTATTTTCAGCTTGAGTGAGGAGGTGTGTATGACTGCAACAACTTTGGAATATTTTAATGCTATTTCTGGGGTGTTTTTTAATCTTGGAACTTGATGGATTTTGAATCTCTGCAAAGTTAGATCATAGTGCCTTACTTTCCTCTTTTTGTTGTTGTCAGCTTTACAAATATTGTTTGGGTTTTTTTTGCTTACTGTGTCATTTTCCCTTTCTTTCCCCTCTTCCATGCCTTTCTGGATTCCCATCTGTCTGCACATCTCTCTTATTAATTCTTAGTTGTTCCAAAATGCAGATTGAATATTCTGTGTCATAAATATTCAGAAATGTAGAACTTTTCCAAACTCAACTAAATACCAGATAGAAATATTGCAGATTTTGGATAAGTACTGTTGGATAATATTATTGTATTTTATTTCTACATTAATTTTAGGCTAAAACAAGTTTTTTCCGTTTTGTTTTCCCTCTCTTTAGCTGGTGTGATTCACTATTTGTTTCATCACGAGTCGAATCTTACAATATTGTTTAGCAAAGACAGGTTAGACCGTATAGATGTAAAATTAATGCATTTACCAGGAAAACATACAAACATTGGCTTGTATTTTGCTAGTACATATCTGTCAACACTATATGGAGATTGATCCATTTGGTATATTCATGAATATATGGGTAAATATCTGTTTCTTTTGTGCTATCAGTCTTTCTCTTCAGTTCTTTTCCCTTTCCAGCCTGTTTCCTTACATTTCCTGATAAACTTTATAGGTTTTATTGCTTAGAATTCCTAGCCTTTGGTCTTTTATTTTGTGAGCTGCTTATCAGGATAATTCGTGTCTGAGGCTTACCAGTAAAAATGTTTTGGCAGCTGCCAGAGGAGGAGGCATGGCCCCATACTGCCAGGGTCTGCTTGGGAAGGGGAAAATCCTGCTTATGACCACAGAGCTTGCAGGCTGCCTATTTAATGCACCCCATGGGCAAAAAGGTGGACAGGTATTAGCTGTCAATAGGACAGATGGTACGCTTATTTTGATACTGAGTATGACTTCCATTTGAAGTGTGTTTCATAAAAACGGAGGAAATAGAGATTGCTGAAAGGTGTGCATCTCTGCCAGCCTTCCACCCGTCTTTTGCACAATTCATTGTCACTGCAGCCTGTCAAACAGTTCTCCTCACTGTGAAACATCCAAGTATCCGGGTGTCATGGAGTTAGCGAGTAGCAAGGGTTTTTTCTTTTATTTCAGCAGGGAAGCTGTTTGAGGCTTAGTCATGCTGATACTTTTTGTGCTGTTGCAATTTACTATTTGTTAAGCAGTTAGAGGACTTCTTGAAGTTAAAATTCCCTAAAGTGCACCTATCATTTTCTACTTATTTTCTATGTATATCAGTAAACATAAGTTAGACGCTACTGGAGTCTCAGTGTTATAAAGAAATAGCACACAGTAAGATTAAGAGGCAGTCTGTCTGAATTGAGTGCTTCTGTTCACATCCATTTTTTGGTTGTCTTAAAAGCTTCTTGGTAGTCTCTTTAATGTGGCTTTTTCCCTCTATCTGAAGTCAAAATGAGTTTTACCAGTGGTTTCAGTCAGCTACTGTAGTGTAAGCCATTGTCCCATCTTGCCTTAAGTTTGACTAAAGGCTTGGATCTGCAGAGGTAGATGGCAAGATTTTTAGTTAGTTGCTGTGCACAAACCCTTGAATGAAAAGGAAGAAAGATATGACTGCTTGTAATTGCATCCCTAAACATACTTTTGTCTGCTTATGTTGGTGGACATGCTATTAGAGTCCAACCTAAATAGAGTAATGAGTTTCAGTTCATTGTTGTAATTGCTTTTTATCTCTTCTCCAACTTAGTGATGTTTTGTGACAGAGGATGAAGTAATACACCTATCGGTTAATGGTGCTGAGTTTCCTTAAGTC
This sequence comes from Neomorphus geoffroyi, assembly GCA_033558235.1. Classification (NCBI taxonomy): domain Eukaryota; kingdom Metazoa; phylum Chordata; class Aves; order Cuculiformes; family Neomorphidae; genus Neomorphus; species Neomorphus geoffroyi. The sequence goes on from JAUMJM010000005.1 coordinate 16,210,741, forward strand.
ACATCACCAGACCAAGGCTGCTAGTTTTAACCATCTTGTGTGTGCAGTCTGTATGTTTGCCAAACTCTCAGTAGTATGTGGAAAGAGACTATATTACATTGCTTCTCTTTTCTTTGCTGCTTTTCTCTTTTCCCTTCCTTTAATGCTTTACAGTTTCTGGTTTGGTTTTGTGGCTTGCTTGTAGTGAAAGCAGGAGTGGCTGTAGTTAAAGTTGTTAAAGCTCTAGGCTGGGTTACTGAGGTCCTGCTCAGCATAGTTGTCCCTCTAGCTCCAGTTTTCCTGGATTTTACAGTAGTTCTCAGCATTACTTAGTGTGAACGGAACTTGGTTCAGTGTTCCCCGTGGGCCTCACCATTTTTGCTTAGGAAACACAAGCTGCTACACAGGAACGATCAAGAAACAGAAGAAATTCCTGCGTTGAGCTCATGGTAACAAGCATTACATTCCTCTCATCCTCTCCAGCCAGAAGGGCTCATTTTCAGGCTTTGATCTGTCTTCGAAATTTTGCCTCAAATGAAGGGTAGGTTTAGTTGGAAGACTAGCGGAATTTGGAAGCAGGTATTTCTGATACTTTAGTTTCTGAAACTGAAATCTAGAATCTCTTAGCATTATGACTTACTTTGATTCACCTGAGGAGTGCATCTCAGACAATAACCACTGAAAAAAGATTCAACATAAGCAATGATGCTTTCCTTAGCAGGTGATAAACACAATTTTAATGCCCAAATGTTGCTATTTGTGCTCTCTGTGAAATTAGAATCATGTTTCAAACAGATCAAGAGAGCATTGCTCATTTGTAGCCCTATTTCATAAACTGGTAAATGCCAAAGTTAAGACTACCCAAACAACATTGCTTTGTTTGTACTGTGCACATCTCTTGCTCAATTATGCAGCAACATGCTTTACTTCCTTCATGGCACTTGGTACCTGAAAGAAACAGTGTTGAAAACATCATATAACCATTTAAGAGTCCTTTATTTTCATCATTTAATGCATATTCCTGGTACTCTATTTATATCTTCCAAATTAAATATGGAAGTATTAACTTTTAATGTCATTCTAAAGTATCTACCACTATCATATTTTGATTTGAATATGTTAATAAAATAATCTTCACAGCACCCTTGTAATATAAAGGAGGTAATTAGACAGAAATAAAGCTCATGAAGATTAAAAAACAACACCTGCAATGCTGTTAAATTTGGATTACTGAACGGAAATATTTGTAGTCTGTTTTTTCCACTGTTTTTTACTGTAGTTTGTCTTCAAAGAATTACACAGGCATTTAGTCATCTATTTACATCACCTTAGGGAGTAGTCTGTTTCTCCCATCAGTATATTAGTCGGTATGACAGTATCAGTGGAGGCCATGTTCAGCCATACTAAAAAGCACGTTTAATTATGTCTTGCGCAAGATGAGGCAGGTAGGTTGAGTTTGCTCCATAAGAAATGGATGGACTGATCTTTGAATGTCAACCTCCCTGCACTCGTTACCAATCTAAAAGATATTCTGATGGAGTCATCATTTTTGCCTGTAGGCCTGTGGATGGAAATAAATTAAAGAAATAGTCGCCTTGATCCAATTGCAGATTTTGTGGTGAGTTTTGTTAACTGACGCTAGGGCAGTGCACATGCAGAGCATACAGCAAGTTTATAAGCCTTGAGGAACTGGTCTCTAGCAAGCTCCTTGAGAAAGACAATAATCTGTAAAGGCAATTTTCTTGTAGCTACAAGTCAGTCATACCTAAACAGACTTTTACGAGGATATGGAAATACCTTATTTCAGGTTAATTTACTGTGATGGTATCACATAAAAAAAGGAAAAATGCATTTGGTAGGTTTGTGTTCTACTCAAGGAAGGAGTTATTGCTTAATAAAAAGTGAACTTTAACTATAACTTTGGCTAAAATTTTTTGAGGATTAGAGTCCAACTCAAATTTGTTCCTGCAGATCCCCTCCATGACACCTAAACCAAAAACTATTTTCATACCAGTTGTTGCTGTTAACTGCCCACCTCCATTTTCTGATCTCGTGTGTGATTGGAGTAGGCTTACAGGTACAGGAGAAGGAAGAGAAACAATGTGCCTTACAGTCATGGTTTGGATAGAATACAAAACAGAGCTAAGGGAGTTTGCACAGGCTAAGCACTGAAAAGGAGAAAGAGTTTTTACTCACACCATTTTGCTGATTGCTTCATCTCATTTCTCTGATGTTCCCATGACTGTTTGCAGTTGGATTTTCCAGGCTTTATACTTGAGCATGCAGCATAAGCGCACTGAGCATCTGGCAGAAATCTATTTCCTGGGCTGATCATAGAATCATAGAATAATTTAGCTTGGAAAAGACCTTTACGATCATCCAGTCCAACCATTAACCTCCCACTGTCAAGTCTACTACTAAACCATGTCCCTAAGCACCATGTCTACATGTTCTTTAAATACCTCCAGGGATAGTGACACCACAACTTCCCTGGGTCGCGTATTCCAATTCTTGACAACACTTTCCATGAAGAAATATGCAGTCTAAACCTCCCCTGATGCAACTTAAGGCCATTTCCTCTTTTCCTATTGCTTGTCACTTGGGCAAAGAAAACAACCTTACTACAGCCTCCTTTCAGATAGGTGTAGAGAGCAATGAGGTCTCCCTTGAGCCTCCTTTTCTTAGGAAAATTGGGCAAATTGGGCTAAACATCCACAGTTCCCTCAGCCGCTCCTCGTAAGACTTGCACTCTAGATACTTCATCCTTCTTTGGACACCCTCCAGCACCTCAATGTCGTTCATGTAGCAATGAGCCCAAGACTTAACGCAGTATTCAAGGTGTGGCCTCAGCAGTGCTGAGTACAGGGGGACAACTTTCCTAGTCCAACTGGCCACACCATTTCTGATCCAAACCAGAATGCTATTGCTCTTCTTGGTCATCTGGACACACTGCTGGCTTATATTCAGTCAGCTATCAAGCAATATCCCCAGGTCCTTTTCCATCAGACAGCTTTCCAGCCACTTTTCCCCAAGCCTGCAGTGTTGCAGGACTAGAGCTGGAGACATAAGAGGATGACTTGACACTTAGCCTTGTTGAATCTCATACAGCTGGCCCCAGCCTATTGATCCAGCCTGTCCAGACCGCTGTGTAGAGCCTTTCTTCCCTCAACCAGTTTGACAGTCCTTCTGAACTTGGTGTTGTCTGCGAGCTTACTGAGGGTGCACTTGATCCCATCACCCAGGTCATTGATAAAGGTATTGAACAGAACCAGCCTGAGAACTGAGCCCTGGGAAACACTAATTGTCTCTGGCTGCCAACTGAATTTAATTCAATTCAGTACAACCCTTTGGGCCCAGCCATCCAACCTATTTTTTACCCAGCAAAGATTGCATCTGTCCAAGCCATGAGCAACCAGTTTCTCCACGAGAATGCTGTAGGAAAGGTCATCTTGTTATAGAAGGTTACTCAAGCAGGACCTGACTTGCTGAACCCATGCTAACTGGGCCAGATCACCTCGTCCTGTACATGCTGTTTGATGGCACTCAAGATGATCTGCTCCCTATACCCTTCCTGGCACAGAGGTCAGACTGACAGGCTGGTGGTTCCCCAGATACTCCTTTTGGCCTTTCTTATAGATGGGTGTTACTTTTGCTAACCTCCAGACAACTGGGACTTCCCTGGTTAACCAGGACTGCTGATAAATGTTGGAAAGTGGCTTGGTGAGCACTTCTGCCAGTGCTTGCAGTACTCTCAGCTGGACCTCATCTGGCCCCATAGACCTGTGCATGTCTGCATGCTTCCAGAGTCCTCCCTGTCTCGACTCATCTGTGGACTCACTGGTCTCTGTTTAGCTACATAAAGATGTTCAGGGACCTAACTCGCCACTTAGTTTTGTTTTTTGATCAATATCTTAAAGATAGAGGGAAGCTGGGGACATGGTTCTTTTTCACATCATCATATCCCTAAGATATGGCATAGCTTTGGATGTGAAGACCTGAAATGCCAGCAAATTCTCCAACAATTTCTGCTTTTCTGAAGGCAGTTTCATATTAGAGTCAGGGATAGCACAGGTGAATCCTAGAAAGTTTGTAAATGAGTAATTTGGCATGGAAGTCCTGCTCAGTAAAGAGTACTGCACAGCCAGGTTCTGGAGAAAGTCAAATTCTCTTTGGCTCTCTTCAGAGGATGTTAAAAAACATGCTGTGTCTTACTGGTGCATGTTTTGCTGACCTCAGTGTGAAGCACATTGTTGAGCATTTATCAGTCAATAATTGAATGTATCCAGGCCTCCCTAGTTTCACTCAAGCCTGAACGATTTTGTGGAAGTTACTGAATATTCTGTATGTGCAGAATTACAGCATTTCAAATCCCACTCTAAAATTTTATGGTCTTAGACTAATTGCAGCAGCTCTGACAATCTCCGATTAAAACTTGGTGGCAGTAAAAGATACATTATGTCCTCTTCTCGGTGCTTTCTAAATTTACCAGCAACTATAAGGCACTGTAGTAATTTTATAGGTTCCATAACATGCTGCCATGTTACAGACCTCTAATTCTCCTTCAGTGGTGACTGAGATTTTTTTTTTGGTTCATTGCTTTATTTTTATTAGCAATACAGCAAATTATAGCTACATTCCAGAAGTCTGACTGAACCGGTTTGATTTGGAGTTACTATTCATTAGCAGCTTTCCATGGCTGGCTTGTCTTTTGTATTCACCTCTTTTCTTTTTATGAGTACTTTTTGTTTTTCCTTCCTAGTGTTCCCTCACTTGTTGCTGTCCTCTCTCTACCATCGTATTCATACCCAGGTTTCCTCCTGGAATTTCTTTTCTTTTAGAAAAAAACAAACAACTGCCATCTGAAACGTAATTTTTCTGAGACAGACTCGCTCTCTCTCCCCTGCAACAGTGATTTTGCTGGTTTTGACACTGTTTCATTTGAGAGTACTGGCTGGTTGTTTTTTTAACTTCCATATTATATTGAACATTTGAAAGCCCTCAAGTCATGCAGTGTTTAGCCTATATACTCTTAGGATATCTTGTCCATGAGTGCCATATTTCACTGGTTTACATTTATATATTATAGATTAAGGAGTGCAACTTTTCTGTACTCAGTGTTTTTCTAGTGCACAGCCTGGTAAGAGCCTAGCATGACAAAGACTTTTGAAAACTACAGAAATGAAAATGCTATATATTTGGGCTAATTCTTGTCTGATGTCATCACTTTTATCCTTATTTGTCAACCCATAAATTTGCTTTCTGTTATTCCAGAGATCTTTTGATTTTTTTTTTTCTTTCTGCAGCTCTAGGAAGTGCTCTGCTACAATAGTTCCCAGCTTTATATTGGCTTTGTGCATTCCTAAAAAGATCATATGCTACATATTCTTTTTCTGCATGAGAATGTTGAAGGAAACCAATTTTTTTTTTCTCTCCACTTCTGTCTCCAGATTCTAATAGTTTTTTCTCATTTGTAAAGACTAGATCATCTTCATCATAAACGGTCTGTGGTTACGTGTCCTTTGACCAACCAGGAGTATTCACACCTTGAGAAAAAGTAGTTGTCCACTGCAATTACATGACCCTTTTTGTCTTGATTTGGGCTTTACCCCTGGCATTCTAATTAGAGATAGCCTCATAGGGTACACTTTCTGGTCACACCTATGGATGCCCTTCCTAAATTTTGAGGGACTCACTGTAGGTGTTACTGTGTTCCTGCAACCTGGCTGGCTGGAACCAGGATCCTCGCTGCCTATGTTGAACACACAGGTTGCGCTTTTGGTTTTCATCCAAGTACTTGTGAATCCATGACTCATCCACAGTGGAAAACCGCTTAGCATGAGCTCTGGCTCATCCACATCGTTTCTTCTGAGACTGTTTGATGTGTGCTTTGCATCTTATTTCCTAGTATGAGTCAGAAAACTTAGCATAGGTGTGTGCTGGCATAATTTTTAGAAGAGGAATTGGTCTGTCTCCTACTTCTATCACTTTTTCTTTCATTGTTCTGTGGTAAGGTTGGTAAACTTCTGCTCTTCACGCTGGTCTTTTTCAGACAGTAAACAAAGCTGTGGCTGTTTTTATTGTTACAGAGGTGTAAACCATGGCTGTTTTTTTTTGTTGCAGAGGAGTATACCATTGCTAGGGTCTCTGCTATTAGCTGGGGTCTTAATTTATATTTCTTCCCAGAATGTCAGCCTTTAATCATGTTCTGTATGCAGTTTAATAGCATTTATGCTCATTTACAGTCAAAAACATATTTCAATGCTTTCCTGACCTAGGATAAGCCTCTGCCATTACCTGACGCCTATGTACTACTGCTTGCATCAAATGTATCATTCACAAAAGCAAAAACAATCTTGATTTCCAATCACAGATCCCTTTAAAGCAATCTTAATGAGAGTGCATCTTATTCAAATTCATTAAAATATATAAGAAAATAAAAAGGTCCTTGACAGAACCAGAGATATGTTTTCTGCAGGCTATCTCACAAGTATTAGCCTTATGTTTTCTGCAGGCTATCTCACAAGTATTAGCCTTATGTTTTCTGCAGGCTATCTCACAAGTATTAGCCTTATGGTAAGTCTGCAGTGATGGAGAAACTGTTGGGCTCTGTCTCTTTTCAGATTGCCTGAGATACTTGTGTCTGCAGTGCTACATAGATACAGTCCTCTGCTGTGCTTTATATTTACTAGCTAGCACTTGTACCAAATACTAAACTATTGCGAGATTTATTGCTAGAAAGATACTTAGACTTTAATTTTAAGGATTAAGTTTACTAGAAGCAAGATTGCCTGAATGAGTTTAATTTTAAAATCAGGGAAAAATATACAGGAAATGTGTCTCTTTTTTTACTAATGGTGTTTATTAGAATATTGTAGTAACCATAGCATATTCATATCTGGTCATGCTTTTTCTTCACAGCATTATTCAACCTTATACCAGTGGGACTTCGAGTTGTTGCTATCCAGGGTGTAAAGACTGGGTTGTATATAGCCCTAAATGGAGAAGGTTTCCTCTACACATCAGTAAGTACCTTTCTGAACTCTTTATAAGAGGCACAACTGAAGCTGAATTCTACATGGGAATGAGATGCGTATTCACTTTTAACAAGTTCTGTAATACCTATATGTGCATATACATATAGTACACACACCTGTGTACCCATATATGTATGCAGCATATCTATAAATGGGATACAGTAGAAATTACTGTGTACTATGTGTGACAGTCTGTGTGTTACCAATCCTTAAAAAACATTCTGTAGAGCTCTGTTTCTCATAGGCTATACTAGTAAAGTGCGATACACCAGAAATATTATTGGTTTTAATTATATTCTCCAGAATTTTTAAATAAACACCTGAAATTATTTTCTTAGTAACTTTTTGATTAGAATCCAAAAGCTGTTCTGACAGTTACTTTTATTGATAAGAGTTACAAGTGTAACTTGTGTCTAAAAAGTCATGAACAACCTTAGAGTTTATTGTCATAATCTTGTAGTTGTATGCTTAACATTACTGATTTTTTTTTTTTAATATCTGATATAAGGAAGATAAAGACTCCTGTGAGGGACTGTATCTTTGTACAATGATCAAAGATTTGAAAAAAATCCTTTGAGTCACAAGCAAGACTGCTGGATAAAGTGATTGGAAGGTTCTCAGATTGTTTAAGATATCCGAAATGATTTAATGCTAATCAGTCAGTGTGGTATTGTGAATAGAGAAATCCTCGGTGTTGCGTAAATTTAATGTCTTAACCTCTTTTGAAAGACAGACTTTAATATGACCAGGCAGTTCTGTCAGGTATTAACAAGGTGACTTAAAGGATTTTTCATTAATATTGCCATCTATGTTGAATTTATTTACATAGTGCTTTTTTCCATTTTTTACATCGCATAGTTCTTATTTCCTCACTGAGTTACAAAACCCTGCTTTGTTTTCATTGTCCATTGAGAGGAAATTGGACTGATTAAGTTTCTGATGCCCTGAGGGAAAATATTCTGTTTGTTTCAAATACACAAATGTCTTGGAAAAGCTAATTAGGAAGAAAAAATGGAATTAATCTTGAATGTCAATGTGAAGACAAATACAATTCCTCCTCATAAAATGTCTACTGGAAATTCCAGCAGTGTGATCCAGAACATCTATTTTCTTCTGTTCAAATAAAAATCTCTGTAACAGGAAAACATGCAATATTTGCTGTTAGAGGGGAACATTGATGACTTACCAGTTCCTTCATTTCATGCAGGGAATTCATTTCAGTGTGGTGGCATGAACAGTACTTTCTTAATGTGTTGGTACAGTTAAGAGTATATTCTTGCTGAGCACTGTTTCTGAGGTGAGTTCTCAGTCCTTCAGAAAGAAATACAAATGTCAGAAAACGTACTAGGTTTTTGGTGGGTAATTCTGCACAGGGAGGGACTACATGAAAAAATTCTGGCAGCCACTGTGTTTATGCTTGATTCTGGAAATGGTCCAAGTTTAATGAATGGTGTCATCTGGGGAAGGGAAAGGAGTGGAAAGTGCAAGACAAGATAAGACGATATGACTGGATCTAAACTTCACATGGATATGAACCCAATCCTTAGAACATCATCGGGTCTAACAAGATATTTCTGTCATGCCAGTGAGAATCTGAATTGCTTGGTTCCTATGTCTTCTTTTTGAGCAACAGAGATTACTTAGGTTGTGATCAGTCTCAGGCATTTAAATAAACATTATGTAAAAGGAAAATATAATCCAAGTGTTTAATGTTTTGCGGGGCTGCATGTTCTTCATTGCCACTAACGGCAAGATTTTTGGACTTGGTGACTTCATATATTCCTGTAGTTATTAGCAACTTGTTAAGTACTTCCATGAATGTTATTATGTTTTAAATGTATTTCACTTAAAAATTTCTTGGGAGAGTGTCTCTATCTGTCACTTTACCTTGTGTGAGGTAAGGAAATGTGGTTTTTTTGGATGGTACTAATGTGTGAGCCAAACTTAGGCAGAATGCAGAAGCAACCACGAAGACAAAGATATAATGAAAAGAATAAATTTATTTGATACCTCATGACCTGAGGCAACTTCAAAACAACACTCGGACAGAAGAAACACAAATGGGAACACAGACACCATAGAGCTCGGTCTTTTCTAGAAAGTGTGTGTGGGTGCCACACCTGCCACTTTGCCTGTATTTATCAGAGAAAAATGGAGTAGTTTTTCACTGTGCTTTGATCTTTCTCACAGCAGGGCAGAAATGTCAAGCATGTTTTCTGGGATGGCCCTGAGTTTACGACAAGCCTGTGTTACCTAAACACAGAGTTCTACTTGTTAAGCGCACGAGACTAGGCAATGATGAGCATGATTTATGTGTTTTCCTACATCCCAGCTGCAAGGTCACTTGAACGTGTTTTACAGTTACTCCTCACGATCTCCTGTTATCTTTCCACAACTGCTTACTCTTCCTCTTATAGAGAATGAAAGATGAGTGGCCCAATAAGTGACACAGAGATGTGACACATTTGAAAACTCAGTGGAAGCCTTTAGTTTTGATGTCTGCAAAATTATTTTCAAATTACGCTTTTGCTAGGTTGAAAAGTAGTAATATTTGGTAATTTAATGCAAATTTAAGGGTTGTCATTTCAAAGCATCAGTGCTCAAATACAGGTTTGATTGTTTCATATTCTTGTATTGAAAACATTGACAATACATTTTTGTCTCAGCAATTGCCTGCTTTCAGTTTAGAAACTAATGCATTTGGAAATAAGAAGATAAAGCATCAGAGAGAAGCCTGCCTTCTCCCTGAGGATCAAGATGAAGGAATGCTGCCTGCAGAATATTTCAAATACTGTCATTTGTAGAAATATATTTTTAACCAATGACTTTCTATTACTGACTTGTTAGTGGATTTTTTTGACTCTTTGTCACAGTTGTGTGGGTTTTGCACCTAACTGCCAAAATTGTGTATCACATGTAATATATGTTTTTTCCCTTGGCTATTCAGAGGATGATGGGAGGAAAAAGTGTTGTAAGTTTTGTATGTCAACTCACATAACTGAAAAAAAGTGCTACCTAATGGGAACGATAGTTAAAATTTACATAATTAGATATATTACCCATTTCTTATAAACATTTTTAAAAAATGGAAGCATGTGCTATAGACTAAGTAGCATTCATAGTCTAAGTTGAGATTGAAGTCTTGTACAGTCCTTCGCTGCCGAATACCTCGTGTCCCTTTCTCCATTTGCAGTATATGAAACCAACAACTAGTGAGAATATCCTATGTGTTGATGCCTCTCTTCAGAGACTGAATGCCTCAACTCAATTATTTTTATCAAAAGCTTCACATAATGTTGACTAATTAAGCAACAGCAGTGACATTATGTACAATCCTGCTTTCGCTGATAAAAAGTATTTGGTAAAAGGAAAATGAAGTTACAGTGACAGACCAATTTTCACATACAAGATTATCAAAATCAGATTTGCATTGTTTTCTCGGTTTGCTTTTTTTAAAAAAATCTCTTTTTTAAATGGTTGTTTGTGTCAGTTTAGGAGTCTCCTTTCTTATTTTATTTTGCCATATTTGAGATTTTTTTCAACTAATTCACAGGATAAGAACTAGAAAAAACATAGCGAAATGTAATGTCATAGAAGAGCGCTATGGTAATGTTTCTTAGAACAGAAATACAAGGACAACAGATTGTGCAGGAAAGTGAGTTTAAAGAGCTTTTCATACTTATTTTGCTTGCTGCAGCAACTGAGATTTGTGTTCTATCCTTTGGGGATTGATCAAGTCAGGGTCCCTAACACACACCATCAAAGCCTTGTCAAATAAAGGAGAAGTGAAATCTTTGGAGTTTGAAATGGCTTTGCAGAATTCCTGAGAGAAAATGCTTTTCCAAAATGATAACCTTGTTTTTCAATACTTTTAAAGTAATTATTGTAATACCATGATTCATTGTTTTTTATCATATAAAATATGAGAACAAGAGCCTTTTCATGTTCAGATTTTTTCCTTGCACTTCTAAGGGTTAGCACACTTAAAGACTATTTATTAAGCTCATTGTTTTTGAAGTTTTGGGTTATTGCATCCAACTTTATTTCTGTGTGTATATGTATACCTGTACTTATATCTGTATATCCATTTATATGCGTTCATAATTGGATACATTTGTTTAATGACAGCTTCCACATTCCAGGTTTATTTTAGTGAGCAAAGAGAATTATAAGCCCGAGTTGCAATTTATTTTAGATGGATTAGCGAATTGTGAATAATTCAGTATTTATGACTGACTATCACTGTGAAAGATTATTGGAGAACTGGATATCTGGATTTTTCCACAAAGAATCATCTAAATGTCTACCAAGATTTTTAATTTAATAGTTATGGACTTTATATGTTAAAGTCCAAAAATATGCCTTACTCCTGGTCTCACCTTTGGAAAGGTTGGGCAAGATAAGGTTTGATTTCCTGGGTCGATTCTGTTGAAATCAAAAGCTGGTTTCATGCGCTGAAAAAACGAGCACAGCTACAGGGATTCTCCATGGGGAACAGGTATTGCCTGGAGCAGGGAGATGGCAGTGCAGTACATGTCAGAAGCTTTTGTTGGGTTTGATTCTAATTTTGGTCAGCTGATTTTGTGAAAGGTTCATTAGTTCGACTTTCAAGGGGACTGCAGCTTCTTGTTTTGCTTCTAGGATTTTCTGCCATCATAACAGAATTAATTTAGAAGTAAAACTTATTTGTTAGTCCATTTTATGATTCCTGTTTTCCTAAGGTAATGGTATGAAAGTCTCCTTGGATTAAGATTTACTTGATGTATCTGGGAGGGCTTGGAAGGGCTACTGTGTTGTTTTCTTTTTTTCATCCTAGGATCAATTTAGCAGGGTGTTACCAACAATTGGTAGCTACCAGAGTAAGAGAAAAAATAAAATCTAGAAAGGAAAAAATTCCTAACTCTAAACTACCTTTACATGCTTCTTCTTTCATCTTTCTGTTTCCTTTTTAACTATTTCTTTTGCCAGTTTTCACTGAGACCTGAGATGTGGATGCAGCCAGAGAGGGTAGGGTACGGCAGTGATATTGTCGCAGCAGGTATTATGTCATAGCGATCCACTGCATTTCTTGGTAAGGCTGATGAACTATGGAGAGTCTTTAAAAGATGACTGAGGCTGCAGGACAGGGTCTGAACTTCCTTGTCACCATTTCCAATGTGGTGCCTGGCTGGAGTTGTGCGCTGAGGCTTCTGGGTATGGAGCAGTGGGAACCCAGATGGGAGGGTGGAGAAAGTAATGGAGAGACGTGGCTGCATTTCTGGGAGGTCTTAGCAACTTTTTGTAAAGTATTTCAGAATTACATATGGCACATGACTCACTTCACAAAATGATCTTCTTGTATGATGGAAGTTTGTGTTTGATTTGCCACGGTACGCAGTGTCGTGGATGTTGGAAGGGTGTTGGTTGGATAGTGTTTCTGCAGCAGTAATATGTTTGTGTTACAGCCTTTATGAATGAGAGAAAACATCAATATCTGTTACTGGGAAGTATATTTGTTTTATCTCTCTGGAAACTCTCACCTTAAAAAAAAAGCCTTTGAAGGTTTCTTCTGACATTTCAGCAGCTTCCCAGTGCTGATATTTCCATCACTTTTTTAAGCTCACATAATTCATCTGTCTGAGGAGAACAAAATTCAGCCTCAAGAAAGAACATAGGAGCACAGACAGTACAGGCTGCAAAAGATTGAGAACTGAAGTAATCTGTATTTCTAGTATCTAATTCAATGTCAAATGAAAAGTAAGTTTCTAGTAGCTTTTCACAGAGCCTCTCTTTGTGCTTTGGAATAACAACGCTTCATGTGTGCACTACTTTGAAGGTTCAGAAGTGCATTAAACTTTATAATAAACAGAACAGAAGGAATTTTAAACTAGGCAAAACCAAAGAGGAAACGTGGTATTTTAAAATTATTTTTTTTTTACAAGAATAATCAAAAAGAGGTTATTGTGACATTGAGACAGCTTTTTCCTGTTGATTCTGTGTTGTCACAGTGTAACAGTGGTTGACCTAGGTTTTGACAGAGATTGTTCTCCATTTTGCAAGGTATTGTAGTTAGGAATACATCTGTTTTATGAGATGTGGATAAATATGAGCTTGGTCTATGATTTAAAGAGTAGGCTTTTGTTCTAGTAGTTAGCAATATACTTAATAGAATAAGATAAATCTTGTTGCTCTTGAAGGATCTGTGTTTTTGTGAATGCCGGCGTATCAAAGTGGAGTGACTCCTTTGTGATCAATAGGAAACATGATTGTCTTTCTTATGCCAGACCTACACTTTAGGGTTTCAGTCGGCTCCCATGCTCTTATCTCCCAGCAGAGACTTTACTGAGACAAGGATAGGTCCTTAGCTCACTCATCATTATCTCTATCTTGGAACAACTCTGGCACACTTCGGAGAAAGGAATATGGGTGAACCTAATTAGCTGAAAATCATAGATTCTGATAAAGGCTTTTGAAAACTAGTTATGTTAAAAGTGATATTTTTAAGTATGTAAACACATAGACCTTATGCCATCTCCATCAGTTCATTTTAAAGACTTATCACTAAAATACTTTCTTACATATGAATACTTTATTTGCGTAGCCTGTAATCTTTTATTCTATTTGGTAGCAGTTAGAAGTTGACCTATATTTGCTTCATATAGCAAAAGTTTGAGAGGAGAGTAAATAGAATGTTTCAGGGCTATATTCTTCTGTAAGTTAAGCTGTATTGCTCAAAAGGTAAACAAGTTCAGCATGTTCCAGAAGCAGTTGAAATACAGTGAGAAGGAGGAGGAAAACATCTGCATGGTTTATGCTTATTTATATCTGTGTTTGGAGGTAGATAATTTGTCTCTCAAGTTGCATGCCAAAAATAAATACAGAAAATGCTAATGTATTTATTTATTCTGTGGTGGCACTTAAGGAACAAGTGATAGCATAGCACTGCTGTATTGTACAAAATAGTGCCAGATGTCCCTGCTACAGAGTACAGTAGAAAAGGGGTATAAAATACATGCTAAATCCATGCCTTTTTTCAGTGGGTCAGGGTTTCAGTAAGTGTTTTGATTGAATGTACTGAAGTCAGTGTTTTCACACACAAGATAAGGGAAAAAGGAGGCATGCACAAACTCATGAGAGTTTGATAGTTCAGGAGAGAAGTGAGAAGGAAAGATGTGAATGGAATGAGGCTGACATGAGGTGACTGTGATAAGCAGAGATTTAAGAAAATGGAGAAATAGCATAGTTGAGCAGAATAGAATTATAGAAAATGCTATGATGATATCATCATAGAAATGTTTATGATGGTATCATCACTGTTTGAGTCTGATGCTTGCATTTATTAGAACTGTGAGTTTTTCAAAGGCAGAAATGGCTACTATTTGAACTACGGTTCATGAACAGCAGTAGTTAAAGAAATATTCTACTTTTAATACACAAAAATATAATTAGTACTATAACGATACAGTGTTTTAGTGTGGCTTCTTCATCTGTGGCAGCTGCTTCACTGTTTCAGCCTCCTGCCATTTACGCTATACTGGAGGTAATGACAAAACTTGCAGTGATGTTTTTTGACACTTAAACGAAATATGTGTGTCCTGTTTGGTTCATTAATGTCCACTGTATCCTTGACAGGACTTAACTGAAATTTTTTATCTACAAGAAAGTTTTCGTATTTGCTTAAAATATTTCTTTATCTTTCTCACATTTTTCTCTCATACGCACTTGCATATGTGATATATGTGTCCTCTTTCCCTAAGATTACAGAAATGTTCATAAATGCATCAAGGTTAAAAAGCGGCTCTTCCAAACTTCTTGTCAAAGCATGGAAGACCACAGTCAGCAGCTACAATTGGATATTTTTCAACCAATAATTGTATGTCAGCGAGTAGTACTGTAGGTAGGTATGCTAAAATTAGGTAATCTAATCTCACGCTTCGGGAAGTAAGGTGATTGCCACAGGAATCAAGAGCAATGTTTTCCTCAATGTATGGTGTCATTTACTGTGCATGCTCTTAGGAGGTTTGCCTCTGAACTATTGTGCAATGGTCACAGCCAAAGGGTGAATACAGACTTGATGGACCAGCAGCTTAATCTAGTGTGTCAAATTTCTGCTTCCAGCAATTCTGTCTCTGATGGTAACCTCCCAGTTTTTGCTATGTTGTGTTAATACAACTGCATTTTTCAGGATGTTTCCATATTCTCAACTTTGCTCTTCTTAGACATTTGGAGTTGTCTGCGATCCTAAATATTGAATGCTGTCTCACTGTGTATTGTGTAGTCTTCCAATATGCCTCTTGTCTTTTGTTCTCTTACTTCCCTGGTAATTGTCACCGCACAAGCAAAAGGATCATGTTTGAAATTTCTAATTTTCTGTTCATTACTATTTAATCTTACTCATTCATTGCATCAAAGTGTGAAAAGTAGCTACCAAAGATTTAAAATCTCTCGAATTTTAGACAAAAACCTGTTTCCATTACCAAACTGTACTGCTTATTTCCATTATTAATGAATATTCAAATTATTGAAGAAAATTGTGAATGGATTTTATGGTAAGTTTAAATCCCTTCCCTAACAGAATAAATTTGGTTCATATGATGGAAAGAAGACTTCTCGCTGCATCCTCAAGATTTCTAGGTAGGACACAAAATTTTCTAGGTAGGACACAAAACTCTATGTGGAGTAGAACAACAACAATTAGACATGTGTGGTGCTGTCTGTCATCCCTGTAGCTGCAAAGTTAATGCATGTTCTGTTGCTCAGGGCTGCTTCCAAAAGACAGATGACTAGATCACAAGACACAAGAACAGAAATGGTCTACAAGCTTTTAAATATAAAGTCTTTTTTAAAAAAAAAAAATTGTGGTGGGCTGAAGAATGGCTTTAGTCAGGCAAAAACATGCTTTCATTATGCAAGAAAAATCTGGCATTATCTTGCAGAAATGAAATAGTCAAATACGTATTTTGTTAATTTTTAATAATTTCTCTCATACATTTAACTGGATCAGAATATTCAATTTATACCCCATAATATTACAATAAAAGAGGAAAATGTTGTATTTACCTGTGTAATTAAAAAAAACTATGCAAGCATCCCATAACTTCAAGGAGCTTGGTAAGGCACCCTACATATCCTATAGTAAGATGGTGTGGGCTCAAGTATATGAGTATTAGTTTATCACTTTATCTTTGCAACACAATTTTATATAATGTGTGATCCTTAAGATTCAGTTGTAAAAGAAGGATGGTATATTTAACACGTTATTGTAGTGTGTAACCCAGCACAACAGGGTTTTGTATAAAAGATATAGTTCTATAAAAACCATAAATTGGAAAAAAGCCACAGTGGTCTTCACTGTTGTAAAATGAAAGTGCTATTTGAAATACAATAGCCATATGTCTTCTGTATTAGTGTTATATATGTTAATAACTGAATTATACATAATATGCATTACATTTTTGGAACAAAGCAGGTTTCATATTACTCTTGATTTATTTTTTTTTTGTTACCTTGCTATTATATACATTTATTTTCTTCTTGCAGCATATTCATTTTTTCACTTGAATAGGCGGGTGTGTAGCTAATGTTGGTGAATGATAGTCAGTGATAAATTTGTATCCTCTGTAATCTTCCCATATGCCAAGTACCCCTGTGGAAAAATTTGGGATGTTTCAGTTTCTTCCTCCTTGGTGAGGCAGCTTTAGCCGTGGGGCGGATCCTGTGTGGAACTCGACCATCTGGGCAGGCCCATAGAAATGCTGATTCTGCATGTCCTGACTAATGACCCCTTACCCTGGCTTCTTGCTTCCACCAGCCATTCTCTGTGGATTTTCTGTGGCCAAGGACTAGATATGGCGTGTGTCTTTGCAGAATTGTGGGATTCTGTTGGTGAACATGTCCACATAAATAACTAGGATCATCTCTGAAGCCTTCTCATTTCTGTGGACTAAACTTCTCTGAAAGAATAACTTGTGACCACTTTTTTTCCCTTTAGCTAAATCTGTAGTTAACTCTCTTCTGCTTAGAGGTCACTTACAACGCAAATGAATGTGTTAGGACTGATTATTAGGTGTCTATATAAAACTAGCTAGGAAAGTAAGCATCCAGTAACTTCTTGTACATAGTTGTAGCAAACATCATGTCTTCATCTCCCTCTTGGTTTCTGATGTCAAATTCCTCAATCCTCAATTTCCTCTGCTGGCAATTTTCCCTAACAGTGATCCCTGGGATATTTCCATGGATAGGCCGTGATCATATGTGCTCATATCAACAAGTGTAATAGACCTTACAACCTACCTGTGACATTTTTCTTTGTAGATTAAGACTTTTTTCTGCCTTCTTATCTTTCTGTCATTTGAGATACTATCCGGTCATCAGAGAGAAAGTTTTAGATGGAGACAGTCAGTTAAAAACCTCCTGGAGGAATGTATGACATCCATCTGTCTTGTTACTTGACCAAGCACTAGCTGTGGTGTGGCATCAGGACAACACCTAGCAGTGGTGGGGCCTTTTCTGCTCACACCTTAGTGTAATTGCATGCATATTTAATCAAATAAAAGTTCCAGTTTCAAATCTGTGAAATGCCCTCTGGTTATTGGAGGGCTCCAAAATTTTCAGGAGAACCAAGTGTTGGCCTAATTCTGATGCTGTTGCAATTGCTAATCTCAATGGTAGCAAGGTTGGCATAACTAAACACTTTCAAAAATCCCTCTTGCAAGGGTTAAGCTGACGAGGTTTATTGTGCAATGTTTATTCAACATATTCTATTCACTGTCAAATGAGAAGATCTCTTGACTGATTCCTCTTGACTTAACAAGGATTCTTGGTTTTTAGCAGACTGCAAATACAGCCGTGGGGACATAGTGTCTCTCCTTGAAGGTGTCTCAAAAAGAATAATAAATCTGTAGAAAATCTGCAGTAAACCTGAATCCTACACTAAAAGTACTGCAGTAGGGTTGAGTAAATGACTCACCTTATTGTGTTTGAATTCAGTTTGTGACTGTTCTCTACGGTCTGTTCTTATATACTTGTCACTAAACATTTTGTAATAAAAAGTGACACAGTGCCACTACCTGCCAAAACGTGAATCCCTGGACTTAATATACAGGATCTACAGGAAAACCCTGAATTTTGTGTAAGTGAAACAAGAAACTGAAGACTTAATTCCTTCTGTGCACCTGTGGATTTCTTTTTCCAATAGTACTTCACCTTGTGGATAACTTTGACTTATTAACAGAATGATAAAACTTATTAGCATTGTTGGGCACTTACATTATATTGCTTAATCTTTAGTGTGAAAGTGGCTGCAAAGCTGAAAACAAAAAATTTCAACATGAAAATAAAATGCTGATACTTTGCAGTTCCACAGATGTGTACAGCTAAAAATCTAGAGGTTTCCACAAAAGAGATGTGATTGCCTAATTCACCATGGAATTGTTTACTTATTGCAGAATTGCCTAACGGCTGGTGAATTTTAAAAAAATAGGGAAAGGTTTTTGTACCACAGGCACACAACAAAATAAAGCCAACATTTCAAAAGCATAATATGTTCTCTTTTTCATGTCCCCCTTGGCCAGCATCTGACTTCCGTGTTGTGACTGATGTCCCCTAAGCAGTTATAACCTGTCACATTGCCATTCAGGCTACAGGCCAAAACTGAGCACAGTGTAGATCATCAGGAAAGAGAATAAAACTGTAAAAAGATCTACTTGTAAAAGTAGCTTAGCAGATGTTAAGAACAGGTGGAAATATAAGATATTTTTTATCTGTTTGCCAAGAATTACCTCTATTTCTCTCACTAATGTTTTATATTTTTGGCTAAGTATGGCCTTATTTAAAAAAACTAAGGGCTTAATTTTGATAAAATTTTAATTAAAAAGTAGAGTAGCCTGTGGTTGACCACATTCTGCAATCCTTGTTGGTACTTTTTAATTCATCCTAGAATGTATTTGGATGTTCCCTGCCAAGGGAAGAGCAAGAGGCATGTCGCTGTGGCAATGTGAGAATAGACTAGTCAGACAAAAAAAGTAAAGTAAAATTAATCAAGAATAATCTGGAAACTCTATCTCCATAAATTATTGATGTTCCCAGGGAGATATGAACTGAAAAATGTATTCTCTCAGAACTCAGTCACAGTTGTAATTTCATACTTTCACAAGAATTACTTTTCTTTTTATAATGGCACAAAACAATTTTTAGGATTGGTAGGAATTTTTCCATTCATTCCAGTGGGATCTGGAGCTATTGGGCTGTACTCAGTAGGCACCAGAAGGATTTAGATAAGCGTAAGCATCATTTTCATTCAGCTTCTTCTTGAACAAAGTATAGCAGGGAGAATCCCCCTGGTTAATTCAACTTCCGGATGCTGTTAATACCAAGTACATTTAATTTCAACCTTCACACCTTGTGCCTTTTTTCCCCTTCTGGTTTCTGGAGAACTTCTTTTGGGGCTTAGGGTAAGATAGCAAGAGGCAGTATTTAATATTCTTCTTCAACACTGATGTTGCTCATGAGGAGGACTGAGCTGACTATTTCTTCTTGACATTTGAAGATCCGGAATGTGCCTTTGTCTCTTCTTTTTCGAGTATCTATTGGCACCAGCAGCAAAGGAGATGAAGGAATCGGCCTTTCAGGCACTGGAAGTGACAACTTCAGAAGCATCGGCTGAGGCAATTCTATCACCCATTTAACATTCATTTGAGCATTGAAGGTGGCTGAAGAATAGCCTTTGAAAACAAAATAAGAGGTAAAATTGATATTTCCCCTTAATGCTTACAGAAATTTCACTTCATCTTTGACAGTTGACAGCATCCTGCCCTGTGCTATCCTACTCAGAACTGTGAAAGCCACTTTTCCTCAATTGACATGATTAGAGTAGAAGATAGATCAGTTTATTTTTTTGATTTTTGAAGATTATTTTATGGAGGTGACTGCTCTATGTGAGGAACAGTGAGATAAACTGCTGTGTCCGTGTTACAGCTTTGGATGTGTAAGTAAGGCATTGTAAAAAGAGGCAGAAGAAAGGATTAGCATTAGGTGATTGACAGGTAGATCATAGTAGGTTCACTTCAAACTCTGCCAATCATATGAAAACAGTATCACTAGTAAATTCTGCCTGAAACTGCTCAAGATAAAAATAGCCTCACATGGAATTGTTGGAATTACCCTGACTGATAGGAAGTGTGAGGGCACTGGCCATGTCAGTTGCAGACAAGATGCAAAGTTCATGCAAAGTGTCCTTTTATTCTGGAATATTAAAGATTTTGTTAGCTGTGAAGAAGCATGTTCATTTTCATTTATCTACACCATACTCAGTAGAGCATGGAGCCCTGCAGTCCTGGTCTTGAAGTAGCGTATTTTTGTGTGAGTCTACAGTGGGAGAAGTTTCTTGGACGGTTTTGTGGAATGAAGCATTAGTAACCGAAATGTGAAGAAAAGGTTGATGGTTGTTTATCTGAAAAGTCACAAAATAAGTCCGTAAGTGTAACTGTTAACTTATCATATTACTCCATAAAAGAATGATGAATAACAGTTGTGATACTGCAGCTGTTCACAACACCAATTCCTGAGTCTTAATGGGAGCAGAGGACAGTTGATTGTGCTCTAACATCACCAGAGTTAGCAAAAGAAGTGTTTTTATATCTCATTGGACTTAGTACAAGGTTAAATGAAAGATATTATTTATGTTAATAAATATTGTCTGTTGTCTACATTAACAGAATTTAACCAGACTATTGCAAAATTAGTAGAAAATACATTACAATCTTGTTGCTTGGTTGATGATTTACAGGGAAAAAAAGTAAAAATTACAAATTGTCAAAATTAAAATATTATTTAATATATTAACTGAAAATTAATTTTTCTTTAAGTAGATACTTTGAAATTATCTAGGTAATAGTTTTAATTTATTTCCAGAAATAATTACTCAAAAAAATTTTCAAAAGTTTGAATTGTGTTCTTACTTAGGCTTGAGGAGAATGCTGAAATCTTCCTGGAATTTTTAGTCAAAATTCTAGAAAATCATATGAAAGTAACAAAATAAATGCAAATTCATTCAATAATGCTTCTATTGCTTATATATGTAAAGAAATGTGTTAGTATATATCCCTCCTTAACGTGAATAAAATGTGTAAATTATACCTACAGATATAATTTAATCACAAAATTAAAGGAAAAAACCACATATCTATTTTGAGTATAAACTTATTCTCTTTTAATACAGCCTGAGTAATCCAAATTATTAGCCAGTTTACAAGAACTGTACGTGTGCATTTCACAGATTCAGAGCACTTCTTTTGTGCTTCTATGAGTAAATGGAAAGTGTTTGGAACCAAATCAGGCAGCATTTCATTCAAAGGTGTGTCGCAGTAACTTTATAATCAGAGAAAATTAGAAAAATTATTTTGCCGTCTTAGTTATTACCATCTGTTGGTAATTCCTAAACAGACTGGGTGGTATTTTTTGTAAAAGAAAAGGTCTTCAGAAGTTCAGTAAATATGTTTGTGTGTATGTGATGTTTTTTTCTCCAAAAAGATGAAAAACGTTTTTTCCTCACATTTTTCCATTCAGCAAAGCAAGAAATGTAGAAAAATGCCTGCATCTATTTTCTCTCTTTTTGTCAAGTCCTATTTGTTAAAGTAGCGCTGTACTCTTTTTCTTTATCTCTGGATGGAAGAAGGAATTTTATTTGGCATTTCATGGCCTGCTGCTTTTTCTAAAGGTTTCCAACTCAATTCCCCTCACTGGTAGGCAGCAGGGGGTTCTCTAGCTCGTGCTTAAGATTGTTAGTAGCATCTTTCTTTTAATGTCAAATTGATATTGCTGTGTGATTGGAGTGACCTGGAAAGCAAGCTCTGCTGGATAAGCCCTTATTAAGGTGACATATTGTTCCTTTTCTGAAGTAAATACCTTTTCAACTGTAAACCCCCTATCAAATATATAAATAAAAAGACTCATTAGTTTATAGTATGAATAGGTAAAACAATAAAAATAAAAAATAAAAATAAAATCATTTCAGTAATATATTTTTCTTTGCCACATGCGTTCTAAATATCAGCGTTGAAACATTGACAGGAATGCATCTTTTTCTAGGACGAGTTGTTAAAATGATAATCTTATATTATGCTAATAAAAGAATATGCTGAGGATTTCTCGTGCACATCAGCAGTTTCATACTTCTGGGTAGTCTCAGTGAGGTGGGAAATGTGCTACTTCCATGAAAACAGCTTTGTGAAACCAGAGCCTAAGTGCCAACAAATACCCATAATAAGGTGACAGAAACTTCTTATTTTTTTAACTGCTTCCACCTGGGGAACTCAAAAGAACTTGATATGCAGGAATGAATGCAGCTTTGTAACTCCCATTTGTGCTGTGCAAGAATGCCAGTAAGCATTCTTGTCTTCTTTTAAGAAATCCCAAAACCCCCTCGAACTTAGCATGCTGTTTAGAGTTTAATTCACCGTGGTAACAGAAGTATATGTCAAGTATTAAGTAAAATTTAGCAAAGATTTGAGATGTGTGAACATTTAATAGTAGAAGCTAGTCTGCATGGAGTCCCTGGTTCTTTCTCTGGACTATTTTTAAGCCAGGCTCTCAACACGGTTAGAAAAAAGGCAGCTGAATTTCTCATTGTTTTCTGAATTTAAAAGTCATGATAAATTCATCATAGCGCCATGGTGTGTGGTTTGAATGTAGTCACAAAGCTGCCTGTTACCTGGAAACCTGTACTAAAATGATTGCCCTAGATTCAAATGATTTGAGATAATTTCATGATAGAACGAATGCAGAAAAACTTTAAATTTCTTTTTACAACAAGCTTGTATGTAGATTGCAATGTGTAATATCCTAATTTCTGACACTAAGCCATGGCAAAATTGCATTGTTCATTCACATGCTGTCTCCAGAAATGTGTCTTCAGTAGATTCTTTAAAAGTCCTGTCTCTATCATTTTAACAAAATGATGAACACAGTAGAAGAACAGTGAGAAAACATGTTTTTTTCATGCACTTTCTTTGCCATGGGCTAAAATCTCATGTTCAAAGTAGCTGTCTAAAATGTTTTTCTAAAATGTTTTTTTGGCTTCTCTCTCTCTCTCTCTCTCTTTTTTTTTTTTTTCTATTTCTGGTGACTGTTTCTTGCCCGAAGCTCGTGTTGTTTGCTAACTGGATCACCTGAATACTGGTACTAAGCTGTAATTTCTCCCAGGGGAATTTTATACACAGCCACCTTATCACTACTCAGATAAAACTTTACTTTCACAACCTTATCTGGTCATGACAGTGGAAATCTCCTAGCTGTGCTAGAGTAAAACAAAGTAGCAGTTATCAGGAACCAAGTATGTTTTACTGCTTCTTGCAAAAGTTTTGCTAAATGTGACTCTGTCGTCTTCTAGGTGGAACTTCTGCAGTGGAGAATCATAGAAGAAAAGTAATATTGATCTCATCAAATATAAGTAATCATTTCCAGTATCAGACTCAGCATATAAATTAAATTATCCATGATTATTTCAGAATATCATAGTCTGAAAATATGAAGTTCAAGTTTATTAGTTAATAATTAAGGAAAATGCAATTAAATGATAAGCACTGCAGGCCACGGTCCTTTTAATGGTGCTATTAGATTGGGGACGTACTTTTTAATAGTATCATAGGTGATTTCAAGAGCAAATATCACTTAGAAAAATAACCATATTTTTATAGATCACTCTCTACTTAATTAAATTATATCACTTGTAAATTTTTTATGCTTGTAAAGAGTTATGTCAATAAAATTGGAAAAGGTTCTTTCTTTTTGATGAGATAGATTTAGGAGTTTCTCCTTTGTCTTAAAAGTATCATAATAGTGAAAGATCTTAGGCTGAAACTGATAGTACTCCTTTGTTTCCATTTCTTTGTATTGAAATGGCTTTATATCCAATCTGAGCAATAAATCTGACACCAAATAATTACTTTAGCATTAACTACTATTTTTTTGAGATGTTCATAATGAAAATTAAGTAACATCTAAAGCTAGCTGTTAGTTGTGACATAACCAGAGTTCGTTCTTCCTGCTTGTCAGCGCTTCTAGCCCTAAGGAGCTTAATACAACTCCTTGAATGCTTTTCGTAAGTGTAGCTCACTATGTATAGAATGTATTATATGTTTACATTTACTTCTGGCTTAAACAATGCTTCTCAATGTTATTTGCTTGAGACCCCATGTAATCTCTTTGGGTTATTTTTCCTGCTTTCTATATTTTCAAATGCTGCATTCCAGAGACTATAATACATAAAAATATATTTTGCTTCTGTTACCCCTTTCACTTCAAAGACCAGATTTATATGTTTTGTAGACTGTGTGTTGAAAATTAGTGGTCTAGAAGACAAGATGAACGTCTGTTCTATAAATGGCCTGCTGTTCATGCTAGGACTAAGAAATTCAAAGACAAGTTATGTCTGCTGCCTAAAACCCCAACAACCCTTCAAAGAGGAGGTTATATTTGTTTTCTCTTTTCTTCCCTACTTTGCTTAAAAAAATGCTAAAAAGGTAATGAAACATCAGAAACTTCACCTACATTAGTCAGAAAAAGCCAACATTAGAGCCTAATTAACAACATATTTAATTGTGAAGAAAACATTGGGATAAATCTACCCTGCAGTATTACTGTGGTTAAAATTACAGGTGCTTAGTGTAATGGAATATTAGGCTGCAAACATTATTCACGAGGGGGTCAAAATCGGTGAGTATTATGCAAGTAGCTTACACAAAACCTAGGTACAAATGATTTTCCAGAAAAATACATATGTGACAAGTTCTAGCATCCGATTTTCTATTTTTGTTCATTAAGACTGCTACTTCCTTTCCTGAAGGATATGGAGGGTACATAAAGGGTCGTTATACTTTTCATTCTTTATAACCTTCAGAATGGTGGAGCCAAAGATGAGTGCATCCTTCTATAGTAGAATTAGCTAAATATATACATATCTATACATGGAGTTAGCAAACTGTTAAGCAAAAGTATTTTGATAGATTTTCACTCTTTTTGATCATGTATAAACATTTACATTGCTTTTCAAAGGAAGATTTTTGTATAAATTATCAAGGAAAAGAAAAAGACTTCAAAAGGAATGCATCAGGATGTACAGTTGCACCTAGCCAGTAGTGCATAGGGTGATGCTGACTACCTGAATAAGAAAAAATACTATAATAAAAAATACAAGTTAGCTTGGAAATATAAGATGGTAATTTGAATGCAGTTTTCTAATCCCCATCTCTGAGTGGCTCAACGGGACAATTACCAGGAAGAGGTAGGAAGCAGAGAAGTGCACCTGAAATCCCATATATATGAACCAGAAATTGCTGCAGAAATTGTTTTAAAATGAGAAGGACCCATAGAAGTAAAAGATTACTGAATCAAAACTGTTACTGGAGGTAAATAATGTGAAAACCTTTGAATAAATATATCACACTCTCTACTGTTGAAATCTGAAAGGTAATTTGTGATTTTAAACTACAGAACAGAGGTTTATTATGTAAATTTGAATGGTATCTATAGTATAAATACACACTATATTAGTATATAATGACGCTTTTCCTTTGTTTCTCCCTTCCCCTTTACATACTGTTACTATAACTTATTACATTCAGGAAGCTGTGTTATTTTTCTCTTACCAAAAAGAGAAAAGATTTTCAGAGATCCTTTTATTGATGGGGGTTTGGGATTTATGCTTTTTGCAATTTTGTTCTACTGGTTGGGTTCTTTTAACATGGGAAAAAGGTAAGATGTGGTCTCCCATTAAGTCCTTAGATAAGAATTAAGTGATACATTGCAACACATCCATCATTTAAATTTTTCACATTTGTTTCATGTCTGCTGTTAATTCTTCTAATTTGGTCAGAATGTGCTTGTTATCTGAAATACATGTATGTAACTTACCTTATCTCATTAGACAATAATTCTCCTTTGTTAATTAAAAACCGATTAAGTAGAAGGTAAGTAATTCTTAAAGTTTAATATAATTATAAAGATTTGAAACCTATTGTGTTTCTTTCTACTAAAAAATTAGTGGAATTTTTAAGAATTTCTGTTAGCATAAAATTTGGGTTCATTTCTATTAGTACTTCCGTTTCATGTGACACATGCCAATAAGGTAAGTAAGGAACTTTAGTATTTCTGATTATGCCACAGGGCAAGACAGGAAAAGTCCAAAGAATAGTATTTTTCCTTTAATTTTTTTCATTGCATACATCTCTTAACAAAGGTGTCAGTATTAATTACACGGCGTATTTCTCATTCAAAAGTAGAGTTACTTATGAGGTAGAAAATCTATGTTAAATAGAAAAAAACAAGTGTTTTCAAACAGCATAGAAGATTTTTTTTAGGAAGGAGTAGCATTTACAGTGCAGGTTTATCTTCCACGCGTATTGTTAATTCACTGTTTATTGTTCATATGATACCTGTGGTAGAGCGCATTATCCTCCCCTGGAGTGAAGCTGCTAGTGCTCGTAGTGATACCATGTACCTGTCATTGGTGCTGCAGTTGTTCTGCTTTTCCTCCCTCCTCCTCAACTCCTTGTCTGAACCCATTGTTACCTTTTGTCATTTTTTTTAGACAGACCTAGAAATTGATCTATATAGATGTCCTGCCACACCTCAAGCAGAGCCACATTAAATTTGTTGGAGCTCTGTCTGGGATCACACATGGACACAAATCTGAAAAGGAGTGAAAATGTGCCCAAACAAATCAATATTTCAGCTAGATGCCCTAAAATCTTTCAGGCCTGTTCCTTGGGTACATGACCTGATGTAGGTTGATGGATTTAGAAAAAAACTGAATTTGGAGGCTGCTTTGACAAAAGTGGTCACAAAAGATGGAGTGAAAAAAATCGGGCTATTGTATCAGGAGAGCTGACCATTATTAAAAGTGACAAGATTAAGGAAAAAAATAGCTGAACTATCATAAAACTAAAGAAAATAAGAAACTGCTTTGACTATTAGTCATACGAATTGTAGAAGAAGTGGAAACAAGGATATAGGACTAAAGATGTGTGTGGAGGAATAACTGAAGCATGGATTTGGAAAAGAAAGCTCTAAAAGTCATACTGAGAAACAGAAAAGGTGATAAGAAGAGCCTGAATAAACACAACAACAGTGAGAGAAGGAAAAATAAGCTTATAGGTCCATCTTTAACAGGATGAGGAGTAGTGTATGGCATTGAGAAGGCCAAAGTGGTCCAGAACTAATCTGAACCTAACTGGACCCACTGGAGATGAATCAAAGCAAAACTCACTCAAAGCTAGAGGATGTTTGGACTAGTTAGATGCAATTGATTAGAGGTGCCTGCTGTGACTCGCCTCCAATATGCCAAAGGAACTGGAAGCTTTAAGGGATAAGGTAGAAGCCAAAACCCCAAAGCAAGGCAAACCTTGTATCTAGCTTGGAGGGATAGAGTGGGAGAAGGAGATAGAATCTAGCAGACAGCATCTTTCTGGATATCATAGATAAATTATTTTTAAAAGTATTCATTTTGCAAATATAGAACTATTAAATATTAAGAAACAGTTCATATGAATCCATCAGGAAGTTACTGGGTTAAATCAGTCTCATTGGGTTTCTTTGGTAGTGTAGCTCACCTAGATGAAGTAAAAAGCTTTATGTATGCTGTATCTTGAATTTCATAGGGTTTTGGCATTGAGGGAACTGGATTACATTAATCTGTACTGCAGAGGAGCAAGGAAAGCAATCAATTATTTTATATTCATCTAGTATAGGACAAGAGGTAATTAGTTTAATTGTCAGAGAAGGTGGTGTCAGGAAAAAAATCTTCAACTATGTGAGGTACTGGGAAAGGCTAATAACCTATGAATCATCTTACTGGAGGTTTCTAACTATGAGTTAGACAAACTCTTGTGTCCTGGTTTCAACTGAGATAGAGTTAATTTTCTTCCTCATATCTCTGTGTTTTTGATATAGTATGAGAATAAATTTAATAAAACATATTGTTTAGTTATTGCCAGATAACATTTATGCTTATCTGTGGTAGAGTTAATTTTCTTCCCCAAGCTGCTCATTTTTAGATTTAATGGGAGAAGAATGTTGATAATACATGGATGTTTTTAGTTGTTGCTATGATATCAAGGACTTTTTCAGTTTCCCATGTTTTGCAGGTGTATAGAGGCACAAGAAACTGGGAGTAGCATAGCCAGGCAGCCGACCCAAGCTGGTCAAAGAGATAAACAATACCATAAAACATCATGCTCAGTCTGGGCGATTGGCAGGCATGTCATTGGGTGGTGAGAAATTGCATTGAAGTGTGCATCACTTTTTTTAGGTAAATTCTTTCTTATTATTGTTATTCTTTCTTCTTTTGTTGTCTTTTTAAACTGTCTTTATCTCAGCCCACGAGTTTTCTTTATTCTCGTGCCCATCCCACTGCAGCAGGGGTAGGGAGTGAGCAAGCAGCAGTGTGATGCTTAGCTGCTGTCTGGACATAAACAGTGATATCTTATCAGCATGATCTAGACAGATTTGCTTCTGGTTCAGAGCAGGCAGTTTCAGCAGGATCTATAACCTCTCTAACCAAAAGCCCTTTTCCGAGCAAATGCTTGCGTGATTACTCTGATTTATGTAGTTTATGACTCTTGTCCATTAAGAGATAATGCAATCAAATAATCACAAGCTGCAATCCTCTTCACCTTGTATGTATTGTCATTTGGACTGTAACACTTAATCAAGCTGTCAGAATTGAAAAAGAAATAGGGGGCTGCCCATTTCAGTAAGTCTGGTAATAATTAGAAGATTTGAAATTCAGTTTTTCTTTCTAGTAAATGTAGTTAATTCTAAATGTAAGAAATGTATTGTCATTCAGTAAGTGTAGCTGCCTCAATCTGAAAAAGTAGTAAGTGTATGCCTTTATTTCTACTAAGAGCTGTACAGTTCTGAATGTTAGGTTTAATTTCACATTCTTAATGATTTTCAGTCAATATTTGGTGTCTCCCCTAGAGAAGATTTCTTCGGTTGATATGCGTGCTTAGACTAGTTCAGTACGGTTGATATAGATTCTGAATGATTATTTTGGAGCCCCTTGGATAATTACCACTTAGAAGTATAAAGAAATAGCAATCTAAAAGTATGCTTTGATTGTTTACTTTACAGTAAATTCAAGCTGACTAACTGACTAACTGTGAGAGCCCTGCGGCATTCAGACTGGGAAAACTGAAATTGAGAATTGCCTGTTTTTGTAGTGAGGAATACTTTTTCCAGGGTCAGAAATATCTCACAGTGCCATGGGAATTTAGTTTTGTTTGGTAATTTCCCATAGATGTAAAATTCATTCTAGAAGACTTCAAGGATACCAGTGAATTTAGTAACTGGGGATGCTTCAGAAGCTGAGGTGATTTCTGAGGCTGCTCAGTTCCGTGTGCGTGACTCACTAGGCAGAGCTTTCAGAGAAAAATTGTGCCTAAATGTAAAGAAGTAATGCTGTAATTACAGAGCACTGTCTCATACGTAGTGATAGCGGATTGTTGTCGATTTTGAGTATAATACAATTTTCTCTCTTAGTTTTACATGTGGGCTGCTGGTGGACTGATGCATCAGGAAGGAAAGTTAACTCATGCTCCCAAGAAGTAGCTCAGCCCACTGCTGTACTCCTCTTGGCCTTCTGATCTGCAAGGGCAATCTCCCTCCCTCCTCCTAGTCCTCCCTCCGTCTCTCTGCCCTGGTTTTAGTGTCATAAAGTATTGTCATCACAAAGCAAGCAACTGTTACGGTTTTGTTTCTTCCTGTGTCCCTAGGTTTTCATAACCATGTTCTACATGCAAGCAGCTTGCTTTATTACATTTGGAAATTTGTATTCTGTACTGAGGGAATCGCAGCTAATTGTTAGTGCAAGGACTGCACTGCATCGAGTCTCCCTTGAGACAGGTTAGTTGTAGGGTCCCCGCAGCAGTTAGCAAAAAAAGAAGGTGCATAGCAATGTTGCTATTTTTTATTGTGGAGGTAAGCCTGTCTTCCTGTTAGTCATCAGATACATCCTTTTCTACATGTGCTTTTCAGGTATAACATGTAACAATGTTTTATATTAATCAGTATAGTAAGAGAAGGAGGTGTTTTTCTTGACTTCTTGAAACTGTAAATTAAAATCTGTTCTATTTCAATTGCCTTTTAAACCAGCTTTAAGGAATACTGTGCATGTATTAATATTTAGGAGGCTACATTTGCTCTAAGATAGAAAGGTGCAGTTGCTTGATTTGTGTGATATTATTTCAGGAAATAAGTAATCAGTCACTGTAATTGGTAGCTGTAATCATATCACACAATATGGATTTAATGTATATAATTCAAAGGCAATATTTATGCATTCCTTTTTAAAAGGAGTCTTTTGTTACATGAAAGGGAAGATGTTGAATTCAATGGCAGTCAATAAACAAAACCTAGTGCTCTGGAGATATTCAGTGAGATAGTTAGAGCACTAATATAAATCCCCAAATTTCTTATCCTGATCCTTCCTTACAAAACACAGCTAGAGCTTTATTTTGAATGGTAACACCAAAAAAGAAGAATAGAGAAGGGAACTAGGAATGATTCAAAATAGAAATTAAATCCAGTTAGTGACAGAGAGCATAGAAAATCCTTCCATTAGTATTTTGTCCAATGCTTTTCTTGTTTGATTTGCTTTTTTCAATGGTTCCTACTGGTTGTTTTGCTAGTCTCTTGTGCAACATTAGTGTTGTAGTAGAAGTTTGTTTTTATTTGCATGTGAAAAGCGAAAAATGAGCACAGAAAAATCACTACTCTCAAATGTTTAAAATTTGACATTGAACACACTGATCTTAAATGCTGTCCTTTTACACATTGAAGCCTGTACTTTCATTTTATGTTTGAGGGAACAAAATGAAACAAAAAGATCTAGTCTAAATTATTGCTCAGAAAACTATGCAAGCAACAGTCTCCGTTTGATCTGCAACAGAACTTAAAGAAGTAATGTCTGACCTCTGTCCCTAGCTGAAATCTCCCACGTAAAAAGGAGTTAAAAGTAGTTGAACCTCTACCGCTTTGAAAAAAATACATTAATTACTGTGATATACATTTCCGTTTTGCTGGCATTAGTTTCATTGGGAGCTCGGAGAAGCTCTGATATATTCTTGAAAGGTGATATTTTTATGATGTAAGCGACAACAATAACAACTCTTAATTAGTTTTGCAAGTTGTTTAAGAATAAAGGACTTGTGTGTGTTGGTGGGTGAGAAGCTCAACATGAGCCAGCAATGTGCACTTGCAGCCCAGAAAGCCAGCCCTATCCTGGGCTGCATCAAAAGAAGTGTGACCAGCAGTGCAAGGAAGGTGATCCTCTCCCTCCACTCTGCTCTCGTGAGACTTTACCTGGAATACTGCATTCAGTTTTGAAATCCTCAGCACCAGAAGGACATTGATCTGTTGGACTGAGTCCAGAGGAGAGCCACGAAGATGATCAGAGGGGTGGAGCAGGCTGAGAGAGTTAGCATTGTTTAGCCAAGAGAAGAGAAGGGCCCAGGGGAGACCTTAAAGCAGCCTTATAGTACTTAAAGGGGGGTCTACTGGAAAGCTGGTCTCTTTATCCGACTGTGTTAGGATGAGGGGAAACAATTTTAAGGTGAAAGAAGGGAGATTTATATTAGATATTAGGAAGAATTTTTTTACTGTGAGGGTTGTGAGACACTGGAACAGGTTACCCAGGGGTCTTGGAATAGGTGATCTTTAAGATCCTTTCCAAAAAAACTCAAACCCCCAATTTCAATACCCTTGATCTGTGTTGTGCTGGGGCACTTCACTGTAAGAAGCAAATAATGTTCTGGAAGGGAATGGCATGATGATGAGATGACAGTTCAGAAATGGCATAATAATCCTGTTACTAATAGAGTATTTCATGCTACTGAGAGGGCAGAAACATTAGGAAACTACAGGAAAACAATTTTGATAAGCTGTGTAGAGAAATGTTTCACTTAAGTCATGGATGAAATTTAAATGCTGCATACTCTTTCATTTGTCTCCTTCTTCAAAAACCAGATGTTACCATTAATTGTCAATAAATGAAACTGTATCACAAGTAAGAAACAAGTTAAGGAGGTTCTATTAGCATTCTATGTAACTGTAACAACTGAAGTGTATGTTCTTTGAGGAACTTATTCTGTAAGTTTTCATGTGACTTTCTATTACATTCTAAAATGTTCATTCATAAGAAGCTTCTATTTAAGTTTGTAGCATGTACCACTTCTTCATTCCCCTCTTACTTTCCAGCAGAAACTAGAACTGGTTTTAATGCCTATAAATTCTTCCTGAAAGCAGTTTAATAGACATGAATGTGGGGCACAAACTATGAGCTTGCTGTAAAGGTAATGTATACTGTAGAAATATTACAAAGATTAGGAAACAATCTAACAAATGGCTTCAAAACTTAAAGAACCTCCACAGCACAATAAATAAAACTTGGAGTGTTCGACCTTTTTTAAGTTGGCTAAAATGTTTCAAACCAGAATAGTATTGTGTCAAGGAACTATTCAACTCTGGATGTATACAATAAAAGCCAAATATAAAAAGTTCATGTTCCATTAGAAGTTTTGGAGCCACATAAATCTACTGCACCAATCCGTTAAATTTTCCTCAGTTACCACAAGTATTCAGGAATTCAAGAAGCAGAATTATATAGACATTGGCATGGAATGTAACTACTAACATCGTGAAGTCTGCAGCCTCCTTTGGTTCAACAACCTAACGAATACCGGTGATGCAGACACTCATTTAACCTTACTTCCTTCAAAATACAAGAATATTATTCAGTATTTTTCGTGGACCAGGTCGAAGAATTTATGACTGAAAGAGTATATAAATGAGTGCAGTGACTTCCCCACAATTTAATTATACAGGACGAGATTCCATTGGTGTAGTTTGCTTAAGAAAGAGTTCTAAACTCCTGCATTTCTGAGGTGCAAAATAACTGCCGACCTGGTTGTTCTCTGATGCAGACGTAGATTACGAGATATGTTACTGAAAATAAGTGAATTAGCGCTGAATTAGTCAGAGGCTATTGCCTAGATTATCAAATGTTTTTGAAATATGCTAAACTGGAATGAAGTCTCCTAGGGCAGGTAGTTCTTACTACATTATAATTGAATTTTTCATCGAAAAATACACTTGGTGTCATTTTTGTTTTTATTTAGAATACGAATTCTTCTTATATGATAGAGTTTGTTTGGCACACAAAATTACTCAGTGTCACAGCAACATTACTTTCTTGGTTGGCTTGTAAAGTAAGTTCATAAGGACTGCATGTTCGATATATTAAGTGATAAACATAAGGTTTTAATTAAGCCATATCATACAACAATAGGTAAATGAATTGGCGTTGGGGTTTTCTGCCAGAATGTGGCATCGTAATGAATGAAATAAATTATTGGATTTTTGGGTTATAGTAGTCAATGTGTAGTTCAGCATGCTAAATATCTCCTTATTCATTGGTGTATAGCAAATTTATTTAAATGTTTAATTGAAAATGTTAAAATTTCACAATTAAAAGTCTAAAACCAAATTATAATAGCACTGTATCCTTTATCTAGAACTTATCTTCTAGATTATGCAAGTCACAAATAAGCATGGAGCCTGATAACTTCCAAAACATCTGTAAAGAAACATGTTCACGTTCAGACATTGTTGATCTTCACTGAAAGATGTCTGCCTTCATCCTACTCCATCTCCCTTCTACTCCATGCAGACATAGTTGCCGTACCTCTTATAAGGTAGGAGGAGGCATAGCGTATGTAACAGCTTCTGTCGTATATAGGCCACCAGAATGCTAGGGACAAACCTGAATAAGGCTTTTGCAGTTTGGTTTTTATTTTTTCCTTTTTTAAAGGAAGTAGTTATTCTGATTCACCATGTACCATATGCTGTCTATGTTTATTTATTTTATTCTTGCTTTTTCTGTACGAATCTATTTTTGGCCACTGCCCTAGGTTACAGGGCTAGATGGACTTAGTTCCAGTGTGGCTGTGGCTCTTCTCTGTGGAACCTTATAATCAGTGGGATTGCAGCCGGGTTTCTAGTGCTGCAATTCTCCCGTGTGCCGTGCTGTTACTAACTACACAGTGTGAGGCAGGCAAAGCAGTAATGTAAGTATTTTTGGAGATCACATCTAAACCTACTGTACCTCTCTGCACTCCCTTTGATGTCTGTCATATTTTTTTCCTGGTTTTACGTTCCCCCAAGTCATATACTTGTTATTCTCAGCAACAGCAGTATTCCACCAGATTTGTGATATTAAATCTTTGGTAATAGCCAGCAGCTGGAATCATACTAGATATCACTCCTTGATGGTGTAAAAACATTAAACATATTTTATAGGTACAGAATTCAACATGAAGTTTTAAACTGTAGCTTCAACAGGAGGGGTTTAAAATATTCTGTTTCTCTACTATGGAAGAGTTGCCTGTGCTTTTTCCTCTCGAAAGGAAACATTATTGCTGTTATTTATTTGTTTTACAGTAATTAGCCTAGAGCTGTATTGGTATGTATTTCCAAGTGCCTGTGTCAAGGTGATGCTATCATCTCAGGTGTTTCCTGAGCTTTCTGAACCTGGCATCATTCCTGATGAGGCTGGTCCCAGGAGATGGGGCTGGACACCTAGATTTCTGCCTTTTATTTGCATCCACCAATACCCATTATTCTTGCAAAATAGAATCGGCATATGGGGACCTAGCTGTGAGGACAGGTGTTAGTGTGATCAGCCTGCAAATAAGATGTGCTTGCTTCTGTTGAGCATCTATTTTGATGATACTGTGAGCCAGGAAGCTAATGCAGGAAAGGAGATGCAGAGTGATGTGTAGGCAGGTTATGCCTGCCTCTGCACCATCCTGTGGGATACCTGTGGAGCACAGTGGTTCGATCCTAGGCAAGGATTGCAAAGCTGGACCTTGAGATCACAGGTGTGCAGGTCCCTGTTGCAAAATCTATTTCTGAGAGGACAGGCATGTAAGTCACTGCTGTCTATAACCAGCCACGGGCAGCTGCAAACAACTCATTTTGCTTTTTACTTCTCCTTCAGAGGAGTCATTATGCCGCTGCCAGGCCTGATGATCCCACGTTAAGACAGATGAAGTACATTGGATACTTCTTTATAATTCTCTGCACTAGCTCTAGGAAATTCTACTAGGATTATCAAATTTTTGTGTGTATATTTTAATTAATGTGATTTTAAGAGTGACGTACCTGGTTTTGTACATGCATTCAAGCACCAGAAACATAGTAATTTAATTCTAGGAGTGTTGTGGTTTTAGCTCAAAACATGACTGAAGAATGATACTGATGTAGCACTGACAGTACCTATGATTTTTGTTTTTATTTCTTTTTAACTAGAGCTTCTTGTTAAAACTCAGACCATAAGGGAGAGTAGAGAGGTGAAATACGTATTGTTCAGTTCTTAATCACTGATTCATATAACGCTTTCTGACACAGATCTTCAGCTAAAAACATAAAACAGGGATAAAATGACTAAGGTGGAATTTTGGTTATCATTTCTTTTTTGTTCCTACACACAGAAATAGAAACAAGTGCTATGCAGTATAATATATAATCCTAAAATATATTCTCTTTCATTA
Source organism: Neomorphus geoffroyi (assembly GCA_033558235.1). NCBI lineage: Eukaryota > Metazoa > Chordata > Aves > Cuculiformes > Neomorphidae > Neomorphus > Neomorphus geoffroyi. The sequence goes on from JAUMJM010000005.1 coordinate 16,246,337, forward strand.
GTATGAAATATTCTGTCTTAAACTGGCAAACACAATTGGAATAACAGTAGGTGTATATAACATATAACAATATGTGAGGACGTGACTTAAGCAATAAAAAAGGAAGTCAAGGAAGTCATTAGCTCACAGAAAAAGCAACAGCACAGTTATTATTATGAAACTAATAGAAATCAATGTTTGCCTTTTATAAATATGAAAAATCAATTTTTGTTTTTTGTACATAGAGGAATCAAAGTACATGAGTCCTTTGGATAAGTCAAAGGCCTTCTGACTCTGGGATTTTATTGATAATGGTGATTATCAAGCAGATGCAACGAACTGATGAGACTCAGGAATACGTTATTTCTGATAAAAAGACAGATTTATTTTATTGAATCTGGAATGTTTTTCTGGTTTGCTTGTGGTTTGACAAGGCTGCTGTGTTTGTGAAAGAAACCATTATTACTGGTAGTGATCACATTCATTTCAAATGGCTGAAGCAATGCAATTCAGTGAGCAAAATTTGCAAATCAATGCTATAAAAATGATTTGTTGTGCTTGAGTTGAACAGCTGATGTGTCTGTTGCCTATAAAACTGAGATATAGCACATAGTGCAATGATATGTAAGCGGATGTATAGTAAGTACAGATAGTTATTCTCTTTTTGCCTATATTTCTTTTTAGCACCCATCAAAGATGCATCTGTGTTTTACGTAATAAAGACAGTGCTTTCAAGGATATGGTTTTATTAATGATTTGCTATTTCAGACAGAACAGATTTAACTCAAGCTAAAGCAACAGATTAAAATAACACTTCAATAGTAGTTACTACTAGACAGTAGTGACATAACTAATTTTACATATTTTAGAAGTGAATGTAGGTGTAAAATTGATGCCCTGAATTATTTTGTGTATTGGAGGACACTGAAATCAATTGTTTAACATTATTGTCATACCTTGACTTGGCCTTTGATTGAGATCTCCTGTTTTCACTTATAGTAGGGTTAGGTGCCTTCTTTCTTTTCTTATTTTCCTATTGAATTTCCTCTCCAATGGATAACCAGTGGCCTTTTCAGAGGAAGACTGGTAATTTTAAAAAGTTTTAGCTTTTTATTGAAGACCCTGCAATGGTTCAGATTTTGCTTTACTAAGTGCCAGATAGGATCTTTTTCACTTCTGTCTATATAGAAGAAAGTTTCAGTGTTTGCTTTTGTTCTTGAAAAGCAGCTGTCTACCTCATGACATTTGTAATGGTTTGTTTATTTGATATGCAAACTACTAAATTTGAAGATTTGAAGAAGCAAGAAGAAACACTTCTTTTAAAATTAAAAATTAAAATCTGTTCAAAGCAGTTCTTTCTGTTTGAGCTATTATTCAGACCTCTATAAATCTATAAATTTATGGTTTTTCAAAGAATCTATTTTTGTCATCAACTATGGCTGTCAGTGAACCGGATATCCTTCAGAATCCAAAACTAAATTAATTCTTTATTTCTCCAGAGTGCTTTGCAAACATGAACTGGTCAGTTCTAGCAGTGGTGTTACTGCTTTCATAATTTAGAAAGTACTGTAAATATTATCCATGTAGTTTGAGACTCCAGACCTGGTGAGACACCAGATTAAAGAGCTGTCGCACTGGAGCTGCTGGAGAAGTGGGAGGTCTCCATGTGGCCCCCAGTGCTGTGCTGTGCTCTTCTGTATTGAGCAGCTGTAAAAGCTTTTTCAAAAATTCAGTTTGGCAAAAATATTGCATTACTCCCTTTGAATAGACTGGAGATGCTTGTAGGGTGGACAATTCCATTTAAACTATAATTCTAGCTCAGTCTTACTTCTCAAATTTAATATACCACTGAAAATGGTTGCATTTTTAATTAAGAATTAAGAAATAGGTAATATAAATAATGGTTGCACCAGTATGTTTCTTAATAGTTCATGTGGTTTTGGTCATAGCAACAGTGAAGTTTCCTATGTATTTTTCTGTGTAGAGCTCTTCAATACAATAAGAGGAGTAGTATGTTTATAATAGTTCTGATTCTACCTGCACCACCTTCAATGAGTAAGCAAGGCAGTACTTTATTGACTTGATGGTATGCAAATTTCTGCAGTGTATTTAAATATGTCATTTATAAGCAATTTTTAGGAATTCTGTGAACAAATGTTGAAATTTTAAAAATCACATTTAGGATATTTCATTTAAAATTTCACACTCTAGCTTATTAATATCTTGTAAAAAGATCTTGATAAAAAGATGAACAGATCCTTAATAAGAAAAGTGTTATAGAGAACTCCATTATTTGGCGCTGATGCTGAGACTTCATAGCACAGTTATATTAAGGAGATGTCTGAATAAGCATACACTGAATTTCACAGTTGCTGTTTCGTGCATGATAAGTATTTCAAATCTAATTTTATCATTCTTCTTCGTAGCTCCTAGGGAGACATTTTGCCTCAGGTAGCTTGATTCAGCACCAGGGTATTTTAGGACCCCAAATCTGTAGTCTAGTGGTCATCCTTAGGATGTCAACTCAGTCAGGTGTTCAAGCTGTACCTAAACACAGATAGGGATAAGCTTGAGTTTGTCTCCATGCTAGTGGAATTAAGCTCATTGCATAGTTTGTGAAAGGATGGAACGTGAATAAAGAAATGTGAATAGAAAAAATACCAGTGATCAATTAAACTACGATCTTGTGACTTGAATTTCTGTTTAGTTAGTAACATGCATTTAAAGATGTTGCAGCTGCAATAGGCAGAATTGACTTCTAAAGCCTAAACCAGTTGGCCTCATGTAGTCATTGCTCAGTCAGAGAAACTGGTACCAAATATCATCTTATAGCAGGGCCATGCCTGATAAGGAAAATTTCTTGCCCAGGTCACAGTTATCATTCCTTCACAGTGTCCTTTGCTCATGTTTCACATTTAGTTCACCTTACATTTTCTGTGTTCTCTTCAGATGTGTTCAATCCTGGTCCTTCAGCCATGTCTTATGACATTCCTGTAAACCAAAAAGTTTAAAACTCTAACAGTTTCAAGCAATGGAAATGAGGAGAGACCAAATAATTTTCTGTAAAGAACTTCATATAATTTTATATTTTTGTCATGTGTTTGGTTCAAATCTCCTGTGCCTTGGAGTACTGTACATGTCAAACTACAGCTTACTTCAGTAGATGTAACCAACTGCTAAAAATCAATCATTAGAGTTTGCAACTAAAGTTAGAACACTATAATGTGTTTATTAGTCGGTATTTTTACCCTTCAGATGTAAGAAATATCAGATCTCTTGAGTATTAGTGTATCAAGCTACTACTCTGCTGTTTGACTGTGCTACGCTGCTGTGAAATGTCAGCATGACTAACATGAGGAGCAGCAGTGTAACCGGGGTGGGTCAGATGGCTGCAGTAGGTTAGGTGTGGTGTGGGACTTCTTGTCACAAAACATTTTTTGTAGCTCTTTTTTATTTTTGTGCTGCATTCTCTGTGCAATCTTCTTTGTAGAACAGTAGGCGTGTCGGCATTTAGGGCCTAAGGGATATCAGGAGGCACATTTACTGCATGGAGGTGCGAGCGCTGTGTGCCTCTTCCACTCGTTTATTGGTGGGACTGTGAGGAGCCTCCCTGTTTTAATCTTGACATTTCTCAACTATCCCCTTCTTACTGAAGCGCTCCCTTCTACGTCCAGATCTGGTGTTCAGCACGCACGGTGCAAACCCATATGTCTGATTGTGTCATTTTCATACCACCAGACACATTTATGAAAAACATAACCAGAAGAGATTCTGAGATATGAAAGCATAAAGTGCTTTTCTTGTGTGTTTTTCTTCTTTTTTTGATATTTCTCTAAGATTGCTGGTTAGATTTTAATATTTTTTTAAAACTCCAGCTTTACAGACCACGTAATGGATTAAAGGAATCATTTTTGGATCTTTTAAGAGAAACAAAACCTGACAATTTCTTTTGTAACTAAACCATTAAAGTGGTTTGCTTAGCAATTCATGTAAATGATGGAAATGCAAAAGAGAGAACATTTTATTCATGCTGGCAAAAAGAGTGGTAATTTTATAGTTTTCCTATTCTTGAGTCCCGCAGCCTGGGGCAGTGCAACACACATTTTGTCCTAATGTGTATCAAAGGAAAACTAGTTACATGTCTGCTTAAATGGCAGTTCAAAAATTCAAAAGTTCTTTTACATTTGTAATAGTTTCAGGTACTGCCCTTTTTATAGATTTGGGAAGTGGTGGGCTGGAAGTTGTTATCACAACCCAGTAATGAAGACTACAGGCAAAAATCTGAGGGAAAGCGTGCAAGTGAGAAAAATTAAAACAGAAGTTAAAAATGGTCCTTGTTTCTGCTATTCCCTATGTGCTGAAGAAGCTTCAAATAGACTTTTCTCTTGGGATTTAGGCCAAAATAGACAATCTGAAGTTGAGGTTGTCACCACTAACCTACACTTTTCTTGCTTAGCTCAGGTGATGTTTACAGTCTTAAAGCTGTTTAAACACGTCCATCTTCTCTACAGATTTTTAAATGTGCAGGAGAAATCAGTACAGAAGGTAATGCTTCAATAGTAACTCATTATGTAGCTGTGCTTTCATGTAATTCTCTTTTAGAGCAAAGTGATTTTACCTTTGCTTTGTGCTTGTATTACACCTTAATATCTTTCATTCCTGTAATGTGCTCTATCAAGCTTCGGAAGCATTAGGTTGCCTGACATGTTGTTCCTACCTTCTTTTTGACATATTATCCCATGAGGCAAATGAGCAGTCTACACTGGCATATTCCCTATCGACATAATTCATTCACAACTTAAATCCCTTCAGAGGCTGTTCTGTACAGAAGCAGTTAGATGGAGCAGGTGTGCCAAAGGGCTAAGTGAAGTCTTGAAGGCAGAGTGATGACTGGAAAGGTTAAGGTACAAGAATTAGCTTTGTTTCTAATTGTAGTCAATTGTAAGCGTTGCTACCAGGAACAGGACATGCCCTGAAGTAACATGCAGTCAAGCAGACCCAGCAATTCCACAAAACTGGCAGTAACCAAACTCTCCACCAAGCTGGAGAAGTTCCACGAGCTCTATCTTAACAGTCCCTTGCACAGATGACTTGTATCTGTGTGACAGGATCCTAGGGGTGAGAAGGGAAATTTCCTGGGATGTTTTGTGACATCCTCGTCCAGGTTAGAGACCCTTCTTTACCATCTTCTGTGCACCAAAGCCCACTCTCCGCTATTTTATAGATGTAATATGGGACAAAATCCAGTCTATCCATGTGCGTAACAATACAAAAGTAGGAAAAGAAAAGGTTAGTGGTTCAACATACACACTACTTGAAATATACAGCCTTCTGCTTTCTATCTTTATTCTCCAGCCTCTCCCCACATCTTGCGTTTTGCTGTCACGCACCTGCAGCATTATTGCAGGGCTGCTTATCAGTGGTGTTGGGGGCCAGGCAGTGACTTTCCTTGCCTCCTGGTTCTGCTGACCCAAAGCAGAGCTGCATCTGTTCGATGGCAGCTTACACACCGATACCAGCTACAGCGTTGCTTGCTCCAAACACACATCCAAATTCTCAGCTGTGAAGTTTCATCCAAACAATTCTTTGCAGTTCCCTGATGCCCTTCTTTTTGGAGTTAAGCCATCAGACTCTGCTGTGGATTGTCAGCAACCCAGCGGTACTGTAATGCTCCTTTTAGAAAGCCAGTTTTGGCTGACAAAATAGGCAAAATTTTAAGGTCAGCTTGGGGAAGAATTATTTTAACACACATAAATATATCCAGATTTAAAAAAAAAAAAAAAGGGCAAGCTGATTTGGGTGTAGTTACCTAGCTTTGATGAGTTTTTGTTACATAATTTTGTCATACACAGATCTCCCAGCATCAAATCCCTCTGAACTGAGCTCTGTAAGAAGACAGCATAGGTACTAAAGCTATATAGAGAATGATTCTCTTTTCCCTCCCTCCGTCCATCTGGAACAAAACTGTGGCAGACTGGAGAGGTACACGTTACATATTTTCTGTCACCATGATTGGGGTGGATTTATTCAGAATCCCTGAGAGGCTGCAGGACAAGCACATTCTGATTTTGCTTTTTGATTCTGTCAGAGAAGCATTTCCTTCTCATATCCCAAAATATGAATTTAAGTTTGCTTGTGCCCTAGGGCATGCAGCAATCACTTTAAGGTCAATAGCAACTATTCTATGAGTTAAAATGTCACCATTGCTAAGTATTGTATCTCACTACCTTTGAGGTGTGGAACCTGAGGGTTTCCAGATACTAAGTGGATCACAGCACTAAATTTAGCTCTTAAATGCATTCAATATCATGATGGTTTAAAAAGCAAAAGTGTCTGGGGTCCTGCTTAAAGACCTTTTACTGCTGATAATTTAGACACCTTTCCGAAGGATAAGAATCACACTTCTAATACTTTGAATTTACAATTCCTAGTACATTCTTGACATATTTTTCCTCACAAGAAGATTTATGCATGCCAGCTCATACAATTGCAAGCTATAAATATTTTGGTTAATACTTGTGTAAAATGACATATATAACCAGCATTTGTTCCTCACTTATGAATTTGATATGGGTATATGACTTAATTGTAGTGATCATTGAATTTCATTTTTTTACCTCACAGTTTTCTATTCCTTGATTTTTAGAGTGGAGTTGACTTACACCCAAGGCAATGAGAAGGTTAATAAAATACAAAAGGAGTATATTTTCCATCATTAAACTATCGGTGAACCATGAAGCAATGAGTCAAATATTTGTATTACAGCTTAATATAGTGTTATTTATTGCGCACATGTTTATAACAGGAATCTTGTAATCCCAGTGAGTTCGCTGAACAAAAAAATAACTGTGACTCAGAATTATTTATCAGTTACTTTAAATTTGGGGATTGTACAGTCTCTTAAGTGACAATTACAACAATGTATTTAGAAACTGCCATTGCAAATCTAGGATTTGCCTATATGTGTTACTGGCACTGTGTTATCTTAGTACCCTGAGCAGAATATATCAGTATTCCCTAGTAATTACGCTACATTAAAGTCCTGAGTCATATTCCTGAACAGTCCATAAGTCAATATACTTCGAATCAGTAGTAGTCAAACATGTTAATGTAGCTTTTAATAGTACTTTATTTTGTGATAAGTATTTTTTATGCTACTTCAGGTTATATATTGCATCATGTTACATAATAACTAGATACCTCACATTCATTCTTCTAGACTTTTACAAGATACAGCCTGCGTTATTTATTTTTAATCCAACATGGATACGAAGTCCAAGCAGTGCCATCTGCACGTACCCATCAATGCAGAAAAGTATTGCACTAGTAAAAATTCTGGTAGTACACAACTTCTAACTTTGTTTTGAGGCTGTATTTCATATTTTAATCTTTTTCTAAGGCAATTAATTCTGACAACAGCATTTTGCAGTGGTGGAAAGTAATTTTAGCAGTATGCTGACACCCTACTGTCCTACTATTTCCTTCAGGCATACAGCATTTTGCCATGCAGTGACAGAGCTGCTCTTAGGGTGTGGTAGGTGATAAGGGTTAAACTCCCTAAAATCTCATTTTTCCATCTTCTCCTTTATGTGTTTTGTTTAAGCATCCAGCCACTATATCCAAATTGTTTCCTACACATTGTTTCTCAAACTGACTTTCAGACTCTTCACCACTTCCTCAGCAGAAGCTTCTGGTTTGGAAAAATGAGCTGAGATACAGACCAGCTGCATACAGTAGAGTAGTCATTGTGAGCCCATTAAACATTTGGTGGCAGGTGTGGGAAGCAGACTGCAGTGGAAAGTGCAGCTACTTGTTGACTGTTGCAGAACTTTCATATGAGGGAATGTAATTCCTCTAATAGTGCATTTCACTCTTCCTATCCCTGCAATATAGTGAGCTGTGAGACCAGCAAGAGCTGGTTTGATCATGGAAACAGAGCTTGCTGTCCTGCTCCAGACTGGGCAATGATAATTAGTTCGGCATCAGAAAATCCAGAGTAAGCAGAGTTACCATCCGCTGACAACAAGTTGCAAGGCTGAACTGGCGGATTCAGTGCTATTACTATCGTAATGGAAATTCTTTTGGGCTCAAAATGATCTTTGTCTCTTGAAACTGAAAAGGAAATAACTAAGAATTATTTACTATTTCAGCAGGAACGAGTTGGTTTGGAGACACTGAATAAAATTATATTGCCAGAAGAAATATTGCAAAACTAAACCAAATCCTCGCTCAGCAAATATCGCTGCTGCTGTTGCACACCACTGATGTTCAAGTTTGCCACTTGCTTCTTCCAGGTGACCTGCTGACGCACAGTAGCAAAGCAAGGCAGATGCATGTGTCTCCTTACTATAGCATGAGCACATTGCATGGCACCTCCTCTGTCACCATCTGAACAAGAGGGAAGTCTTTGCTTTGCTTCCTCACTGTGTTAAGACAAAGTTTAATTTCTTAAAAAATACAAGGTGAGAGAACAGGTCAGTTATTATTCCATGAAATTTTAAATAGATGTGCAATGCTATACAAACACTAAGATTAGTCCTAGTCCCTACAGAGAGGAACAGTTGCTGCTGGCTTGTTCTTATAACATTCAATAATTTCCACCTGATTATTGGACTGAGGTGCAGCATGTAAGCAGCTTCCTTTGTACTTGAACTTTTGATCTTGAATACAAAAAAATGTATTTTTGAGTAGAATCACTACTTTTGATGAGTTCTCATTAGTATGTTTGCAGTGGGGTATAGTCCAAGTATCCAGTTGCTGAATTTTTTCCAGGTGTGCTTTAATATTTTCACTACACTTAAATCAACATGAAGAGATACTGTTCTGTAAACATTTTTATTTGTTTCCTTTGTGAGCATTTTTACTTTTAACTGCATTAGATGTCTCTGACAAAGTGTTTTCTTTCAGAATCTAGACTTTTTGGTTGACTTTATTGCTTTGTTTTTTAAAAAATAGCTACAACAAACACCACCACACACTAGATTTCAAAGACAGATTTGCTGGGGACAGAATGTTTTTGTCATGCTCCTTTTCATAGGTTGTGATTGATTAACAATTTGTCACACTGTACCTTCTTTTACCACATACATGCCCCAGAAACAAACTAGCTACCTTGCAGTAGAGTACCTTTGTTCCCTGGCGCAGGGTGTAGAAAAGTGTTTGGACACTATGATGCGACATAAGGTGTGGAATGCCGAGGCTATAAAGAATGTTGGTTTTACTTCTCTTATTTTTTAATGCTGTAAATCGCTGGTTTCCTTTTCTTTCTGCTGGAAGAAAGTCTGAAGGAGCTCCTGGGTCTTTTGCGCTCTGTATGTTCTGTGTTTCCTTTCCCTAGGAACTGCTCTATGCCTGCAGTATTTGGGAGCCTTCCTCTGGGCATTGTTAGAGTCTTCTGCATTCCTGGAATGGTACTGAGTCCCTGTGTGAAATGGCATTAAAGTTCTACATGGTACCTACATGTGGCAACACTGTGTTTTGTTGATGTCCTTTGTTTTCTTGCTTCAGAGCTGTGCTTTCCCCACGTGATGAAGAGCATCTCCCATTAGATTTTTTGTCTTCTTTTAAATGACCAAAGAAACATCTGTGTTCCCTCTGATTTCTGGCAGCTGGAATTCTGTGCTGGTTTTCTTTTTACGCTTAGGTTGAAAAAATCCAGGATGCCTTTCCTTATCTAGGGCACTAGTGTCCACTTATGCTGATAAACTAGGCAAAGACGAGACATTTTCAAGACACAATGACATCTTAAAGCTTCTGAATGTATAGTGATGTAATTCTTGGGCAGCAGAGTTAGAAAATCTGGCCAGCAGAGCCAGTGTTGCAGATACAATGGCACTGTCATACTGGTGTTAGAGCTGTTTGTGCCGACAGACACCTACACAGACTGCCACAGTGGAGAAGTGTCAATCAAAGGCTCGCATAACTCCAAGGATTGCTATTAGTTTACCTGCAGAAGGTCAAGGTTCGGCTGTCAGGAATGAGACAAGACTAGAATATGTGTATGCCCTGGACTGCGCTTGTAGAAGATGCTTTATAGTGTAAACTATGTCTGATATATTTTTGGGAAGAAATCTCTCCCAAGATAATTCCTCAAATAGTTCTCAGCCTAGATTTCTCTCTTTAGATGTCCTTGGTTGCTTTATAATCTTTCTTTTGGGGGACTGTTTGATACCATCCCCCAGGCTGCTTGTGTTCCTATCCCACTGATGGCAGCTGTTGTTCAAAGGACATTTGTAGCAGCTATTTAATTCTGTGTGGGGAGCAGAAGCCTTTGAAATGGATGCAGTTGTGGTAAACTGTCAGAGAGGAGCATTAAAGAAACAGTTTTCCTGTATTTAGAATATTGTTAGCATTTTATTTAATTTAAACAGTTGGGAAGTCATGTTTTACTTACTTGAATGCTTCTTAATGTGATGGGTCTTGCAGCGAAGCTGTGAAGGGAGTGGAAATATTTCATGCTAACCCAGCTTCCTTGAGCAATACCAAATTCTGTGAAAAGGAGGTGATTTGAGGGGATTAAGCTATGCTCATACATCCTAGAATTATTAGAGAACAGCAGCAAGCAATTGCTATTTCTGCTAGACAGGTCCGCCTGCACAGTTTTGCAGGAGAAAGTCGTCATGGTTTGGAGGGCATTCAGTGGTTTTGAAAACTGCAGATAAAATTAGGAGAGAGGAAGGAAGGAGTCCCAGGATTTTCAGCGGTGGATGATTTTGCTAGAATGAAGAGTTAACTTATTATAAAAAGACTGGACAGTTTCATAAATGTAGCTGCATATTCTATGGATCCTGTAAAGGAGTATTCAGAGTCTGATATCCTAGGGTCCTCAGCTATTACTTATGACTCAGAATGGACTGAAAGGCAAATTCTTATTTTACTGTTAAAAATAATTTTCTAATAACTAAAAAAAAAAGTTTCAAAAAACCTCCCCTGTCATTTTGTTGATTCATTACCAATCCTGCAGATAAAAATTAGGGAATCTTTATTTCCTTTCCTGGTTCTCTTTTTTTGTGCTTCATGGAGAACTCAGGCTCACAGAGGAAGTGGTGACTGCATTTCTTGTTCTTTCAGGGAGAAATTTTGAACAAGCTTCCTGATCAGAATTTTATGAAAGTATTATGGCTCGGTTTACTTGAGCCTGGAGTAATGGATGACAGTGGCTTTAAAGAGAAAACCTGGAGCATTTCTGCCAGCTTGTGATTGAGGAAGGACAGAGCATTCTAAAAGCACTAGAGGGCCAATGCCAATTATCTATGTCTCTTCATCTGTTTATCTGCAAAGATGTTAAACCTGGACACTTACTGTGAAAGAGCAAAACAGGAAAACCTTGTGTGTGAAAACTGGAGAGGAAGACAGGGAGGGTTTCGTTACATGATCATACCTGTAGAGCATCACGTGAACTCAAATCTGTCATCCCAAATGGCTTAGTTACTATCACATCTAATTTCAGATGAAAGCCAGTGTGAGCAAAGTGTGTTATTTTTTTCTGTGATAATGATGCAAAGCATCCTTATCGTGTCTTGCACACCAGGAAATAGTGGGGATAATGCCCAGGTTTGCCCCAGACTTTGGGTATCTGGTTGGCCTGCTTAACTCATGAGTTCAATTCTCCTGTCCCCTCAGTACACAGTGGGATGGAGGCTAGAGGGGTCAACAGAAAGTCACTTAATTAGGCTGAGTTTGGTTTCTGTAGCCCCCTGGTTGTGTCAGGACATTGAGGCACCCACAGTCAGCCAGCTTGTCTTTTTCACTGTCCATTTCGATAATAATGCTCTTGAAAGGGTTGTTGATTCTTTTGTCAATTTTAAACTATAATTGTGTTTTATTTAATCAAGATTAAAAATTTGATTTTTGACAGGAAAAAAGTCGATTTCTTCTAGAAAAGATTTTGCATTAATTATGTTTATTTTCCAAAAATAGTTTAAAAAAGTCTTGTAAACTTTCAAATATATACTTTTTCTTTTATTCAGCCATTTAGTTGCAGTAAGTTACACATACAAAACAGATGATACACTCTTGGCTTCTAGTGCTTCATCTTTGACACTCTTGTTCCACTTTGTATACTGGGAATAAAAAGCAGTCAGTCCTTTGTGTGCCATTTGTTTTGACAGGGTCAAAAGCTCCCGAATACCTGAAGCCATGCCTTGCCATTTCTCCATCACCACTCTTGGTAGTGGCACCATCTAGCTGACTGTATGGCTCTACAGGGGTGCTGCTCTTATTTCTCATATGTTGATGCTTAACAATTCATACTTCTGGGAAACTAATATAAATCTTGCAAGAAAACTGGTGTTAAAATAGCAAGAGCTACATTGTCTTCTAATTGATTATCATAGTCCCATTTCAGAATATCTCCTTATAATAACAACTCAGTATTGTCATCTTTACAACATCGTCTTCTTGATATAAACATTTAAGTGTCTTGTGAAATATGGGGCACATTTTAAACATTATCCTTTAAAGGCTTTTAAATGATAAATCCTTTAACAGTGGATTTAGCATAATCGCAGTTTGATAGATATTTATGATATAAAAGATCTATCCCATCTGCTCTTCGCCTTTGTCGCAGTAGGGTTGTTCTTTGTTATTTGATATTTGTTAGATGGATTGTGTTCATTTGGATATTTAAACTCAGTTTTCCTTCCCAGAGTTTGGCAGCTGTGAATGACTTAAATATATTTAGTATACAAAATTTAAATAAAATAGGGATGGCAGCTGTCCAATACAGCAGTGTAGCTTAGCATAATGAGTACTAATAAAGAAGACAACAAGTCTATTAGCTAACATTAATTCTTAGACAATGGGTGCAATTAAATGTAGCACAATAAAGAGGAATTTAATGATTGAAAAGACATTAGTCTGGCTAGTTTAGAAATCTGGTTTTACTTTTAGAAATGTAAACTTTTTTATTTTTAGTCTTGTCTGTTTCTACCTCCTTAAGTACCTCCTTTTCTACGTGCACATTTGGATATGGAATTTTGGATTTGGTCCTCTCCTCCTCAACCTTTGTGATTCTTTTTTTTTTAATGAATGAATTGATGAACATTTTCAACTTATTATTCTGTGCATTTCCTCCAGAATTGCTCCCATTCAGCAGCGTGGAGGAACTTCAAACTGCGTACAATGTGTAGTGTCAGCGAAGTCATATGAATTAAGAACGCAGTTCTGTGAATACGGCAGCATATAACCAAAATCTCGAATTCTTAATAGAAAGGTGTGCTACACATGCCTCTCTCTTTCAGCATGCTAGGTCTCTTTGGGACATGCACTGGGAAGAGTGTCATCAAAATCTCCTACTCTTGAGTGTGCGTTCCAAGAGGCTTTCTCCAAATATTTTTATTTTGTATTTACTGTATGTAAAACAGGCTTTCTATGCTTGTGTGTTATCACCATTATTATTTTTTACATCAGAGTAAGCATACTTTAATAAAATACTTGGGTGATATCAAGAACTTAAAAACTTAACTTTTGATTAGCTATTAATAGAGTGCACTGATACAGGATCCTCCTCAGGTCTGGGGAGGAGTTTCTTTTAGTAAGTTATCATTCATTTTTATTATATCCTCAGTCCCATTAAGTGCTTACACCAGCTTTCATTTTTCCACGAATTTAATTAATGTTGTTATCCCATCAGATTGCTTGTGAAATTGTTAATTAAAATTGGAATTAGCTTCATTGTCTATAATTTCCTGAAAAACTAATGCTGACTAGGAATAAGTGAAATCACTAAGCACTAAAACCAAATATATTGTTATATTTTTACTATCCTGAATAACCTATATGAATGTCCTGGACTCCCACTTTTTATTTTAAAACTTTTTGAGCAATGCAAAATATTTTTTTACATTTTTTCATTGGATATTTTTTGTGACGTGAGGGTAGGGAAAACCTAGAATTATGATGATACCGATTCTGAAATACTATAAAATTCATGAAAACTTCTACAGAAAAATGTAAAGGAGATAAATCCAAATGGTAACGACATTGTAAAATGTGATGAGTTTGATGATTGCTTTAAGATGGCAGCAGATTGGGGAACTTGAGTTTTTCACTATGTGAGGTTTGGGTTGTTTTGTCCCCTGAATTCAGTTTGTTTTAGAAATGATCTGGGGTAGTGTTCCTTCTTTTCAGCTCTCAGACTTATGTACCTCCTGGATCATAAAATCTCCTATCTTGAAAAGCTTCTCTCCATTAGACAGAATGCAGTGACTGTATCCCAGCTGTGGTTTGCACTTTCCTCTCATAAGATAACCAGGAATAATGGCCCATTTCTGGTGGTTTATTGACCTTGCAGGATTTAGTAAAATTGAAGCATGTTGTTGAATTTTGGCAGTGGTATGGCATACTCTGTCATATCAGGTTACTTCTTGCAAAGCTATGATGTGCACTGGTTTCCTTATTGAATAGGTACTGCATGCCTGCTTGAGCTGAGTTTTATTCAGAGAGTATTTCTCAGTTGGCTTGTAATTGATTGTAGAAATGTATCCTGATTTCATTATGTTACTATAAGTTGCAAAAAAAATTTTTTCATATCTAAATGCTTTACAGTCTTACGCTGGAACCCAGAGAACATTCACGGTGTCATAACTATACATTAGAGATTTAACAACAATGGGGTATAATATATATATTTTTATCATTAATATTTGCCCTGGTTTGGGCTTGGATAGAGTTAATTTTCTTATTAGTAGCTGTATAGAGCTGTGTTTTGGATTTAGTATAAGAATAACGTTGATAACACACTGATGTTTTAGTTATTGCTAAGTTACACGAAGTCAAGGACCCTTCAGTTTTCATGCCCTGCCAGCAAGAAGAGAAGTGCATAAGAAGCTAGGAGTAGGCACAGCCAGAACAGCTGACCCACACTGGCCAAAGGGATATTCCATACCATATGACGTTGTGGTCAGCATTTACACTGGGGGAGCTGGCCAGTGAGCTGGCCAGTGGGCAGCTATCACTGCTTGGAGACCGGCTGGGCATCAGTCAGCAGGTGGTGAGCAATTGTTTTTCATTTGCATCACTTGTTTTTCTTGGGTTTTATTTATCTCTCTTTTCTTATTTCACCCTTACTTTACCTTTCCAATTCTCTCCCCGATCCCAGCAAGGGGTAGGGTGGGGGTGGGGTTGTGAGCAAGCAGCTGTGTAGTTCTTAGTTGCCAGCTGGGGTTAAACTGCAACAATATTTTGACTTTGTGTAAAATAATAATGTAAATAATGAAGGATTGATTTTAAAGTTAAGGTAGTTCATTGGTTTTTCTAGGAATACTTCTTTCCCTATCCACATACAACAAGTTGTATTTTACATAGTTTTCTTTGAAAAATAGGTTTTTTTCTAAGATAGGCACACCAAAAGAGGCAATAAATGAATGCTAAGCTCTTCCATACAATGAGTATTAGTTTTATCTTGATATTGAATACCAAATAATGCAGGTCTTCTGACGTTACCACTGGTATGCTGCACATTTGCCTGTATGGTAGATGGTGAGTGGTCAAATTCGACCTATATTTTGAAAAATTAGATTATGATCTGTATCTAAGTTAAAATTTAAGTATCTGCATTAATACTATGACATGCACAGCCAATATGCAGTGTTTCTTAAAACTTTGAGCCTGAGCTCAGAACTGTTTAATCACAGTGCTTATGACCAGGCAAAACTAGCTCAAAATTAGTCAGTCTGTCATGTAGGCATCTCCTCCATGTTGATCAGTTTTTGCATTTCATTTTCCTCATGTTATAATAATGTCATAACACTCCTGTAATCACCATGCTTATGGGGGGAGATGAAGGGAAATTCTGTAACGTTTCCTCTGAGCACAGTTTGTAACACATAATATAAACCCATTCAGAAAGACAAGATCTCTGCAAAGGAGTTTGCTCTAGCACAACTAGCGGAGTTGTTACTGCATCATTTTAGCACTATATTCTAGTTGATTTCTCATGAGAGTAATTAGTATGAGTAAAAAAGTATGCTCATATGGCTTTCCTTCTTTTCAAAGCCAGCTATCCCTGCATGACATTTCTGTAGTGAAGTGGTATATTTAATGCTAGAAGTTACCCTGATAATTACTTTTTCCATGCCATTGCATTATAGGACATTCCCAAGTCTCCCAAAGCAAGGAGTTTTTCTACAGCTATCTTCAACAGACATTGTGGTGGTGTAATTTAAATGGTGGACAGCATACACTGGGAGATGTTTCAGAAGATTTTTGCAGAAGCAGCCAAGTAGGCACTAAGATACCAAAATAGCCCGTTTGAGATGACCAGTTTGCTTGTCAGCTTCCAAGGTTTATACATGTTAAGACTAGATATCTCATCATTTTGAACAGTCAGCCTTTTATCAGTCCCAAAAATAGGTAATACACATCTTCCAAAAATAACTGTGATGAAAGAACAGATAAATGCAACACCAGCGAGCTTCACAGCTGTTTAAATTTGGAGGCATGGGAATAAAAGAATGGGCATCAGAAATGTAAACATTAATCCATCACTGACCTGATCATGCTGTATAAGAAAGTTAAAGCCACCTTCTCTGAATATTAGCTGGGTTTATCAAGTCCAGACTATTGTAATCCCTGTTTGCCAAAGCATTGTGCACTGAGAAGTCATGCTAAATTGCTTGTCTCTGCTGACCTTCTGTCCTTTTTTCAGTTTATGATTTTCCATAAATCTTCCTCCTTGTTTTAGAAGTATTACTTTCATCTTGTATATAAAAACCTGAATCTGCAAGAGGCAATATTAACATGTATTTTCTCTGAATTTGCCCCTCTTACAAATAAATCCACCTAGTACCTGTCTTTCTCATCAGCTGTCACTTACTGGAATCAGTAATGAACATGGCAGAGCACCAATCTAGGAGAAGTCGTTAAAAGATTGTGATTGAGACGTCTTATCTTTTTCAGTCAATAGGCTGTAAAGAATCAAGTAAGATCCTTTATCAAGTTGAAATATGGTGCATATAAACACAATTTCTTTTGTCAACTACCAAATTTAAAGTAATCTCAGAGAATGAAACAGAATTTTTCTGACAAAATGTGTTTTCCATAACATCATGTTAAATTGCCTAATTAAATTCCTAACTTTTATTTCTCCGCTAATTAAATTCAATATAATTGTTTAAGATTTTGGGGTTTTTTTCTGTCTGGTTGTTCTGTTGCTTGGGATTGATGTGGTATTAACTGACATGCAGTCAGTCTTTTTGCTGTCTTCAGATATTGGCAGAGCATTAGAAACAGAATTTCCCCACCAATTCCCTTTTATATTGAAAATTAGCATGGTGGTTAGAGATTCCTCTTAGGCAGCTTTTTCACTTTTTCACTTTTGAGAAAAAGAATGCATTTTCAGGTCTTTTCTGCAGTAACAAAAAATTGTCAGTTGTTTGTAGAGATTTTCATGATGTATATTGTTGTGTACAGAACTTGGATACTGTAAAATAATGTCAAACATAGAAGATACGGTTCATGCCTCAAAGATTTTACAATATACATTACTTGTCAGTCACGGATATTCATACGTGCTGTGTATGTCACACCTGCAAATACAACTTTTCTCACCCACATAGTTATATTAGCCACCACAGGAGACAAAACGAGGACCAACAATGGAAGTTTCCTGTCCCTAAAATAAATGGTATAGTAAGCACTCTTTCAACAAACCTGGAATGATCCCCATTTCTTAGTGGCCTGAGAACGTTTTCTGAGTTTTTAGTATTTTTTAGTCTACTTTGTAGCTTAGTTTCCAGAGTTGTTAGCTGTATTCTGTGCCACTGCAGTCAGGACTGATACGGGTCCACACTTTATCCCTAGCCGCAAGTCAAAAGAGTCAGCAGCTCATTGGAAGCGTTTATACTTCATGCCTAGATGAAAACAGGCTCCTTACACGTTCATTATATGCTTAATTTGGTGCGACAGGTTGCATTCATTCAGTTGTGATTTTTGAGAAAAGGAGTTCTTTCAGTAATTGCCAGTAATTATATGTTTCTGTTGTACTATGGAGTTTGGTATGGGTACTTCATATGAGGATTGATCTAGCATACTTTGCAGAAACCAGTGGAAAATTTGAATCCAAAATGAATCCTGTATCAGTTTTAAGATATACCAATATACTGAGACTAATGTAAGAGCAGAATTCAATATCCAATAAGGAACAGACATGGTAATTAGCTTTGCAGGTGGAGAACTATTACCAGACCCAATATTGCACGCAATCTTCAAAACAGTTCTAATTTAATTGATAAAATGAAAATTTCTTAAAATAAAAGGCTGCAAAGCCATTAACAAAATACAGCATCCATATTAATTTCTGTTGCAATTAATCAGAACAATATCATAAGGTCAATTTTAAGGGATGCATTAATAATGGAACTGAGCCTTAGAAACTGTGTTGGAAGTCATCTTTACTTGCATTTCTTCTAGTAAGTCTGAGAACAGTAAGATTGGATCTAGCACCTTACCATCTCTCTGAGATTTTGTGTGTTTAGTTACTTTGAAACTTCTGCAAGGTTTGTATTAACACGGAAGGAAAAGGAAGCTAAAGGAAAGGCAGGGGCATAAGAATGAAACTGTGTCATGTTGAGGCACCAATGTGAATTTTGTGGTCTTTGTATCCTTGGTCTCTGCGTAAAGTTGAAGTTGGAGGAAAAATATATGATGAGAGTGACCATCAACGACTCTAAAAGACTGTGCAGGTTCCAAATGAAAAACAGAGAAACGTTTCCAACATTGAATATTATTTGTAAATTTTAGTTGAGGATTTTATTACCATATAAAAGTAGAGTTTCATTATGGTCACAAAAAACTTTCTGGAAGGTGGCTGTATTCACATTTCTGTCAAACTTAATCAATAATATTTTGGCACTTATGTGGTGTCTTTATGTCAGTTTCTCCTTATCTTTTTGAACATGAAGCAAATAATTTCTTGTTGACGTTCAGAGAAATTGTCAGGTATGTCATTCCACAAACTGTATCTCTAATCTTTAAAAAGAGAACGGTGTGGGCAGATGATTTCACCTAAATAGAGAGGTTTTTGGGAAATCAGGAGACTCCATGTGGGTGTAATGAACTCCGTTTATGCACCTGTGGACCTCAAGACTCAGGCAATTTAAGACATTAAATGCTTTATTTGTTTGAGTACTCCCATTAATTTTAGTAAGGGTATTCATGCTAATAAGCACTGAGTTCAGAAGCATTTGCAAGATCAGCCCCTACAGTATTTAAATGATTGCACAGTTTTGGCACCTTTGCCACTGAATTTACTTTTTTTTTTTCATATATAAACAAATGATGCAGCTGCAAATGTGTGTCTGAAAACAGTGGTCATCTCTGCAGTATCTGTATTTGTTGAATGTACTAGGCCATAGAAACTGTACGTGATTCCAAGTTTTCTCCTCTGCTTTGGGCAAAGCTGAACAACAGTGACAACAATACCTGTTGGTAAACAGATGATCTCTGAATGCTGACAGCTGTACTGTAAAATCCCTATTAGAGAGAACCTTGCCATGCTATTTGACTTTGCAAGGAACGTCTGTCCTTTTCTAAATTGAATGATTGGATGGAAATTGTCATTCTTAATATGTTTACCTTCCATTTAATGAGCAATCCTATTATGAAGGCTGAAGACAATGCAGTCTCACTCAGGTTTCGTTACACTTCATCGAAGAAAATACCCTTGCAATGTCAGAGCTTCTCTGCGGCAGGCGGCACCAGGAGCTGCTTAACAACCCGCCATGGAAAAAAAGAATCGTTTAAAGTCAGTGCAAAAAGATTAAAGGGAGAAAATTTCAAACTAGGTCTTATAAAAGCCTAGGAAATGCCTCAAGGTACCATCTGTGGAATTTCAGTATTTTTCACTGTCTGCTAATACACTTACGAGGTCTTCCAGTAATCAGGGCTTCTCCTCCCCTAGCAACCTCACCCCCTGTTCCTGTCACCCAGGCTTCATCATTGTAACAGTCTAAAGACAATAGAAAGACATTTTCAGGGATATTTTTGCTTTCATGAAACTACTTGGACCAATTTCCGCCTTTCTATTGAAGTTAAAAATGCTGGCGGTGGCAGGATCTGTATTGCTGACTGCAGTTTTGAATGACCCATATTTTATTTGGCTAGTTGATAAGTGCGAAGAGAAGTCAAACAAGTGTAAGCTATAGACAAAAATCTAACATAGAATAGCCAGGGTACATGTGGCATGCCATATTGTTGCCTCCTTTTTACAGTCTGTTATTCCAGTGGATGGATTTCATTGATACAAATGCTTCCACCAAATTAAATTTCATTAGTAAACTGTAAACAGTGTCATGGTCACAAAAATGGTCTGGCATAATTTGTGGCCGTGTTTGGGCTCCATGTAAACTTTATGAAATGCTGGGTCTGCGTGGTCTGCTGGTTTCAAGGGCAAGCCAGGTTTGATGAGCCATTAAGTAAAGGTTAACTCTGTGAATATTCTTCATCTCCGCTCAACTGGAGGTTGCAAGGTGGTGGAAAAGCCATTTTTGGTTGCAGTATTTTCACCACGGCTATTTCCCCTGTCTCTAACTTATAAAGAATTTCCATGACTGTTCAGTCTCGTTTAATTCCAGACCTCCATCTCTTTTTTTCTTTCTGTCATGTGAAAATTTGAAGTCAGTGCTGCATTTTATAGTGAAAAGGCTCTATGGACTCCACTTTCTTAGATCTCTGGAAACCCTTCTATTTGTATCATTAAAAAGGCATTTTCCATTGCATTTTAATAAATGAACAGATCGTCTTTAAGGCATTCTGTATGCTTTCACTATCTGCGAGTCACAAGCATTCTTGTCTTCCCAATTATAGAGATTATATATTTCTAAGCTTTTCTACACATTTGAGTTTAATTAGAAGCATAACAATTATAGCACAGAAGCATCAAGACCATAACATCACATAACATTTAACTATACTAACAAATCCACATATTGACTGGAAATACAGGCACTGTGCTGAATTTGAATGTGTATCTCATTAGAGTTAGTGTTTCTCCATAGTTAATACTGATAATATAATAGATCCTATTTTAACAAGGGTGAACAAATTTAGTAATATTTTATATATTTAGCTGCAAAGGAAAACTGAAAAATCTTCAGATGTCTTTTAAAAATTCTTTTTATGCTGTATTATCACACACACAAGGTGAAATTAGGCACTATAATTAAAGAACTTAGGGAGAGAATTTTGTTATTTATGCTTGCATATTTTAGACATCTTTCGAATTCTCATGAACTTCTGATTTTATTTTAATTCCTAATACTTACTTTTAATAAGAAAGAAATAACAGTCTAAGAAATCATCAGATGAAGTTTGAAACGGAAGTTGAAATGATTGTAAAGAAAGGGTTGAATCTGTTGAGAATAACCCATCACTATTTACAAATGAAGACTACTTTTGCTTTTAAGGTACAGACTTAGCATTTACCAGGAACATACTTTTTGTTTAAGCACAACTAATTATACGTTATATTGAAATAATATCTTTTTTCAGTTTCTAAGGAAGTCCTCACATTGCTTCTTGGAGGTGATGTTGGAAATAGGAAGCTAAGTTATTTCTATATTTTCAAGGGCTACTGGAAATAGTAGACAGCCATGTGAGGAGGTTAAAATAAAGATAAAACAATTGCCCGGTGAAGTATGATACACAAAGGAAAAGGAAACAGAATTTCGCCTTATCCAGTAGATCGAAGAAGTTTCATGTTCAAGGCTGGTGCAGAGAAAATCACTTCGAGTCAAGAAAGGGTTTTTTACATTATAGGGAGAACATGAACATGTTTCTTTTCTTCTTTCTGTTTTTTTTAAGTGTTGAAATTTACATTTACAATGCAATGTGAAGAAGCTTAAAGGAGCTTACAACCCTTTACACCAGCAAACCAATTTACTAATGAGAACGTTAATGGAACTGAAAGCCATTCATTGTTAGGATACCCAGATAAGGATTTCTGGGTATTTTTTAAGCGTGTGCATTTGTGTTTTTGTGGTGCTACCTAAATTAGTCGTCAGTGAGTCTTCATCCAACTTGAAAAGTACCTGCAGAACAATGGTAAATATATAATTGGCATCAGCTGAATAAGGTCTGCAGCCTCAGAGCTCAGAAGTGTAAAGGGCTTGAAGAAGGACTTGTTCTCCTGTTGTCCCATTCTGAAAGAAAAGCCAATTTTTCCTTTAGTTTCTTTCAAAGCCAAAATTTGGCATAGTAACATAGGCCACCATTGACTATTCTTTGCATTGCATAATCACTGAGACTTTGTTTTCCAAGCATGCTTTTTCCTTGCATTCCTCCTGAACTTAAAATTCACTGTACTTTTCAAAGTTTCTTTTTTTCTGAAGGAGTTAGCAGTGGAGACATACGCTAGGGTGGTGGTGGTCTCATGGCTGTATTTGCTTACTTAGTCTGGAGTAACAGTGACATCCAGTGGTTGGATATTTCAGCCAGATGTATAAATCACTGTACGAAGCTGTATTTCAGTGAAGGTACTACTGCCAGTGCTTCAGTTTAAAGCCTTTTCCAAGGTTCCCTTGGGTGGGAGGTGAGGGGAAACATAAATAAACTTTATAGCAAAAGAGATTTGCTCTGGGACTTTGAGCAAGTGTTATGCTGAAGTGGAAGAACATTCTTTATGATTTTAAATCCAAAAAGCGTTTTTCTTGTGTTCTTTTCCGTGGTTTTAAATCTGTTCGTGCAGCACTGAAAGGTTGTTACTGCATCATGACTTTTTGAGTTTCACTTTGTGTCTGAAGTTCACCACATAACCATGCAGCTGTGCACACAAAAGAAGGCATTTTCCTTTGCCATCTGCAATTAATATTCTCATAGCTGAATAGTGGAGAGGGTGAAGATAATGGGAAGAATTTTTAATTTCTTTTCTTACTGATATGACGTATGTTTATTCTAGTGACTTGTTAAACTAAAAGAGCTGTTATAACATGTAACAAACCCCCATCCCAGTGACTGCATTCATTCTATACTGTGCAAATTATTGGATAATTTTTTAGTTGACAAAGCTTGAGTGAAGGTCTTAAGCATGAAAAGAAACTTTATTATTGTTCATCTGAACGAGTCATGTTGGAAGCCATCTCAGACACAAATTCTTTCCAGTGTGTCACTGCAGTTTTTCTCATAGACTTATTGGTGTCCACTCTCACGAGATGATCTGTCTGCTAGCAATGTAAAACTAAATAGCTTTTATTATATACAAATAGCATTTCTTTTCATTTTTTAATCTCAAGTTCTGTAATAATCTGTCCATAAGGTTTCAGTAGTAACTATTTCTCTGGTCAGTAAGCAGAAAGAACAGTGGAAGTACCTTTCTGCACCTACCTTGCTGAATGGTAGAGTTTCTGGTCCTCATAGTAAGGAATCTTTTTTGTGAAATGCAAAAGCATTTGAGATAGATAGAGTCTAAGCTTTGAAAAGGTTGAAGTGCTGGTGCATTGCTTCTGAGTTATGCCAGTGGTCATTCTTGAAATAGTGCTCAAACTGAGTAAGGTAAGATAGATGGCAATGCCTACAAAGTAATAAAGAAGTGTTACTGCATGGTGCCCCTTGGTGATGTAACTGATGAAGTCAGCACATTGCAAATCAAAACAGACGTCACTATAATTTGAAGCCAAATACTGAGAAGCCTGTGAATTTTCTTACCAGTTAAGGAAATATGAAACATTGATTTCAGTTTGAGAAAGCAGTAGTATGTTCTGTTCTCCCCTTCTTTTTTCTCTATTTTCCTGCTCTTCTGTATGCCCTGGTGCTAGTACTTCTTTAAGGAATTTCTTTTTATAGGTTAGGGAGAAAAACTTTGAACACAGAAAGCTCTTGTTGACCTTTCAAAATCTGGTGATTTGTCACCAACCTGTTCTAGGGTTAATATGAATGATACCTTTCAGTTAAATGCTGAGAGCTGAAAGATTTACTTTGAAGTCCCCCTGGGCTGGAAATAGTGGTTTCAGCTGTGTGTGCAGTGAAGCGTTTACTATGGAAGTATCTGAGAAGACATGTCAACAGTTGTTTTGGGGCAAATATTGTGTCTGTCCAAGCCTTTGTATATATGCAAGCTGACTGGGAAAAAAAGGAGGGGGAGGGGGAGAAAAAGAAAGCTTATTTTAGCCCTCAGATTTGTGCAGTTCCAATTTTCTTTTAATTTGCAACACAGTCGCCATAGTCCAATGCAACTGTTTCCTTCAAAGCAATTTAATTTACATAATGTACAAAGAAAACTCCTCTGGATACTTGAAAAATAAAGTATACCATGTGGTTATCAACAAAATATAACATACAAGATGAAAACTGACTAAAGATAATCTGGTTTCTGATAGCTTTACTGTAACAACTACACTCATATATTCCCTTCAAATCTGTAAAATAAATCCTTTGTATTTTGAAGCACAGAAGTCTTAGATAAAGCTCTGTGAACAACTTGTTAACAAAAGGCTAGAATGGTTCTAGCCTTGCAAAAGTTAGAATGATGATCTACACATAGCAAACATTAATATGAATTACTGTGCAGGGAAATAATTTCATCCATCATTCTTACACAATGAGGTGATCATTTTAGAGATGTTGTACAAAATGCCTTATTATGTCACTTGCTTTTGACAATACCAAAGCATGAGCAGTGTAATGTCTATTGTAACATTTCTGAAATGTATAACCTTAGCAACACTAAAAGCTCTTCTTCTACTCTGGTCCACATAACCCTGTCAACAATCCCTTCTTCAGGGACTTTGGAGGCATTTGCTTCCCTGGTGAAGTCAAGACTGCATCCTGGTGGGGAAGTTTGGGGCTACCATGGCTAGAGTGGAAACTGTAGGCCTTTGGGTCACACAGCCTAGTGACTTCATCTGGGTTCTTTTATGCAGCCAGATATTTCAACCAATACTTTCCTCTATTTGCTTGATAAAAAGAGAAAGCAGTGAGATGCGAAGGTTGTTGATGCATCAAGAAATCATCTTGTGAGTTGTCCTATGAAAGCAGTCACTGGGTTTCAATAAATCTATGCAGTTCTGATTTGGTAAGCAATAGCTCTTGCTAACCTTTTTCATATCAAAATTCTCTTGTCCAAATTTACATCAGATTCCACTAGCATTCCTAGCACAAGTCACAATTTAATAAAAATGTTTGGTAGAAATGGCATTTGGGTTTTTTTTTTTTAGATTGCCTCAGTCTATTTAACTGGATTTTCCTGATTCTTTGCATCTCTGCAGCATAGAGACAGTTCCTGATTCAATCTGTTTCAAAGCTGGTATAACTAAAATGCAGCTCTGAATAAACTTTCTTTTTTGTCATACAAAAAATTTCAGATATCTGTTTCTTTCTTAACTTTAACCTTGAGGTTTGATCTTTAGTGACAGTTCAGATTTAAAATCACTTCCTGCTGTATCACATTGGTAGAGTGATTGAAGGAATTGGAAACCAAGCTGTTTACTCACTTAACTGTCAGAAAGTTTCCCTTCAAGGGAAGCATTTCAATTAATATTATACAAACCACGATGGCAGTGGAGATTGGCCTGAAGCCATATATATGGGTGTCAGTTAAAGTCAAATGTCAACCATGGCTTTTAATTACAGACCTATTTGAAGCATGCTAAAGATTTCGCCTTCACTTCATTAACCCATGATATCTGAAGGTGAAGGTACATGCACTTGTGTGCTTTCAGCTGTGACTGTGAAAAGTCAAATAAACACACAGGACATGTATGTTCGTTTGCTCATCAGTCAGGAAGTCTAACAAAGTAAACAGACTTCTGTTCCCATCACCATATCTTCAAATGATGGACATTGCACTCTGGAGAGGGTAAATATGGAGTAAAGGTATCTAAGAGGTCTTCCAGCTCCTCCATCTCTAACCTCTGTTTATTCTGCTTGACCCTGAAAGCTCGTCCTTTGGGCAGTTGTTTTGGAGAGGATGTTAATGTTTGCTTAAATTAGTCCTGTAATTCACATCCTACCTATTCACAGATTTCAGTTTCGTCTGTAGATCCCCTCGCTTCATCAAGACAAATCTTTCTTAGATTATTTTAGAATATTTTTGAGACACTTTCGGGTCAGTATTGAAAGTATTGAAAGAAAGGAGGACCATCATGATTTCTAGACAATGGTGAAAACATATTCAGATTTACCTTAATACGGTGGTGCAGAATTCTCCAGAAATTATTTGAATAGTTTGAATAAAATAAAAGAATGGCAGGCGGTTCACAATTGAGTTCAGTTGGAGATAGTATTATTCCAAGTATGAAA
The DNA here is from genome assembly GCA_033558235.1 of Neomorphus geoffroyi. NCBI lineage: Eukaryota > Metazoa > Chordata > Aves > Cuculiformes > Neomorphidae > Neomorphus > Neomorphus geoffroyi. Next base: position 16,272,548 of record JAUMJM010000005.1, read on the forward strand.
AATTGTCTTTCCTTTTTTCCTTATTGGGTGTTGTGTTCACTCTTCCTGATAGCAAGCATCATATAACACACCATTCAGTTAGCTTAGTGATATGTGTTTTCTTTAACAACGTTCTCAGTACCTGAGAATTTTCCTTTCACTTTGTAAGGAAGAAGAAAAGTTATTGTTCAACAGCATAAATTTACAGATGGAGATCTGTAATTTCCTATTATAGCAATTTTCAATTTTTTACGCACAGCCAGGAGGCAATTAGATGTTTTACATTTCCAGATTTGTCCCCTTCACTTGTCCATGACAAAAATAATTTCTCCTTTGAATTTTTGCTGCAGTTCTGGGATCATAACAGCAATGCATCTTAAATATTTAAACCCCACCTTTGCCGAAGCAAAATGATGGCTGAAAGCACAGAGTAAAATCAACTTGACATGCTACCCTGAATAACGCGCCTTTGGAAGCAAGGGTAGCTGTGAAATGTTTTTGCACAACAGAAAGTGAGTTAAAAATTTTAAACCAAAAGGTGCTTAGATACATAACATTTAGTACTGTGCCTCAGGAAATACCTGAAGAAGGGGGTTTTTTTCCTAACTTACACGAAGACATTGAAGTTTTCCTAAGGTCTTCACAACAGACTACCTTTGCTAGCAGCCTCGTTTGTCACTGTAAGCAGATGCCCTGTAGAGTGCGTTGGTTGGGCAGGAGCCTAGATCACCCGAGGTGCCTGGAGCATTCCTCTTTACCCAGAAGGCCAGTCAAACTCTGTTTCTGCTGATTCTTCTGGACAGTCAAGTAAGTTCAAGTAATCAAATGTCCTTCAAAAATACAGAGTTGTTCTAACCAAATTATGCAACCTGGGCAATCAAACATGGCAGTCAAGAACCTAGAAAAATGCCTAGAAATTTTCATTAAAGTGGAAAATGGAAAAGGATCTCCCTTGAAAGGAAAAAAATTGGAAGGATTAGAATACAAGTAATTTTCATGAAATGAAGCAGAACTTAAATCTGATGTTGTTGTTAAGGGGTTTTGATTCACAGGGTGAGATGCATAGTGCCTGTCAGAAGTGTAGATGTGCTTAAACTCTTGATAGTGAGCCCTGGGATGTCAAGGAGGAAATCCAGATTTAAATAAATTCTTTTAATTCAGAAAAGAAAGGAAAAAAGGCCTCTGGAGTACTGGCCCCGTGCACTTAAGTAAAACATCTCCCTCCACTGACACTAAATCAAAGTTATAATTAAAAAAAGAAGTATCTGCATCCTCTTGACTTCTTTTCTGTCTTCTACAGGAGGACAGGAGCCTAGCAGAGTCAGGTTCGTTCTTTACAAGTGCATTGGCAGGGTCAGCAGTATCCCACATCATTTGTGTATAGGCAGGTGGCTGGAAAGCTTGCCCACGAGCATGAATATAGCTTTTTGGTCCTTTGGGGTTTGAAACTTCTGTTTCCTTACAGGGCAGAGTGTTTGGAAGTGAGATGTAGCTCTGCATCTACAGGACAGGTGCTTCTTGATATTTGTGGATGTCTATTGAAACTTTTCAAAGAGGCAGTTAGGCTCCTGACGAATTTGAGTTTGCGTGAAGAAAAGAGTACTGAGAAGTAGCTGCGATGAATTTCATTTCTACTGATAAAGAGATTTCTAAGCACAAAATTTATAGTTTTGTTAAAATATTGGTAGTCTTATTCCCCTGCAATGCAGACTTCATTCATCCCTAAGGCTTATCACAGCAGAAATTTGGATACTGTTGGTCAAACTTTCTCCCAAATGCCCTATTTCTGACCATATACTTTTGATAATTCTAAGATAGGGCTAATTTAGGGGGATTTTTTCCTGAACATCTTCTGTGGTGCACCTGGATGTTAAGGGAAGTACTTATGTTTGAAAATATAGTATGTTCTTTAATGCAGAGTAGCCCATCCAAACCATTTTTCTCTTTGTGCATATATTGCGTATACATATGTATCTGGAAAGAAATAATCTTTTTCAAACTATCAATTATTTCCCACTAATAACTGAAAAATACTCTGTACTACTTAATTCCTCATTATACACAGCTGAACATGTTTTCTCATTTCCTTTTCAGAACTCATTTGAAGAAGGTGCTGATAAGAGTTAAAATAATAATGTTAATTGGGTTACATTGAATTTGTGAGAGAAATGAAGAACAGAAGGGGGCAAAAGCCTTGCTCTGATGAAAAGATTGGAAGCGTCCACATGCCCCAGACTTCTCCTTGCAATGATGATGTCATATATTCCAAATAGTTACTGGATATTTCAGTAATAGGAAAAGTATTATTTTTCCTACTTAAGCTCTTTTTCCCTGCATTAATGACAGGCAGTGTTTGCAAATGTGATTTATCCACATTTAACTAAGTGTTTCTCCTCTTAAGAGCAATCCTTACTGTCATGAAGCTGGGAATCAGCTGCCTGTCGCTCATTTTTGCCACTAGGCCCTCATGACTTTGGAAGAAGCTACCATGATGCACAATGGGCCCAAGAGCTGCTGGAGTACAGTTAGGTTACTTAAACTGATTTTCCAAATTCAGGCACTTGAAGTCCTCATTCTGGCTTTCTGTTGAGTGAAGGGTTTGTAAAAGCTATAAGGTTTTCCTTCCTGTCTTCTAAATTACCAGTGAGCTATAAGGATTTTTAATCCTACCTTATTTTAGTAGAGATGTTAAATTATCAAACTATTTTAAATAAGTAGCTTGCTTTGACAGCACTGTACTGAAATGAAAAGTAACGCAAGGAATGTTTTACTAAGGAAGCATTTCTGAAAAGTTTGTATGCTATATAATACCTCAGAGGTATGTAAAGTTGAAACACTCATAATTTATAAACAAAAGTTACTTTCTTCTTAATTTACTGACAGTTTTCCATTTGCTGATTATACTGTAAAGCCCCTTCCTGCTTTCCACAGGCAGCTCTCAGACGATCTAAGTTAAAAAAAAAACAGCTTTGACTCTGATGGCTACTAAATGCAGAGTCCTGCAGCTGGAAAACTGAACTAAGGAGTGGGAAGAGAACTCTGTCCAAGCCTCTCTTAAAATGTGTGTCCACAGTCTGTCTTGGTGTGCTCAGCTCTTCCAGGTTAAACAGTGCTCCGCAGAGAGCAGAAATAACCCACTCCTGCTGCCACAATCTCTGCTAGCAGAAATGATACACACTTAGCAGCACGTGCTTACAGAAAACATAATTATTCCTCACTGACTGCATCTTCAGATTAATGTATACACACTCCCATTTCTATAGATTGAAGGTAGATACCAAATCTGTCAGACTGTCTAAAACAGTCCGTATAGAGATTGCTATATACAGAGGCCAGGGCTCAGGTCAAATGATGATATACATTTACACTGTAACAATTTCCTAACTGCTATTGGTTCCTTCCTTTTTCTGTTTTCTTTTTGAAAATATGGACTATTTTACACAATTAACTCTCAGATAAATTATAATGTGTAATGCAGAAACAACATAAATGGAAAATAATTATGAAATATTTGAAACTCTGTGTGGCTTGGCTACTCTTCAAATGCTTCACTAAAATGGCACTAAATACATCATTACTCACCAGTGTTTATAATAGTCTTTATTATAATTCATGCTTTCAAGAATTACCTGCCCAATCTGTTTTGAACAGTGTTCTTCACCTCTGTTTTTTTCAGATTGAGAGACTCCTTCAACCAAAGTAGTGGTTCACATTTGGACTTGTTAGAAATTGCATGATCAAAGTAGAACAAACATGCCCAAACAAGACGTTAGTTCAAGGGATTCTTCAGAGCTTCACAGAGAAAAATGTTCACATTCAGTTGGGCTGCAACTGGCTGAAAATGAAGTAGATTATTTATTCCCCTGTTTCAAAAAAAATGTTTGAGCTTGCAGTGTAAGCAAGCAGAGGATCAGTCTGGGTTTATGTTTTTAACTATTTGTGCAAATGGTGCCAGTCTTCCTTGTATGCGTAACCCACAGATGAAATAACTTGCTTTAGTTCCTCTTTCCTGTGTCTACAATCCCCTAGGTTTTGCCTAGGTTTTACTTGAAGCTATAGGAATACGCTGAAAGCAAATGGGTTCTCAAGTTCTGTTTGTCTCCATCCCTTAGCCAGCTGGACGTTACTCAGTTTACGTGGCCGGAGGGTGTTGCCCCAGCGCGCCCACTATGAAGTAGCAAAGCTTTTGGCTTTAGAAAATCCAGTATGACATATCTGAAATGATTTCAATAGAGATAAATAGCTTTGTAATTTGATGTTTCATCCCTACATGAAGAGACTATTCTCCCCTGATTGTCAGTGTGCATAGAGAGTATATGTGGGAGTGTCTAAACCAGATGTGATTTGTCTAGTATCAAGGTAAGGTGTACCCTGTGCATTGAGCCTGGGTTACTGGCGAGTTCTCAGTTCCTATAAAAATCTGTTACAATAGATCAATCAAGAATGCACTCCTTAAATTTTCAGAGAGGAGTTTCTGGCTAAACCCACACTGAGATTAGCATGGAATTCATCAGGTGCAGCTGTGACAGTTTTATACCATGACCAGGAGGACTTTTGTATCTGGCCTGCCCTGACCTGCAGTCTGAGGAGCAGGCTGAGGTATCTGATGCTTTTATATAGGTTTAGGTTCAAAAACCTTATCAAACCTCATGCTTCCTTAATGAAGAGCTGAGGTGAACAGGAATATTTTTGAAATATAAGTAATCAATTGAAGTGGGCTTCTTGATTGCCACTTCAGTATAGCCCCAGCAGTCTGCTTGTGTGTGCTATTACTGCAACTTTTCCAATATTTTCACGTTTATAAATAACATTTAAGAAAAGATTGGCGATAGTGATAAAATATTAAGTACGTGGCAATAGCTGCCTGCCCGATTAAAAGGATACGTGAATACCAACAGAGGGACTAGCACGAGCAAAACACTACAGATTACCAAGGTCTGTGAAGAGGAAATGATGATAATCAGAAATTCCTCAAGTGGCTGGATCTGAAAACTACAAGCCAGAAAGGGAGAAGGAGTTGCTAATACTGAAAGCAGCGAAATAAGGTTACTAATGATGAAGAGATGCCAGCTGTAATAGTGTTTTCAGGAAGACAGCAGCCAGATTAAGCATGATGAGAGGCAATTTGAGGAAAAAGCAGCAGTTGTTTGTGTTGATGCTGCTCAGATGTTACCAGGACTGGTCAGTGCCATGGCCTTCAGGGGTTGCCCTTCTTCCAGAGCATGCATGAGCTGGCTTCTTGTAAGTTGCCTTTTCTCTCTGGTTTTTAGTGCAGGAAACACGTGCTTAAGAAGTACCATGTTCTGCCTAAAGTTTCAGTGGTAGCACTGGTTTCAGAGTTAGCCAGCTGTGAGCCAGGAACAAAGTTGAAGATGAAGTAGGTGCATTTTTTTGATACAATGCATAAAAGCACCCAGGTATGGCATGCAGGGTACCAATAGTGATGGAGTGATGGGGAACTGGTGAGGAGAGAGTTTCCTCGGTACTTGGATTTTCATGACATGTTTGGATTGGTCTCTAAATCTTAGTCTCTAGAAAACTACGTGTGCTTTAAAATGTACTTATTAAAATTCATTTATGACCATTGTGTTATTTAACCTTCTATGTTTAAAATAAACTCTCTATCTGGAAACTCTCTTCCAAAGGAATCACAGCATCTTACAGCTCTCCCAATGCACTTGCTTATGTGTATTGGTTTCCAAAATACTGGGCAATGTGGGGCAACAGTTAATAGGGAGTTTTATTCCATTGATATGATTTTTTTCAGGGATGATCCTATTGTTGTTATTAAATCTAGTAACACATTAGAGGGGTCTTCAGCTCTCAGAGCAGAAATATTGGTGTCAATTCCTGTTTATTTGTGGCTCATACGTGATAATAATGGCATAAAATTGTGGAACAAGGTTTTGGTTAAGTTGATAATAGTTTCTTTAGTTATTCTGTGTGCTGCAGGTTCGGAGGACAAGGAGAGACCTGTTAGCATGGACTTCTTCCAGTCCATGTACAGCCATGTGTCCCACTGGGAACAGGCAATGTCTGGTTTCTGTGTCACCTGCAAGCAGTGACCACGAGGCTGCTCAGCCCTTCTTATTTGCCTTGCATCAGCTCACATATTTCCAGTTCCTGTGGACTGAGCACATACTTCTTCTTTGACTTCCTAAATTTAACACTGCATGCACATAACATGTTATTGAATAATGATCATAACTGTGAGTAAACGATCCTAGGAAATAAATCGCATTAACTATCGTATTGGACTCTTGGGTACTTAGTGCACTCTAGTGCACTCCATCTAACTCCCTTACAAAAGAAAGGGGGTACTGTTTTATATCTCCTGGAAAATTAATTGTTCTTAGAGTCTTGGAATCACTCCCAGACTGCAGTTGCTATGGTGATAGATGCAATAAAGAGATGTAGATAGATTGCCTGAACAATACTGGCCTATCATCTTTTAAACTTCACTTTTTACAAACCAAAAACCTGTCATTTGTTAGATTTCTTTGCTTTGTTTCATTTTGTTTGTTGTTTTTTTTTTCCTCTTTTGTAAACTGTATTAGTCCTGATTCTGTAAGTGAAGTCACGTGGGCTGTATTCATGAGGTCTGAGCACAAACTCTGCAGTTGCGGACCCTATGGTCCTATATGAACACAGTTTGGAGCATGAGCCAATGATTGTTAGTTAAATATCCTTTTTTTAATAATAGTTTATTCCAACATATAGAAATTTTCTCAAATGTATGTGCCATTTTAGTAAGTCAAACCACTTTAAAAAATGCCCTTGGAAGTTATCATAAAAGAATCAGATTTAATATTATTTATATACACATCACTGAAGATTCTGAACAGCAAGTAATTCTCTCTTAAGAAGGCATTTTTTCCTGAGATTTCCCTCAGCCTCTTCAGACAAGTGGGAACATGTTTAGGATTTTCCGTTTGCTGGTTTTTAGTTACTTTTTATTTTGTAAGGAAAGAGCATTCACCTTTCCTGTTCCCCCATTCTACATAATTAAGCAGTCTGTGAGTCCTGTAGCGCCTTCTGAAAGGTCAGGTCAAAATCGGCTTCTGATCACCTCTGTGGGTTTTTTTCTGTAAAATGAGAAACAAATGGATGCAGGCATGAAACACTCTTGCGAGTTTTCCACCGTTGCAATGAGGCTTGGTAGTAAACCCCAGCACCACTTCAAACCATGAGGTTCCCCTGGTCTCTTCTCTCAGGTGACCAGTGACAGAACAAGAGGACACGGTCTCAAGCTTCACCAGGGGAGGTTTAGGCTCGACATTAGGAAGAAGTTCTTTACTGAGGGGGTGATTGGCCATTCGAATGCGCTGCCCGGGGAGGTGGTGGAGTCACCATCCCTGGAGGTGTTTAAAGAGAGATTGGATGAGGCTCTTAGTGCCATGGTGTAATTGACAAGTAGGAGTAGGTGGGTGTAGGTGTTGCTTCATAGGTTGGACTCGATGATCTCAAAGGTCTTTTCCAACATTATGATACTGTGATACTGTGTAATTGTGTTCACATGTTAACCCATCATGTTTTTGAGAGAGTTACCTCTGCTGGGTACTGATCAGGTCTGGCAGTATAGATCACTCTGATACTGAACACAAAATAAGAGAAGGTAAACATTCATTTGTGTAAGATATGAAAGGTCATGTTGCTTACAGTCATAATATTTTGACGTGTATTTGCCATTCAGTATTTCTTTTGTACCCTATGGCTTTGGATTTTCTTCACTGGTCTTCAGTAGTCAGCATGAGATCAGTCTCCTAGGTGTTCTTTATGACCAGTGTGAGAGAGGAAACACCCTAGAGGGGATATTAATACTTTTTATTTTCAACATGATGGGTTGCAAGGGGTTACTCTGTGAGGGTACATCTTTCTGTTTAGTGGCTACATAAGAAGACTTGATAACTAAAGTTATGCAAAAAAGATCCCATATATCCACTGCTAGTGTATATATATAATATATGTATACTCTTGTGTACAGTCCTGTGTTCCAGGAGTGTGTGCTTGTAGTAGTTACACCCTAAGCAGACATGCACATATATTAGTGTGCGTGCACTTGCTTTGTTTTTGTCTCTCTGGCATGAGTGGAGCATTTTTCAGTGACAACTAGTATAATGTAACTAATTCCTTTCTGAATAATTCCCAAGAATTTGTTTATTTTTAAAGGCTTGGGTTATTTCTTGGAAGATTGGAAGGGTTCAGTTGAGAGTTGTAGCTCAGCAGGGGGGAGGCAGACATGGCACTAAAAGGTGCTCCCCACAGCTGTCCTAATGTAGGTCACTGCCTGGAATGAAACGCTTCCTTGAGGCATCTGGGGAAAAAACAACAAGCAGGAAAATTTGGTTGATGCAGATGTAGTCTGAGGAAATGTGACATTTACAACTGCTGTAGTCGAATAGCACCAGCTAAAGCTACCCAACAGCAGTCTAATATGATAGTATAAGTAGAATACTAAGTGAATAAATACGCTGTAATGATTGTAGTTAGTGGGACATAAATAAATATCCTGCAAAGAATGTAGTTAGCAGTACACAGAGGCAAAAAAATCATTAGGAGCAAGGGCCCAGAGCAAAAACTGTGCAGCTGTAATGTGGTTTTGATGTCTTTGTTGCCCGAAGCTTCAGACAGCTGGATAATGACTCATCAGAAAGCCTCTTGGAGCAATTCTATAGTCCTGCAGACTCCCAGATTTGGAATTTTTTTCACATAAAAATGCCATCAGCTATTCAGTTTCACGCTGGTTGGCCAAGCAGCGTGGATTAGCAAGGGGAAAAGTCAAACGATGAGATGCTTTTATTTTGCCATCGCCCTTGAGAATATAGGGCAGCTTGCAAAATGTGTCAGTGTGCAATGCTTTGCTCAAGGAGTTCCGCGAAAGTATCACTTGGCACTCAGGCACAGAGGCACCAAGGACACCGTCTTGTCTGAGAGCCAGGCTCACCTGCACCATGACAGAGGTTTCAGGGAGAAGGTGCTGATCCTTTCCAAAGTATGCATTTTGGATTTGTGAAATTGTTTGACTAAAACCAGCAGGAAGGCTGCAGGGTAGTGCAGCGGTTCTTTTGCAGCTCTTAGGGGCTGAGCAGTAATTTTCACTTGCTATTTACCCTAGTCTGCCAAGAGTGAGCTCTGAATGATCTTTAGCGCAGTGAACCAGACACAGGATTGTTATTCTTGCAGAACACACTTTGAAACTGTCCAAAAGCCCCAGAAAGAGACCAATTTTATGTCTTCATGGAGTTAGCAGTGTATTATCCACTTACATTCATTATAGGTTAGGGCGGAAGAACTCAGAAATTTGCAGGACAAAAACCTCACTGTGCTGTTTGTGTACTTCAGCAGAGAGTGGCTCTGTTTTTACAATAGCCCGCTGTTCTTTTATTTCCTTAACTGTAAATTGTATACTTCTGCACTCTGTTTTGCTTCTGACCTGAGAATTTTCTCCTTATGTGCTCCTCAAAAAGATGCTCATTTGCTCCCTCCCACACTTTCAGAAAAACACTTTACCACTTCATCTGGGTTTTGGGTGGTTTTGGGGGGAGCTAAATCTGCTCTCAAGCGTTGTGGGCTGATTGTCTCCGAAACAGTTATTTTTCTGCACTGAAAAATTATAATAAAGATTGGCAACAGTCCTAGTCTCTAACTATATGTCATTACAAGGCTTATTTCTCTATGTACTGGAAATGCTGCACATACTCTGCAAAATCCTTGACAGGTTTCATATCCCAGGCTCAAAAATTATCATAGTAAACATTTAGGGTTTTAGCTGTGGAAGAGATGTCAGGAAGGATCTCACACCTTTCTGTCTTGTTGTTTCCGTTTATCTGTTTCTGTCTGGACAAAGTGATGGATAGGGAAGAAGTCTGTGTTTTCCCATTGCTATGGCTAAAAAACTGTTACCTAATAATAAGGAATTTTTTCTGAGAGCCATGGAAGTCACAATCTGCAATGTGGCTACTAGGGCTGTGTTTTATACTGCTGACTAAATTTAGATGAAGAGGGTTTGCAGGTGGCTGGTGAAACCAGGGCCCGTGAAGCGCAGGTGCTTTTAGAGGCTGCATGTCTCTCCGTAGCCTCAGGCCAGCTGATGCCCTCACCCAGACCTGGAGAAGTTCACAACATTGGAAGTGACCTTAAGGAGTTTGATGAATGCAGGAGGGGAAGTGATGCAGGCATTTAAAAGAAGCAACAGTGGTGCAGAGAAAAGAGTAAATAAGATAAAGTAAGTACAGAGTTTTAGGTTGACTTGGAGAGATTTTTCTGAGTGGGTATTTTGGAAGATGCAAATATGCCTTTGCTTTTACTTGTCATGGGGTTGTTAATCTTGGTATCTGCCCGTGCTTGTGTTCCATCAGCATTTGCTCAGTTCTGTGGAGCAGCTAATAACATATAACACAAAAACTTGCCTTGGTGTTATGCATTTCTGATTGAAATACAGTACAATATTACTGATATATTTATGCGTAATCTCAATAGAATTGAAAGGCAAGATTAATTTAAGCTGCTATTAATTTTTTCTAAACAGAGTTCTCAAAAATGTATTCAACTTCAGCCATATGTTGTTTCATAAGTGGTAAGTGATTAGAAGTGGAACAGTAGGTTAATTCTGTCTCTATTTCTTGTGGTACTATAAAGGGTATTAACAATATGGTGAGTAGGAGTATTAAGGCTGATATACTGCAAAAGTTTATTGCAAATCAAAACTAAGTGCAATGTACAGAGAGTGAATTATTTACTATTCTTTCCACTAATTAAATATCTTTTGTAAAATAATTTCTTTCTGAGGTTATAAAATTAATCTGGACAACAATGTGAACAAAAAGTGGTGATATCTGTTTTTGGCTTAAGATTTGGCTTCTGATTTTCTTTAGAAGGTCTACAGACATGTAGAGCATATGGTTTGCCACTAAATTAAGTAATTTTCGGTTCCTTGATTAACTTTAGTATTGTTCAGCATTGATTTAACTCAGCATCATTACCTTTTATTATTATTTACTATAATTTATTATAATATTATATTATTTAATACAGGATTTGATCTCATTGTTAGATTGTACTTGACAGTCTTTCTACCTTTTCATTTTTTTCTTAGTAAGTCAATTAAGAGGGGATCCTTATGAATTCAGAGGAAATTTCACATGTTTAAAGGGAATGCTTGGAATTTAAAGACTTTGGGTTACTTGTGCAGTAGTTATAATCTGATAAAATCTGGTTTAGATATGACCTGAGTTGGAAATGCCTTAGAAAGGTGTTAATATGTAACCACTTTGTTGCTGGTATAGTACTACACTCTTCTTTCTAAGTAACTGGAAAACATTGATTTAAAAATTATGAGAGCTGAAAACAGATAGCAAATATTAAGTTTACTTTAGTTTTCTCTTGCCCTCCAAGCACTATGTGTCCACCTGTTAAGAGTATTTTTAACAACTGTGGAAACTAAAACTTTTAATTACAGGAGAGCTGAAATTCTCCCGTAATTGCTTGCTGCCAATGTAGAAAGTAAAAAAGCTCTGAGCAGCCTCCTCTCATAGCTGTCTCTGCTTCGAGTAGTAGGTTGGACCTTCTTACGTCTCTTTAATGGGAGTTATTTTGGAAGTCTCTGATAGTTGCTGCTACAGGTAAACAAGCTGTAGCAAAGCCCCAGGCAGTCCTGGACAAGTCCAAGCAGAGCCTGACAAGTTCCTGACAAGTTATATCACTTGTGTACTTACGCACTGAGACATTTAAAATCCAAATTGAACATCACTTGAGGGATTTGAAACACTTAATGCTGCAACAGCAAAGAGTTTTGTTGGATGAGTGGGTTGGTTACTGCCTGTTCCACTTCAGAAGCTTAATATATCTTTCAATGAGTGCTAGTAAATCAGTTTTGTGAACTGGAACTTAAAATCAATGATTTCTTAAGTTTACTGCCTGGTATCCTGTAGTATCTTGTATTTTTGTCATCGTCAACTGTGTCCCAACGCCGCATTACTATCAATGAATATGTAAGCAAAGTACATTAGCATCGCTGTAGGAAGAACCTTGTCTAATTCAGACTTCAGATGAGCTCAGAAAGACGGAAATGCTGAACCTGGTATCAGCAATATTTAGAGGAGGGAGAGGCAGTAGTAGGAAATGTTCAGCAAGGGATTGTATTTGAGAAGATATGTAACTTTTAGAATAGAAAAAAATGCTTATTACTTTGCCAGAACAGATGTTTATATATTCACTTATGGAATCAGGTTATAACACTTGCTCTATGATAAATTTGACGAAATGGAAATCTGTCTTTTCACAAGAAAAAAGTTGGATCAATTTGGAGGATGAGGAAAACATAAAATAAAATATAAATTTAATGGAACAATAGGAAAGGGCTTTTTAATTTGTAAAACAATCCAAGACCTTTTTAGTCTTTATTATTTTGTTCTAGTTTTAGAATAGATGCTCTTTTTGAAAAAAAATGACATAGCTGACCTAGTTCCCTTTGCTGTCACTCATATCACGTGAAACTAACTTACTAATGCAGAGGAATCTTTTGTGAAAGCAGTTATCACTTTGGAATAAATATCTCATCTATGAAAGCACAGGAAAGAAAAACATCCTAATCTAGGCATTTTGTTTTAGATCGGGTTTCAAATTTCTGGATAGTAAATTTATGTGTTTCGACAAGTTTACAACTGTGACTTTATCAGTGACAGGCAAAGATGAGGTCATCTCCGTATCTGCTTTGAGGAACTTAGATTGATGAATACCTGCAATACTTCACAGAGCACCTATTCTTAACTAATGATGTTATTAATTACAGTTATTTATATATTTCAGTTTAATTACAAGTGTCCTCCTAATGTCAGGTATACTAATTAAGTTTATAAATATTTGTAAATGTTTGCAGGTTGGGGCTTTGTTATCCAAGGCAGTTGAGAATTTTTAAGACTGATGGTTTATTCCATGTAAAGTAAATAGAACAAGCACTCTCCTGGATGCTGTAGGGCCTCTCTATTCTTCACAGAGAGGAGTTATTCTGTGAGTAATGTATTTGCAGCTTCTGAGACTTAAAAAGAATCAGAGTGCCCAGCAACAGGGATTCAATTCAGATATTATCCATACCAGTAATTGAATGTTCCTGATTTTCATTTTAATAAAATAAGTTATAGCTCATAACGTTTTATGTTTCATTTAGTAATTTCATAAATGAGAGTCATAAATATTATATTTAGACAAATAAAACATTGATGATGATAAATTATTCAAGGGTACTTTTACTCAGCTTTGAAATATGCTCTGTCTATTTGCCATTCTGCTCATTGGCCTTGAGGATTGACTCCTGGCAGAGGTTTCAGCAAGTCAGAAAAATTTTCATGTCACTAAGAGAGAAGATTATGCTAATATTTTAATGTTTCCATGGTGCTTAGTTTTTCATTTAAAAGCACGTAAAACAGAGTATTAATAAAGAACATTTTCACCCTTTTTGTCCATTTACTATTTCTGTTTTCTTTCAGAAGTCATGAATTATCAGGGAACAAAAGTGTTTCATGAAATATAAATGGTAATTTGTTTACTTCTAACTGTTGCAGTACCTACAAAAGGCCTTTACCCTGAAATGGAAACAAAGAGTGATATATGAGCAAATAATTTAAAAATATAACGATTCTGTTGCCTGACGGCTTGATTTTAGAAGCAAAATCTAATAAAAACATAATAAAGAAATGGCCAAGCTAATGAAAGCCTTGAGTATCCACTGAGTTTCAGTGAAGAGAGAAAGAATCTGTTTTGATATTCATAAATTGAGCTGTGACCTGGTCAGGAGCAGCTTCCTTTGCCCATCCACCCTTCCCTTGCCAGGAATAATATGAAATCAAATAGTGTTTAAAATCCTGGGAGGCTCAGGTCACAGCTTACTGCTGCCACACGCTGTGGCAACTTCCAAGCAGACCCCAAAACCTAAGGTCTGGCTGTGCATCCCCAAAAAGCTGGGGCCTGGCTCTGCACCCCCTGGGCTGGTACCAGGGAAAGAGGCTGCTCCCCACTCCAACACTGAACCCCTGCTTCCCCTGTGCTGGGCACCCACATCTCGAGCAGGAGCCGGGCTTGTCCCAGAGAAATTAGTTTTAGTGACATCCCTGTAGTGTCCTCATGGTATGATCTGTCTCTGCTTAAACTTGGGGCTTTAATTAAGTCAATGTCCTTTGAAGCCCTTGCTCTGAGGCCCTTTAAAAGTGAGTGGAAGTGAGGCCAGGTTTATATTTTCACTACCTAGGTCACACTGTAGGTCTTCACTCTTAAAATTTCAAAATTTACCTCTGCTTTGTAATCCAAGGTAAATTAGGCTTGAGTCAGTCTTATATTCAATAGATACACAAACTGAGGCAGGAGATAACTCTTTGGTAAAAGGTATGCAGACTGTGGGTGTTGTACAAGTCGTGAGCCTGAGAAGTGTCAGGCAAGAGACAGACAATGTGTGGGTAGCGAAGGGATAATTTTTTTTTCTCAAATATTGCACCTCTTTGTTGTTATTGATTAGAGCAAATAATGAAATACCTGACATAGCATTCTGGAGGCAGTGATGAGTTAGAAAAATAACACAGAGGGGTTTTTTCTCCCTTTTCTTTGTAAGCATGACTATTTACTTAATTTCAGTTTCTAAAATAGCTTTGCTAACACGAATTGATCGGCTGAGGCTGGGGGCGGATGGTACTCCCCTGGATATAATCATGAGCAAATATGCTGCTCACTTTGGAGCTCTGAAAAAGTGGTTTATACAGAATTCTGCTTACTTTCATAGTCAGAAGTTGCAAAACATCTCTGGTAACCTAGTTGCTCTATGAAGATAGTTTTTCCCTTCCCAGGTGTAGCTACATGTTTTGCATGGGTCGGAAGAGGGCTGGTAAAACAGGAGGATGTGTGTTGTGCTGGGGTCAGTGTCTCTGCTGACATCACCCAGAGCACATGCAGGGAGAGTGATTTTTAAAAAGGGAGGAGTGGCAGGAATATTCAGCAGATAAAATATTCCTCTTCTGCTGTAGAAATAAGGCAGAGCCACAACGTGTCCAGACAAGAGAATCGGGACACCTTCAAGCCCAGCAGCCCAATATATTTAGCTGATCCTAGGTATTTTTTTAGTATGGAAAAATGTCATTCTGCACTGATAAAATTTGCAAGAAGCTCTGCAAATAAACTGTAGCATTTCACTGGATATATGGTGGGAGGACTTTAAAAGAATCATGGCATCACAGAATGGTTTGGGTTGGAAGGGACCTTTAAAGGTGATCTAGTCCAACCCCCGCTACAGCTAGGTTATCTTCAGTTAGACCAGGCTACTCAGAGGCCTGTGCAACCTGACCTTGGGTGTTTCAGGGATGGGGCATCTACAGCCTCCCTGGGCAGCCTGTTCCAGTCTTTCATCACCCTCACTGTAAAAAATTTATTTCTTATACCTAGTCTTAGTCTATCCTCTTTCTATCACAACAGGCCCTGCTAAAAGTTTGTCCTCGTCTTTCTTATAAACTCCCTTTAAGTACTGTTAGGATGCTAAAAGGTCTCCCTAGAGCCTTCTCTTCTCTGGGCTGAAAACTCCCAACTCTCTTAGTCATTATTCGTAGGAGAGATGTTCTATCCGTCTGATCATTTTTGTGGCCCTCCTCTGGATCTGCTCCAACAGGTCCATGTCTGTGCTGAGGACTCCAGATTTGGGTGCAGTACTCTAAGTGGAGTCTCACCACAGCAGAGTAGGAGGGTAGAATCACCTCCCTTGACCTGCTGGCCATGCTTCCTTTGATGCAGCTCAGGATATGATTTGATTTCTAGGCTGCAAGTGCACATTATTGGCTTATCTCCAGCTTTTCATCCAACAGTATCCCCAAGTCCTTCTCAGCAAGCCTGCTCTCTGTCTCTACAGCCCCCAGCCTGGAGTGCAGGACCTTGCACCCGGCCTTTTTGAAATTCATGAGGCTTACTTGAGCCCACTTCTCAAGCCTGTCTAGGTGTCCCTCTGGATGGCATCCTGTCTCTCAGATGTGTCATCACACCATTCACCTTGATATCATCTGCAAACTTGCTGAGGGTGCACTCAGTCTCACTGTCTATGTCCTTGGCGAAGATATTAAACAGCACTGGTCCCAGTACGGACTCCTGAGGGCAACATTGTTTCTACGAACAGTATTTCTGTATCTATTTATTTCTCTGCAGTGTCTTAGTTCACATGAACTTTCTTTCCAATTCATATGACTGAGCTCCCTGAATATCTATACTGCTTTTTCTCTGGATTTTTCTAGTCTCATCAGACAATTTTGCCCCATTTCCAGTCCTCCTATTTGCCCAGGTCTTCCCAGACTAAGTGCTCACCTTTTCTGTTTTCTATTTCTCCGTATATACGCCTGCTTGCAAATTTTGTCCTCCAAACTCATTTAGTGGATTCCTTTTTCCTTAAACACACACTGTCCTGGAACACCGACAGAAAATCTTTCAGCCTCCACAATAACTGGTTTTGAGTGTTGATTTGCAACCACAACGCTGCATTTGGTCTGCATATGTGTTTAAATTTGGTTTGGTTTTTAAGTTAGTTAAGAGAAATACCTAATTGTGTGTTGAGTGTAGATGGGATAGCACAGGACTAGCTGTGACAGCCTGTGGTGAACGGCCTCTCACCACTTCCAGGGCTTCCTGTGGAGGCACAACATGAGCAAGCAGCATATTTAAGCTGGTTTGAAAAACAGGGCTCATTTTGTGAATTTGGGGAAAATCATTTATGAGTAGATTTCCATAGCTGTGTGTTTTGGGCATCTAAATTCCTGGCCTGATTTTCAGGAGCAGTGAGAGTGCTGACAGTGGAACAGAGGCTGCCCGGCACTGCCCAGCTGAATGTTTGGCCTCCAGGTATCACTGCTAACACAATGATCCCCGAATCAGAGACCGACCACTTTTGAGAACGTTGGCTTTAATCTTAATTTCCCAGGTTTTCCTAGCTCTTACATGTACTCCAGAGGCTTTCTCCAACCTATCTACTGGTAATGGTGGGTGGAATTATTAGTACAGACCTTTGAAGATATAAAGCTTGATAGGAACTAAAAGAGAGATAAAAGGTTTTCTGTTTGTCGTGGTGAGGTACCAATTTTGTTATTGATGTAAATCATGCACAATATAAACAACATGTTCTTCTAAGTGCTGGAGACTGACCACCTCAGCAGAAACTGTGAAAGCAATTCGTGATGGCTCCCTGTTTTCTAACTATTGATCTCATGCAAGGCAATAAAAGGATTTAAGTTGATTCTCTAAAATTATTGAGTGGTGTGGGAAGGCATGTCCAATGCCTCTGATTTGATATTTGCTGGAAACCTTGTTTTAATTGCTGTTTTTCTCTATGGGAGAGTTAAATTCACAAGCTGATGGTTTTCCAGAAGCAGCAGAAGCGATACACCTGCATGCACACTTGCAAGAGCAGCTCCCAGCAGCAACACTTGTCTTTTAGTCACCAACAGAGCATCGTATTAGTGCACAGCCTAAAGAAGAGGGTTTCATCTTTCTATAAGCAATCTCATTTGGAACTTCTTGCCTTTTACTGGCAGCCAAACTACCTGCTTCTCACCCTGAGGTTTCCCAAATATCTTGATGCTTCCAGCTGGCACCTCGGAACGCTTGGAGAAACACTGAATCTTCAAGGTGACATATCAGTAAAGATGACTGGGTCTTAAATGCCAAAGGGATGTTACATTGTCAAGAATCCAAACAAACCTTGGCACAAATGAAGCTACTTTCAAATGTGGATTTAAAAATGAATGGTTATTTTTCAGTTAATATTAAGAGCATATATGATTGATTAAAAAAAAATTGTGTTATTGCTGCTGTCATATTGTTCTAAGCACTATTAGGTCTGATAGATGATAGTTAATTAGTCAACAAGGACAGACAGAGAGTTGCAATTGTTCAGCCTGGAGAAGAGAAGGTTCCAGGAAGACCTTATAGCAGCCTTCCAGTACCTAAAGGGGGTCTACAAGAAGGCTGGGGAGAGACTTTTTGGAAGGGTAAGAAGTGATAGGACAAGGCTTTAAATTGGAAGGGGGAAGAATTAGATCAGACATTAGGAAGAAATTCTTCACGATGAGGGCGGTGAGGCACTGGCACAGGTTGCCCAGGGAAGTTGTGGATGCCTCCTCCCTGGAAGTGTTAAAGGCCAGGTTGGATGTGGCCTTGAGCAGCCTGGTCAGGTGTAAGGTGCCCCTGCCCATAGCAGGGGTTTTGGCAGTGGATGGGCTTTTAAGGTTCCTTCAAGACCAAACCATTCTATGATTCTATGATTCTATGACATGTAAGAATTTTCTTTTTCTGTTCCCAGCTGTTTGAGACCTTTAGTGTATAAAGAATTAGCCCTGGGTTAGCCAAGTGATATGTCTATAGTAAAATATTGTCAATTATGTAGTAAAATGTTACTTACGTTTTCAAAATAAGTAAATGCTTTGGCTTTGGTTTTTGCTTGTTTATTTGTTTTCAGTTTGTACTTGTGGTCTAACAATTAAAAAACATGGTCAAACTGTAGAAGCAAAAGAAGGGATATCACCTGCTGTAATTTTTATAGTCTTAATTGCATGTTCTGTTGGTTGGTTTCTCCTATGATGCCTCTGCAGTCTCGATTTTGATGCATGAAACACAGCAGTTCCAACCCTCTGAGTAGACTTTCCTTACTGTTACTTTCCCACTTCTCTATACTCAACCTATTACAGAAATCAGATATTTGAACAGAATAACAGGTAATAGTCCCTAAACATATTGCTTTTGTTGGTAGCTATCTAAAATCCTTGCAAAAGAGTGGAAGTAGCATGAACAAAGTTCTGAGGAAATACCAGTGGTGACAGGTTAAAATTCACAGCTAAATTTCCCTTAAAAAGAAAGAAAAAAATAAGAAAGAAAAGAAAGCAGCATAATACAGAAAATGTTTTGGAAATCTTCCATTTATTGCAGTAGAAGCTGTCTTTCTTTTTCCACTCTTTCGTTCCACAATTCATTGGGTTTATGCATTTTAAAATGAGTCTATGTTCTGTCCTTACCATGGCCCTTGGAGATTACTGACACAGAAAGCAGGTTTCTCGTTAACACTTTATTCCACTGTGGAAAAAAACACTTCTGTAGGCTTGTCCCTTATTGCAAGGAATGTGCCAGTGCTGCAGAGAGCGTGGCTAGACATGTGGAAGTCCAGCCATCCCTGTGGGCCAGGGGAGTCAAAACTCATGGCTCCCACCATTCTCCTGCTGTTGCTTCCGCAGCCTAACGCGTGTCACTCACGCTGCACACGTGATGAGCGTAGGGTCAAGGAGCTTGGCAATGCCACTGGGTAGAAACAAGGTGCCAGGCTGGATAAAACAAGGTGGAGGGCTGGATTCATCCTGCAGGCTGTGGATTTGACATCCCTGCTCTGGGCCATTGCGAGATAGCACAGGTGATATCAGCCCTGACATTCCTTGATACTGACTGGCTGCTTGAGTCCCAGCAGAAAAGTTGTGTTTGCTTGCCTCTTCATTGGAGCTTGTGTATCAAAAGCTCCAAGTTAAAGGCTACTGCAACATTTAATGTATTCTGGTTCCATGTGGAAGAAAAGTACTTTTTGTTATACAGATACACACAATTGATTCCTTCATTGCCATTACTCTGTATGATATTTTGTTTAGGTGTTAAAGGTACGTATGGAATGCCATCTTGTGTCATTGCATATTCTGCAAATAAGAGGTGTATTTCAACTCTATTGAAAAGAAATTAAAAAATACTGCAGAACAGGAAAAGAAAGTCCCCTTTTCTCTGGTCTTTCCATATGATGAAACATATCTGTGAATTGTAAGTGTGCAGTTTATCTTTCACCTCTTGTCTCCAAAGAGAAAAAGAAAGAGGGGAAAAAAAAAAAAAGAAGAACAAAGGAAAATTTTAAAAATCCAACAAATCCGATGCCTCTGGTTTTGACTGCCTGTTTCAAGTCTACTTATTTTAACTTTCCTTTTGATGAGGATATAAGTGAAAATCATGTTCTGTAAGGAATTATGAACAGCAAGAAAAAAATCACCTGTTGACTATACAGAGGTAGAAGCACTGGGAATTTTCAGGGAATAAAGAATGTATCTATCTCTATTTCTATATTTATGCAAGCATGGGGACCAAATTCAGTTGTGATGGGTAAAGTACTGAAACATAGACTCTCATACACAGGCTTACATGGGACTGCTTGTATCTACCTGGACCAATGTAAAAGGCAGAAGCTAAAAGAAATGTAAAGAAATGGCACAGCAATTTAAGTCTAAACATAGGTGATTTGTTTGCATCTTTGCTTAGTTTTAAGAATTTGGTGAACTAGTTCAACAGGAATAAGAACAAAACATATATGCAGTTTTACAAATGCATTCCATGCAATGCCTTTGGGAAACCATGGAAGAAAACTGAAAATTCAGATGAAG
Organism: Neomorphus geoffroyi; assembly: GCA_033558235.1. NCBI lineage: Eukaryota > Metazoa > Chordata > Aves > Cuculiformes > Neomorphidae > Neomorphus > Neomorphus geoffroyi. Next base: position 16,292,941 of record JAUMJM010000005.1, read on the forward strand.
CAGAGGCTAAGAGAGTTGTGTATTTGTAGCTCAAAAAATGAAAGTACAGGCAGGAAGTCAAATCTTTGCGCTATTTGATGTCAGTTTAAGGTCAAGGTAAACATACATTCCTCAGTTTATGTGAGCATGAAAACAAGCATGCTGTCGTTCTCAGGAAAAAGGAGTTCATATGGCCTGCAGTAACATTTTTAATACGCTGATGGTTTGATTATTGTGGGATGGTTTGATTATTGTGGGAGAAAAAAAAAGAGAAAAGAAAGTTCAATAAATTCTTGAAAAACTTGAATGAAATGAGCAAGAAAAAAGGAATATAGAACAATAAAAAAAAGAGAGAAAAAATGTCACCATCTTGTAAGCAAGGAAGTACAATCTTACAAAAGTGTGGTCAGTGCTTGACAGTATGTCAGAAGTCGATAAATTAGTTTACATATGTAGGAAATGTAATTACGGCGAATTTTATGCTGGAGGATTTAAGGCATGGTCTAGAGGTTGGATATCTTTTTCTTTTCCTTGGTGAAAAATTCACTATTTTTTTTTTTCTTTTAGCCCCAAGCTTCTCTCAAAATTATAAACTTGCTAGACCATTTTTTATTCTGTTATTATTTTTGGTTTGCTTTGCTTTGGTGTCTGCTCCTAGTGTCTTTGAGACCAAGGCACATACAGAGAAGAGGACAGCCACCAGCCATGTAAATACATATCATCAAAAAAAGAATATAACAGAAACAGTGGGGAGGAACGACAGGGTATCATCTGAAAACCAAGTATAGAAAATCTGGTGAACTTTGTCCGTTGGCAGCTATTCTACCAAATATACCTCTGTTGCTTTTGGCCACAGTGCTGATTTTTAGAATTAAGCTTGCAGGGTGAGAGGATGTGAGTGTGAATGTGCACGTCCTCTTGCCTGAATCTCCCTGCTTGTAAAGAAGCCCCTGGTGGAGCCGGAGCCAACAGTTGGGCACAATGGGTGAGGAGGGTGTTCAGGCCACGAGAAATAGTGCCTTGGCATAGGCACAGGCTTGAGCACAAGCATGCTGGCACGACTCAGGAGAAAACAGGAGGTTTAATACAAGAAAGACCTCCAAAGCTCTTCAGGAAAATGATAAGCAATGACAAAAGATGTAAGAGGAAAGTTATATGAGTTATCAAGGACCACTGGAGTCTAGAAAGCAAATGACTAAGTGCTAAATTAGTGCATCTAACCCAGAGGTGAAGTAATTGCTCTCTGAAAAGACAACTTGATCACAATCAAAGTTACTTCAGAGGCATCAACTGGCATCAGCTAGGGGTAACCAAGTCACTGGGTGAAGTTTAGTCTGTTATTGGCTTTTCTGAATTATCCCTTGCACTTCAGCATTTGTGTGCGCTATGGATTGATGCATACCTGTCTTGTAAAAGAAAGGTCTGACACACCATTCTCGGCTTTGGTGAGCCAGTGAAGAATTCTGTTTCCAATGGACTTGGAATAAGAATACCTGCTATTTTCACCTCCGTACTTTTTGCTTTACAAATGAATAGGGTGTAAGACCTTGGAACAGTCTTTTCTTTGCATTCTTTTGCTTCTTTATAGGTGGTGTAGTAGGGAACACCTTTATATCTGTATTGGTTGTGTTTCCTTTGACACTCAAAGGTGGGTTACAGATTGACTTACTCTTTTGATTAGGTTATAGTTTTGACTCCAATCCTATGCATCAAGTTATTTTTATACACAGTTCAATAGTAATACATGTTTTCTAGCTAAGTTTATTTTTGCAATTAGCCACTCAAATCTATAGATAATTCATTTTTAATGCAATATTGGCAAAGTGGAAGGTCCTCCATTTCTCAGGAACATAGGTGAAATAAGCTAACTTCCAAGCATCAGTAAAAGCAATTATAATCTTGAGTAAAACCTTATTCCTTTCTTGGAAACGTATTCACCACAGCTGAGCCTCTTTACAAAAACTGGTATGGTATAATGCGTTCTTCTGGAAAGCAATAGGATATAGAGGAGTTGGTCCTCTTGTTAAGATGCTGTAGATGCTAAAAAAAAAAAGATATTATTCTTTTTTTATTTTTTTTTTTGCAGTCTGCACTCCTCATGTGCAGATTAGAAAGGTTAAAATTTGGATATTTTTACATCTTATTAGTCATCAGGATTGATCATTAATAGATTGAAGCTGCTCTAGGATCAATATGTTGTTATGCATGCAATATTAAGCTGTGACTTTCCACAAGACAGCTATAAGGATATGCTATAACAGCCAAAGAGTTAGGGAGAGGTTTGAGAGGAAGGAGCTAACTGATTTTATGGGAAATTGTTAGATTTCTAACACCTTGAGCAAGTAGCGACATTGAATATCACTCAGTTGCAAGAAGCTACATATAAAAATCTCACTCTGTTTGTTGTTGCTATGAATGCTATTAGACAAAACAATCTCCAAACAATTTTTTGTAGTTCTGAAATGCATATTGTAACACTGAGGCAAATAAAAAGCCTAATCATTTGCTTCCACTCTAATTTGCATACCTTTATGGGTTTTTCCAGACATCTATATATCCACATTGTTCATAATCAACCTTTGTAAGTTTGTTGCTAAAAAAGGAATTTTATCTGAGCATCAGGATGTACCTATAATCATCCTGCTCTTACCCATCCATAACAACAACGAGGATCACTGCTGAGTATATGTTAGGAGCTGCATTTAATCATCTTCTATTTAATGAGATACATTAAGTTTCTGCTTTTTAAAGATACAATATACACAAAAGTGTCTAATTTGTTTCCTTTCACCGCTTCTAACTGGTTAACAGTGTGATGCCCTTCCAGAATTACCTTTAGTGGCTGACATTTTATTTCCCATTAATTGTTTAGTTAAAATAGGAGGCAGAATGGATTTTCTTTTTTCTTTGGTATTGATTCACTGTTCAGCTTTTGAATGTTTAGGTGTGAATCTCTGTACTTCAAGGTTCTTCTGATAATGGATTCTTAAGTTATGTAGACGCTGTGAAAATTAAATAATAACAGGAAAATATTTTTAGATGACTGGATGAACTGAAATGTATTAAGTGAAAAGAGACGTTTAAGTGAAAATTACTACTTGCATGAGACTTGTATACAAAAATATTTTCTGCACTTGCATTTCAAAATATTAGTAAAAAATCCAGGATTTTTGTTTAAATTAGTGAGTGGAATAAGTTCAGGACAATCAATTTTGCTCTTGTGTAACCCTTTCTGGACAGACATTATATGTATGAGAAAGTAGGCTTTGTTTTCTTTGTTTCCAAGCCTTCAGTGGTCAACTACAGCTTATTTGCCTCCTGAAATTAAGAGAATACTTAGCTAATCCATTTTCTCAGAGAACTGATTGCATTCATTACTGAATGAATTTGCCTTTCATTCGTCTCCTCAGACAGAGGTTCTTCTCATGTTCTTCTTATGAACACCCAACATAAAACAGCAGAAGAATGACAAGTACATGGTAGCAAGAAGTTCATATAATTTACCTACTCTAATTGACTTGTATTCATTCCAGCCCCTGTCTTTCTTAATTTTTTATTTAGGCAGTATAATGTGTGCACTGGGAGGTCATGAAAGAAGGCTGCAAGTGGAAAAACAAGCTCACAACTCTAAAGAAAAAAGAAATAAAAAAGAGTACACTAAAGTAGGCCACTTCTTATAACTTGAGTGTTCTTGCAACTTTTTCTAGCTTCTCAGCTTGTAAATGACACCCATTTAAAACTTTCATAAATTCACACATCTTTTGGAAGGAACATGTAGAACCAAAGGAGTCTAAAGCATACCTTACAAAATACCACTGAATTTGCATCTATTTTTGTTTACTTTTGCATTTGCAGATAGTTACGGACATGTCATACTATCATACTGAAAGAGGTCTGCAAATACTGTGTGACAACAACATATATATGAAAATATACCATCCCACTTAGTATTGCACAATAGTAGCTAATTAATTCTAATTTACCAGTCATGCAGTGGCAAAAACTGGAATCAGTTCTCTTTATCCAGCATTTCAGTGTATTGCAGAGAAGCAGAGGTTTCGTTAGTGGTAAATGGTAAGAAAAAGTCATCCTTCTTGGGTCTTTTGGGGTACTTGGACATTTTAATAGCTATTTTGCTTCTTTTCATAATAGTTTTTATTATTTGAGGCATTTGGATTACAGAAGGTTGTCTACAGTAATGACTGCAAATGTCTGGATAAAATTGTATCTGAGAATTCATCTGTCTTTTGGAAAGGTCCAGTCTATATCTGAGACTACTCTGTATTTCTCCTGCATTATTCATCCAGGGATGGAACAGTGGATTAATGGACAACTGGATGAGAATTTCTTCCCCAGCCTATTGAGATTTGTTTCTAAAGATTCAATCTCTTAATTTAGTACTGCCCCATTTTTCCCTTGGCACTGACCTTTTCCAGCTGAGAAGCTGGTGGTGTTTATAAGCTGAGGAATATGGCTGTTCAGAGTAGAACTTACCAGGAAAGATAGGCTGGTTTACTCTCATTCTTCTCCATAATATCCTATAACAGTAGCAGAAGAAAATATTCCCTACAATGTATGTGATGTCTCCTAGTCACGCCTTGGGGCATGTGCTTTTCGTATTGATACTTGATTTGTTTATTCACAGATGCTATACAGGAGATATGTTTTTCTGTGTTGATACAGCAAGGAGTTATTGTTGGTGTTCAAGCTGAAGGCTTAAAGTAGATTTTTACTGCAAATTCAAATCTTAAGGGAAGCTAGGTGCTGAGGGTGGAGTGGGGTGGGCTTTTACTACAGAATCCAAACCAGAGTGCAATCAGCATAAAAGGCCCAGACTCTCGAATACTATGTGAAATCAAGTTTTACTTAACCTATTAAAATAAGAAAGGTAACAAATGATTAGTAGTGATTAACAAAAAATTAACAAAACCAGCATGTCCTGTGTGTGCTGGAGAAGCTACAATTAAGGTGGCACAGCCTCGTTCTACTGATAATGCGAGTATGATGCATCTTCTAACACTCTGTATTAAAACCAGCACAGCACAAGTCTACAGATGATGGCAATGCGAGCAGTTACAGAGTAAACAGTACACATGGCAATACAATACAAATCATCCCTGGTCACGTATTTTGATTTAGGCCTGTTGATCAGGCCCTGTCACTTCAGATAGAGGTTGTATTCTTAGAGAAAAAAGTATCTCCTTTCACTGACACAAGGGTTCTGCCTGCATTTCCTTTCAAGCCAACCATGTACTCAAGCAAATACATATGCATTTCTGTATTAAACTTCAGAGCTGGACTGTAACAGAAAAATAATCTCACCTTTCTTTATTCTTCAGATTAAAGATGGGTATTATGTTTGACCACACGCTGTAACATGTGATGGCTGTCAGTGGGCTGCAGCCCATTCTAAACCTTGGCTTATCACTAATATTCCTAAAATTAATTTTTCTTCTTTTATTCACTGAGGCAACATGTTTTTAGCAGCTCTCTTGAACTTTTGTTGAAGTGTTTTTGTTTTAGCACATAAATGCCATACAGATAGTATTTGAAATTAGTAATGTGTTCCAGGCTGCTCCCTCAAAACCTTTTTTCATATGTTTTTGCCATACAAAACAATCTTGATTCAGTCATTCCTAATATGAGAGTCATGGTTCAGATCTGCATGATGGGCTTCCTTTAGTTCCATTAGTTCACTTTTGGAGTCAAACTGTACAACCTTAAATAACATTTATCAGAAATGCTTATATCAAGGAAATTTTGTTCTGTTTCAGCCATATCCCACTGAGTTGATGATTCTGAATTGTAGGTATCCATCAAAAGATCATAAATACCTAAGCACTGCTTGTGATATAATCCTAACTTCTATGAGCTGAAGAGACATATAAGACCTCTGGCAAGTGCATATAAGTAGCAATTTGGGATCATTCTTGAAGTTATTAATTAAAATACGCTTTTATCTGACATCATTGTTTAGTCTTGCAAATGGTAACTTTGTGGAAGTGATCAGTATGTGCACTGCCTTCCTTACAAAATATCATTGCCTTTAATCAATTATAGTCTAATATGAACATAGCTCCTAGTTGTTAGCAGAGCAATCTTTCTGTTATGAAACAAGGAAGTATTTGTAATTCAAGCTGGTTATGTTCTGTTTCAATCAGAGAGAAAATGAAACCAAATTCAGGCTATGAGCAATACTCCCTTAAACACAGAGAAATCTGTCCAAGCTATTTTTTGTTAGCTTGTCTATATATTTTCCATGAGTCTTTTATTCATGACCTTATTTTAGGTTCTTATGAATACAAGACTTGCTACATTATTACTATTTCCCATCATATTGCTGCTAATTAGAGTCCTGGTTAAGTAAGTGCTAATATTTGTTAGAGCACTGATTTACATTTACATTTGCCTAAATTTATTCAAAAGTTGTGTTTCCCTTCTTTACAAGCAATGATATTCACACGTTCAGATCTTTTAAAGTAGGAAATTAGATGGGAATATAGCTAAAAGTTTTGCGTTTAAATGCTGACATCTTTCCTGCGCTCTCAGTGATTCTTTAACCAGCAAGAATCATCTCTGGTTTTTACCTGCACGATGCCAAGTCGTATTTTTCAAAAAAAATAGTTTTTAAAGTACATATGTTTAGGAATCTTCCAGAGAACAAACATTACCTTAGCTCTGTAGAGCCAGTAATGGTTTTCTCTGACTGTTGTAGACTACTAAGGACAGGTTTTGTCTGAAAACTGTGGAAAGTATGTGAATGGACTTCTGAGCATTTGCTGCTTTCATGGAGCATCTGTAACATTGGCAGCTTCAGCTGTTTCTGATTTTTATTTTGAAGTTTTGTTAGTAAAGTCACTGCAAGTTTGTAGTGTAACAGCTAAAACCTCCTGTTCCGCAGTATCTTACTTGGCCAGTTTGCACATAGAAAATTCTGCCAGCTTTACCTGTCCTTACTGTTATATTTAAACATCATGTTACTGTTAGGGGAGTTTTAGGACCAGATCAGCTAAATGTTTACTGAACATACTGAGAATGTATTAGCAATTTCTCTTTAATCCATAAAGTATCTAACCGTGTGTTGCTGGGTTTTCTGCCATTTGAGTAGGAACTATTGAACAACTTTGACCAGCTTAAGAGTCGGAAAAATTTGGTGATATGTATAAGGAATCTGGAGTAACTTTTTTTTATTCTTTTACACCAGCATTGGTCAAAAAAGTATACTGTAAAAAGGTAGTAAAACTCACCTAATTCAATGTGCAGCAAGTCAGAGAAATATTTAGGTATTTTCCAGTTCTTATGTACACATGAAGCCTCCAGATCTTACGCGTCTTGCTCAATAAATACACCTATGATAGGGCCTTTTGCCCTTCTGCAGAGCTGCAGCTGTTTTCTGGCATCCTGTCATTTGACACCTGGATTACTCCCTCGTGCACTGAGAAATACAGCGCCACTCCCACTGTCTCAGTTCAGAATTCTGCCACAAAGACTTTAATTTCCCAGCTTCATTATTTTAACTGTTTTTCACTTTTCTCTTGAGTGGCTTCTCATTAAACACATACTGCTTCTTTTCAAATTTAACGCCATTCTTCATGAGTCATTTCCAACCTTTCTATCCACTATTAAAAAGTCACTTCCTTCTTTTTATTCCAGTGTTGCTAGCCTCTACCCTCCAAAATACCTTTGTGTTGATTCTATGCTGCTTTTCTCACTCTGCACAAGTTTCCTATAAACCTCCACGGAGCTAGTGCTGTCCTTTCTCCAGTCTGTCATTAAAAATCTTTTGTCAACATTCCTACAAAAACATTTTGATAACCAGCTACTAGCACGCTATTATTATTGCTTGGATCTTTGGGGGCATTTTTTGCCCTGTATCATTTGGATTGAAATGTGTTCACATCAGGCAGCCTCCACTTGGTCTGCACTTCCAAAGCACTGAGGTCCTTTTCCATGACTAAGACTTCTAAGTGCAAATTATTAATAATATTAGGGGTTTTTTACAGTGCTTGCTTAGACTGGCTGTTCCTCACTGGGCAGTCTCTTTGAATTTGTCTTGCAGTTGTGTTTTCTGCCTGGCAGCAAGGAGAAGATGCAGCTGGTTCAGCCTGTAGCTGTGCTTTTGCTGCCTGCTGTGAGGAATGAGTCCCGTGGCGTCCATCTCCAGGGGAATCTGCTGCCTCCTTACTTGCTGCTGGCTACCATTCAAGAGGCTGACTGCTAGCTATATTACTTCTGTGAGCTGGAACTAGAATGATACTCTCCTTTCCTATATTTCAGAATAAAAAACAAATTTAAAGAGTCTTGAAGGGTCAGGAGTAGGTAGGCAACTTTTGTAGGAGCCTTTGTTGTTGACTGCCTGTTTTGGTGACTGTGGTAGAGATGTGGTCTTATGCTGTCCCTTACGGTGTGGTGGTGGAAGATTACTCTTAGTTCAGCCTCAACAGTTCATTCTTCATTGGCTTACTGAACAGAGATGTAGCTTAAAATTGCAGATGTTCATGTAATCTTTAAATAATGTCTAGAGCAGGGGTGTCAAACTCACAGCTCCTGCTGTTCTGCTCCTGTAGAGTAACGTGTATCACACACACTACACGTGTGGCTGGCATGTTGGCAAGGTCGAAGGGGCAAGGAGCTTGGCATTGCCACCAGGTAGAAACAGGGTGCCTGGCCAGATAAAGAAAGGTGGAGGGCCAGATTCAGCCCACGGGCCATGAGTTTGACACCCCTGGTCTAAAGTCTATATGACTTGCTGTGATATCGTGCTAGTTTTACTTTGCAGCTCTGTAGTTCGCAGCATATGTGTTTTGTCTGTAGCTGTGTAATTATTTATTCTTTCTGAGAGCTATAGTAGAAAAACTCCATGTTTTGTGGGGGTTATTTTAAGTGAAAGACCATGGCTACAAATATATATGTGCAACTTCATTAAAGCTAGCTAACTTGGACAGACTAAGTTGTGAAAGTCCAGCAATTGGAACTTACACTGTAATGCATTTGCATATTTTCATTTAATTGGTTACTTGTGGGACAATAAACTTTACTGTACTTTGATTTGGAACTACAGCCTTTTGCTAGTGTGCCATATTATTGATAAGCATGGAGGCCTATCTTTGTCATAGAATCATTTAGAATCATAGAATCATTTAGGCTGGAAAAGACCTTTAAGATCATCAAGTCCAACCAGAAATGGTGTCAGACTTCAGCTTCTGATTGACAGACGTACATTACTTAGTAGGGAATTTATCTCAGTTGTCATCTGAATTGCTTTCCAACAATCCTTCCATCTCCATATCGATAACAAAAGTAACCTGAGTACCTTTATTCAGGCACTACAGAGTTTGAAAAGTGGATAATGGCTCTGTTTTTCTTTATTTTGCTTGTGTTTTGTTCTTAAATGAAAGTAGATTCCACCACATGACTCTATGAGCTAAGGCTCCACGATTATGATCTAATACTACAATGCTGAGTTTTGACAACATTGCTGGAGACCCCAAAACTAAGAATTCCCCAATGACAGAGCTGCGTTATTCCAAGGGGTTGAATATACAGCCTGTGTGTTGTGATACTTACAAATGCTACAGCAACTAGGAGAATTAAAATATCTCCAAATAGGACTCACATCAAGCATAAGCTTGATGGGAAGCTGACAAAAATATCCAAGTGAAAATTCTTCTCAGCAAGGTACAATTTAATAAATCCTTCACTTCTCCAGGACCCAGGAAGCTGCATCAGTCTGCAGTTTACAGCCAAAACCCACTCCTGGGGTTTTGGAAATTGGCAGCTGGTGTATACTTTATTCTTCAAATGTTACTTTGACAGGACAAAATCACCTTTTATATAAAACTACAGGTTAACTCTGGGCACTGACCTTGGGTGAGAAATCCTATGCACAAGTTCTTATTTGCAAGTCACATCTGGTTTTGCAATATATTCATTCACTTCTTTGTACAAAATGTAGAGACTGTCCTGTTACCGAGCCCCCAGAAGTCATTCTTGCAGGGAAGACCTAAATGATTCATGTCAGCCAGATGCAAATTTGTATTCCTTCCAATTGAATACAGATAGGCAAGTAGCCTAGGGGAGTGTCCTCACCATTGAGTTTCTGTTATAAAATGCCATTCTACTGCCTTTCCTTCCAGCAGTGAATTTGAATAAGGTCAGCTGTGGATGCGATTTTTTTTAAAGTTGGTGCTGTTAGCACATTAGTCATTTTCTGAGTGTTCTTACTGGGTTGAAACTTAAGTATACAGTCCTAGATTTGGCCTAGGTACATGCAGAAACAGCATTTTAGGTGTCACAGCTGCTTTACTGGAGAAAATGTAGGTGCTTACAGCTTTGCAACCAGCTGAGATGGTGTCTGAGGCAAGGCTTTAGACATCACTCTTACCTTAGAAATACTCAGTTTCCACCTGAGCCCCAGGGAAGATATCCGTTTCTGAAGTCTCTTTCCAGGAAATTCTTTCCTCAGAGGAACTGGTGGTTGCAATTCAGCATAGTCATCCATCAGGTGCCCAGTTTTCATTCATGAATACTCTCCATGTTGGATGAACTATTAGCCTACTTTAATGTAACGTATATTTAAGTGACTTTCTGGCTGAGAGTTTATCCAAGGCAGAGTTTTATCCTAATATACTGGGTGACTGCACACCTATCCAAAGCTGTTACACCACCCAGAGAGCTAGAGCAGTTTTGGGCAGAATACAGTATTTGGGTTTGGATCTTCCTCATAAGCCAAAAAAAAAAAAATAGCAGACTAAGTTTTTCATAACTAAGAAATAGTAACGATGCCGCTTCTTGCAGTCTATCTGTCTGTATCCAGGAGTAGCCAAGTAATTGTGTAGACTTGATAAAGTAAATCCCTATGGCTTCACATGCTTTGCACTGTCAGAAACCCTACTGTACATGCCAGAGAAATGAGAGAGAAAAGAGCCAAGTTTGAATCAAATGTGGGATATGATTTGAAGGGATCTTGTTTCAGTGTCCTAGTGGGTATTGTTCCTGAAAACACACAAATAGCATTTACAGGCAGCCAACCACCTCTAGTATGGAGGAGCATGGAATGACAAACAGCTTTTGTTTATGGGAAAAAGTGAATATGGGCTAAGAAGTAGTGTTTATGGTAATTGAGCTTTACAAGGAGCTAAAACTTAGTGGGGAACACAGGGGTAGCACTAGCAGTGAAGCAGGTAATAAGGAGAGCTGTGTAGGCATTTCCTGATTAGCATCTGCTGTTTCAACAGCAAAAGAACATGACTTGCATGCAAATGCTTGTACTAGGCTTTAACAGGCACTCCCTTTAGCACACCACTCTGCCTTCTGGTTTTATTTTGAGTCTCCTTGAGTCCTACTGTGATTTAAAATCAGTGGAGGAGAAAGGAGAGTAACACAAACAACAGATGTCTTAAAGTCTTAGAAGAGAGAGAGGAAAAGCCCCGTGGCAAAGGAGAAGGTGCAGTTAAAGTGTTTCCTGTCGTTAGTTTTTGATGCCTCTACTACAGGCTGCGTTCGCATTTCTGCATGTGTATACACATACAGCTGTGCCCATAGGTGGTGAAGAAGAGGTAGTGGAAAAAGATGGCCATTTCACACATCAGAGAATGCGTATTGCATCCTGTACATGAGCATGAACTATAGCACCAATTACTGCAGTAATTGTCTTTAGTCTGTTGCTGGATAAAATAATCTCATTCTTTTTATTTGAGGTTAAAGGTTGTTTCAAAATTCAGAAAGTGAACAGTATGCCTGGTATCCGTCAAGACAGCTTTGCTTACAAGTGGTAACTTAAGCCGTGGCAATGCAACTACTCTGTACCCCATAATATCACAAGTGCTTGGTTGTGCAGTGTGACATTTAGTGCAGATTCAGAAAAGTACTTCACCTGTGCTTTCTGGTACAGGGAACTGTGTCTTTAAGGACGTCAATTTCCAGAATGGAAATCTGTGACAGAAATAGCTGTAAAATTCTTACAGTATATAGGCAGCTGGGGATGGCATAGAAACCCTGAAAACTCATTACCTGCTGAGTGTTAACACAGTACTAGATGGGGCCAGGAACAAAAAGTAATGGGGGGGTGGGGGGGAAATAACTGTGAATGGAGAAGCAAAAATATATGACATTTCCAGATTCTTCTTGGAAAGATAATTGGAAGAAATATAAATACGAAAAATTATTTAGGGCTGACAACTTCGTGCTATGAAAGCTTATAAAAACACCCCCAACTTTCCCACATCTGCATCCTCATTTTTATGATGGGACTATCTTCCATAGGTTTCAGCAAGTCCAAAGACTGAAAATCACATTCACACAGAATCTTATTTTTCCATTATATTTTAAATGTGATTTTATTTGCTTGCTAACTTGACAAGTTCTTCTACAAAGGATTTTGGTAAATTCTGTCTCAATATATGTGCACACTGTTTGTTTTGTTACTGTTAATTGTGTTATTGGAAAAATAATAAATGCATTTGTCTACTGGGCTCCACAAGTTTGTGCTCAGGTTAACTTTAGTAAAGAGTTTAGTACGACTGCTCTGTTACTGAATGTGACTTCTGAAAGCATTACCACTATTGGGATGAACACCAAGGATGCCAATAGGAATTACATTTCTTTGTACAAAACCTTGTACATCAAACCATTGTTTCCTGTGGCGTTGAAGGCTCTATGTACCCTAGGAAATGGCATATCCTTTATATGTCGGCAGCAACAATTTTTAAGCATCAAACAGTAGTTGTAATAAAAAAAAGTGTATTAAAACATAACTGTTTTTTCATTAATGTTATTTCTACACAGACTTTCTTAATCTTTACAGAGATATCCTCTTTGAAAAATGAGCACAATAATATTTATGCCTGTATTTGAATAGTGGTTTTATGCCTATGTTGTGTCCTCTGTACTTTGAAAGTATACTACCCCTGTTGCACAGATGGGAAAACAGAGGCATCCATAGAAAGTGAAATAACTTCACCTGGTGGTCTTCTAGAGGAAGACAGATCTCCTGGTCTCGAAGCAGCACCTTATAATAAGTCATACATTAAAGTTATTAAGAGGTATTTGTAAGTTAACAAACCAGAAGCTGCTCTTTAGAGATATCATTTAACATTTACTTTTCCTCCCACAGGAACTTTTTACACCAGAGTGCAAATTCAAGGAGTCTGTTTTTGAAAATTATTATGTAATCTACTCATCCATGCTCTACAGACAACAGGAGTCTGGGAGGGCCTGGTTCTTGGGGCTGAACAAAGAAGGGCAGGTCATGAAAGGCAACAGAGTGAAGAAAACAAAACCAGCAGCTCATTTTCTACCCAAGCCATTGGAAGGTGAGATTCAGGCCATCGCTGGCAGATCTTCCTATAAATCTCGCAAGAAGAAGAGGAAATGTTTTCTAAAATATCCTTTGTGGATGTGCGTGGCCCACATAGGGGCCATTCCAAATGACAGTCCCCAGAATTCATGAAGTGGTTTTGTGCTTCAGCATAGTGATACTAGAAAGGGCATATGTAAAAAAAAATAAAATCCAGGGATTAAGAGGTCATTTTGAAAGAAAATAAATCTTTTGTGGAAGTGCATTGCACTGGTTTTAAAATATCTTGGTAGGGACAAAAGCTGTTGTGTTTCTTGCAGTGAGAAAATGGTCCTTTCATTAAGTAGAATGAAATAGTGGATTTTGTAGGATAATTGGAAGTTGTAAAAGGAGCTGATGAAATGTCAGCATTTCAAAGTAAAAGCTTTCTAATACAAAACACAAAGGTCTCTGTAAAATAAATCATTCTGTATTACTTAGCCAGTTGATGTAATGCATATAACTTGGGTTAGTTGGCCTTTTATCCAAGATAGAAGCAAGTAAAAGTCATACTAACCTCACATATTTAAATGGTGTCACACTTTCTCTGAAAAATACATTCATTTATATCTTGGAACTTTTGGGTTATCCTATGCATTCTGCAGGCCTTTATAAACCTATGCTGCTTTTTGATTCTTGTCCTGAAAACACTCCAAATTTCACTGGTATTATTGCTACACATAGCCTTATTCATTCCGAAAATTATCAAATTACATAACATCTGAAAATCCATACCTGCATAATCTGTAATTAGCAGTCCCATTTCTTTTAACATTTTAACTTAATTTTTTTGGTTAAAGGATCAGTCTGTTGAAAATTTTCCAGTTTCACCATAATGAAAGAATCAGAACAATCCTGTGTTTTAATTTCATATTTGAACTCAAGTTTACACCTTTGTGCTCCTCATGTCTTGCAAAAACTTACAGTATTTTCATTAATTCTCAACAATATTAACACTTTATATGTCAATCCCTTTATATTAAATTATATGAATTACAGGGAGTGAAAGCCAGTGTATTTTTAAAAGCAACATCAATTCATGTAGATTATGTTACTTTTTTTCATTAATGTTTGGATGGTCAGACTATCAAAATAGCTTAGACAGCCTTAGAAATAACTTGTTTTACATTGCCCATAAGATTCATTAAATGCGACAGCTCTGCTATATAATTCCTTACTTTATAGGTTCATCTCATGTTATTCAACTTAATATTTTTGTAGGTCACAGTGTTATTTCATCAAAGACTTTTAATTAATCAGCAAAGTGTCCTAAACACAGTTACAGAGGCTCACTCTGAATACCCAGATAACAATCACCCTTATGTACTCTAGAGAAGACATTTAATTTCAGACTTTTAGAAGCCATAAAAAGGATTTAGATTATGTTATTGGAAACGTTAGAACAAGCATTTGATTAGTTAATGACACTATGGGGCCCTTCATATTTATTATGAAACTTAACGCCATTGAAGATCAAGGTCAGTACCTTGATACTGCTGCCTCCTACTCTAATTAGACAAGGGATGAAGGGATTTTGCTCTCTATAGCAGCACACAGCCAGTCCCAAAATCATCGTGTGATGATTTATTCCTTTGACTGCTTTGACATCTCTTTTAACGTTGCTCTGATATAAATAAATGCTACTGAAGTCAGGTATAAGTGGAAATATTACCTGATTCAGTAGCATGGAAAATGAAATTGAATTATCCAAGAACATTAATCATTAAGGCAACTTAATGCTGGAACTGTGTAATTGAACACATGTATTTTCCTCCAAGGATTTAAAGTGGTTAGATAGGGACTGAAGCCCAGGGGCAAAATTTTAATTCCTCTAAGAATTCAGTTAATAATTAGTTTTGGAGTTTTCCGCAGTTCTGCATTCAGCAGAGATCAATGGCCATGCATTTTTGGAAAGGAGAAAGAAAAAAACCCCCAAACCTCTTGTGCGCTCTCTGCAGAACTGTTGAAGACATTCCTTCCGTACGTCCCTGAAGGGAACACAGCCAAGCTCCTCAGATTTGGGAGACAGATGTACAAATAATGTTTTAGAACTGGACCCAGGCCTGGTTTTGCAAAGTAGGACTAAAAAAAGAACACTTAAGTCTAGACAACTGTATTGTATGATCCCATTTGTTAAACACCTTCTGTCTTATGATATTTTACTTCTAAAAATATGAAGAATATTTATTATAAGGGGTGTATGTATACATATATATGTGTATGTATATATATATATATGTACATTTTTGTGTGTCAGCCTCATGCAAAGACCGAACAGTAGTTTTTCACTGCCCAGGATTCTATAGTTTCAACTAAACACACAAGAATACAGTATCCTACTGTATTTTTAAGTCAGATACAGAAGCAAAAAATTTGGAGTGCCAAGCAAAGCTATCGGTTGTGCAAAACAAGTGTCTGTCAACACAAATTGTTTCCCTTGCTTACAAGGGGAACACAGATTGTGTTACAGTATCAGTTATTGTAGAAAATTAATCTCATTAGAGAGGAGCTCTTAAATGACATACATTCTTAAATATGTCTCTCCTTTTCTCTTTTCTTCCTGCAGTTGCCATGTATCGAGAACCATCTTTGCATGATATTGGAGAAACAGTGCCAAAGGCTGGGGTAACTCCAAGTAAAAGCACAAGTGCATCCGCAATAATGAATGGCGGCAAACCAGTTGTTAACAAGAGTAAGACAACATAGCCAGATCCTCACAGGTGTTGTGACTTACTGAGTCCCGAGTACAGTTGAGTGATTTATCCTTGCCAGACTTTCCCTCTGCAGTGTCTGTGGATCAGCTTGCAGCAAGTCACAGACTTGCACGTTGCTGTCTCTGAACTGAGTTGTTGCAAGCGGATAAATCTCAACATGTAGCTCCACCCACAACAAGAAGACACCTGGATGAACCAGCTAAACTCAGACCATGGAATGCCCTACCAGATATTGGAATGCCTTTTTAATATCTTTTCTGTGACTGTGACACTTCATGTGAATGACATACTTCACAAGTACACTTGATACCTTGCCTGCTGACAATTGCCCATAATCCCTTTTTGAGTCCAGTTTCAGCAAAATCCATGTGTTTAAGTTCTATTTTGTAGCACACAAATAATCAAGTAATTTCTAGTTAGATGCTGTAAACCTGTGCTATTATGGATTTCTCTTCTTCCCTTTTTTATAAGGCTGCTCGCTCCACTGTCTGTGACCTTTTGCAGGGATTGTGTTTCTCTATAACTTAAGTGTTGCTGGTGGCTTAGTTTTGAAAGCAATCAGGGAAACAGGAAGCCTTCAAAAATCTATTATTAAAAATTATATCTATAAAGAATAGGATTGTTGTCTCTGGCTTTACAATATTGACTAAATGTGAATACTCTTTAGAAACAGATACTGTGCTTCTGAGGTTGGCATTATAGTGGAGGGAAGAGTGTCAAACACAACCAACAGGAAGTTTTCTGAAACGAGTGTTTGGCATCCCCTATAGTTTCTTTTTGTGTGTGTGTTTTATACATATCACAGGCTTACTGGTAATGGTAACATTTGCCTTGCCCAGCGAGCAAGACCCACTCATTTTTGGGAAAGTGGGTCCAAAGAATTTTGTAGGCCTTGTAGGCCTGAATTAAGGCTCATTTTTCATCTACTAAATCTTCATTGTTTGAAAAACAACCACCACCAATAAAAAAAATAAGACTAACCAGAATTGTGCTACCTAAATCCATTTCAAATATAATCCTTTCCTGTTTTTAAGGAACTGAACTCAGTGCCATTGTTGTTTTTGGCTGAATCCCACACCTACTTAGCAAAGCATGGGCAAGGATGTTATTGTGTTCTTTTTTGCAGCACCAATGCAAAGGGTAGTTACAGATTATAGTTTAATATTTCTGGTATTTTAAAAAAAAAGAAGTTTTAAAACTGGACATATTACAAAACTTTATTTTTACTTTTAGGTAAGCATGCAAGGTCCGGTCCTATGTATCTCACCGATATCCCAGTACGTACCTCCACCCAGCTTCCTAGGATAATATGCCCACCAAATTGTTAGATTGAAGGTGCCTTGCCTTGATCTCTGTATACTGTACTTTCTCCTACATGAACCTAGAACAAATCAGAAACATCATAAAATTGAAGCCTTGGATCATATTACCAGGAACACCATCAACACTTTGAGTTTGTCACTTGTGAACAATGAAACCAATGGTGGGGCGTGGGCGGAGATTTAGAGAATGCCACAGAGATGCCGCTGAAGCGTTTTCACTTAGTCACAGGCTTTCAGAGAACTAAAAATATGGGTACTCTCTGTATGCTTAGGAAAGTATTTTTTTTTCTCAGAAAGGGCAACAAGGACCAAACTGTACCTCAGTCTGGAAAACTGTGTGGCAACACTCTCTTGGCCTCTTGCTGTAACTTTCATATTTAAAGACAAAAAAAAAAAAGAGGGAGTAATCCATTCCTTTTTTAGCATTGTATTTCTGGCCATTTGTTTCACCACATCTTTCTGCTGAAGTTGCTAGCAGAGACCCATGGTTATTTCAAACTCCTATCTGCTCAGCTGAACAACTGATTTAGTCGGAATAAAATCTTCATGCTAGGTTTCAAATGTGTTCTGTTTTTATAAAGCAACATTTAGTTCAAGGAGCTGCTAAATTCTAGATAAACTTTTTTTTTTTTTGGCTGGCCAGACTTCTTGTTTATATACATAATGTGAGAACAGCAAGCTAACACTTGATGTTGGCTTTTTCTAGGGAGGGAATTAGTTAAGCATGAAGCCCACTATCCATGTAGAGAAAAAAAAATACAAACCTACTCTGAGACTGAGTAGAAACCTACTCTAATACTGTGATAAAAACACAAAGAAACTTTGACTTAGACTGTGCCCTTGTGTGGGAAAACCAACCCTTATTAAAAGCTTTGGTGCATCCTTCTCATCCTATCTGGTCCAATGGGATATATGCACCATCCCTGAGAAAACAAAAGAAAAACCAAAGCAACTCACACAATGAATTAGGGGCTTGCTCTGCATCTGGAGGACCCATGGGAGCAGCAGCCATCATGATGTACTATCTGCTGGGTCCTAGAGGAGGCCCTAGGCTTTCCTACAGTTACAAGAGGAGAACTTCACAATGTTTTAAGTATTATAATACAGCTGAATTCTCTCACCTGAATTTCATAAGGGTTCATGAAGAGGGAATAAACATGTTCATGTCTCATCCAGCCATCTTTTTGCTTTCCCAGTGAAAGAGCTTGGGGAGAGACAGGGCTGGAGAGCTGGCTAAGCCATGCAAGGAGGCTCTGGTTTCATGGCTTTGTGCTACTTAAGTATTGTTTTCAACATTAAACTTTTGATCCTGGGTAATTCTGATCTGCAAACTAGTTTGGGAATCTATAATTAAGGCCAGATTTAATTTTTGTAAGCAGTTAGTACATTCTGGAAACACAGCATTTTATTTTTCTTATTTTCTGGTTTTGTTTTTATGGGCTAAATCCATACACGTGTTTAATCCAATGAAAAAATATTTGTCCAAAAATATTTTTCTACAGTCTGTTTAAACATAGCAAAGAGGTCTTTATGCTTTGTTTCCTCCCTTTAATTTTTTGTCTTTTGTCTCATCTGTTGCATGGGAAGAGGATGGCAAGGATGAACCGCATGTAGTAGGTTGTGTCTATCAAAGAACTGTTGATCTGTTTTACTAAATTTATATACATATATGCAAAGACTTTGCATTGTACAGTTTGTGTTTATTCTTATTTGTTGTATACCCAGATTCAACATGATGAATCAAACATTTGTATGAAGTCATACCAGAAAACAACAAAAGGTTTATGTAAGAAGTAGACATCATTGTGACTGGCCATATGATGGTGAAACTTCATGTAAATAGGTTGGCAAACTCAGTTCTCCCCTTTTACCATGCCAAAGAAAATTTTAGCTCCTTAATATAATACCTCTCTTGCTGTTCTCCAGGATGAGACTTCATCATTTTCTGCCCTCTAAAATTAATTTTGCTGTTAAGTGAAAGCTGTTTTCAACTGTCTGTTACTACTAAAGTACTGTATAGTAAACCTGATGGAATCAATTTGTATTAACAGATTGGGTTTTTTGTACTTACATGTCCAGCTGTCTGTGAATCTGCAGCCTACCAGATCTTTTGCATGCTTGTTTTGTATTTTGTTCTTCTGGGTTTTATCCAATCTCTGAGAAACTGTTTGCACAGCAATCCAACCTCATTGTACCATTTCAAATGTTAACACTGCACACAGTCATAATATATTCCTTTTTTTTTTTCTTTAACCTGCATTTCAGCTGCAGTTCTATTTGGCAAAATCAGTCACACCTGCACAGTTTTAGAAATCCAATTTTAAGTAGTTATGAACTATTTCAACAAAGCACCATTCTGTTGTACTTCAAAAATTTTATAAATACACAAGAGTCCTTATGAGATTGCTCACATGGTAGAGCCAATAGAAAGGTGTCTATAGCTTTTAAGTGCTTTGTAGTTCACACAACACAGCTTAATTTGCTGGGGGCTTTAGCCATTCTTGAGTAAATTGTAACATGCTGTCATTTTCATAAACTGTCACTTGTGTAGAGTCAAGTCGGTTCTCAGCAAATCCCCTTCCCCCTCCTAGATATAAAGCAATTCACTTCAGCTGTGGTATATACCTAAAACAACACTAAGAAGTCAGACTTTTTATGTATATATTGAGAAATTTTCTCTCTTGGTTTAAAGCCACTGTAAGCAATGAGGTATGAAAGCAGGCAGCTTGGTCCATGCATTAAAAGTGTGTCTTGCTGCTCCATCTGTTTATTGGTATAAAGAAGAAATTATTCTGCTCCAATCAAATGGGAATGCAAGTAAAATTGGAGGTTATCTTTCTTTTAAATGTCCCAATAGATATACTCATATTCTGTGCAATGCATTTTAAACTGTCTATTCATAGGGGGGGTTTTGTGATGACTAATGCAAATGCTATGACTTATGTTTAAAGATGTAATAAAATTTTTGTTCTATTTCCTAGCCACAGAAATATTCAGCTTAGCTTTCTTCATCCCAGTGTCATTTAGATGTATCATTTAACTACAAAGTGAGATGTCATTCTGTAAAGAAGCAAGGGCAGTGCATTAGAAATACCAGAGCAGGTACATGATTAAATGTTCATCTACATGTTTCTAAAAGAGAGCATGGCTGGGGAAAAAAAGATCACAAGTTAATAATTTATACAAGCAAATCAATCCACAGCTGTTTCATAGGTGATATTGCAGATAAGCTAAATACAATAGACGTAATCCTGCAAGTCTGTTGTAGAAGTATTTGGCACACTTCTGAACTTTGTTCTTTCTCTCATAAGAAGAAAACAAGGCTATAGTATCTTCTGTTTATAAGGCTTATCGGTGTATCCAGTATGAAATCCTCATTTATCCAATTTTTTTTGCCACCTAGAACTGCCTTTTGCCATGGACCTAGAAACAAGTTTTTACAGTCGCTGGGTATGAAGGATCAAGCAGTATGTTTCCCTCCCTTATGCTTTCTGCTTTTACAGTTTATGTATTTGGAATTCCCATCACGGAGAATGAGATGTAAAAACCACGATTTTTTAATACACCTATTATTTTCACATACGTGGAGTAATAATCTTATTCCTTCCAATCTCATTTTTCTAGTAACGAAATGAACCACAAAAGAGATCTGCTGGGAGTTACACCACCAGTTACCTCAGCATGAACAGCAGGGGAATGTTCAAGCAACATTATAAGAAATAGAATAAAAGTTGGAAAGGATTTTATGTATACATTATATTTTTAGAATTCTTAGGCTTAAATATTTTGAAGTGATAGCACCATTTTGTTTCATAATTTGCATTTTCATGAAGCACTGACAGTAGGTTTCCTAGAATATTCTAATATTTTTTAATATGTACCTAACAAACAACTTGGATGACACTTTTTTGAAATGCAATGGCAGTGTAATACCTCCAGTAGCCAAAATGTTGGAGTTGATAGGCTTTTTTTAAAACTCTAACTAGAACTCAGAACCATGTCACACTAAGTATATAAATTTAAAATGAAAGCAAATTACAAAGCAAAATGCATCAAATATGATACTGCAACCCTCTGAAGAATTGTTCTTTTGTTTAAGACTATGAGTACCTGAAATACTATAGCTGACCTGCAGTATATATGAATCTGCTTATTATGTCATGAAACAAGCAAAAGTATCTACTGAACCTACATAAGAGTTTTGATTATCTAGAATTTTCTTATTACAATGCTAAATACAAATGGAAGGAAATGAAGGAAAACTTCCATTGTTTACACTCTGATTCAGCAGATGAATGTATATGTGAAGAAACATTGATTATAAGACGATTCAGGTCAGCAGTACTCATAAATAAAACCAACAATCTGTGCTCTCCAGACACCAGGGTCGACACGTTAAAATTTACGAAAATAGTCCTGTTAAGCTCTACAGAGTTTAAGGGTTATAAGTATAAAGTATAATTTCAAGATGAATTTTACTTTGGAGATTCTTTATACTGAATCAATATATTTTAGAACTCTACTTGATATTTTGGTTATCTATAAAGAGAGCCGCTAGCAGCTTTGGGATTTATGCCTCATTATTTATCTGCATAACTTCTATGTAAGTTATGCATGGATGTATGATGATTATACTCCCTGAGAACATGGGTTTCACAACCTTCATTTTTAGAAAGAAAGAATCCAGGTTAAGGAAAAAAGTGGGTACAGGAAAAAGCAAGCTACACGGGAAGAGAGAATATTAAAGGTGATCAAATACATTCATTTAATTTTTTTCATTCTGTTACAAATTCTGTACCATTGTATTTTCCTATTTCAAAATTGTCCTTTCTAAAACAAACGTCATTTCTAGATTACTAATGGAAATACCCTTTTTGCTTGTTATATACTTCTGAGTCATGTACTTCTTTAAAAATCGGGACCTTGGCACCTAAACCACAATGTTACAGTTTGGTATGAGAAAGAAATATTTTCCAGCCGTTTAAGTAATTTCTCAGTCATGGTTTCACAAAATGTAAACACTTTTGAAACTGAAATGTATGTATCTTTTTTTGCTCTAAAGAATTCAAGGGCTGCCAAATCTACATGTATTGAAAAAAAGAAACTCATATGTAAATAAGTTAGGGAAGTCCCAATAGTTGTGCATCATTCATAACTCAATGTGAATTTCACACTGAGCAGCATTTCACCATTGGAAAATAAAAATAAAATTTTTGTTCATATCGCTGCTTTGTTTGTATTTACTGTATTAAAACTTTAATTACTTTGTTGCCATTGTCTGATCTTTGGCTGAGACCAGGCTACTGCGTAGAATAGCTTGTTTTTCAAGTCAGTTGACCTTCAGACTCCCCACTTCTATAAAGCACTCAAATTCAATGAATACCATGTGTGACAGTGCAATCTGTTCCAAACAGTGATTTCTGATAGCACACAGAATTGTCATCCTAGAAGTTATTAATACAACAAATTTTCATTTGCTTTACTTTTAAGAAGACTATGCAACTGTGCCTACATAGAACAGTATGATAAAAGTACATATGAGTCACAAGATACATTTGCAGAATAAATAATCATACATTTATATCTTTATTAGTTTCATTCCTTATACTCCTATAGGTTATGTATTTGAAAGCATTGTAGCATGTAGACTAGATAACTAACTTACTGACACATTAACCATAGAAACTAAGAAGTCCTCTTGTGTACAAGGGTCTGTTCAAACATTTTCGGTTTCCTGTCTATAGGTGTATGGTAACTGGACTTCAGTTATACAAATACAATTCTTTGACCAAAAAAGAAAAATCACTAACGTTTTGGTGAGGTTCTTTCCAGCTTCTCTCAGTTTATGAGCTGATCCATTATCGTGATAGAAAGAAAAAAGGGCCAAAGACCATCAAACACCATCAAATTAATTATATGAAAAATATTCAACTAGTGCTACACTTCTACAGGAACACTGTTGGATACTGATGAAAGGTGACAACCAAGTAAATAATTTTTAAAAAAGGCTTTCTTAGACCTCTTTCAAAAGTTACTTAAGAAATAGGCATTAGGGGTGTAATGTCAGTCCCATGGAATTTACAAAAAAAAAAAATGGTTTTTTTTTATTTTGTTATGCATTTCTTTAAGGAACAGGCCCTCAAATGCGTGTTCTAAAGTATTTTCTAAAGTATTTACATCCATGTACATGTGCGTGCGTGCACACCCACACCCACACTCTGAGTACTTCTGAAATTAAAAGTTCTAGCAGCCTAAATAAAAAACAAACAACAAAACCCATCAGTCTTTGATGTCCTTTGTTAAGGGTATTCTCTCCCCAGCCAGATTTCACAAGCGTTTCCATTCCATCCTTCCCAGCACTCACAGTTTCCACAGTTACAGAAACCATTGCCTAGAACAGAATGAATAAAGGGCAATTATTATAATGGAAATGTACTACATTAAAATGTGTTTTTGGGGAAGTAAAAAGCCATGCTAAAGCAGTTGCATTGTTCCTTTATTGTTCCCCCACCTCTTTTTTTTTTAATTTGGAAGGAAGCAGTTACTGTACCGTTGTAGTAAGAAGGCACCCCAAACCTACACTTACAAAGCATTCTCTCAATAATTCCATCAGCAGGATTGCAAACATTGTAATTATGCCACCACTATTTGTACCCAGCTGTTGAGGCTTAGTATTCACATTGTACCTCCAGGTAGAGTGAAAATCAAGGTCACTTTAGACTACTTTGCACAAAAAAAAAATAATACATAAAAAGTTAGAAACAGAATAGGAATAAAAATGTCACTTTGAACATGAAAAACTTCAAAGCTAAATTCTTTGAAGTACTATACAAATAAATAATATCTCAAACTCTCTATTAGATGAAAAATATGTTGGCCCTATTTTGCAGCAGGGAGACAATAAATGCTAGACTCATATTTTCATAATATTTCAATATTTTTCAGAGACTCGTAGAATGATTTGGGTTGGAAGGAACCTTAAACATCATCCAGTTCCAACTCCCCTGCCACAAGCAGGTACACCTTCCACTGGATCAAGGTGCTCAAAGCCCCATTCAGCCTAGCCTTGAACACTTCCAGGGATGGGGCATCCACAGCTTTTCTGGGCAACATGTTCCAATGCCTCAACGGTCTCAATGCGAAGAATTTCTTCCTAATATCTTACCGATATCTACCTTATTTCAGTTTAAAACCATTACCCCTCACCCTATCACTACATGTCCTTGTAAAAAGTTCCTCTCCAGATTTCTTATAGGCACCCTTTCAGTACTGGAAGACAGCTCTAAAGTCTCCCTGGAGCCTTCTCTTCTCTAGGCTGAACAATCCCAATGCTCTCAGCCTGTTCTCATACTGGAAGTGATCCAGCCCTCAGGACATCTTTGTGGCCCTCCTCTGGACTTGCTGCATAGGTCTATGTCCTTCTTATGCTGCAGGCCCCAGAACTGGATGCAGTACTCCAGGTGGGGTCTCATAAAAGTGGAATAGTGGGGGAGAATCACCTCCCTCAGTCTGGTGGACACACTTTTTTTAATGCAGATCAAGATATGGTTGGCTTTCTGGGCTGCAAGTGCACATTACTGGATCATGCTGAGTGATCATGTCAACCAACAGTCCCATGCCCTTCTCCTCAAGGCTGCTCTCAATCCATTCTCTCCTCAGCCTGTATTTTTGCTTGGGAATGCCCCAAACCATGTGTAGGACCTTGCACTTGGCCTTGCTGAACCTTCATGGGGTTCGTACAGGCCCACCTCTAAAGCCTGCCAAAGCCCCTCTGGCTGGCATCCCTTCCCTCCAGTATGTTGACTGCACCACACAGCTTGGGGTCATCAGCAAAGTTACTGAGGGTGCTTTTGATCCCACTGTCCATGTCACCAATAAAGATGTTAAAAACCACCAGTCCCAATATCATCCCCTGAGGAATGCCGCTTGTCACTGCTCTCCACTTGGACACTGAACCATTGACTGCAACTCTTTTGAGTGTGATCATCCAGCCAATTCCTTATCCACTGAGTGGTCTAGCCATCGAATCCATGCCTCTCCAATGTAGAGACAATGATGTTGTCCAGGACAGTGTCAAATGCTTTCACTTGTCCAGGTAGATGACGGCAACTACTTTCCCCTTATCCACCAATGCTGTAAACCCGTTGCAGAAGACCACCATATTTGTCAGGCACAACTTTCTCCTAGTGAAGCCATGTTGGTTGTCACCAATCACCCCCTTATTTTCATGTGCCTTGGCATAGTTTTCAGGTTTGCATGATACTGCCAGTCACATGGCTGAGACTCACTGGACTGTGATTCCCTGGGTATTCTTTTACTTTTTTGAAGATGAGGGTTTCATGACTCCTTGATGCTCAGCTTGAGACTTCTGCAGCCTAGGTTTCCACTGTGAGCTCTTCTTCCTACTGACTTTATGTAGATCTGTGAATAGCCACTGCAGCTGAAGGTAAGACTCCTGTTGTCTCTATATTGGCTGTTTGCCCCTAGAAAAGGACCCTTGCTAATAGGGCTAGCTGGAAGACACAGTTTACTACTGTCAGCCCTCCTACTCTCACTCTAATTGGCTTGCACATTTCCTCCACATCTAATAAGTGCTCAGCAAAGATTCTTTCTAAATTTAAGATTTGTAACAGGAAGCTGCCAGTGAGTTAATTTAGCAATTCCCATATTGCTTCTTGTCACTAGATTTATCATGAGACTTTGCTGGCAGCTCGCCCATTTCTGTCTGCATCTGCCACCTGAACTCTCAGACAATGTTAAGGTGAAGCCACTTTAATCACTAGGCATCACATCACAAGAAAAACTGTCAGGTATTTCAGCCTCCCACTGAGAACTGTCTGATTGCCAGGAAGCTCTGTTAACCCACAAAGCTATTCCTCCCACCTTCCAAAAAACATCAGATAAGTGAATTTTGTCTATGACTAAATTGCATTATACACAAAGTCCAGTAAGAAAACTAAAGTTAAAGAAAACTCATGATCACAATGCTGACACTGTATGTCCTTTGTCAAAAAGCAGTAACTTGTAGTTTATCACAGTGAAAACTCTTGATGGATTTCATAACTGGCTTACTTCTTTGAAATCATACACAGGCTTTCAGCTGCTGGTTTGAAAGTTCGATTATCGCAGTGCTTGAAAAACAATTATAGCAGGTTTGAGTAACCAGCAAATGCACTTCCTCCATCAGTGGAGAAAGAAGTTGGGCTCTGTCTAACATAATTCCCGTGAACATAGTTTGTTTTTCAGATCAATTAAGTGTTAGACTATACCACACCTGTGCAAATGAGACCATCATGTTTGTCACAGTCTCTGTCATCGCATTCGCAGAAGTCGCCTGAAACGTACCATTCCTGTGGTGAACAGATACACTTTCCACAGTGGCAGGAACCTGAAATCACAAAAACTTTTACTTACAAAGAGCACTGTCATTTTCAGACTAGAAAATAACATTCCAGGCACACACGTGCACACATACATACGTGCTCATATGCACAAAATTGCTGTCTAAGAAGCTATTGTATAAAAGAAAAAGCTATTCTATAAAAGAAAATAATCATGCTAAAAGCTTTTTGAATAAAAGGATTTTTTGGGGGTGAGGTGGAGTATGGTGGGACTTTACTACTAATGCCTTGATTCTGCTATTTCACTTAATCAGGACTTGCATTTTAAAGCTTTCCTTTCGTTTCAAAGACCTACAATCAGGGCTACTCTTCCCAGCGACTGTTCTTTTATTTTTTTTTTTTCTTCTTGACTAGAAAAGCTTAAATTGTCCTTGTCCTACTGTTACTGTGGCAATAAAATTGTACGCAGGAAGAAAATGTCTCTCCTTGTCCATAGCCTTTAGGGATGAGTCCACAAAAGACCAGAGGTACCTAAGACAACATTTAGACCCTCAAAATCCTCACCACCAGAAGTGATGCTGCTCTACCTTCCTACTAAATATTTGCTCTAGATCAGAAAGATTTTGTATATGAAATAGCAGCTCAGCAGTTTGCTCGCTCCTGCAGAATACCCCAACATCTCTTTCTGGGATAAGCCGCTCTCTTCTTCCTCAGGGATGTTATGTCACACGAAAAGCAGTGACTTTATGGTGTCATTCTGGTGATGCCATAACCCACCAAGCACCAGAAAAACCTCCCTTTAAGGGAAGACTCAGAGACATTCCCACCTTCAGGAGAGGTTCATGGCTCTGAATCCCAGAAAGGGACTGTGGCCACCAGGCAATCACGTGTCTGGAAGCCGGTAGCCTGACAATAGTGTGACAGAGGCTTTTCTGTCACTAGAAATGCCACTAGGAGATACTTTCTACTGGCATTTTAAATTAAAAATATAATTAATTTTGTGTTTATTGTCAGTTAATAAAAACTGTCATTGTCTGATTTTGGAAAAATGCTGCTTTAACTTATAACATATGGAACATGTAAATATATACAGGAAGAGCTAGTGGGATGACAGTATTTGGATTATCATCTACTTTTTCCATGACTTCTGAGTAATGGTTACTAAGTCTTGAGCACAGAAAATACAGACCTTCCCTACAAGGATAGAAAACGCCATTGTATAAAGAGGAAGCAAAGGATAGCATACATATTACGTGGTTGTTCTGTGTGATCTACCTAAGACATACTTAAGGGTATTTTAAATTGAATGTCTCTGTTTATACAAACAATAAGATACTGACAGCTGAAAATAATGATGAATAGTGTGAGAATTTTAGTGAAATTGAAGCAGTTAATAAGAGCATGACGTTGTAAGGAACCTGAAGTGATTCTGCGTAAGCAAGTGCTGATATTGCTACTGACGGATGCCCATGATGTTTAGAAATGTTTTGCAGAAGATACAGCAAATTTAACACCAAGTCAACCAAGGCAAATCAGGCTCCATAATGTAAAATCTGTTAGGGAGAATTAATGTATCAGGTCTTTTCCCTGAACAGAGCACGTTGCTCTGGGAGGCTCCTCAGTTTAATTAAAATGAGTCTAATGAGTTACAGGGTGTTCCCTGGGATTCCATCCAGGTCCTCTTGGATGGGATTTGGCTCATTACCTAGCCCACGTCCTGCACTGTTACAGTAGCCATCTGCAGCCCTACATTTACTGCCAGAGAGACAGCAGTATGGTGGGTGTTGCTGTTTTCCTTGGGAAGCGCTTTTACTACAGGTGGCATAGCGAGCGAGCCAAGATTTTCCAAACAGCCTAGATGTGGATGTCCAACTTTGGTTACATTAACGGAGTGTAATTTTCTGAAAGTGTTCAGAAGTTATCTGGCAACAACAAGAACTCCTTAGAGTCTATTAAATCCTACACACAGAAACTCAAGCTCCCTCAATCTATTATAGCACTGCCTATTTTGGCTAGGTTTCCAGCAAAGGTGGCATAACCGTCATTAGTAGACAGGTTCGAAATCCCCTTTCATTTGACCAACAATGGTCACTCAAGGTAATGAAACAGAAAAAAGGATTTGTTGTTTTGGTCTCTGGATGGTGACAGTCGCAGTAGATATGAACAACATTTTAAAGTACGAGTACCCACTAAGACATCCTTTCCATTTACATATTCAAGCATCAAGAGTAGATTTGCCTGGGGGGAAAAAAAGGCAAAAAAAAAAGGTTAACCATAGAAAGAACAGTTACAAGTAATTAGACTGTCCTTGCCTGTGATCTCCATCATGCTAGGACAAGAGGCAGGAGATAGTAGCCTCCTTGGAAGTTCACTGGCCACACGCTTCTGGAAGTTTTTTCATGTAGGTATTTGTCTGCTGGGACTAGCACTTACATGTGACCAGCTGCTCCTACAATAAAGCTGCTATGGTTTTGACACAGCTTTATTAAATTGACCATCCTCAGGTCAATCTTCAGTCACACTGGAAGCTCACCTGTCTTTGGAGGCTGAAGAAACTTTAAAAAAATAACAAAATCCCACCAGTGTTTCTGAATATGGGTTTAAGATCAGATCTGTACTTCTCATAGAAAGTAAATGCCATTCAATATGCACTACTACATTAGAAAAATGGGCATTTGGAGCCTCCGTTCATGTTTAAAAGCACTACCTGCCTGCAGCTGGTTACAACCCAGAGCTACTCTCAAGCTGCTACATCAGAGACCAGATCCTTCACAGTTTATGTAAAAAATCACAGTGAGACAAGACTAAGAGAAGAAAAGT
The DNA here is from genome assembly GCA_033558235.1 of Neomorphus geoffroyi. NCBI lineage: Eukaryota > Metazoa > Chordata > Aves > Cuculiformes > Neomorphidae > Neomorphus > Neomorphus geoffroyi. The sequence goes on from JAUMJM010000005.1 coordinate 16,322,453, forward strand.
TAACTTTGGTAGTAAAACAAATTGACCCAATTTCTCCAGTAACTCAGCATCTTCTTACACCTACGCTAACGTACAGATAGCCACCTCTGGAAACTATGAGAAAGAATGCAACTTCCTCATTTTCTATGAGATTGCGACAGCTGGGGGAAAAAAACCCACAAAATAAAATAATGCAGTTGAGGAGAATTCTGATCAGTGATAATACAGATGGAATAAGGCCAAGTAATTTATAATATCATTTAAATTTCCCTTGCACTGAAATAAAAGTTACCAAAGGGACAACTGGAAATCTGCCTGATGTAAAAGGTTCCTAACTGTTATTTCCAGCTAGCAGGTTTCTTCTCTGTCTGTGGAAGAAATATACTAAAAGAGGAAACAGCTTGTCCAGTCTGGGGTGAGTGCATTCTGGCCTCCAGCCAGTCCCATCACCTGTTTTTTTAGTCTATTATCTTTCAGACATTTTATACACAAAAATAGGCAGTTTGCACTATGGAGGAGCTAAAAAGCCCTCTTTCCAGTAATGCAATTTCCTAACCTGGAAGACTGCAAGGTAAGAACCTTGGAGAACAATTTCAGGCAATTATCAAGATTTTCTAAATTTTTATTCCTCCCTGTGGCAATTTTTTATAGCTGGACCGAAATTAATGCAACCGCTTGCATAAAAAAAAATCAGTAAAAGAGAAAGTTTGTGGGATTCTGTCATGGGGGTTGCAGATATCTACCTTTCCTTTGCTGTTGTGTTGGGGAGGGAGTGATTAAGCATGCCAAGTATTGCCGTTAAACACTCTCCTCCACTTACTGTTGCCTGAGATATTACATTTGCCATCTTGTTCACTGCAGTGTTATGGCAGGTAGTGCCTCTGTCCCCTGAGCTGGATGAAGCTCTAATGGTTAGTTTATAATGTACAGCTGTTCAATGCAGAGCAGCAGATAAATACATACAGGAAATTATACGCCATTAACAAATTGCATAGGAGAGCACTGTTGCTAAAAATGTATAGCTATGGTGGGTGTTTGATAAAATGGATGTAAGTAAGTGCATTATAAAGCCAAATATAGTATTCTTTTAATAATAGGTGCCTTCGAAAGAAAGGGTTACCAAACAAAAACCCACTGCAATGCACGTTAGTCTTCCAGAACATGATCGTTTTCCTCCGGAAGGGCTTTGACATGGGGTAGCTCAGCTGCCAGTTCTTACCCTTCCCCGAGCATAATACTCCATCAGCTGACTCGCAGAGACTTCTGCTTTCCTCCTCCGTCATGTTGCACTTCCTTGAATGCTGGCACAACTTTCCAAACCACCCATTCTGGCAAATGCATCGGCCGCACGAGCAGATACCATGGCCTGTAACAACACCAAGGTTGTTATGAGCAAAACAAGTGGAAAGCAATGGCTGCAGTCACAACTGAGATCATCTTCAGACCTCTGCAGTGCAAACTGCATGCTATGGGATAGACCGTTGGACAGACAGCACAGGTTCCCTGCAGGGTGGTTTCCTTCAGTTCTCTCATTCTTGAGTGAAACAGGGTGTCCTAGTGATGTGCAGAAATACATAGGAATGCTCATCCAAAACCCCACCATCAGCTCAAAATCATGAGTTTCCTCTCCGCTGAGGACAGGTACAACCACTTTCCTCCCATGTCTTTAATCCTGCAGCTCAGTGCTGAAGTCTCACTTTTCAGACTTGAATAATATATCTGCAGCAGAGCATATCATTCCTCAGATAATCAGTTTACTAGGCTTAAAAGAAGCAAATTATACATACCAGTGACTTTTGTCCTATCCTACCTGTTATGTAGGGCAAGGAAGTGGAAATGAGAGGGCTGAGATAATTTAAGAGCATAGGCTAAGAAGAAGGGAACAAGCAGTAGGAGTATCTGGCAAAGCACTGAGCTGTAGTATTCAGAAAAGCAAACCAGTAATTTTGCTTTTCTGATTTGTGAGCTTCTCATGAGGCAACAGTGCAACTTGACACTGAAAACTGGGAGCCAGCTCTGGTAGAAGCCCAAAGGAGAGACAAACTTTGCTGTTTGTGATGGTCAAATACTTTACTAATTTAAATTAGAAAATACTGGAAGCTCCAAAGCTTTGCAGCTGTCATTTACAGTGATCTAAATGTTCAGAATAATTTTTAGACCCCAGACTGTGTATTGATCTTCAGTTTATTATCTTCTTGCCTATACGACTTTAAATCCTCAGCATCAACGTCGCAGTTGTATTATCACTTCTGCAAGTGACATTCAGCAACTAAAAATTTACATATATACATTTAACATATACAAATTGATAACTAGCAACAATAGAAGTTTGATGCTATTCTAACGTCTGTGTTAGACTGGGAAACAAGAACAACTATACCACAAACCAATACACAAGAGATAATGAACAAGCATATATACTTTCCCATATGTTCCTCCTAAGTAGATGGCACATAACTGCCAACATTAACTTCTTATAGCTAAGCTTCTCTCAGAGTATTTTTATCTGTCTTATTTATATTTAATTAGTAACATATAGAATAAATCTGAGAATAGCCTAACAACTGAAGAGCATAATATACAACTGGATGTCAGTGTTGGAAAAGTATTTGTGGAGACAGAAATACTTGTGATCATTTAGCACTCAACAGTAAGAAATCCGTGCTGACTTCACTGAGAAAATAATTTTGTATCATTTTTTTAGTATAGTCATTATGATTTACAGAATGCAGAGACTAATATCTGTAAAGCCTTTACACATGTCAAATAAAAAAGGTAATGAATAATCTATACATTTACAGCAAACAGTTTACAGCTCACTGCATAAAATATTGACATGTATTTATCTGAGATGATCATTCCTCTCCTTCTTTATGACATATAAATCCTCAAAACACAAAGGATTCTTTTCTCTCAAGTAATCCATTTTACCAAAATAGTATTTACTCATAGCTGATACCAGTTCAGGCAACTTCAGTACTTTCGATGCCCCATCTATTGGGATGGTGAGAACGCGAGTATACTTAACCCAGTGCATGGTAGATCCTAGCTGTCTTCTGCGTTTGCTAGCCCGTGAAAAACTGCTTTACATAGTTTAGTTGTGTATATTGTCCTTGCACAGGCTCTTTGTATTTGTCTGAAGATGTCTAAACAAGCTGACCAAAAGGAAAGGCCAAAACATTATAAGCAACTGTTTTCAGTTAAATGTAATACTCAAATGACATTAAATGTGTCCCAGTTTCATTCTGATGAATCCCAGACTCTCAAAATTATGAGCAAGAGAAGTAACAAAAATGTTCCGAATGTAATTCCCTCCACAGAGAATAAAATTCAAGAATATAGCAATTATAAAGCAAAGAGGAAAAGAGATATCTCTAATTGAAGAAGCCCAGCCCAACTGAATTGGCTAACACAATAAAATACTGATTTCACTATTCCGATTAAGCAGAATTACTAGAAAATATGTGTCTATCATCAATTCGGATTTAACACAAAACACTTAAAATCACAAACGTATATAGCGATGGGTTTGAGACTATAGATGTTAATTCATAAAAGTCTGTGAACATTTAATTATGTAACAAGAAGTTTTAAACATTAATCTCCAATCAAGAAGAAAAGTTATGATGGGGAGAAGAACAGGAGAGTAAAAGATGATGTTAAAGATGCTGTCGTTTTGTTTAGAATTAGCAATAAATCCCAAACCCAGAAGATCTAAATGTGAAATATGAATGCAGCAACAAAGCAAGCTATGACAGATTACTAGCAGGGGTCCATTATAAACCAAATCAACCCAAATCAAACCAGATGTCAGGATGAGTAATTGCTTACCATGCCTGGAAATAAAATTCCATTTAGAAATACTCATGCAACTGTTGTCAGAGTTTCCAGAAAACCTGCATGATAATTTTCTAATATAAAAGGCATCTGTACATGGAAATGTCAGCATGAGGAAAAAGGTGAAGTAATCATTACAGAGGATGTTGGTTCTTATTTATATACTAACTGATTATAACTAGATGTTGTTCACAAGGTGTAAACTGAGGCTAGACCCAAACAAAATTTGGCACCTCAGGAGAATGATTTTCTTTAATATAATATTAACCAGAAATGGAAGAAAGACATCTTCAGCTATAAAAACATGAATTTGGCTGTCCTGTATGAATATGATAGCCTAAAATTCTTCCAGAGTAAGAAGGAATCCCATCTAGGTCTAATGGTGGAGAAACTCTATGGGTTAGGAATGAGAGGGCTGTATAGCCAAAGAAAGATGAAACAGATAGTACCAAATATAAATGAGAATTTTTGTTGTGAATTCAATGGACATCATGGGGAGGGGATGGTGGGAGTGGGGGTGGAATCTATACCTGCATGAAAATGTACTAGGAACATGAAAAATCTCTGAAGAATGCCTGATTTAGAAAAATGCAGTAAATAAAATAAATATTTCTCTCTGTATTTAAATAGAAACAGGATTTTTTTTTAATACAGGATTATGATAAAGAACTTTCCATTATATTCTTAACATTAGAAAATATTAAACTGCATCTATGTGGGAGAAATATTTCTAAGTGAGCAGGCTTCATTAACCTACCAAAACATGCTAAAAGAGTTGGTAAAAACATTACTGGATAACTGACTTCTATTTTTATTGAATGCTGGGAAAATGCCATAAGGCTGGAACAGTTGTGACAACTGCAGTTAGAGAAACCTAATATAAATGCGGAGCAAAATACTGATTGTCTATTATATTTTTGTTGTAGGTTGTCTTGTATTGTCCAAGTCTCATAAAGGTGGACTGTGGCTCCAGTTTGAGTAATGTATTAGGCAGTAAAATCTTCAAGTGAAACAACTGTGGTGAAAAGGTCTAAAGCCATTCTCACACGAACATAACAGGAGAGAAGTGAGTAGAAAAAGAAAGGAACAGGAAAATCTAGAGCACTGAAGAAATGGATATTAAAGTTTTGCAACTCACGGCTTGTTAAAAGAACTTCAAAGATCTGTATCTGCTTAGCCTATTGAAAAAAAAAAAAAGAAGGAAAAAAAAGGCTAAGAAGTGTTCTAGCAGGATCTGAACTGCATTTCTTTAATGGTATCAGAATGGGAATTCTCAAAGTATCAGAGAAAGACAAAGCAAGATCTAGAGAGAAATGCTGATACTGTCAAATTCATTTGAGAAATGAAAGCATTTCAAACAAGGATCGTGACTATTGGACAAACTTTCAAGTGATGAACTGCACACGTCTTACAGTCTTCAGAGCATCTCAAAGACAGACCTTAGCTGCACACAGCACACAGACTTCAACACAGGGAACATATGGGTATAGCGTAATGGATATTTATAGCCTAATATACAAGGTTCAACATAAAAGCCCCTTTTGGATTTGCAAATTAATATCTATTAATCAACCTAAACATTGATGCATTAGCAATTCCCTTACTGCTCATTTCAACAGAAATATTAAATTAAAAAGGCTTTCTATAAACCTAAATCATATTTTATGCTATCTTGAAAGCTAAACGAGCAGTGTTCTCTGTGCATCTATGAAAAGTCTCAACTTTTCATACAGCTGCACAAATGTCTGTGTGCCCAGGACAGATACCTGTAGTGAATTTTAAAGAAAAATTAGAAAAATAAAATTAGCTAAGTAAAACCAAATTAATTTAATACAGAATATACCGTTCACATTAATACCTATACAGGCTGTATTAGTCACTCTCGTATCTAATTCAATACCTACTGATCCTTTTGAATGGATATGTTGCTGCCCCTGGATGTGCCTCAGAGCTAGGGTGAAGTAGTTAAGTGCAAGGTCACGGTCATTGAATCATTAACTCTCCATGTAGTGCTGTCAAAATAAAACCCTGAATAACACTAGCTTTATGCCAGGTAGACTCTGACTTCTCCGATACCTAATACAGTCGTTTTCACTTTCTTTAAAACCAGTTTTACTCAGTAAGCATGTGTTTGAATATTTTTTTTAATGGGAGCATCAACTGCATTTCTCAATTACAAATACCACAATAATGATTGCCTATTAAACAGTATAAAGTATCTAATGAATTCTGTAACAATTATATGTATTTTAGATTCTTCAGTCAAAAGAGCATGGTACCTGCTCTAAAGATGTTTTCATTAGAAAAGATGAAACATTTGTTGGGTAGGAAATAAGCTTTTATTTTAACATAATAGGGACTATATTTCCACAAGTCAAAGAACTGGCTTACTGAGATGACCAGAGGCTTACTTGTTTCCTAGTGCTGAGGATGCTGCAAACATCCATGGCTGAATATTAAAAGATCTCATCAAATTGATTGTCTAATTGGTGGTCCACTATATGTAGCACAGACTGAAATACTGATAAAACAGAAAATGGGAGCATCCATAGGAATGTCTAAAGGCCTCGTTATGACTTACCTGTTATGAGTTTCAACCTTCTCTAGTGGCCCTAGTGACGAACTTGGGTGGAGCTTGAACCAATCTTCTACTTGTTTTATTGGGATTTTTTTATGGTAGAGTTTTTAAGCAGCATAATCCTGCATGAACCAGTAGCATGCAGAGAGCTCAAAAGGCCTTCTGTATTATTGCTCCAATGGTTCCTACTTTGCTGTGACAAGAATTCACAGCTACGCCAATAACGGTCCAGAAAACAAATCAAAATGAATGGAGTTAAAAGCATTATCAAATCAATTTCAAATTGATCTTTACTGTTGTTCTGAATTCTTGTTGCCTGCCTACCATCAACCCCGAAAGGGAACACAATGTAATGGACAACAGTCAGCCCAGTGAGATATAGCAGCCAATGATGACATCTCTGAAAAACATGACCGGACAGTAGATTCAGTGCTGCTCACAGTAGGTGAACAAATAACACTTGAAATCTTAGGACACATTTGCACCTAGCAAGGACAGAACCTCAGAAGACAGAAAGAAATATCTCTCATGAGAACACATGATAAGTAAATGTCAAGCCTGGTATACACTAGTGACATAGCCTTGCCAAGGAAGAACTTGTGCTGGCAAACTTGTGATTCTCCAGTCATGTGTGTTTACACTTAACTTGCACATGAAAGACTCAAAGAACCAAGTAAAGCCAAAGAAAACATGATGTTGAATATTATTATGGATCAATACACCTCAGTAAGTCTTACATCATTGAAAAGAACTGAACTGTAGGGAATAGGCCTTTGGGTAGCTCAAAAAAAGCTGCATGAGACACCTCTTCCAGTCACAGCATATTAAGTGTCTGTGCAGAGGCACAGACAAGGGAAAGAGGACACAAAAGAAGGACCTGTCCAGCAGGTTGAGGGTCAGTCTCCCCTTCTACTCTGCTCTCTGAGCCCCCACCTGGAGTACTGCATCCAACTCTGGAATCCCCAGTACAAGTAACACATGGACCTGTTAAAATGGATCTGGAGGAGGCCACAAAAATGGTTAAAGGGCTGTAACGCCTCTCCTGAAGAAAGGCTGAGAGTTTTCAGCCTGCCGAAGAGACGGATCTGGGGATACCCTATAGCAGCCTTTCAGTATTATGGCGGGGCTTACGAGAAAGATGGAGAGAGACCTTCATACCAAGGTCTGTAGTGACAAAAGAAGGAGCAGCGGTTTTAAACTGAAAGAGGGTAGATTTAGCTTGGACATAAGGAAGACATTTTTTATGATGAGAGTAATGAGACACTGGAACAGATTGTCCACAGAAGCTGCGAATGCCCCATCCCCAAAAGTGTTCCACATAAGGTTGGATGAGGCTTCGAGCAACCTACTCTAGAGAAAGATGTCCTTGCTCATGGCAGGGGGTCCCTTCTGACCAAAATCATGCTATGATTCTATGATTCTATAAATCTTTTCTAACAGCAACCTGTCTTTTTGGAGACATAATGTCTCTTTTCCTGGTACTGCAATGATGGACAGTTGAATTTTTAAGTGAATGACTCACTACAATCATGCTGAAACATGGTAATAGGGTCTCACTGAGTTGTGCCCTCATTTATTATATCTTTCACCTCATGTGTTTCTACCGTCATATGGACAGCTGGTCTGGAAAGTAAGTTATTAATCAAACTCAGACGGTCAGAGGAGGCCATTTACAATTCTTATTCTAATCATTTAGGCTGTCATTCATATTTCTCATTTCAGCATGTATTTAATCGGAAAACACTAGTCTTCCCTCCTTGTGCTTATGGGCACTAGGTGCTCACTGTCACACTCTCTGAACGTACACAGAGTCCAGCTTACGATTCTGTGAAGCCAGAGTTACTAGCAAGGGCTTAGATTCTGCCAATGATTGTCTAGGTAGCAACAGTGGTAGAAAAATAGTAATGAAAATAGAAGAAGGAAAAAGGAAGGAAGAAGTTTGGTAAGAGTTGTCAAGAGGTTCAGGCTGAGATGGAAAAGTGGACAAACCAAAAAGGAAGAGATAGACGTGTGCCTTTACTGCAAAATTGAGAGAAGTTCTGTGAATAGGTAAATTGCAAAAGAGGAAAGAAAGTAAAGTTAAAACTTGTAAAAACTCACAATAAAGGAGATATGTGAAATACTATATATCAAAGGAAACATTCAAAAGGTTATCAGGATAGAAACTGATAGCCAAGAAAAAAATCTGACAATGACTAAAGAGTAGGGATGAAGCTTTTAGTAACACCAAGCTATTAAGGATCTGAAAATGATAATAATGACAGAAATTCCTACAACTGGTCAGAAACTGTGGGAAGAGACATTTCAATGAAAATGTTGCTGGAAATTGAAGCTACAATTGATGGGGAATCTGTGAAGATAAATATTCCTGTGCTCAGCACTTACACCTAAAAAGATGCTGTCCTAAGTTAATTGGGTGGGGGTGGCTTCTTGAAGCAGGTGGATCCAAAGCAAAGATGGACATGGAAGGGTCGAAGAAAATAAGGTTTCAGGAACTGCCAGCTGTTCAAAAAGAAGGAAAAAAAAAATAAAGAAAAAATAAGGAAAGAGAGGAAGAGAAATGGGAAATGAGGAAAGGAGACACTTCAGAGCTCCAGCAGCCAAAAGAAGGAAAAGTGATGTACAGAAGAGAACTGTATGATCATTAAGACATCTATGTTTGTTAATTCGAATCTTAGCACACTTCACATGAAAGAACCAGATAAGTGCAAACAAAGAAGCAAAGGAACACTTAGGTGGCCTAAGAACAGAAAGAGAGGAAGGGGAAACCAGTTCTTTGCTGTAAAAGAATGAAAGTGGGTGGAATCATGCAATAATAATAATAATATAGGAACATGCTTCAAGAAGTAAATTACAACTAAATCTAGAGTAATTTAAAAATATCTCAAATTATATTTAGAAATATAATAGAAAGAACATGAAATATAGTATCAAAAATATGAAAAAATAATCTGTTAATTATTTAACCCTGGAATCCCAACAGACCTACTACAAAAATCCAACAATTTTTAGAGGATAGTATTAGTAGTGGCATTATTTCTAATTGGGAAGTCTAAAACTCTAGGGACCAGTTTCACTTCACCAAGTTCCGACAGCACAAGTTTTTGAAATTGATTAATTAATTTCTGCCACTGTCTTTGGACAAAACTGTTTAGACTAAAGGTGAGAGTTTATTCAGGTAATAGAATGACCTAAAGTGTCTCCAACACAGTAAAAAATTGGACATTAGCTCAGGTGTTGAGGTGATTATTCATTTAAGTTTGAGGTGCTCCAGTCAGAAAAAGAAACCAAAACAAAACTATGACTGTATCCTTCTTAATAAGGAAGAATGGAGTATTTGCCTATAAGCATTGTCATTGAATAATGTAAAATATGAAATCCATAAATGGAAGAGAGACTTTTAACCATGGAAGATGATTAATTTTGATCCCAGCTACTTAATTTATAATAAATAGGGCCCATTTTTTTCATTGCTTTTATCTGCTTTTATGTCATACAAAATTAAATTTCAAAATATTGTTTTTCTAAATGTTCATATTATGGAATTATGTTGAATGCTATAAACTATTATTACAGCTGGTTAGACATTTGAACTAGAATTTTCCATATATGCCTATATTCTGCATGGCTGAGACCTTGAAGAAATATTCCCTGCAGTCAGAATTCTTATATACACAAAGATTATGAAGCAGTATTTTTTTTCTTACACAGAAATAAGAAATAAAATGTGTTACTGTTCATACCAACTACTTTGTCAATATGAAGAATCAAAGAATCATTGTACAATAAAGCAGATAAAATCTAGAAAGAGAGCATTTAGGACAAATACTACTCACCCCTTTTTAAATCCCATAAGCTATGTATGCATTTACATATCTAAAACTAATTTGAAAAACTGCTTAACACCAAAATACATTACTGAAATACCAAAAAGTGCGATGTTTACTGTCATCATAAAAATAAACCATCTGCATATACAACTACAATGATAATGCATCTCAAGCATTTTATATTCTTTCATAATATGTTTTTACTACTTTCTTTAAAAAGCAGACACACCACAGTCAGTGAATATGAAATATTCAGAAGTATTGCTGCTCATTATTACTATTAGCTAAAATACAACATTCTTAGCAAAATATAAACTATACTAAACACAAAGTAAAAATTACCTAATATTTCAATTTTTCCTTTAAGTTTCTCTATTCTTATCTAATGAACATTGATGTAATTTTGGATATACTACAGGACTTACATTTAGGCTATTAGGTGTATTTAATTCATTGTTAGTGTTTCTAAAGTTTTAAAACAAATATTCATTAATATTCAAGAGATGAGATGAGATGAGGTATGGTATGATATGATATGATATGATATGATATGATATGATATGATATGATGGTATTTATTGTGTGAACTCATACCCCCACAGATATTGCCATCCGCATTTTCACACTGTCGATCATCGCATTCACAGTTTTTGCCATGAACTCTGTTGTCTCCTGGAGGGAAACAAGTGCACTGGCCACATTCACATCTACCTATAAGAAAAAATAATTGTTAGACATGTAATTTCAGCAGAGTAAAATAAATGAAATAAAACTCCAAACTTATTCTACACTCTACTTCCCCAAAGACAAACTACAAGTCACTCTGTATTAATTAAAGTATGCACATAAACACTATTAAAAAAAAACCCCAAACCTACTCCTTCTCCATGGCAACCAGTGGCAAAGTATATCACTGTTATCACGGTTGTATCTCGGTGGAAACAGCAACTATAAGCGATTACTGGCATTGTACGTTTTTCATATCTCAACTTTGCATAACAGAACTATGGCACATGCTTAACTGCATAATTAACCTCTGTAATTGATCCAAAATACTTAGCACATACCTCAGAAACTCCAAAATGAATGTGATTAGAATTACATAATTTATGCACGGGGCTACCTAAGATGCTCTCTATTTACATAGAAACATAACTCTTCAAATACTCTACCAGGCATTTGGAAATCAAAAATCCCCATAATTTTTCTTGTCTAGACCTAGGGAAATAGAAGTCAAAAGCACAATCTCTGTCAGTGTCTTCCCTTCCATCAACCTGTTCACAGGAGAACTCCCCAGAGCTTAAAGGGGAATTCCACACCAAAGCCCTCTGAGCAGTAAATATTAAATGGCTAGATGTGAAAAAAAAACATAAAATCAAGAATAGTTTTATGTTGCACATAATCTGTAAGAAAAACTCAGCTCAGGGTAACATTGGTTTTGTTATTTCCTAACTTCTGAGAATTTGCTTTAATTTTTTTTGTTTTTAAGGAAATGCTACCATGAGAATGCTCTAAATATGACACAGAAACATAATACATTGGATGGCCTTGGGAAAATATATTGTGTGTGTAAAAGAGCCATCAGATACACAGATTAGAATGCAGAAAAGTCTGTTCCTCTTGATCAAATGTAATCACAGCATCGGTGAGACCCAAAGTGGGTCTGGACACTGCTCTACTGAATGCAGAAGCCAAATTTCCAGTAGGAACCACTATAGCTACAAACAAAAATGTCCTTCAAGTGAACCTTTCATTATGTAAAAAAAAAGCTCAGCACACACAATATTTTTTTCAGCATTTGCTAAAATATTTTGCTGAATGGGAAAGGGCTGTTAAGGGGAACCTTAGTGGGTCTTTTCTATTTGTAGGGTTTGTGACAATAAAATCTTCTAGGCCAACATACTTCCAGATCATTCTTAATCTTTTTTTTTTTTCAACTTTGAACATAAATTAGTTACATTTGTTTTTTTTTTTAAAAATGGTCTAATTAAGTTGGAGAGGGGGGGAATCTTATTACTCATGGAAAAAAATCCTAGCTCATTTTATAGCTGCCATACTCTTCATCTTCCCAAGCATGGTCAGTGCAGGCTGAGGATTCAGAAACCTCCATTACGAACAGTAGATAGATACCTGAGGAGCATGACCCATCTGTTGTGAAGACTGTAAAATAAACAAGGAACCATCTGTAACAGTGGTATCCTGGCCAGCTGATGCTGTAATAAGGAGGATGCCTTAAACATCAGTTGCTTTGAAAAGAGGAATCAGCAGAGATGACTCGTCTCCAGAGGGATGAGCAAAGGAAGGTTTTGTAATGAGGCTCCTGCATGTTCTGTAATTAGGCATTACCTTCTGTAATGTTTAATTTAATAAGTCAGAATGACCTGGGAGCCCAGTGGCTGCACACTTGCACTGGAACAGGAACAGGTTCCTCGCAGTCCCTGCTGCAGTTAATATTTATTCTTTTTATTTAATGTGCAATGGTTTCACCAGCAAAAAAGCTGAGGAATATCCAGTCCCTGGGCCGATAGGGCACATTTTCGTCATGTAATAGACACAAGGTCAGGCTGTCTTCTCAAAACCAAGCACAAAGGGGATTTAGGCCATACTTTCTCAATCTTCTCATCTTAGCTAATGAGTAATACACCAAAACATATATTTTAAAAGCCCCAAATCCTTCTTAGTATCTGTGCCACGCATTTTATTTTAGTTGGCTCCCACCTAAGCTTGGAGCATGATTTAGATCCCCTGACTGAGGACCTCAGCAGAATTGAAAGTGTTGAAAATGTACAGAAACCTCAGTCAGTAAGTGCTCTGGAAAAGGATTTCTCTGAGTAATTTCTTTAATTTAAATATTTCTTTAATTTAAATATTCAAAGATACAGTTACAGTAGTTTAGTACACTGCTGCTGAAATTGGTACTCAAACTATTAGCTCATCATTCCTTATATTTTACAAATGTGACAAAATTTAGAGATGGCACTAAATGATTGCAACTTTGTACTGGCTTAAAGTGTATCTTACCTGCAAAAGTACCGAGATCTTGCTTAGATTATGTAAGGTGGGCTTGCTTTCTGCAGATAATTTAACAGAGAACTAAGGTCCTACTGCTTCTCAGCATCTAGCTATATAGGATGTAGCAAATATAAACCTTAAAGGCTCAGACTATTATCATAGAGATAAACAGAAAAATTAGTATCATTAGTAACCACAAATTTCAGGTTACTTCCCTGGGAAAACCGGCATAAGATATTCGCAGGGTAAGCTTTCTTCAAGCTGTACTACTGCTTCGCCAGATGTATCTGCTAGTGAAATAACAGAAGCCACACCTTATTCTGTGACCTTCTCTTAGTTATTGTGATAAAATTCTTACCATACAAATTCAATCATTCAAAAGTAATTTGAGGCTCACATTATGCTGAAAAGGGATCAGCACTTTACTAAACATACTCTTTCTTTGTCTAGAATAATAGGTTTACCATAGCAACCTGATTATAGAGGAAAAGCTACTGCCAAACACATCCTAAATTCTTTTTAAATTCCAGGGCACATAGAAACAATTAAACACAGGAGAACTATAATATTCTGCACCTTCTCAAATGTCTGTGCAAGAGCTACACTTTATGAGTAAAATGAAACAAGTTCACCCCAGACATTTTATAGCAACTTCCTTTCCTCCTCACTAAACAGGGAGAGTAAATTTCATCGTCTGATGATTTCAGATGAAGGAAGCTTTATGATGGGGGTTGTATTAGCCATTAGCATTGAAGAGCTTAGCCTACTTATTGCAATGCAAGATTCCAAAAATAGAGTAATTATACCAGACATTTATTTGTCTACAGTCTTAATACTTCCTCACACTCTTTCCTCCCATTGATGTCAGTAGGAGCATTAACTTACTACAAATAATTGTTACTACTTGAGGAAAGGAAAAAGATCAGCTTAGGGTGGGGTGTATTTTTGTTTTTAAAGAGAATTAAAGTGCCACATCTCATTAAAACCTATAAGTTTGTTAGATAACTGTCTTTAGAATTTTAAATATCCATGCCTTAAGCATTTAGCTTTTATTTTATTCATCATTTACTATAGCATTTTTTCATTCTTTTTGTCCAACATCGATGGAAGCATAACTGAAGTAAACAGTGCCTAGACTTACATTAAATCCACTCCCATGCAAATTCCGTGACCACTAGCTGCATGAATTCAAACTAATTTCCAGCTGCCTATATAGACTGACTGAAAGTCTCTTTTATACAGGTAATTCTCATTTTAAAACCCTGTGCTAGTATATAATTTGCCTAATAAAATATTTTTACCTTGTTATTGCCATCAAAAATATCAGGAAGAAATAGCTTTCATTGTAAAAATAAACACAATATAATAAGATGTATTTCATTGTCTTTTCCTGTCTATAACTCTACAACATAAAGGATTTTTCTGTGTATGGTGCTAATTTTTTATCTTCTAAATGAAAACAAATAAATTAACTTTTTTTTTTTTAACGTGCTAAGTAATACAGTGTCAAATTGCACTGAGATTGTGGTAAAAGCAAACCGGGTTCATTGGTACCGCAGGAAGATGTTGCAATAAGTAGGTTTCAGGTGAGTGATAAATATAAGGGAATGTGCCTTTAGGAAGGACTTTTCCGTCCCATGGCTGTGTCAGGCTTAACATCTGAAAGCATTACATATCAAATATTGCAATTTCTTTGTTATCAAGCAATCTCAAGCAACATGAGCACATTCAGTAAAGTTGCTGTGTCTTTCTGCCAACAGAACTCATTTCATGCTGGACGGGAACAAACAATCTAAAAAAATGCTCAGAAATGGCAAATCAGAGGAGGGGGATGGGAAGATTCTTACAGAAGATCACAAAGTTTCGGGGGACACAGTGGGTGGAGGGTAGTAGATGTGACTTAAGGAAGTAATAGATAGGATGTAGCAGCTTCAGATAAGGAAAATGAAAATTCACTGACTGAGTAGTGGAGGTAAAAAAAGACGAGTAAAAAGAATAAAAAGTACCACAAAATGGTCAAACAAAATGCAGAACTTGCCAAAACCAGGGTGGACAAACTCATTATGCCTTGCTCAGTCTGAGGCATTAAGGGCAATGCAATCTGGCTGAGTTTGATCAATATGGAGAAATTTATAGACAAACAGAAAAAAACTACAGACTTCTCAGTGGATACACACAGTTTATTTTGCATGTCCTATGTCTTCCTAAAATGGCCTGGAATGACTTACCACACCTAGAGTAGCTTTTAATTTAAGAAAATAATTATTCATATAAAAGTATTGTACTGACTTAAAAAAAAAGTAGTTCTGCTTCATATGTGGAGGGATCCTTGGCTTTTAAAATGCCAGTACACATTTGTACACATTTGGTTGGATCGTTTATGAGATGGCAGAAAAGGAGAACCTTTGGAAGCACCTTTAATATCTTCAAAAGCGTGTTTGGAACCTCTTTAAACATCTTAATATCTATCTCATACAAACCACGAAAATCTGGGGATAAGTTTCTTACAAGGATTTTGGGCAAGAGAGAGCAATATTCTACTTGTAACATGTGAAGAAGTTCTTCCGCGACCTCTAGTTATGTTGGGAAAAAATAAATTTTCCTCTTTTATAAAAAAGCTTTTTGAGCTTATATCAACACAGTTCTGTTTGTTTCTAATGCTCCAGTATATCTGAAGTTTTGTAACAACACAGCTATGTAGGGGGGCATAACTCTGGTGTTGCCTCTTCAGTGAAAGGAGTTCAACATCTACATGAAAAAATCGATTCTCTTGCTGGACTGGAACACTCCTTTCTGCACTGTAGTGCTATTTTAATAAAGAAATTAAGAACATCAGAGCCCTTAAATGAGGTTTGTTCTCAGCTGTAGCTGCAGAGTGAGGAAGGTGCACTGGGCTGCTCACCACAACACATTGACTTTTACCACGAGTACCGATATGAGTTTGTTCTTGGTGAGTAGCACAGTGATTTGAGCAAAGGCGTGTATGAAATGTATCAGTAGTGTGGCATTCTGGCTCTGTTGTGCCTTGCACCTCATGAGTCTTTGTAGGAAAGACAAAATCCAACAGCCCACAAGAGGACATCTTGCACAGCAAATTCCTTGTGTTTGATGACCATATGGGAACATCAGTGTTTTATATTTTAACTGAAGCTACAAGAACCATGAAGGATTTATATTCTTTTCTTAGTGTGCACAGGATTGCTCTATTACGCTTTGGGGTAAGGGGCTTGTTGTTGTGGAGATCTTCTGGTGAAAACTTGAGGTTCCACACAAGCGTCAAGCAACAAGCACTTTTTTTTTTTCTGCAGTACATTGTGAAAAATAAAATTGTGCATTAATTTCTTAATGTACAAGAAAAAAATTACTCCAACTATTACAAGAGTAACTAATTGTTCAGATTTGGGCTGTGAACTAACTTACTGCTTTTAAATCAATGCATAGAAAACAAACATGCCTTAAGTCTACTTATAAAAAGGAGATTATTTGCAGCATGACTGACCCAAGACCTCAACTAAAGAGATAAAAGCTCCAGAGAAGAGATTAGCTGAATCATACAGACATAAAATGAAATGAAAATTGCTTTAGTAAATCTAAAGTAATTTCCAAACTTCAGATATTTTAACTACTTTTTTCAAGAGTTTTGTACACTGAAGCAAACTTTTAGCAGCAAGATCTGAGACTTTTATTTCAATAGCACTAACAGGAGCTAAAGAATATAATAGGGTTAAATACCTGTGTTTTCCTTAGACTTACTAGGCACCTCACAGCTGCAACAATTGCATCAGCTACTACATTTATCATTATCAACAGAGCTGAAGTAACTGCAATCAACTATTATTGTATAACTATATTAAACACTTGGAAGACATTTATATATAGCTGATCACTTTTTGTTCCAAACTGCACTACCTCATTTAGGCCCATATATGACTTCAAAGGCCATGATGCTTTCACTAATCACTTATATTGATGAGCTTGGTTTTTTATTTTAATTTCTGTATTATTGTTGGAAAACCTACTCCAAATATGTGTTACTCAGTGACACTGGGTCATCAAGTGCAACAGGAAACACTGTAGTCCCATATGAAAAGGCTGAGAACTAGTTGAAAGGCTTCACAAGGCACGTGCAACGTAGGGACTGTCAGTGGCGCTGGGAACTTTGCTCTGTACCGCTTCTCTTATTACTTTCCTTCAGGAGAAGGTACCTAAACTCCCATGCCTGCTCATCGGCTACATTCAGTGTCCTGCTGTAGCTGTTGGTACAAAAGTTTGGACCAAGAAAAACAGTAGAAACTCATAGATGTTTAAACTCTTTTGTTACAGCTGCCTGAGACTTTCCACTGTTGTTTGTTTTATGAAGTTGCACACTAGAACAGAGTAACAGAGTCCCTTGTATAATAACACGTGTGGGTTTTTCTCAGGCAGAATACGTATGTTTCTTTTAATCTTTTTAAAATTGTATAGCTTAATCACGTGAGAGAAGTCTGACAATGTAGTTTTTCTCGAAAAGCAACACAGAAAGCAAATATCCCTAAGACAAAAATCTTGAAGAAACAAAAGATAGTATGCTATGCTAAACAACAGAACTCTCACAACAGCAAAAGCAACTGAATATCCAGGGCTGTAAAAGCAAGCGTTATGCAACAGCAATTGCAAATGGCTGTGAATTGCCCCCTGCTTTAGTACACACAGCATGTATGACTGGAAGCCTAATTGCACAGTTGGCATATGGCAGCTGAAGTAAATGCTCTTCCTTTGTAAGAGTCTAATAGTGAAATACTTCTTTAGATAAATCCACTCAACAGCACCACTTTACAGATTTAGCATCAGATAGCCTTTTACAGCTCTTTCTGATCAGCACTACTGGTTTGTAGATTCTTTTCCTTGTTGCTTTTCTTTTTTTTTTTCGTTTTTTTTCTTTTTCTCCTCCCTCTCTTTAAACAGTTGGGTAAGAAGCACTGCTGTGCTGCTAGTTTCCTTTTCAGATTGCTAACTTGTTGACATCTGCTATCATCATCAAGCCGGCATGTCTCCTCCATCTGCCTCCTCTCAGTAGCAGTGCTTTGAGGATACATTCCTTGAAGGCTGCTATTGTGTTTCTGCACAGCCAACAGGGAATTTCTAGAGGAGTTCCAGAAGAGGAGTCATCAAGAACATCCTTGCTCACTTTTCAAGAGACAGATTTTAGTCATACAGTTTGCTTTTCGTGGATGACATCTTCCTCAGGTCTCCTGTTTGGGGCATGCCCTTGACAATTCACTCACTATATTTAGGGGACAAGTAGGACTACGAAGGCAATTACGTCTCTGTTCAGAACAAATGTGACAGTCAATGTCATCACACAGAGAACAGATGTGTGAAGAAGACAAGAAAGAAGGTGGCAAAATGCTTCCTAAAGAAATGTGTTGTTAAGGCAGAGAACAGTGGAAATGGGAGGACAAATCCAATGGGGAAAAAGAGAAAAAACAGACAGCATGGCAAATGTCACTTACAAGATGTAAAAATCCTAGAATTCAGCAAGCCATCATCTGGGGTTTTTTCTACCCCTCCTCTCCTCTTCTCTCACCCCAATAAAAATAGCTTCCACCACCCTCTTTCTATTCTGCTTTTCTCTCTACATTTTTTTTCTCTTTCCACTTTGTCCAATGGGTTCTACCCTCCTTTAAAATGTTTCACCGTTGGGTACTGAACATTTGGTACTTCTAAAAATCCTCATCTTTCAGATCACCCTGTGTCACCTTCTCTAGCTTGCACAGAGCTCTGACTTTTCATCTCTTTTTCGTTCTTTCCCTCCAAGATGCTTTCAATAACTCAAACTATCCAGAAAAACTACTGTAAAGGGATGCCAATAAATCAAGTAAAGAATATATGGCATTCTACTAAAACTAACATTTTCTCTATAGATCATGAAAAATTAAGTACTGTGTTTGGTTTAAAGGAGGATACTTTCTTGAAAATGTTTTTCCTTTACCTTGATAACTATCAGGAAAAATAAGTCTCATTTCCCTTTCAGACTGTCCAGCTGTCTGATGCTTAGCATAAGCTGTTATACAATATTTTCTAGTATCACAGTATCACAGTATCATAAGCTTGGAAAAGACCTTTGAGATCATCGAGTCCAACCTATGACCCAACACCTACGCCTACTCCTACTTGTCAACTACACCATGGCACTAAGTGCCTCATCCAATTTCTCTTTGAACACCTCCAGGGATGGTGACTTGACCACCTCCCTAGGTAACGCATCCCAATGAACAATTACCCTCTCAGTGAAGAATTTCTTCCTAATGTCAATCCTAAACCTCCCCTCGTGAAGCTTGAGACCGTGTCCTCTTGTTCTGTCACTGGTTGCCTGAGAGAAGAGTCCAACTCCTGCCTCACTACAACCTCCCTTTAGGTAGTTGTAGAGAGCAATGAAGTCTCCCCTGAGCCTCCTCTTCTCCAGGCTAAACAACCCCAGCTCCCTCAGTCGCTCCTCACAGGGCTTGTGCTCCAGCCCCTAACATAAAACCCAAACATAATAAAGAGGCACAATCAAACAGCGAAAGACATATGAAATACAAGGACATTGTTCAAGAAGCTGTGATGGCTTTTGAGCCATTTACAGTTTCATACATTTGACTGCCTTACCATCCAGAGGGTTGACTGCTTACCCCTTTTTTACATGATCTGCCATGTAATGAGTCATAGTGCTAATTCCACAGAGATATTTAATTTGCAGATTAATTTACTAGAAAATGTCAGCTGCTTTGTGGAAGTTTAATCACCAAAATGTTAACCTTGTTCACTTCCTGCTTATTTATTAGGTAGTAAATTTCAAGATATTTTAGGGTTGTAATACAAGCCTATCTATTACAACATTTAAAATCCTAGACATTCTGCTCTTTGAAGCTTTAGCCAAGATTAAAGAGCTTTATAATAGCAAACCAACAATATTAAAAGATTCAACTGCATAGCAACCATCAATATTATTTGCAGATAACAGACTGCTAAGTTCAGGAACCATGGCAACAAATGACATCACATTCTATCTACTTTATTGATTAGCTTTCACCTCAAGGCTTTTTCCAGAAATGAAAGACATTACCTAGCAACTGCATCATCTACTGAGATGTTGTGAGTTAAAATGCTCTTACCCTTCACTTGTAAGCAAATTTTTCCTTTTTGTTTCCAACTGGCCAGATTGTTACAAGGCTCTCTATTTACTCTGCGGTAAAGACATAGCTGTATGGCTCCTAAAACCTTTGCCCCAAATGTAATTGCATCTCTGAAACAATACTTCTTCCTGGCGTCCAAAAAGGTATGATTAAAGGTACGGTTGTAATGGCTTTTAAAATGCAAACTTTCTCTTTAGAAAACATAACAATCTTTCATATTCTCACTCTCTGATTTTAAGTATTGGTAGTAAAGTCTTCGTTGCAGGTAACCATGAATTTACAGTTTTCAGGAAGAGTAATAATAAAACAGTGAGCCAAGAGTTAGCAAAGGAGCTGGGTACATTATGTGTTACCCTACAGATGTACTTGTTTAAAATTCTTGAAAGTAATACCCTCTTCGCTCATCTGTTTGACAGAACCCCATGAGCAGGCAAGGGTATGGTCTGTTAAGACTGAGTTAGAGAGAATAGGTGTGATTATGGGCTTCACGTATTTATATTTAGTTTCCTGTTCAGAGGACCTGGATGAAACCCAGCAATTAAAGACAGCAGTTTTCAAGCTAGACAAAACGCATGCAACAAGTAATTAAATCCTATCTGTAAGGTCCCACTCTTCCTGCAATGTCTGTGACAGAAAAAAACTGATGTGTGATCAGTCTCTAAACTTTCCTGACTAAATAGTAGTCTGAAACATTAAAAATAAAGCATATTTTTAATTAGTTAATTCAAGCAACTGCTATGAAGATCTGACTGAAACAATTGTCTGTATATTAATACTAATTCTAGTTCTGAAAGCAAATCAGTTTTACAGCGTGCATTAGGCCCAAAATTTCTAGAAGGATCATTGCTAAATAAGACTTATGCTTCTGCCAAGATTTGTGCTTCAGCTGGAACTGACCTTCAACAGATTTACCTGCGTGCTTTGGTTAGAGCTACAAAACCCTATGGTCTCACCTTCCCCCCCTTCTCTACCACCTGCTCTCAGTCCTGACCCATGTAGCCACCAGCTACTTTGTGTCTGCTGTCAGCCTACACTCACCAATAGCTAGGAAATTTGTCTGGAAGAGCCTCAACCTTTGGTCAACGGCATCCACTGGAGGGAAGAGGAAGCACCAGTGATAAGCAAAAGGATGTTTGAAACCGAGTGGAAACCAGGGACCAAGAAAGCATTTTTCACATCAGTGCTATACTACCACTCAACATGGACTTCTCGGAGTGCTACAGAAGGTTTATACAACTCATAATTCTTCCTGTAATTCCTCTCTCAAAAGATGGAGGGAGAGGAAGAGTCCAACATCCCTCAGAAAGCAAAGAAATCTTTCCAGCAGATGGAGAATTCATAACACATGACCAGGTCATTATTCCCTTGAAAATTCCAGTCAATATGATTTTGAGGAAAAAATGGTCACATAAAATGTCAGCAATATTCTGGATATTAAATATTGTATCTCTTGTGTTTTTTTTAAGAATATGCCTAATTGTTTTTTTGCCTTTAAAAGTCGTGGTTTAAAAAGTAAGAATTTTATCAACATTGATATATGGAAAGATTTAAGATTAATAAGAATGAAATATCTATTTCTTATAACATCAGAAACATTCTGAAGTCAAATGATGCAAAAATAGAAAAGCTAAGGTCTATTATATAAATCAGAGAGTAAGAGGATCTTTTACAACTGATTAAAAACGTTAAGACTGTAAAGCCTGATAAGTACTGTAGAGAATTCTATGCTAAATTGAAAACATCTATCCTTTTCTGCTTTGGAAATAAGTATAGATATTACACAAAGTACCGCTTTGTCAGTCTTCTCAGTCATCATGTAAGAACAAAAAAATAAGGCAAGTAGTTCTTTCTGAAGACCAATTGCTTTATTAAATATTTAAAAATTCATCAAAAATTAGATTGCTGGCTAAATAAAGCAATCCTTTCAAGGAAAAAGCAATATTCACTGCAACAGTTTCCAGCAAAAAAAATATCTGCCAAGAAAAAGAACAACTAAGAAGAGAAATCTGGACTTAGCCAGTGCACCGAGTGGTTTTATCTTTCTGGGTAGAGAAAGAACATATCAAACCCATCCACTGTAGCAATTTGTGTGCCTTTTCTCCCCAAAAATACTTTGTCTAAGCAGGTCCACTAAATTATAAGATAAAACTGCCTATTGCCCACTAATGAATATGTGGAGAACAGTGTTCCCAAACATAGTAGTCACTGTCACACAAATCTGAAGGTAAATGCAACTCCCTACACACTCCAGCTATTTAGGAGCACTTCTTTGTAACTTCAGAGCAAGATTACTTCAGTGGTGAAGAAAGAAAGAACTCAAGCTCTCCAATAAACCAGGCTAGTGTAATAAATCCTGTCAAAGTAAATTTCAGGGGTTTTTAGCCTTAATAAAAGTTCACTGATAACATAGCTAGTGACATAGCTAACAAAGCAGAAACACAGTGAAGAGTTCATGTGAATTTAAAGGTGGGAGAGGTTGCTGGGATCTTTGTCTTTCTTTTTTTCATGTTTCACAGTTAAGGGTAGGAGTGGGAAAAGTTATCTAAGTGGTTGCAGAGGCAGCAGGAGATGGGACATGGAGAGAAAAGATGACTATTACAATGACCAGTATCACTTTGGTAAGCACACTCTGAAATACGTAAATATAAGGAATGCAATTGAGCAGGTTCCACCAATGAAAAAACCCCCAGACTAAAGCTGCAGTTGAGCCAAAATTGGGATGGGGAATGAAAAGGAGTGAGGGAAGAACGAAGACCGGATATATTGAAAACTTGCAAATCTCGTAAACAAGAAGATTTTGACAGCAGACTCCTAGATGAGGAGAATGGAAAACATTTGCCTGTGAAGTCAAGATACAAAAGCAAAACCAGTAACAGAGAAGAATCTGGCTTGAAGTATGTTTGGAGTGCTCCAAACATCTTGAAAAATGAAGAAAAGATGTGAAATGAAAGAAAAGAAGAGCAAGGACACTTGTAAATCATAGAACCATAGAATCATTTAGATTGGAAAAGATCCTTAAAATCATCTAGTCCAACCATTAACCTAACACTGCCAAGTCCACCACTAAATCATGTTCCCAAGCACCACACCTACAAGACTTTTATATACCTCACAGGATGGTGACTCAACCACTTTCCTGGGCAACCCGTTCCGATGCTTGGCAACCCTTTTGGTGAGCAATATTTTCTTAATATCCAGTCTACACCTGGCGCAACTTCAGGCCATTTCCTTTCACCATATCACTTGCAACTTCGGAAAAGGCACTGACATCCACCTCGCTACAACCTCCTTTCAGGTAGTTGTAGAGAGTGATAAGGTTTCCCTTTATTGCTGAGGAACAGACAAGGAGGCAGGTAAGAATTAGAGCTTACAGAAGAAGTGAGTGATGGTGTGAAAACAGAAAGTGAGGTGGTCTGCCAAATGAAAGAACAAAGGAAGAAGGAGAACCTGTGAATGATGCGCAGCAAAATAGGCTCAAAAAATCTCAGTAAACACAGGGGTATGCAAAAGGGGTGAGGATGAGTAGTTCTGAGAGATATGGGTCCAGCAAGTGGAAATCCAGGTGTCCTCAGAAGAATTTTTCCAATTTGCAGAAAAGAAGTGGCATTAGAAGAGAATTAAAGACCACACCTAGCTTAAGCAGTGGTGTGAAGAGAGGTAAAAGCTATGTTGTCCTCTAACAGAAAACAAACTTCTGTCCATGTCAAAATTCATTTATCTATGGAAAAGGCCAACACATTTAATATATTAATATATTAATAATAAATAATCAGACTCTGTTTCCATAGGAAGACAACTCTGATTAATCAAAGCATTCACCTTGCTGAACTATGAAGCAATGCATAATTTTACAGACTGCTGAGTCTACAGAAAGAAACACTATTTCCTGCACCACCATGGTTCAAAACCCTGCCAGCTGATTTTTATTGTCTAAGAACAATTTTTCTGTCACTGTTGTGTCCAGCTTTCCTCTTACACAGTGTCATCAAACCACCTCTGAACAACCATGGTTCGTAAGGATTGAATGGTGACCATAACATGTGGGATGCATAGTGGCATGGTAAGAGAATTTGTGTTGACCAGGAGTAAAACAGTGCTCCCCCTTGGTTGTTCAATCAAGCTAAATCTTTTTTTCAGTAAAACCAACCATCCCTGTATGATTACTAGGTATAATTAGAGAAGGCATCAGGGATCGTGGTGTGTGGTTGCACTTTCTCTGAGTTTCACCATGGGTCTGAATTTGGGTGAAGCGTAAGTAATACACCTTCTTGTCTGCAAGAATGAAGCAGGATTACAGCATCCAAAAGCACAGCAGTAGCAACCAGCGTATTAAATGCAGTCAGCATGCGAAATAATGTTATGGGAAAAAAACCAAACAAACAAACAAAAAAATAATCAAAACCCAACCCTACAGCCTATGTCTTGCGAGAAGAGGAAATTTGCAAAGAGCATCTCCAGATGGAGAAAGACAACACGGAGAAAACCGCCCCTCACAGCTGCAAGATACCATTTAGCAGCTGACAGGAGTTCCTGAGAACTGAGCTGGCATCTCTTGGTTTACATGAGAGGTGATGGTTCACAGGAGCCTGGTGTTTATAATTCCATCATCTCTGCTGCCCACAGGGGTATTGCCATGCTTAGGGCAGAAGGCACTCGGAAGCCCTGCTGAGCCCTGAGCTCTAGGGCACCTTTTGACAGCAGCAGGATCCAGCCTTGCTGGAAGATGGCTGTCCCTGAAGCTGAACTCAGCTGTTGAGTTTGGACTTGTATATCCACAACAAGAACTGGAAATGAACCAAGCAGCTTTGCAGCAAGCATAAACTAGCAGTTGTTTTTGATGGCTTTCGCTGAGAGGGATTAAATGTGCATGAGACAGTAGACAGGAGGCAAATCCCCATGATGAGAACCAATGTTCCAGCACTAGGATATCATCTCTGATACCAGCATGGCATGAATTAATGCTAAAGTCATATTGGTTCATATAGATTTTTACAATCAAAAATTCATCCCAGTCATTTTCAAGGAAATATCAGAGGGTTTTTAGCAAATAAGGAAAAAAAATAAAAACAATTACTGCTAATCAGATTGAACACAACGAGTTTTGCAAGCTCTGTCATACCTGATTTCAGCTGAAAGCAGGCCTAGATAGAGCATTCCACAATTACCATAAACATCTTATTAGAGAAACAAAATAGGCCAGGTATTACCAGTTTAGATTTGTCAAAATTGCTTTAAACAAACTATGAATGTGGGATTTACTTTTATAGCTGTTTTAGAGGAAAGTACCCCAAATTACTCAGATAAATAAAAGCAACATTTTACTGCTATACTTAAAAAGCAATTAATTCTGCAGATCTATTTTTTTAAGCTAATAAAGGCTTTGCTTTGCTTTGTTTTTAACAGCAAGCATTAATAAACTCAACAGCATTTATTTAGTTAAAAAAAGTGGACTGGCTCCTCTTTACTAATATAATCATAAGAAAACTGTATTTAAGCCTCCTCTCAGTATAAAAGTTCCATGCAAATGAAAAACTGGTGTGTTATTAAATTCCTATGCAGGAAGATGTAATGTCCCAGCAACTGTTTGGATTTTAACCCTTCTCCCGACGAACCTGAGTTATGGCAGAGCACTGACAGCAGCAAATAAGAGGCTGCCACACAAGAATTAGTAATTTTGTTGCTACTTTCATTTCTCTCTCCTGGAGTCGGGAGGCTAGTGAGGCTTGGTGCTGAGGGAGTTGGAAGAAATAAGAAAAATAATCAGTAGAACTCATCATTTTTCTGTGAGAAAAAGTGGGAGGCATAAGTTATAGGGGGTGGTAATTGTACATCAGACAAGGGCAGAAACTGATACTCAGTTGTGAGAGGAAAAAGAGCAGTGGAGATATCAGCTGAAAATAAGCAGCAAGCACATGTACAGTAACATCAGTGGCATGTAAAACACGTCAAAGCCCTTGCAGTGCACACATGCACACACACACGCAGAGAAGCATTTATTTTATAAAGTCAGTCACTCTTTGCTTCCTTCCCAGGGGCTTCAAGTCCTGCCTCCTTGCCAGTAGTGAGACTGCATTCCTCTCACCATCATTGCCAGAGACGTCAGTCTCTCCTTGCACAGTAACAGTTTGGCTTTCAGAAATTATGATGGGAAAAGTGGTCAGAAGGAGGAGCAGCAGTGGGTGGCTACCAGAGCAGGCGGTGTTGCAGCAGACCTGGGCAGCCTGGGACTGTCACCCTCAGGATCAGAAACGTGAGGACAGGCAAATCACAATGACAGAATTTAATATTTTCCTTGAAACCTTCATTATCAGCGCTGCTACTTAAATGAATGACTCATTCATCTATCCTGTCTCAGAGATCACAACAGGAAACATAACACCCATCTCTTTCTGCTTCTCCACTACTTTATTTATAGCTGCAATTAATGAAAGAGAAATGTATTTTCCCAAGAAGTTTCACTATGAAAGTGAAAACTACAGTATATAAAACACATATAAAACAACACAAGCAAAACCCCCTCATTTTTAGTATCTGCCTGAAAGAAGATCTAGGCCTACTCTAAAAAAATCACCACTGCTAAGCGGAGGTTCAGTGTTCAGAAGACTAATTAAATCAGTGTACAAATCCAAGCAAACCCCATCCCAGGGGTCAAGAGACATGTCAAATACAACATTTCTATCCTGCAAACACAATTATTTTTGTGGGTATTTTTCAAAAAAACCCCTTTATCTGAAACTGTAGTACGGATTGATACAGGTATCTTTTATATCAAAAATAATTCATTAGTATTGATGGGAAAATGAAACTGTTGCCATGAAGAGATGCTGTAAAATTGAAAAGATTTATGTGTTATTGTGGGAAAGCCTTTTTGGCTAATGTCAGTAACAACTTAACCAACTGGAATCACAGAGTGGTTGACATGGAAAGGCACCCCTGGAGATCATCTAGTCCAGCACCTCTGCTCAGCACGTAGATCAGGATGATCTACAGCAGGCTGTCCAGAACTGTGTCCAGTTGGGTTTGAAACATTCCAGAGATGGAGACTGCATAAAATACCAAGGCAACTTCTTCCAGTGTGTGGCCACTCTCACAGTAAAAAAATTTCTTTTTTCATCTTTGTCCTTTTCCTCCTCTGATCTACTGTGGCACCAGGATGTCTGTGGATTTCCATTACCCATAAGAATTACAAATTTTTTAAAAAATTACAATAATTCCTCTGTAGGAAGCAAATAAAATAAGAAAAAAAGTAGTTGATTAACTAGAGATCATTGAGATTTTTTCAGAAAAACAAATATAAATTTCCCAAAACCTTGTGGTGAAAATGCACAATGTGCATTTACACTCAACACTTTCCGTATCAGAAAAAAATAAAAAATCTGGGAAAAGGAATATTTTAGAGAACGCAACATCTCCACCCTACACTCCTTTGAAAATTCATTTATATATCTATATTACAAAGGTTATCTACTATTTTTGACTAACAGGTTATGCTTTTTCCAAATACTTTCACTGGGACTAGAATCAATATAGCAACATATTTTACTGAATTCTAAGTAACACAAAA
Source organism: Neomorphus geoffroyi (assembly GCA_033558235.1). Lineage (NCBI taxonomy): Eukaryota > Metazoa > Chordata > Aves > Cuculiformes > Neomorphidae > Neomorphus > Neomorphus geoffroyi. The sequence goes on from JAUMJM010000005.1 coordinate 16,350,410, forward strand.
ATTCTTAAAAGTCTGCTTTTGCCAGCTACCTTAAAAACAGTGACAGATTTCAGATTTCTATAAAGGACACACTTAAAGTAAATCACTTTTATTAGCCTGTTGGGTGCTGCGTCCTCAGAAAGAACCTCAGAGTTAGAAGTGAAGAGACATTCATTAAAGCCAAAAGAAATACTCTGCATTTCATCCTTAGATTATCAAAAGTGGGCTCCACATTTATTGTAAATGTAATTGCTAGTGGTGATGAACGTTTGGAAGACATCCTATCAGAAATGAGGTGGTTTTGAAAACGAAACTATGACAAGATTAATCTTCCTAAATGTTCTATCAAGAAATTCCAACTTACTTTTCTGTTTTCTTTGATTAAAGAATCAAATAGCTTGTAAAAAAGAAAAAAAAAGGCAATGTTCTTATCTTAGAGTCAGTCAGTAGAAATGACTGTAATTACTGATGGTTTGTCTTAAGCTCTAGTACAAGATCTACAGTAAGAGACAGATTAGGCACAAAGGTATTTTATATCCAAAACAACAACAAAACCCCCTGATTTGCACTGCAGTGAGAGATTCTTAGGAGCACTTTGGAGATCGGAAAATAAAAATTTAGAGAACATGAAGACTGCCACAAATAAACCATTCTCAAGGTGTAGTAGGTTTTTTTTCAACGTCTCCTAATATAAATCAGCAATTCATCTCCTCAAAACAAAACACCCTTCCCTTGGGAAAGGATGAGGAAAGAGGAAATCTCATGGGGTAGTACTCTTTCTTAGTGGACAACCGAAAGGCACTTGGATATGGTGGGAATATTATGTAGGAGTATACATAGGTTAAAATGAATTCCACACATCACAAAAGGATATTCAAAGAAATTCAAGAAGACAATCAAGGCAAAGGCTAAAAAGCATATCAACAACTTGAATGCTAAGCTAAGCTAACAATTTAATATGGGAAATCTAATTGAAGATGGATATAAACAGGGGAACCTGAATGGAAAATACATATAACTACAGCAAATAACATGGATAGAGGACAGGTGTGAAACAACCTCAAGCACTTGAGATTTCTGGAGATATCTTTTAAACAGTGCATTTTTCTGTGTTTTGGATGAGAATAACACTGAGGAGGGGAGAGGAGGGGGAGGGGGAGGGGAGGAAAAAGAATTAAGCATATACTAGGAGGAAATAATACAATTTCTGGCAAAACAAGTGTGACAGTAGGATAAAGCCTCAAAAGTAAAAAAGTTTGGCAATTCCAAATTACATAACTTGGATCCCCTTATTTGAACACCTTTTGTATAGCAGGATATATTATAGCTGAACATAGGACAAATCATTGCTACTGTATTCATTCACTTACATACGTGTATGTAGATAACTGTAGCTGCTTTGTTCATACCACATGGAATATACAGCAAAAGCTAAATTTACTAGAAATGGAATAATTATTATCGTAACCACAGGGGATCCAGTCTACAGAGTTTCTCATGAGACTCTGCAGGTTAAAGACAACAGCCATCTCTCATTCTGCACTGAATTCATTTCATATCGAGTTCATATTATTTGAAAAAAAGGGGCTGTGGGAAGCTTCCTATCCTGATGTTACTTGAATGAAAAGTAATACTCAGTATGCCTCCATTTTTCAATTTGTGAAAGATTATTCCAGATCATGGGTTAACTCCTGCCAAGCATTGTTTCTATGTTACAATGTGTAGATGAAAGGGCAATAGAAGTGGGGATTTTTCTGTCTCTCTTTCAAACAAATCCTTTCAGTGATTTCTTTCTGTGTAATACCAGGATGAATTATAATTGCTAGCATCAAAAATCACTAATAGTCTAAGAAAGACTGTAGGGTCTTTAAAAATACAGTCAGTTGAATTACTTGGAGTTAGTAGTATGAGTTACCAAAAGCCATAGACAAATAAAGTGTGGCCGTCTCAGTGCTGTTTGATGTATTGAGATGGGTGCACTGATTAAATAAGGCAGGGGTGTCAAAGTCACGGTTTGTGGGCTGAATCCAGCCCTCCACCTTGTTTTATCTGGCACAGCACCTTGTTTCTACCCAGCGGTAGCGCCGAGATCCTTGCCCCTCTGCTCCTGCCAGTGTGCCAGTCAGGTGTGCAGCGTGTGACGTGTGCTATGCTGCAGGAGCAGGAGAATGGCAGGAGCCTTGAGTTTGACACCCCTGAAATAAGGGAAACAATAAGGCGATAAAGAGAAGAGAAGGATGTATTAGAAGCCCACCATTCATGCTATGTGGACTGGGCAAGGCAACTGGCTGGCTCCTTCTTCTTTCCAGGGAGAAAGTAATGTGTCAAAGTATAGAAAGTTATTGGGTCACAGGCCTGCTGACACTTTACACAGAAAAGTTTAGCTAAGAAACACAACTGATCCATTGAGAGGCAGATCTGATTATACCACCTGTAATAGGTACCAATTAGGCATTGCCCAAGCCCATTAGTGAGTCCAAGGAACAGCTAGAACTCCTGATGCTCACTGCTGTTTTTCCTCAGGGACTTTTCATAATATAGCTATTCTAGCCTGAAACTTAGATAAGAGATAGAAGAGGAAGGACAGGAAATTATCTGTTGTTATTCAAATGCCAGGATATTTGCCCTTGAGCTTTATCTTTTCTTGAAATCGAAGTTTTTCTGTGCATTGTCTTTCATGAAGTTGTGGTCTTCCTGATATCTGACTCAATAATTAATGTGTAAAGTTATTGCTTGCATGCATAATCTTCCTCTCTCATGAATATGTGAAGGAGGAAAGATTATAAGTTGTCAAATGCTTCCAGAGCCTCTCTCCATGACAGAATGATAGATCCCAATGCTGTATTTAAAACACAGCTGAATAGATAAAAATAGTGTTTAACTTTTATAGTCATTATGAACCACAGTAATTTATTGAACCCTTCAATCAGCTGAGGAAACAAAAGATTGGAAATGGGTGAATGACTCATTTCTTTTCATGCTCTGTGCACTGATGCTCCAATAACTTGATGATCTGAAGACTAAATAAGACTGCACAAATGTATCCCAGAAATGAAGCAAACAAAACACATCATAAACAAAAACAAATCAGTGGAAAGCACTAAGGGAAACTCCAACCAGTGGTTGGCTCTTAATTAGCTGTATCTGCAGGATATATCTGAAATAGTTGGGAAGACAAATGTAGATTTCACAGTGATTCAGATAAAAAAAGAAAATTCAGTAGGAACAAGAAGTCTAAGTAAATAGGGTCAGACATTTCTGCTCCCAGCAACTTGACCGTGGAATACACGCATATGTTTTTAACCCTCTTTTTCTCTTTTCCCGGAAGTTAGGATCAGTCCATGAAAGGAATTTTATGCCACATAAACATTAGGCAGGTCAGCTGTAACCTCATCGTGTATATTAATGGAAGATATCATCTATTTATATTTACAGATAACACTGAAAATAGTTTTATGCTACCCTGTTTATAAACTAAAAGCTAAGAGGTACCACCTGTCATGGAATATCTGTTAAGGTGAAAGTTTGCATAATCTGCCAAAATACACACAGAGATGCCGATTCAGCATAGAAAGAACAGAACAATGCATGAATTGCTGCACTGAAGCAAAGCAATAGCATATCTGATTCTGTATCCCTTCACTGACCATGAAAAGCTTTGGAAGATTCAGATTTGATATGTCAGTCTCCATGTTACAAAGCTCAGCTCCCTTCCATGCATCCCTCATGGAAAAGCAGAGATCCTTTCCAGATTGCCTATGGATCCACAAGCAGACGTAATAATTAATAAAAATTAGATGAAAAAAAGGTTAATAACATTCATGAATCATAACCGTCTTTGCTTGACTCAGAGTACAAAGAAGGCCATTTCTTTCCAGATATCAAAGGGATAAACTTTTAGGAGGGGAAAATGAAAGAAAAAAGAACTACAAAAAAAACCCTAAAAATGAAACAAAATAAAAAATTTTAAAAATCACTCCTCACCTTGTTTCATTCTCAAAATATTTTGTCCCCCAAAGGAAATCAAACAACACTCAGAAAGATAATTTCAGCACCCTCAAATGAGACTAAAAAATTTGAAGGAGATGTAGACAGTTCTCAATGACTCCTAGGAATGAAAATACAATCATAAATATAGGCTGTGTTCTGAATGCAGACATGAATATACAATCTTCTACATGATTTTGAATACATTAATGCTGTGCATTGAATTGTAAACATCATTGCCATTGATTCATTTGCACTTCGCACTTATGAAATGAAGATAATCCTTGCAGCTGTTATCAAATAGCATGCTAAAAAAAATAGTTCTGCAAGAGTTTGCATTTTGTTTTGAATTTTTTCCTATTCCTTACAGTAACCCAAAGGCCTATTTGAAGCAGCTGACAGAAGCTTCCAAGGTGTGAATAAAAAAGTCAGGTCTTGAAACTTCTGATCGAGGTACCAAGTGTGTCCTAATTACTAGAACTGTCTATTATTTCTCTTTGTCAAAAAGTCTTCCTATCATCAAAAACAAACACAAAATACATTGAATAGAAAGTAATGCAAAGAATTTTTGGTGCATTAAATATTACGGGAGCAATAGCGGTATGGTTCAATCTAATTAATCTGTGTTGATTGAAATATGTAACACCTGTAATTGCTCCTCATTGTTCTGCTAAGGTGGTAGGCAATTAGGCAGGTTATTGAGCCCCCACTGTGGGCAGTGAAAGCAGGAGTTAGTATTTCAGATTAAAAGTTCAAAACATTATTTCATGTTGGGTTTAAATACCTGAATATGTGTTTCTTACCGGGGAATATCAGGTTTCACAATAAAACATATAGTTTGTTGAACCTCAGAGCAGAGAAAAGTGACATTATAATTGATAACAGAATACAAGAGAACAATTAAAATCTCAGCTAACAATAAGCCTGAGAAGGCAATGTTCCCTTTCGTCTCCCATATGTCATCATTCATTGTCAACAGAACAGAACGGTCCCTCCTTAAACAAGAAACCTCTTCAGAGAAGAGTCATCACCTGTTGCCACATAAGCATACAGTGCTCACAGAAATACTGCTGCCGCCAGCTTCTGAGTGGAGACCAGAGGCACTAAGAGAATACAAATGATCACAGAGTAATTGAAACTAAGCCTGCGATAGCTGGTGACTAAAAGCAGGACCTAAATATAAACCTCAGTTTGGTTTATTAAACATACAGACACAGTAGAATCATTAGTTTGCCATTATGCATCTACTCTCACACAAACAGTGTCATTTAAAAGACTCACCATGGAGTATTTTTTACTTTCTTAACATTGATGTGATGTCTTTGAAGGCAAACACTAAGAAGGATCTGAGCTACCTCAGGCTGAAGCAAAAGGTTACCTTGAAGCTACTTGCAAAACTACAAAACTACCCTGTGAAGTATCTCCCTGACATTCACAGCACTTTACACAGCTGTAGGAAGCGTAAAATTTGTGTAATATATTTTGCTACAGGCCTAAGTAGAAACACCATTATCTGGGGTCTTTTAGAATAGTAAACAGGTGTCACATGTCGCATCCTTACCATCCAGAATATTATCTCAATATTTTGATGTTTTACTAATGAAATAGATGGTGGGGGGTGGGGGGATAGCTTTTTAAGTGTCAGTGGTTCAAATTTTTCTGTTAATGACATCATTGCTTTATCCTAAGAGATCTTTTACCTGTGAAAACAGAAAAACTAGACTTTGATGCTTTTTTTCTAAGAGAAATAGTTTTACTAAATTCTATTGTCACACATTAAAATGGAGAAGCTGAACAAAAGGAGTATACACCTTTAAGTACTGGGAGGTGGGGGTAAACAATATGAAGTAGAAAAAAACTGTAGGGCAAATTTAAAAGAATATTCCATGCTCCAAACTTTTTTCATGATTGTGTAAGTTTATACAAATGTATGTATTTATGCTTAGTATAGCACCATCTTTTACAATTCTTAGAGACATTCGTCTCTTCTTATCTACCACACTTTCCTATCATGGTAGCTATTTAGTACCAGTTGTAAAGAAATTCCAAACTCTCTACTACCTGATCTTGTTTAAAACATACTAATTCTCAGCCAAGTACAGTGTAATGGCTACATTTCCAGAATTATGGTTTTTGGGTTGCGTACTTGTACTACCCAGATATTTCTTCTAATGTAGCACCATGTGAAAGGCTAATAATACTCTGCAGAGCTTAGCTGTAAAGAAACTTTGGTAAACTGTTGGCAGTTTGTTCTTCTACCTGCTTGGATCGTTCAGACCAGGTATCAGAAGTCACTAAGCACTCTTAGTAGATTACTGACAACACCACCGTTACCCAAATGTAATGATTTTGGGTCTTGATTTCATCCTGACTAAAGATAAGTACCATTTGACAAATGAAGTATTAATGCAGCACATGTACAGATAAATATAACAGTAGGAACAAAGCTTATGTTTCCTGAAATTGAAATTAATAATCATGAACTTCTGATTTTGTGGGAACAGAGAACGAGTTTTCCTCTTCCCAAGTGGGCTAGCCCCCAAACCCTATGCTTGCTTACTTTTTATATTCTTGTAAGAATTAGAGGAGGCAGTGTCAATGACTCGTTGGGTATTTGTATTGCAAATAGTTAAGTACTGAAGTTTATAATCATCAAAATGCCACCAGAGAAACTGCCATGTTCACCTTCCAAATCAGGATCATGAGCGCCTTCCTTAAAGATACAGCTTTGTCCTTAAATGAAACAGAATTTTTCTGTTTCTGGTACTGATTTCAAGGTCCATTTTACATTATTTGGACTTTATCTTATTTTCTATTTCTTTACTACTGAACTGTAAATAGATATTTAGATACAGCAGAAATACTTTACCTTGCCATAAAAGTTTCTGCATTCAGCCCCCTATGTCCCAAAAGGAATTTTAAAAAGTGAAGATTTACATTATACATTATACATTGATTACATGGTATTTTGTTACTGATGATAATGCCTTACACTGAAACACTTCTGGCATTATTAGGCAAATCATATTATAGAAACGTATCATTACTTTGGCAAAAATTTATTGAAGAAATGTAGATTTAATTATCTCCCCTCAAGTATTTATTTCTGCAAATGAAGAACCCCCTGAAGGCCTCCTACATGTAAAACTATATAGACAATAATCAGCAGAACTCAAGGGCTTTAACCACACTGAAATGTCAGTCCTGCAAAGTTTTCACCATGAGGCAGAAGATATTTGGTATTCTGACAGAGGGTTTAGAAACCATATACTATGATCTGCAAAATATACAGAGTGTATTGCCTTTAGCACCTCACAATCCTTACTGACATAAAGTAATTCCATGTAAAGATTGTAATCAGGTCCCTGGCTGGCTTATTTACTTGCCTCTGGAAGGAGAAAGAGAAATTCTGCTGGTCTGCTGAGCCAAGCTTTGCCCTAGGTTTAAAAAAAGAGAAGTGTAGCAATTAAAGAGTAAATCTTTAACCTTCTGGACTTGAGATTCACTTTCTGCAATTGCCTGTGCCAGAAAATCTCACTGAGTTGTTCACAGATACAAATTCCTAAAGAGGCACAAGCAAGATAAAATAAAATTAATTTTTAGATTTGAATATTCAAGAATTATGGTGCCTGGAGCCACCTATCTAAGTAACACTGGAAGTGTGAGCAAGTCAATTCCCAAAGACAACTTGCTGTTATAAAGGTTGGAATAGCCTTTTTCTAGCTCATGAGAGAGAGTTGTCAGAAAGTCACTCCTCTGTGAGGAGAGAAATTTTCTTTTTACAAGTTTTTAAGCAGAACAAATCATTATCACACTCCATTATCTAAAGGACCTATTGCTCCACAATCCTTTTAAACGAATCTAAGACAAGATTATGTCACCTTGCTGACTCAGATCAATCAAGATATAACACCCTGAAGAGTATAACACTAAGCCACACAGATAAGATGGAATAAAACCTGAAAGTGTCACAATATAAATTTGTGATGAGTCACTCCCATTCAGAAAGAACCACATTTATCACTTCAGAAAGAGCTGTTCTTGTCATAGGACATACACAGCTGTACCTGTCATAGGACAAAATCACAGTCAATATATAATTCCACCTCAGTAAGCACTATTTGTTAGGTCATTTAGTATGGGTTACCATTTACACCTAAACCAACCTCAGATTTTACTTAGATACCGCTTACCACTGACTGTATTTGCATGACCTATTTGCATTGCACCTAAGCCTAGCTGACCCAAACCCATCATGTCAAGTTTCATAACTCTTTAATATAAAGAAAATAAGCTCTAATTTTAAGAATTTAGAAGTTAAACAAAGAACCAAGAAAAAACTGCCAAAAGGCAGAACGAACTCTAGCAGATCACACGTTTCTTTCTATAGAGGATATGCTTATTAGATCATCCTTGAAAGTTTGTCATCAAAAAATTGATCTACTTGATCTCAATAGAAACTGATACAACTTGCAAATTGATAGAATTGCAAGCTTCTACGGAAAAGACAAATGATCTCTTCAAGTCTCACTCTATTCAACAACATGAATGACTTTTCTCTGATATTCTTGTGATCCACTGTTAATATACTCACTGAGATGATACAAGAATGGAATTGTAATTAATGTCTAAAGTTTGACACATTAGATAATTCTACAACTGACGGATTCTGGCACATCTTGCTTTGATTTAGATACAACTGCTCATCATTATGCATTTCATTTCAGAACTCAGGAAAACCTCTGTTAATGTTAATGAATGCATTTATATTTATATTGCTAATGCCCTTCCTTCTGTCTCTTCAGAGCTTTTTTACCCTGTCTTTTGCGTGGTCACCATTGTCACCAAAGAACTATTAAGGCTTAGGAAATTATAACGCCATATTTACATTTCTTATGATTTAACTCTGTCCATCATTACCCTTTCATTTTTTGCTGTGTTAATTATTTCAAATGCTTATATTCTTTGGATGTTTATTATTCAATTACTATTCATCTGTATCCTCACAGAAACTGTACAAATACATTCCTGACCATAATATTACTGTGATATCTCTAGTCAAAAATCAGTCACCTATGACTAATGAGTGTAAAAAGCTAATAATGAAATTCAACACATCATATACACAAGAACAAGAGGCCTCTGAGTTGATTATTTCTTGCAAATATCTATATTGGATGATAATCAATGGTTCATCACATTCAAATTGCCAATGGATCAGTAGCAAAGGTCACAGAGAGGTATCTAGAAATGTCTTTGAATCTGTGATATGAAATAAGATAGATAATATAAAATAAAGTACAGGCTGTTCAGACTAACTACCCTATTCTTTCTATATCCAGAAGACTGAAAAAAAGATCAGCATATTTCTTTGTTATGGTAACAGCTTTTAAGTACTAAAACATGCTGAAAGTAATAAAACAGAACTATTACTCATTTGGGTACAAGCCCAAAAAACGTAACTAGAGGTAAAAATCGGAATGAAAAGATCCAGAATTTCTAACATTTGCATGCCAGCTCAAGTTAATTATAATTTCAATAATGATAAAACAGATAAAACAGAGAGCAGCCTGTGCTTTTTGATAAAGGCATGCATTACGGATAACTAAATCAAATTTACTAATCACAACAAAGATTAAAGTGCACCTCTAGTTTAATCTAACATATAAGCAGCAAACAGAATTCCAATATGCCATTCCATACATAAAAACATGTCTTCATATGTTTTTGATATTTCTGGTCTGTATTAATTCCTTTTACTTTTGGAGTCCACTTAAAGCTTATATGAAGCTTTAGAAGATGGAAGACCCTCTGAGCTGCTCTTCAAATACGCTCCAGCATGCATTCTGTATAAAAATAGGAACCTCTGTGCAGTAAGTGATAAATATCTTGTACTTCTCAAGTTACATAAAATTAATGCACTTCCTTGTGTAGCAAGGTATTATTTTGGACAAATTCATGCAGTAGTACCTTCGCTAAGTAAGCAATGTTTGTGAAGGACATTTCCAATGAAGATTAGGTAAATGGAATAACCTCTGTGTAGCAGAACATTACTGATGACCTGAATATCCATTCCACAGGTATTTCGTCCATAATCATAAACTTAATTTAACATCTTTGTTCTTCCCTGGCTCTCAACTTGATCCTGTAACTATGGGATCGTGACAAGAACCACCACTGTGACTAATCCCTATGTATCCAGTGACACTGCAACCAGGTCACTGAATTCAGGACTTCTGACCTTCCTGGGGGTAATAGATTTTTTTTTTTCCAGTAAGCAAAACTGTGAAATAAGGTAAAATTCTATTTTGTTTCTTCATTGCTGAAGGGTGTAAGCCTACATAGGTCAGCTGAGCTACTGAGACAGAGGGTCTTTCAACTTCAGTTTGCGCCATCATACACTATAAGGGACTGAAAACCACTGCCATTCAAAGGCTAACTAAGCCATTGCTGGTATGAATCCATTACATAATGGACACACATTCATTGTTAACAATAGTTGTATCTGGAGTGTTCCACATTTGACAGTATCTCCTCCAATCAGAGGAGGCTCCTTTGCCCATAATGTAAGAGGCTGCTGCTCACACTCACTTCAGGATCACATTTGGGTAAACATTTGGGTAAATATTTGGGTACCGGCATAAAGTGATGCATTCAGTTCCCTTGTGACCAACTGTACGGTATTCCAGTATCTTGGCTGAGGACATCAGACTTCTAGTGCACACACCCTCTGGGGTGTCCAGTTCCTATCTACTTGTGTCTGTGAAATAAACATTCAGCACACATAAAAGCCGCGAAGATCAATATCTGGATGATGCAGTGAAAAATGCAATACATTTTGAAATGCGATAGATCTTGAAATATCTTCTACACTTCATTTTCTCATTTATCATTGCAAAGGTCATGGATTCCAATGTGACAAATGCACTAAAAATATTCTGGTTAACTTCCATCATAGTGTCTTACTTAGTGAGCAACCTTCTCATTTCAGTATCCATCGAAACAGATCAAAAAAGGTTCACATCTCCTTGCTAATTTTAGTGATCTTTAGATTAAATGTTCAAAGGGGGAAAACAAAGAAAAACATTAGCGATCTATGAAATACACCTGGACTTGGGTTGCTGGGTTATTCACCCAGCTCTGCTACAGATCTGGTACAGAAATAATGATTGTGTTTAGAGTCTGCAGGTGTTGCAGACAATGAGCAACAGCGCAGAAGAAATATCTCTTAAAGAAATTTTCTTCAAGGAAAGCAGCAATAGTAAAATCTAAGCTCTCCATTAAATATTCCATTTTATCTTCCAAAAGGGGAAAACAAAATTCCATTCCTCTTCCTCACCACAATTAAAAGTAAAAACTACTACACAAGTTGAACTGCATCATTAAATGAATCTGAAATGACTTTCATATTGGAAAAAAGTAAGGTTGCTCGTTGAATTGAAACAATGATTTTTGACAAAATATTTCAAATAGCAGGTATGTACGGTTTCCATGAATACTCTGACAAGCAATGGTCTTCTCAAACGGCTCCTCCCCCTGCAAAAAAACTGATGAAAAGGTTTCTAACTGTTAGTTATTTAGTTAATATAAAGAATGCCATCTACTGGCAATAACAATAAGTAGCACTATTTGTAACTTGGTAGGTGTGGTAAGGTTGCCTCTTTCATGTACTGCAAATGATTACAAAGGTTGCTTAAGAAGAGAAATCTCTAAATTTGAAACAAGGTACTATGTTCCAGGTTTCTCTTCAACATCTGTTCTTAATCATTGCTTTATGTTTGGACACAAGTCCCTACTAGGAAATAACAGGCTGGGTTCATGACCCATTTAGAAAGGAGGAATTTTGTATGTGTGTGTGCCACAGTCTTATAAACAAACACAGTACTGACATAGTTACAAACCCGACACCTTTCACAATGAGAAGAAAAGCATGTAAAGCAAGCAACCAATAGCGTGAATTAAATCCAAATGCACTGTTCCAAAGCATAAAGGTTGATACCCAGTTCAAAGATTAACGAGAAAACTAGTGAAGAAAGGGACCCCTTTAGACTCATAGTATCTACTCCAAACTTTTCAAAAACATTAACTCAATACAGTGGTGTCACTTTGAAATACGTATTTAGGCAATGACTGATTTAAAGAATAAGTAAACTAGATAGCAATTAATTATTATAGTACAAATAGAAGAAAGGGAGTACATATTGCATTTTGTGAAAAATTACTAACAGCATGTCTACAGATACTTGGGCTATAAAGGCATGAGTATGACCCATGAAGAAAAAAAACCCAAACCACAAAAAAATTTAAAAAACTCAACAAACTGAACATAAAAAAATCAAATCTAAAAATAAAATCACTAATGTTTTATATCTCATTTTTCTGCCCTTTTCTCCCTCTATGTCTCAGAGGCAGCAGGTTCAGCAGGTATTAATATTTTTATGGCAGCAGTTTCTTGGATCTGGTATTTATCTATCTTTCTGAAAACTTGTATAATTGTAAGATATTTGTTTGGTTTGGTTTTACCTAACATTACTTTTTCAATTGTAGTGTAGGAGAGATTAAATTCCAGTAAATTTCACAGAAATTTTAATTTAATCAGAAGTACTTATTTTTTTGGTCATGCCTTGCTTTATTAGCTTTCTGAAGTGCGATTTAGATGACAAAGAAAATAGAACACAGATAAAGAGAAATATCAGACTTCAAGTGTACCATAAAATAATTTTCTTAACAGAAGTGACATAGCTGTCTGCTGAAAATATTTTGAGCACTGGACAAATGAAGATGGCAAGGAAAGGACAGAACACTTGAACCAACGGGCCTATTACTTGGAAAAATTGCAGCAGTTCCTGTAAAAGAAATGCATTAATGGTATTCAATATAAAAAAAAGGACAATGTATTACAGCATTATTCTAGTTCTTCTTTACGAAATACTACCTCAGAAAGAGATCCACAACCTCTATGACACAGATTTTTACTTGGAAGACTTTGTTAGGAACTTCTTAGTATGAAGATTGTCTTTTAGGCTTATTTTTCTTGGCTTTAAACTGTCATCGAACTTTGCATCAGTTTTCTCCAAACATAAACTGCAGAAAACAACTTCATCTTAGAGTTGTTTCTCAAGGTTTCATATCAATATTTAGACTTATGCCCAACAAAAACTTCAGAAAATAGTTAGGCTCTTAATTGCTTACTATACTTCCCGCTTCGCACTGATAACTGCAAAAAATCTGAGACCAGAAGACTACATACTTGCCCCTCAGTCCCACGTCTCCTCACGTTCTTTGCTTCTGGTTAAAATGTTTAGTCCAGCTCTCATAGCACACCAATCTCTCTAGATGCGCTTAAAAGTAGCAAAAACACTTCCACATCTCTCTCTCGTGGAGTTTATGCTATCATTTCAGTTTCCTACGCAAAGCAAGGTTGCAACTGTTTATACAATCACAAAGAACAAAACACTTTAAAAGCTCTATCCACATTAAAAATGTTGTGGAGTTTTACTGATAGGTATTTGATAAACCTTTAAAACACTAAAGAACTAATTTTCTAGAGAATATCTTTTTAAGACATTCTTACTTAACCGCAACTAATAACATTTCCTTTTTAGTTTCCTCAGGGAAAAGAAATAATCAGATGTCACATATTTTTGCTGGATACTGTTTTTTTTCTTATAAATTGTATAATTGATCAATATGCACCTTCACACCAAACAAGAAAACTCAACAAGTAGTATAGTAAGTGTTTAAATATTCGGGCCATGTAGATTTAAATTCACTATTTGCTGAATGTTTTAACTTCTTACAGTTATTTTGCTAAAACAAAGACAGACTTTTGTTCCTGATCACTGCTTCATCCAAAGTTGTCAAAAAGCACTTCAGAAATTAACTAAATTAACTGTCAATATAAACATGCAAGCTTATTTTGCCTATCAGAGAAATAAAGTTTGCTGAGCTTTTTAATAGCTTTTTCCCTTATAGAATTTAAAGTTTTAAATCTTTGTAGCTATATGCTTCAAATACACTGGACTGATATATATTCCACACCGTGGGAGTGGAATAACTTGTTCTGCACCATAACCATAACATAGCATAACATAGCAGAATACATGAAGAGCAATAACAAACTCCTCAAAAAAAACCCGATGAGATAGATAAGCAAGTAAGTGCTGATTAGGCTAGAATCTGATCTAGTCTAAACCCAATTAAGAAAAGGGGTGGGGCATCATTATTCTACCTTGGAAAGCTGGGCTTCTAAAATCACACCACGACATCCAGGCTTCCTCTCCTAAATTCAGATTCTTGTTGGAAAACAACGTGTCTTACGGTATTCATGAAAAATCTGAATGCCTTTGATTCCCAACAGTTTCCAGCTTAAAAAATTGGTTCCATTTGAATTTTCAAGGCCTTTAAGGTATGTTTAAGTAAAAATTTTCATAAAAGAAACACAAAAAAGGGAACAAATCAAACTACTTAGTCAGCCTGGAAATCTCTTAATCTTCTGTTACACTATACAAAACCAATTTGGGGACTGGATTGGTCCATTTATTTTACACAAGCTGAGGCCCTAGAGAAGGCATAGAGCACTTAGCTTCAGAGTAGGCAATGGGACCTTAGCAAGGTGTGCTGGAAACTCTTTCATTTTTGATACATAGATACCACACCAACCACAGTGCAGAAAGAAGGTCAATCTCCATTACTATAACAACACTAGAGTATTTGATAGATGTCTCTTTCCTAGTCAATTAAAGGGGATTGGGACTGTTCCCTGGCACCGAAGCCAGCTGGCACAGAAGAACTGGCGTTTGTACAACCAAGCTGTCTTTTATGAAGATGGTCTCACCCAGATTGCCAGCTGGGGCCAGTGACTCGCTCACACTAATTCCTGAACTGTAAGCCGGAATTGTTCGGAAAGAAAACTAGCTGACACATGGCACAACTGGGCCAGTGACAGTTCTAACAATTTGACATTACAGGCAAGCAAGCTGCAGTTCCTATGGATGATCCCATTTAATCTACTAGTCTAGATGTCACTGCTTAGGCAGCTTGAAATACTCCATAAACTACAACAAGATATTCAGAAAATGGAACTAATTTGTGTGTGAATAGGAGATGGATTTTGCTCTACCCCTCGCAGACTTATACTAATTTTATTTGCACTATAGTAAAATATTACAGAGGGGGGAAATAACTTCTTAAACTAGTGGGATTCATGGAAACCAAATGCAGGTATCTAAAGGTTAGCCTGATAGTCATCCTTTTTAGACAGTAGAGGAAAGTATGAACTATGACAATTCACCTTACATTAACACAGAAATATAGACGAAATGGGCAAATAATCTCTGATTTAGAGGTGTTCTCATTCCACTGAAAACAAAAGTTGAAGCATCCCAAATTTTGATATCTTGATAAAGTCAAGTTATGAACCTCACCCAGCATATTCTACTGTGTTTTCGATAGCGAGCTTATATTCAACATGATGACTTGGTTTTGGTTTTTCCTCTGTAAGCAGCTGTACAGGTAAGGAAAAATGTATGTTGTGCATACACCAGCCAATTCTGTATTTCCAAATGCAAGCTGACTCATGCAGTGATGTTTCAATATACATCCATTTATTATGGAGGTGAGTAAAAATATTGGACAATACATGCCTTTCATTTTTTGCTGCAATATAGAACTTCATGACTTTACATTAGGAATTTGTCCTAGTCAACAAGCTGCAAGAGCTAATCAGCTCTCACACATAATCACATACACACACCTCAGTTGCTTCTTTTTTTCCCAGTAGTGATTCTTTTGGAATGTCTTCTGTTGCTGTGATACATGTACTTTATTTACCAAAGTTATGTGAGAGAAGGTACTTAAAGGTACTTTAATTTTAAATAACTGCTAAGCTTCCACAAATGTAAAATGAACCTGCATCTATCACTTGTGTGGTATGTACTGCATAAACAGTCCATCATATCATTACCCCTGCACATTTGAATGAACAAATTTTTCAGCAGTGTGAATCACTCCCATGTCTTTATAAGGACTCAACACGTAGATAAATCCTGACTTCAGTACAGAAATAATTTTTGAAGTGAAACAAAATAGGATGATAACTTGGAGCAGCAAAACTCTAATCTTCTTTTAAAATTGTTTTAATTTTAATTGGTTAAATCTTCTCTGACTGGAACAAATACCTTATTTTCTACCTTCTTACAAATTATTTTGATATATAAAACTAGCAAGAATATTTAATGTCTTAGCCATCCTTCAGCAAAAACTAAAGAAATTTTATTGCAAATCCCTGAATATCAGATCTACTGATTAAGTGCAGACAGTTTCTCTATCTAGCATTGACAACAATATATTCCCTTTCTACACTCTAAAAGCACATATCATCCATCAAAGGTGTTGATGTGTTGTGGGTCTATATGCAGCTCACTGTCCAATCAAAGGAAAGACACAGGCTAGACAAAAGATTCAGAGGAAGTCTAGTACAAACGAGTGTCAGTCCTTTCTTTGATTAGGTAATGGCAATTATGATAATTACAGCAATCCATTACAGGGAAATGTTCCAAAATTGTCAGCCTGCTGCAAAGCATAGCACTTGCAAGTACCCACTTACACAACACTTGGCCTGAAGTTTTTGAATGCTATGTTCTTTCAGCTGTAAACAGCGTAAGTTGGCCTGATAATTCAAGACTGTGATCTACTACAACTTATTAATATTTGGTGCATTCCTCCAAGATATATGTATCATTTACAGATATATGTTTCACTGGAATGTAAAGAGAACAAGCACTATTGAAAGTTTCACAGTATCATAAAGTTGGAAAAGACCTTTGAGATTATCAAGTCCAACCTATGACCCAACACCTACACCTACTCCTACTTGTCAACTACACCATGTCAGTAAGAGCTTCATCCAATCTCTCCTTAAACACCTCCAGGGATGGTGACTCCACCACCTCCCCGGGCAGCGCATTCCAATGACCAATCACCCTCTCAGTAAAGAACTTCTTCCTAATGTCGAGCCGAAACCTCCCCTGGCGAAGCTTGAGACCGTGTCCTCTTGTTCTGTCTCCGGTCACCTGAGAGAAGAGACCAACCCCTGCCTGACTACAACCTTCTTTTAGGTACTTGTAGAGAGCAATAAGGTCTCCCCTGAGCCTCCTCTTCTCCAGGCTAAACAACCCCAGCTCCCTCAGTCGCTCCTCATAGGGCTTGTGCTCCAGCCCCTCCACCATCTTCGTTGATCTCCTCTGGATGCACTCCAGCATCTCGACATCTTTCTTAAACTGAGGGGTCCAGAAAGTTTAACCCAAATTCACACACAACAACATACTCTTTCTGGATAACAATTTCAATGATGAGATTTTCATATTATATAGGCACAAGGTAAATACAGTATGATTTTTTTCATTTTGCCTTCTATACTACATTCTCTGCTCTGCTAAACAAGAAGCCAAGCTCAAACAACTTGAAAAAAACCAGCACTGCCTGAAAAAAAGGCCAACTATGTTAAAAGACACACTAATAGTCACTAAATACTGACATTTAGAAAACAGCAAGAGAGATTCCCACCAATTGAAAATGGGAAGATGCTGGCTAAGAACAGTTAACCAAGACTGTGATACAGAAGAGAGCATGTATAGAAGATAACTAGCTGTCAGAGAGAAGGCTGTCCTGGCCTTCACGTTCTTTCACAGATGTCTTTCACAGATGAAAGAGATCTTCTTAGTGTCCTAGAGAAAGAATTACAATCAAAGGAAGAAGAACAAAAAAGATCACATCACACAGAAAAGGCAATTTTTAATGTTTCCAGAGATGGTAGCATTGCAGAAGCACTGACTGAGAATAAGAAGGATCATTCATGTGGTTTATGCTTACTGTCATCAGAAAAATGAAAAACTTATCCCTCCCTGAGCTCTGAAATAAGTAAGTCAATTTTTTACAGATTTGTGCTTTTTGTACCCTACCCGTTCTTTTTCATCAAATTTACCCTACCTAAACCCATGGCTCACTAGAAACAAAACCACGCAAGCTAGCTAGCTAATGGGTTTGTACAAATTGGCTCACTGAGTACAAAAAATGTATTGCCGCATTTTATCTCCCTTTTCACCTGTGGGCGCACAACGTAGGATCTTGTCTCTTAAAAGCTGCCAATAAAGCATTTACACACTGATATCTTTTTTTTCTGATGTTCTCCAAGACAAAAGCTAAAACTGAGCAGGATGATGGAAAAAACAATATACTCTTTTACTAACAATAACTCTTTTACTAACAATATACTCTTTTACTAACTAGTAAGTAGAAAGATGGAATAGCTGAACTATAACACACGTGTCAGGTTTCAAAATTCTGAAATAAAATTACTGGTGCTAATCTGTGCATGGATCATGTATTTTGTAGTTATTTCCTGATATGTCTTGATAAGTAAAGCTATATGCTATGATTTAACAGCCATTAATATGATGAAGGGGAAAGACATGACAAAGCCAACTGGTTGCTTTTCAAATTTTGCAGCTGTAAGTGATCTATGGCCACTCTAGGTGTTCTAGCTACTTTATGGAATTTTTTCTAGTCTCCTAAGTATATAGATTTTAAAACAAGCAAAGACATGTACTTAGAAATAATCAAGTCCACAGAATGGACAGTTACATAGTTATACGTCAACCTTAAAACTGCAGAAGAAATCAAAGTAGATTCACTACAAGATATCTTTTACACAGTTGGTGTCATAGACTCATGGAATCACTTTTGCTGGAAGAGTCTCCAGAGGTCAGCTACCCCAAAGTCCTGCACAGAGAATTCCTGTCACAGCAGGTTGCTCAGGACTGTGATCACAGAGTTTTGAAAATCTCCAAGGATGGAGATACTTAATTTTTCCATCCACCAGTATCCCCAAATCTGTTTCCACCAGGGCTACTCTCAATCCAGTCAGCACCCATATCTGTATTTAATCTGGAGAATTCCTCAACTCAGGTGCAGGACTTTGCACTTAGCCTTGTTGAACTTCATGAGGTTTACATGGGTCTGTTCCTCAAGCATGTCAAGGTATGTATGGCATCTCTTCCCTCAAGCACATCAGCTGCACCACTCACCTTGGTATCATCTGCAAACTTGCACTCGATACCATTGTATATGCCATTGATGAAGATATTAAATAGTACTAGTGCCAGTACCCTTGCAGGAAACCACTCATTACTGGTTTCAACTTTGACATAGAGCCATTTACTGTAACTCTTTGGATACAGCCATTCACCCAATTCCTCTTCCATCTAACAGTCAATCCATCAAACCAATTTCTCTCCAATTTAGTGTCAAGAACACTTGAGGAGACCATATCAAAATCCATCTAGATGACACCCATAGCACCTCCCTTTTCCACTAATGCAGTCATTTCATCATAGAAAGCCACTAGATCACTCCAGCACAATTTGCCCTCACTGACACCTTGCTGGCTATCTCCTTAGCCTCCCAGTTTTCCATGTGCTTTCACGTATTTTCCAAGAGGATCTGTTCCGTGATCTTACCAGGCACTGTGAGGCTGACTGGTTGGTAGTTCACAGGGTCCTTCTCTTTACCATCTTTAGAAATGGATGTGACATTCTCCCCCTTATTGGGGACTTCCCTTGACTGCCATGACTTTTCAATTATGATTGAGAATAGCCTGACAACTATATCTGCCAGTTCCCTCAGGACCCTGTGATGTATCTCATCAGGTCCTGTGGGCTTACGTATGTTCAGACACCTCAGGTGAACTCAAACCTGCTCTTCTCCTATAATGGGAGGGATTACATTCCCTCAGTTCCTGCCTTGAAGTTCAGGGGCTTGATAAATACGGGAAGAATCTGCTAGATTACTTTCATTGAGCTATCCTGACCTTCCAGCAGATATCAAGGTGACTGAAATTGCCTGTGATTGGCAAGGCCTCCAATCTTGAGGCTTCCTTCAGCTGTCTCTGATCCTTTATTGATCAGGTGGTCTGTAGCAGATACCTACCACACTCATAATAAACAATTATATATAAATGCATCACATACAAATAATTACAAAATACATCATGTATAAATAATAATGTCTGATACTTGCATATCTAAACATCAGAATTTGTTTTGTCCTACACTGCCTTTCTTACTAGTGAGAACAAAATAAAATATATTTGCCAAAAAATGCCATATTGGAAACAAGCATATCGTCATTGCAAAGTGGCATCCATGGTTGTTGCTTTACCAGCCAGATGCCATGGTTTAAAGATTCCTTTGTTATACTTAGCTTTTATCCTACAGCCCTAGTTCCTAAATGTCATTCGAAAACAGATATGTCACTTTTCCTCTGTTCTTCTCAAACTTCTCACTGTGAAAACAAGTAGGAAATTTCAGAACATTTATAAATTCTATTACAGAAATTTTGGTGAACTCCTCCACTCCCGCGTTATCACCTACATCTCAGAATCAGACAACTTCCAAAACACTCTGCTTCTACCAGAACAGCTTAAAAAAGCCCTTATGCAGAAAGAAAATACCTCCTGAACCATTTATTTATTACTGAGCTATAAGCACTGCAAGTGTGGGTTCACTGCAAAAATGAAATGTTCCCTTGATTCACACCCTTTCCTTCATTCCTCTGTCCCTACTGGCTGTCTCCCAAAAAGAACAGCAAATGGCAAAAACACTGCCAGAAGTGCTGTAGATGGGTCACTAACAAATAAGTAGCTTTATCCACAGAGAAATACTGACATACTGAGCTCCTGAACACTTTCTGATAAGAAATGTTAAGCAGATTTTTAAAAAACAGATATAGAAAAAGGTGAAATATTCTAGCAGTTCCAAAGTGACTTTCCTAGCAAAAAGCAGCTTCCAGAGGATCCAGTTTCAGGTAACAGAGAGACAGGCTCTGAATCAGAAAATCAGTTTAAAGTCAGTGGTCTAACCTATTGATAGACCAATCTATGAGGAGTGCGATGCAAATGCTTATCTGTATTTTTTTCCTCTTAGACTTCAAGAGACTACAAGAGGAGTTCAGAGTGCCAGTTGAGCATATAAGAGTACCCCAAATTGTATAACAAATACTGTTACGCCTGCTCATTCAGAATTAAAGTACTGGTATTTTAAGAGCCTGTCTACTTGAAGCACACACGTGTAACACAGCTCAGTCTCAAAGTGTATTAGGTGAAAGCTAGAGATGTGATGCATGATTTGCATTTATGTTCTGTTCTTGTTACACCAGCTAATAACATTACTTGCTGCCAAGCTGTCTACTATAGTGTTTTAATTAAGACCTCCTTCAGAATACAGGGGTCATGCAAAAATGAATGCAAACAGCGGGCCAAATTCAGAAATGATGTACATCAGAGTAATTTACACTTCAATTAAACAGTGTAATTTGCATAATAAGAGGCTTCAATAAAGAGCTGGTAGCAGGGATGTTAACCTACATTTTACCTTAGTATTGTTTACACTATTCTGCTCTAACCCCATCCTGTCATATATAAAGCACAGTGAATTATTCAAATGGCAGCTTCGACTATCATAGTCCTTTACTAAGTCAGAAAGCAATAGCCTTTAGAAACAATGAATTTCTACGGGTACCTAATAGAAATAGGAAATTGTTTTGGCTGTTTAGCTTTGGCAATACCATACTTGAGAGGGGGAGTTCTAAGTCCCTGCTTAATAACTGCACTTGGAACAAAAGAACCAGAACTGTGAGGTCATAAAACTATAGTAAATAAGGCTCCAGTGATAACAGACCGGAACTAGTTCTCATGATCTGGCACAGGTCACCAGCAGCCCTTCTGACCTTTAAATGCACCATACCTACCTGAGGAGATTTACCTGTTGGAGAGATGATCAGATTGGCATTACTATATTACAGTTCATATAGATTTCAAAATCCTAACAATTTACTGAACAATGCCATCCAAAGGTTTATATGAAGCTATAGTAGCTGGTGATCTAACCGCAGTAATTCTTTGGAAGCTGAGTATTTTAACTCATATTTATAATCAGTTCTGTAAGACTCACAAGGATCTGAAGAGAATTTCAGAGTTACAACAGCTTTTAGGCACCTATTAAGCATGTATGTTTTTATCTATCTATCCGTTCTTGTTGGTATACAGATATGATTTATTCCATATGTGTTTCTCTTTCCTTCCACAGATCAGGATGTGTTATATAACTTACAGGAATTTACGACATATCCTGTACTAGCCAAGGCCCTCGAGAACTGTGTATATTACATAATAGCACAACCAAGATATCCAAAAGGATTAGGACTTTACAGCAGCCACTGGCACTGCTCTTTGAGGTAAGGATCATCGCTGTCCCTTACCTCTAAGCTTTGTTTCCAGACTCCAGAAGAAAGGATCTTGCAAACTAGCCATGTGCATTACAGAGCCCAGCACTGAACACAAGGGATTGATTCCTTGTCTTAGTTCACCACAAGGAATCTTTAATAATGCATTGACTACTGTTGCTCTTCCACTAGGTCCGTCAACACTTGATAATTTTATACTGAGAAGAAACAACAAAGTTACTGTAAAGCAACTGTCAGTAAACTTTCAAAATGCCATACAGTTTTGAACTTACAAATTTAATATTATGAAAACAGAACTCAGGAGGGTTTGCAAACCAACAGACTAGAATACCTCTCATATTTCAGGTAGCCAATGCTAGAGCACAAGTGTAAGGGGGAATTTCACATATAAATAAACAGTCCATTTGACTAATATACAAAAATAATTATAAAATTTGACAAATAAACAAAAATAATTATAAAAGGAGAAATTAAAATGGTAAAAGGCACTCCCAATAAGACGATTTCTCATTTATCTGACTTTGGGTCACTGCCATGGGATGGCTGCCTTCACTCAGGGTAAGTTAGAACAAGATTATTTTAGAAAAAAGTCTTTCATCTATTATTCTCAAAACCTCCTCTTTTTATTTTCATTTCTCTTCCTGAAGGCTTTTTAATTATAACAATTTTGAAGTCTGCTTTTTGCCCTAAGAGGAAACTCAAGTGACTTATGTGCATTTTAAAGATAATAAAGTGGTTTGTCTTGTCCCTTAATCCTGACAGCAATATACTATCCCTTTATTTCTTAACATAAAGATTTTTACATTCATCTCTTACACTGATCTTATTATACAGCACGTTCTTAAAAGCAACAGATTTTCACTGAGAAAGTAATACATCTGTAGTGAAAAGTCATTCAGCAGTTAAAAAATTTTTTTCAGGAATAAGAGTGTAGAAAGAATTATTCGCTTTATATGAATGAAGCTGGAAACTCTCCTCCTCAACATCCTTTTGTAGGGAAAGTAATTTTTGGAAAGAAACTAGCAATAGGGTATTTGAATTCTAGAATTCATATGCCTCTATTCCTCAGTTATGTATAAAAGGAACTACTTAACATAAATACAGCCTACTTGTCGTAATTGAGAGGATTTGTATTTGCTGTGCCTTTATAACATCATTTAAAAATGCAGAAATTCTCATTTATTGCTCAGCATGTCAATATAAGGCCTTCTCTCTCCATCTACTGAAGCAGGTAAGAAACAGAAGAACATAGGGAAATATAATTTTGGCAGCATCTCCGGTTTCCCCACATGCTGACAAGCACCCAAGAAACAGCTTATTATTGCTGTGAGTGATTGGGGAAAATCAGGAAGGGAATTCCAATCTGGAATAAAAGTTCACTGCATCATCTGCTCTCAAGAGAGTGAAATGCCGATTGAGAAATTGTAGTCTGTAATGTTTAATAGATAGTGATTATCTAATTAGGTCATGTTCTTTATAACTTCCTTTTAATTATTTAAATTTTTAATACACCTGTTATGTACCCTGATATATGAAACATGTTTTACCTAAAAGACAATTTCTTTCACTATTTTTTTTTCCTATATTATTTTTTCTCTTGCTAAGGTTACATGGCCTATAGTTAACAGAACCCGGGATTCTCAAAATCTGGCTGGCACGTGATGATTCTCTTAGTTTGCACTGCTGATGCTTTCCCTATTTCTGCATATGTAGGAACATAATTTGTCTTAAAGGTAACTAATAAAAATTTGTGAACATTTATTTTTAAATCCAGTACTTTATAGGAAAATCTAATATTACAAGAATACTGAAGTATAAGGTATAAAATAAGCACCTTCCCAAAATTAAGTTCAAAGACAGAAGATTTTGGTTCCTCAGACAGAGTGAAAGTGTTTGAAGATTATAATTTCTCTGTCATTTTTGTGCTAATATTATAAAATTTTGTGCAGTGAAACAAGAGATAAATACCTTTCCTTTTCTTTAATGTAAGCTCCACCCCCCACACATATCTCCAACAGAAAAGTACATAAAGACCAAATGTTTTCTTTAGGAGGATTTTACAGGATTCGGTGGCTTTGCTTGGGGTTGTTTGTTTGTTGTGTCGAGGGTTTTTTCTGGTTCACCTTCTGTAATTATTATTGGAGATTTTAAAGAATGAAGCTGAATCACTGGGAGTTTTATAGTCTTCCATATCAGAAAGTTTTGTAAAATGCACAAAAATGCTTTCTCAGGAAGCATGGATATTTTTCTTTACTACTGCTTAAGTGAAGTATTACTGCTTTTTGAAATCATACTTAACATTTCAACAAGAAAATACTCCATAGGAAATATATTTTTTGTTACTTTTGGGAAAAGTATATTACAACTGAAGTTTCAAACCCCTTCATCTGGAAATCTGAGCATACTTAGACAGAGACATTATGATTTGTAATAGTTCTTCTCCTTACACATTTTCACTATCTATATGGCATTGAAAAACCTAAAAATATTTGTCCTTCAGTGTCTTTATCGAAGAACACTAAAAGTGATTGCAAAAGTGTACGTCAGCTGTCAAAAGTGTTGTTGACTAACCTAGAAACAAAAGGTACAGATGAATAGAAAACATTCTTCAAAGAAACAAAATAGATGGCAAAATCATAAAGGGATACCCCTGCATCTCCAAGTTTTCCATTCTGCATCCTATTCCATACATGAACTGCCTTACTAAAATATCCCAGTAGTAACGACATTAAGTAATACATGTCTCCAGAAGTGCAGTGAGTTGTTGACAAGGACTTACTGTTCTCGTTCCATAGCCAGGAGGAAAACATGACAAGGAGGTTACCAAAACCATAACGTTCAAATGGAAAAGGTAGCACTTTTATTTCCTTTGGAACTTTCCCTTTCTTGTCACACAATTCTGTCTATGGACTTCAGAAAAATTTGGGCTAGTGTTACAAGTCCTTGGCCTTTCCTACCCCAGAAGACTTGAAAGAGGTTGCATTTGATTAGAAATCCTTATTTTGTTTCATTTACTTGTGTAGTGCTTCTACCCATGGCAAGGTACAATGACAAGTAGCAGTGTTTTCAAATGGGACTAACGAATTTAACTGTGCAAGTCCAATGGCAGGTTTTCATAGGAACTGAACACTTACATCAGCAGTACATGAACTTTCTCACATTTTTTATTTTATTCAAAGTATGGTGGAAGAAGGGGAAATCCAGAGAGTCTAGGGTAAAAAAATGCATTACCCAGTAAATTACAGAAAGTTAGACTAAATTCTCTTTTCCCCTTTTATCTCCCAATTTCCTAAACAAAACTGTTCATAGAACTAAAATAATAAAACACATTCCATTTTAAAATGACAGTTTTCATGGCAATTTGTTTTCAAGTGTGGAATGTAAAATCTTCCGTTCCTTCATTATAGCAGCTGTCTATCATACTATGTCCTAGATCTTTGTCTGTGTCATTTGCACTCCTCGTAAACCTTGGTGATCTGCTCTTGTTTGGAAGTCAAAGGAAGTTCTGTGGAAGTCGTTATCAATTAAGTTTTTTTGTTCCTATAGATACTGCTTGGTTTTTATTTGAAAGTTTTGACCAATAGATCATTCGATCAAATGAACTCACCTGAAAGGTACTTACACACTGCTAGAACAGGAGAACGTTGCCAGCACTAATACTGAGATGGGTTTTTTTCAGAAAGCCAAGAGGCTGGAATTATTGCCATTAATATTGAAATCTTTAAACTGATTCTTCTCATTATACTTAATAAAAATTTTCAATATTTAAAATATAAATAGAAAAATATGTTCCATAACTCAAGACTGTGTTTTTATTTAAATTAGACTGGTATTTATGACTGTCATTCTTTTCCCTGTCATTTGATTCTTGCTGTTGCACAATGCAATTAAATCACAGAACTCCAAACTCTTAGCATACACAACTCTTAGTGAAGCAGATGAGAGAAGAGATATTCAGCATCCAAAGAGAACAGAAGAATTGAGCCAGTATTAAAAAAAATTACATCAAATGCCAACACTCTTTTCTTTTAGTTATAATTCTTTTCACCATGAATAAAATGGAGTTAATTCTCT
This sequence comes from Neomorphus geoffroyi, assembly GCA_033558235.1. NCBI lineage: Eukaryota > Metazoa > Chordata > Aves > Cuculiformes > Neomorphidae > Neomorphus > Neomorphus geoffroyi. Next base: position 16,376,750 of record JAUMJM010000005.1, read on the forward strand.
ACAGATGCCCATATTCCACCTAATTTGTAGCCAAAAATCGTTTCTTTTAGCAAGAAAAGAGAGAGATACTTCACTGGAAAATAGTAGTCTAATTAGGAGAACCACAAGCAACAATCCGTTAATGCGTAGTCCTTTTAAGATACAGCTAATGCTGCATTTACCAAGTTATGAGCTGCTACACATATATAACAGGGGGAAAATATTATTATCGCAGTGCTAACTTGGGTGGACAGCCTACAATTTTTGACTATGTTAGATAGTATTAATGAAAGAAGAAATTGCAATGAAATGACATTCAGGGTCAAATTCAATAATTCAAGAGTAGCTTTAGACCTTTCCCGGCAAATATTTAAGTGGGCAGGACTCATAGCAACTTCAATTACCAGTTCTAGCCAAAGTCTGTGTCATATTTACTTTCTCTCTTCTCTCTGCAGAAAACCACATTTCAAACAGTGACAGATGAAAATTATCAGGCCTTTTTCCTTTGAGAAAAGTTTCCTTTTGCTTGCAATGTGTATCCCAATTGTATGCATGACTTAGTATATTTTTTTCATCAAAGCTTTCAAAAAGCCTGAAGTTTCATAAAGAAAGGCTTTCAAATGAAAAGGCAGTAGCTAATTAGCAAACTGTACTGAAGAACAACTGCATTCTAGAAGTCAGTCCTGCACTCAGTAGGGCAGATTCTTAGGTAATGTAAATCCAAACAGCTCTTATCACAATGGTGCCACAACATTTTAAACGGGCTGAAAATCTCATGCTGGTTTTGTCAAAGAGTAAGTTCATACTTTTAATGTATCTTTAGCAAAGACTTAACTGCAGAAACCTTCAAAGCATCTTTAAAAACCTCCAAATCAAATGTTGATATGAAAAATAAAATATAAAGCAATAGACAACAAGAAAAATATGTGACCTTTGTATTCTTCTCCTCCCTTCTCATAACTCACAAGTTATGCGGGTGTGATTCATGCACAGTAAGCCAAGAAAGTTCACATTTTTCAGTACCAGTAATGCTGGACATTTGTACAAATTCTTTTAGTGGAAGTACATTTCAGTGGATGAAAATTCTTCCAGAAATTGACTTACCTCTTCCAGAACAAGGTAAATTAGAATTTCCTTGGCATTTCTTTGCACTTTCCTCAACTGACAATGGACAAGAAAGTGGATGTTCACACTTCTTCCCAGTCCACCCTTCTTTACAGTCGCATCTTCCACAATTACACTGTCCATGACCTTTACAATGAATACAATTTAAGATTAGCTTCCTTACTGATGATAGGTACTAAAACCTCATTATTAGATTAACTTTATCAGATTTGTGGTTTCATTAAATAATCAGACTGGAAGAAATACATTCAACTCATCATATCTACAATTTTCTGAAAATAGCTCCAGAATATCATTCCATTTGAGCCATATTTTTTCTCATTTTTTTTCTTAATTGATGTTTTTCCACCTCTCGCTCACTCCTCACGAGAAACAGTGGAATAGAGCTTAAAAATACACATTTCCTCACTGTCTGGAGAAGTGGGGTTGTCATAAGGAAATATTTCATTTATCTTTATGTTTTTCTTTTTCTACCACAGTTGCAGCATATTCTTTAAGTAGTATATGAATACCATCTTTTATCTACTTGCAATCCTTGTGATCAACTAGAGATGAGCAATGCCATACAAATTCCAAGTCTCAAACCAGTGCTTTCTACTAAGTACTCATGTTCAAATAACAAAATACTGGACATAATCAATTTTCATTTCCACAGGCCAGGTGGATTTCATTTTGGTATCTCTTTAGCAAATTGAACTCTTCCTGACCATGTCTGAAAATAATAACATAAACACAACTTTCACTGCATAAACTGAAGTGAGGAAAAGCAACCGAACTCAATAGAAGGTTTTCTGGGACATTTCTTCAAAAAAAATGTGACGGCCAAGAAGTTAGGGATAGATCTCTTGTGAGAACTTAACCTGGAGAGCCAACCAATCTATTTCCTCTCTCTGAAAGCTAACATATCCAGACCAAGAAAATGCAACAAATTGTGGATATCCCTTTATCGTGAGCCTAATGCTCTTTGTATAAAGCATAGGGATCCTGGCAATGTAAAATATTCCTTGCACTGGATGAAGAAAGATCGAGCATCAGCAAAACCATTCCTTGGCATGAAATTAAATATTTATTTACATGAGGTCTGATAGAATGCTAGATTTTCTCTCACATAGTCATCATTCACTGGACACAGGCTCCCAAACCTTTGCTCTGATGCCCACTTGTCCATTCAGTTTCTTCTTGAAAACCATAGCAACACAGATTTTTATCTCATTCTAATCATACTTGCATTTAAGACTGGCTAATATTTCTAAAACATATGCATTTATGAATTCACAAAGAGAAAATAGGAGGAAGCAAGCATTCCACAAATTATCAGAGTGGTTCCCAGAATAAATTTCTTATTAAGTTCAGAAGAAAAATTTTATTTATATTAGTTGTTTTGCTTGAAAAATGTTAAAGGTTTCCTGTTGTTTAGAGGATAGATTTAGATTAGATATTACAAAGAAATTCTTTATTTTGAGGGTGGTGAGGCATTGGAACAGGTTGCTCAGGGAATGCCCCATCATTGGAAGTGTTCGAGGTCGGGTTGGATGGGACTTCGAGCAATTAGTCTAGTGGAAGATGGAAGAGGGATTGGAACTAGATGACATTTAAGATCCCTTCCAACACCATTCTTTGATTCTATGATTCTGTCCCCCTTTTATATGTACGTACTGATAGGTTATGAATTGGGCATATGCTCCCTGATCCAGAAAGATACTTATGAGAGGATGATGTTCTTTCATATAGTATTTTCTTTTCTAAAGCCACAGCAAAGGGGTTAATGAGATTTGTGAATGCAGGAATTGTCTTATGAAAGCTTTTTTTCTTTCTACGTCATGAAAGTTATTCTCTCTTTAAAAGAAGAAAATCACTTCAACCTTGTGAACACTTCTGAAAGAAAATCATTCAGTGACACTGAACAGCACTTTAGACGTTAAAAGAAGGCATCCAGTTGCCAATATGAGGTACTGCAAATTGACAGTCACCCCAAGCCATATGAAGCTTCTGGAGGGAGCTGCTGTTGTGTGATGTTAAATCTTCACAGCAGGGCTGCAAATTCCTATCATTTGTAGTTTATGAAATAAACATAGCATTTCATTCAGTTACAGTAAATCTCTTTACATGTAAACATGATTCCCTGTAATTTCAATCTGCTACTCAAGACAACGAGATTTCCTGTCTCTACCTACTAGGGAGGCAGAACAAAACAAGAAAAGTTTTGTATCAGCTCCATTTGATGGAGGTTTTAAGAGAAATGGATTATTTTCCCCAATCTGACTCTCCGATTCATCCTGAATCAATTTATGAATACTTCTGAGAAAAATTACAATATTTGCCAACAAATCTAACACGTGCACACTTTGTGCACCGATTAAATTTATTTCACACAAACAAATAAAAAAAGCTGTTCAATTGCAAATCTGCTAATAAATCTTTGATTTAAGTGCCTATTTTGCTGCCTACCATAATAAACCAAAATTAATAGTTATGCTCTAAACAGCAGGTCTAGAAGACATTGGTCACACTTCTTCATGTGAAAATGAAGAGTTTTGCACGATTTATTGGAGCAATGCATAGGTGGATGTCCTGCTAAAGCTATATCAGGCTTTCGTAAAACATAATGGAAAGGGAAGTGAACAGAATAAGTAGTAATACTATTTTTTTGCTGATTAGATAGAAAAACTAAGCTATATTTCAACATGAGTTTTACTTAAATAAAGCAAGGCAAATAAATACCTCCTTTTGTATCTCTTACTCTTTGCTCATTTACAGTTATGTCTGTGTAATAAAGAACAATGTACCAGTCCTTAATCCAATGTCAAGTGGCAATATCTTCCCCTACTCCTTTGTGTCTGTCCATGCTTTCTTACACTCTGTTTTCTTGCAACTATTACCACCCTGGGCAGCAGCAGCAGCAATGGCAATAATGTCTGGGAAAGAAAGAGTTCAAACTCTGTATCAGCGATGGAGCATTAGCTACAGATGCACCAGGTTCGCTTCAACCTAACTAGGTTTGAAACTCTGGTGTACATCCTTAACTACAGAATACATTTATCACATTGGTTTTTAGCTTTGTATTCCTTAGCTGATGCTGACATTTTGATTAGTCCCTGAGTGCCTAAAACATACTCAGCAACACAATAATATATTAAAAAATAGACAACATCCCAACTCAACTCAATCCTCCTGCCGCTCTTATGACTGCAGTTCTCCATCCCTCCAGCTTATTAAATAAATAAACCTATATAACTTTTGAGGGCGGCTGAAACAGTAGCAAGCAAGGCATTCACTGAAGGTTTTTAGAAATGCTTTTTTCTTTTTTTCCAAGTTTTATTAGATAATGGTTCACCAATGTGTATTAAAAACAACAAAAAAATCAAAAAACAACAGTTGAGAAGACTTTCACCTTTATAATGGGCAAAGAAGAAGGAGCCATGAATTTTATGTACTCTGTTCCTCTCAGCCTTCTCTATCTATTACAGACATCTCCTATGATTTATCTATGAGGGATCTCTTATTCTGGTAATAGGGAGAGAATATACCACTCCATTATTTTCCTTGATTTGACTGCATTCTGCCTATTTTTAATTAGGCCAGACAAATTTTACAGGATGCATTAGAACTGACAACCTGTCAAGTTCCTGTGAAGCCACCCTTGCTTGTTTCTGCAAAGTTTCTGTGTGTACAAATTGCATGCTCTGTATTGATCAAAGTCCTTCTCTTCTGCCCAGAATTAGCACCTTCAGCAGCAACTCTACAAAATTGCATTCACCATCTTGCTCAGAATCTCAGCTGGTACTAGTTGATACATGGAGCATCAGTCTAACCACTCTGCAAAACTTGGATGGACTGGACGGACTTTGACTAATTTTAATATAAATCTCTGAAGTACAAGTAGAATAAAAAAAGGACAGTGAAAGTGTCTGTTGTACAGCCAGTGACGTGTAGCTGGACCACACATTCATATTTTCCATTTATTGACGCTCTATTTGTTGTCAAGTCAATTGTTGTTGTCAGGGTATTGTTTTTCATTAACTCATTAATTCATTAACACTTTTCCTTTATTTTCTTCCTTTTTCTTGTCCTCTACCTGTCATATAATATGAAATAAATTGTTTCATAAAGGAAGGATACAAATACATGTTTAAGTTTCATTCATTCTTGAATTTATGTTAGGTCACCCTGAAGATAACAGCATTAGAATGGAGATGGGCACCTAAAAGTATTTCATGTTTACAGAATCTTGTTTAAAGGCACAGAAAAAAGATATATTTTAAGAAAGATTTAGAAATGGAAATAAATATTATTTTTTAAAGACTTATGTCTTTTAATCTAAAGATCTACTCATAAAAAAACCCCAAAGAAACCAGCTAAAGCTTGGTGTGTTTTAAGCTAGGAAAATGAAAGCTGGAGCAGAAAGGAAGAGAAGAGCAAGATGAGACCAGTTGTATGCTTTTGTTATAGAAGTTGAACTACGTTCCTTTTATATACATTCCTTACCTGAACAAAAGTCATCAGAATATCTATCATACACTGCTTTGCAGTTTCTTTCATCACACTCACAGGTATCACCATGAATGTCTCCCCAGTCACCAGTTGGGTCCACATCATGGCATGTGCATTCCCCACATACACATGTGCCTAAGAAAGAGAGGTGGGGGAAAAGAGAGAAGCAGAGATAGAAGTTTAACTGAGCAATTTAAAGTAATAGTAGTTTGATTATAGGAATTTACGCTTGCGAATTCTTTGCTCTCACAGGAGCACAGGGTCAAAGCTGCAAGTGTAAATCATGAGCATATGCTCATCTTCTAAGATTTAAAACTTTCTATGATTATTTAGTAGTAATGCTTTATGCAAACAAGTTAGCTACCTGCTCAAGGTTCTTTTTGCTGTTGAGCCTTGTTAGGAACACGTAGTGCACAGAACAGTCATAAATCTTTAACATCACCAGTAATTTGCCTTGACACTAACAACAATAAAAATCAATGCTTTTTAAATGATTTGGGCTCAGGCACAGTAGATAACTAATGATTGTTAGAGCATAAACCTTTAAACTAGAAGGAAGGACAAATACTAATACAATTGAAAATGCCTAGGTGGTGATTCTTTACCAAAGTAGAAAATCAGTAGAGATCTACATGACAATGATAATGTCACACCCTCTTGTCTACAATAAGAAGGGAAATGTGAAATATGACAGAGATATTAAATGGGAGCAACCTTTCCGATATACAGAGAGCATGCATCCTACCTACTTAGGTGAAGTTAAAAAAAAACAACCAAACAAAAAGACCCACACGGTTACCATATTCAGAAACCCAGATGTGCTTCAAGGCCATACACTACTTTTTCTGACATGTCAACAGCCACAAAGAATTAGCATAACCTTACATGGAGTTCATTTCTTGAAGAGTAGTTTCACCTTCTGTTACTCCATCAAACCCTTTGTCTTCTTATTCAGATTACTTGGTACATTATAATGCATTTGAGGAGAACAGGACAGAGTGGCTAAAGAGTACACATAGATACGGGCAAATTGTCTAAAAACAGAAGGTCTACAAATAGTGCATGCATGAGTTACATAAAGCAAGAAGAGCTACTGCCCTGTTAAGTGCTAAAGCCACCAAGAGAGTCCTCGAGAAATTTGCACCCAATTATTGATACTTTTACAATTCAATGATGTTATTGAAGGAGAAGGAAAAAAACCAAACAATAACAACAACCAACCAACCGAAAACAAACAAACAAACAAACAAAACCATAAAAAAGCCTCTGGAAAGTGATTAATCCTCCCAGAAGCAACTTCAGAGTGACTTGGATCATCTGTCCTGGATATCAGAATGCAAAACATCAAAAAAAATTTAAAAAATCTAAAGATTCACATTGTTCTCAGATGGTTGACGAGATAGTTAGCGGAAAGATCTGTCCATCTTAGCGCTGAAGGAAGCTGGACGGTAAGGTTAACCTCTACATTAATTTTTAGAAGATTGAAGATTGATACGATGAACTGCTCCTGTATCACAAGATGTGCAAAGACAGAAAAAACGGGTAAATAAGACTAAAGAGAGTAGAAATACTGTGTTGGAAAGCAACTTCGCATTGTCAAAACCCTATAAAAAATATAGGTAAATAAAATCACAAATACATGAAAGGTAACAATATAGATGCATCCCTTTAATGTATCTTTGGATAGAAGTTTATGACTATCCAGAATATCAGTAATAATATTCATCCTCATTTCCCCTGGTTTAAAGATATACTTGCAAAGTAAAATTCCAAATTTAAACACAAAAAAACTTCAAAAATAAATTCTTTGACAGAAAATTACTCTCTTGATATAAACAAAGCATCTGATCTAAGACCACTTTGATAGTTATTATTTCCAGAATTAGAGAAACTTTTTTACTGTTCCAAGACTAAATGAGCCTACATGACCTCTATATTTGAGCCAACCTTTCAGTTTCCTCATAATTACGAGAAGTGAGTTTTCTAAATGTTCTCAGGAGCATTAGATGCTCACACAGGTATTGTCAGTAGAGATCTTTTTAAGAAAGTTATCTCCGTAACTTGCATTTATCTTCTACTGTAATTATTCTAACCATTCCTAAAATAACCCATATTTTTTAACTCTTTGTTCAATAAAGCCAAGCATAGTGAAAAGCAACCTTATTTTGTGAGGTTGTTGGTGGTTTTTTTCTTTTTCAAAAGTGGCAAAATCAGACAGAAGTATAAGACAAAACGCAAATTCTAGAACTTTGTGCAAATAAAATCCCATGTAGTTAGAAATAATGTGTGAAGTTAAACTTTCTTGCTCCATATGCATTCCACATAATTGCTACTGAACAATTATTTGTTTTTTCAGGTTGCAGTGGAAATAAAAAGCTTTGTGCTTTCATTTTCCTTATTCAATTGCGGGTCCTTGGTCTTCTTTAAGAGTGAACTGGCATCCAGCCCTGTTGGCCTAATAGCACCAATCCATTCAAAGCCAAAATTCTGTTCATATTTTACATTGTGGGGCAGGTCTCTCACCAAAACAGACACACTAAAAAATTATCCTGCTTAGTCTTACTACAAAAATGAAGGGTGAGAATAACCTGGCTCAGTGTAATCTAAAAATGGGTGTAGATATGTTTAGATATTTATACCTAAACACAGGTATTCACCCACTCACTTTGAAACGTATACCCAGATTTGAAATAAGTTAGAACAAACTAGAAACTATCAGTAAATGTTACCCGTATCCTAGTGCAGAAAATGCATATAGTAAATATGAAAGATATATAAATGTGTAGAAGAAACTCGTGAATGACACACCTCTATTGCTGCAGATTTTGCCATCTGGAGACGTGCATCTTTTCTTGATCTCCCAGGGAGTGATGTCACACTGGAATTCACATTTATCTCCATGCCAACCAGCCTCACAGTAACAGTTTCCACAGTAACACTTCCCATGACCTTAACCAAAACCAAGTTTTAAAAAGCAAGAAAGAGGCAAGTTTTTAAAAAGCATTAACAATTAAACAGTTTTGATCTTTTCTTCTAAAAATATGCAGTGTTAGACTATATATATATATAGTATACGCCTACATAAAATAAAGCAAAGTATATGTGAATTATACTTTTCCTCAAGTCTGTTACAGAAAGTTTAATCACAGATATAATCTAATTAATAAACACTAATAAAACCATAGCAATATTTTTATATTTGTATGCTTGATTTTTGAAACTTTATAGGTAAATTTTGAAGATAGTAAATGCAATGATTAAAATTTAAGCACGGCTTTAAATGCCCACTGTGCTTGGTGAGTCTAAGAAAGCATTGTGTGTTGACTTCTCAGATAATTCCAGCATAGGTATAGACCCTGATTTACTACAAACTGTCTAAATTGCATATGGCTTCACTTTTTACCTGCTAAGAAGATTTTTGACCATCGATAAAGCAGTTCATTAAAGATAAAAATTAGTACAATTGACCTTTTAGATGTCCATTTAAAGAACCACACAACTCCTGAAAAGATGGTTGGCTCATCTGACGCTTGATGAAATCAGCGCCTGAACATTTTGATCTACTAAGATACTTCTGCCACATGCTTCAATGACACAAAGCATTTAAGTAGCTGCAATTCTTTCTGATCTTAAAGACATAAGTTAAATCCTTACTAGGAGGATCAAGTCAGGATCTTGTCTTTTTTTTCCCTCTGGGTATTATTACGCTTAGTAGACTTGGTTTTCTCTATGAGATTCTAGTCAACTTAAATTCTTAACTATCAAGAGTGCAAATTTAGTCATGTGGAATATTTTTTTTCCTCTTTTTACAGTTGCGTATGGAAATTTCATGATTGTTTGGTTACATATCAAAAAATAAAAGAAGATAAAAATACCATTCTGCTTAGATAACTATAAACCAAATACAGTCTAAAATATTGCTTATTACTAAAATGTTGTTTTTGAATAAAGCACAAAAAATAAAAGAAAAAATGGTAGAGGAACTTAATTTGATCTATTGACAATTTTTGCAGATTAAAACATCATTAATTCATGATTCACTCACAATAGTATAGTCCCTAAACAATTTTGAAGTAAATGATACTGTTTGCCACCACCTCTTACCTTTGACAGAAGACAAAATCACTCCATTAAAGAAAAAATGCCTTAGATAAAAAAGATCAAGACCAGAATTAAATTTGCTAGAAACCATGATACTTTATTAAACATTTACTGCAACTTGATTCCAAAGTTTATGTATCCTCCAATAAAAAGCGATACAGTCAACTGATTGATAAAAATCCAGCTGAGGCTCAAAAATCTTGATGCATCTTGTAACCATGCCCTACCTAAGAAGTAACTTGCTTAAAAAATACCCCCCTCTTATTAAAACACAGCTTTGTATGCTTTTCTTGGATAAACTCTCAGCTCACAGCTGCAGGCTTGAAAATGTGTGTAAATAGAAGCTTTTGGGGTTTTTTATTAGTTTCATCCTCATGAGCTGGCTTTTCTTGGAAGACAAGACCTGGCTGTATCTTCAAGGCAACAAAGAGTATGTAGCAACTAAGCAGACGCCAAACAAACTGTGAAAGTACAACGGGCACTGATTAGGTTCACCCTGACTATGGAAAGTATCCAGGGGCCACTGCAAGCTAAGCAGAACTGGGCTGGAAGACCATTTCTTTATTACTTCATAAGTAAAGCTAAAGTATTTCCATGGTGGAAATCCTGTGGAAGGAAACACAGGATGGAGGGTATCAAAGGAGACATTGGGATGGGAGAGAGAAGCCGTAACCACACAGGCATGTGGGATCTGCTTTTTTCTGTGATGAAATTATGCAACTTTGACATTCAGTCCACATGCTGTCCATTTTCTCTGCATAGGGCCTGGTTCAACACATGGTTATTTGCAGTAGATGTTTGTTAGAAAGCAAAGCGAAGTCTTACACTGATAGTCTACGTGCATAAACTTTCCAGCTTATAACAACCTAACGAAGTCAAGCCTGCCGTTAATTTATACCACTTTACTTTAGAAGTCTCCAAAGCTTACATGAGGTATCAGGCACGAATCACAGACCCCAGAGACCTGAATCGACCAACCCGTTTGGCCTTCTATATCAGTATACTTTGATTTCTGCATACACATAAAACGATGTGTACAACTATGTGTCTTTTAAGAGAGATGCATCTGGTCTGTGTTGGAACATGGCACTATTGGATAAAACAAGGGGAAATAAAAGCTACAAAAAACTTAGCAATATAAACCAGCAGCAACACAGGTGGGAAAAAACCTGACAAAAACAGCAGAAGGAGAATTTACTGGAACTAAATAAATGGTAATTTTTTATCATATTTGTTACAATACATAATGATTACAAGCAAATAAATATAAATGAGAATGCTGGCACATAAAAATTATTGCAATCCACTCATTTTATTTTAAGCAAATTACTCAAAATATTGTACTATACTCCTGGATTTGGACTTCAGAGGATCATTCTTTTTACTCTCATTTAAAATGCCTACCTAATCCAATGCAATAAAAAAGGTTCTTTTTGTTTTCAAAGGCATTTAAATAAACAGAATATATTTTGTTCTCTGTGTAAGGATAAAGACAGATAAAGTTATTTTATGCAAGTACTCTCTCTCTTTATACACACACACACATGCAGACCATCAACCATTATCAGAGTATGAATAGTCGAAGAGCAGTTCTGGATCCTCCCATGTGCGTACAGACACAGTAAATATGTGCATATCTTGAAAAATATTTGTAGCACTTCTTACCTCAAGTCTCCCTAGCAATATAGGCAACATCATTCATAATGCCATAAAATGTGTATATTACACAGACTTAATTTCCCACCTTATAATGAAATGAAAGCACAGTTTAAATTTTGGTTGCTTTTCTAGCTATCAGCAGTTCACTCCTTCTTATTCTCTTGCCTTTCCCATTATAGATGAATTTTTTCTTCATTCATTCCTTTCCCTTTTTAACTCCTTAATTACTTTTGAGTTCTCATCCTAGATTTATTCATGTTCTTTTCAACTTTTATTTCCTTGACAAAATTCTAAATAATCTATTATCTTTTTATCTTTTGCTTTTTTACTGTGTCCTCCATCTTGCTCTCGTCTGTGCTCCAGAGCATTCACATTTCTTACATCCTAACAAAGACAGACATTCTAAGGTAGGAATTACCTTAGTGAATTACCTCGTATAATCCTCTTGGCAGTTCTTCCAAAAAGTGGAAGATGTCACAGAATTTTTTCATTCTTTAATCTCCTGCTTAGCTCAATTTTGCATCTGAAATTCCCACTTACAATTTACAAGCTAAATTCTTGCAAATATAGTTAAATTTAAAGTTATACATTGAGTAAAGACATTTTGTAGGTCCACATAATTAAATGACCTTATAACAGCCTGTATTAATTTTCACCACTCTTCTTGTACTCACTAAAATACATACCTGTACAAATCTCCTCTGTCTCATCATCTATGCATTCTCTGTCATCGCATTCACAAAATTTACCATAGACCAGTCCATTTCCTTCTGAGTTTGCACATTTACACCTGCCGCAGTGACATGTGCCTGTAAACATTTAAGAGTACTCAATAACTGCAGTTTATGGAAAGTCTCAATAGCCCATCAGAGATGGTACGTATTTTGTTTCTTAGAAGGCTGAAATCTAAAGATCATCCAGCCAACTTAAAGACAGACACAAAAACAATCCATATCTACAAATAGCCTAATCTTAGCTGTAAATAACTACAACATTCAAGTGGTTCATTCTCAATGAGGAGCACCATATCTTTCTTAGTAAAATTCACTCCTAGAGTTGTCTGCCTGACTTATACAACTGAGGTATGAAGTCAGCTTTGGAAGTTATGTCTTATGCCTACTGAAAGAAGAAAATTTAAATCAGTCATCTTCTCAAGAATGAAGCATGGTTTTGTGCAGTTCCACAGCCATGTTACATGAAAGTAACAGGACATGGCTGCCAAGGGCCTGAAAACATGTCTGCTTAAGTTCAAAAAGTTCCTTTGCACTCTAGTGTCTAGTCCCTTTTCTACAGCTGTCATCTGAGGATTACGATTTTAGAAGCACAGCTATGGACAAAAAGCCAGGAATCAAAGGAAGGAAACATTGGTGAGAAACATCTGCATGAAGACCTTACAATCTGATATGAGGAAAAAATGACACAATATAGAACACAGTTACTACAGCAATAAATTAATTATACAACAGACACGCTAATTGAGGAGAAAAAAATTATAACATTATTAAACAAACTATACGTATTATAATAGTATATCATCAATTTTGCTGCAAAGTGCATGTTAAAAGCATTAAACAACTAAATCCATATTTACTAAAACTCTCAATAGCATTCTTCATTCACTTTGTAATATAATTTTCATTGACCCCTTGCCATTTGCACATCAATATTTTCTTTTTTTTCCAGAGGTACTGATGTCCACATTCCAAGTTATTTCATTCATCTGAAGAACTGAAGGAACCTCCATAATAATATCTTGTCATTTCAGGGCTTTGACCCAATCTAACTTGAAGGTTTTAGGGTTCATTTTTCTTCAGTTTGTGGTGATGTCTCAGAAAAGAATAAAACTTGTGAGAAAGTAAAGAGGAATAATAAAGACACTTACTGACAAATAGGATGGGGTTTACATGTGTCAGATCAGTGAGTAGTTTGACAACACGGGTCTGCCTGAGATGCTCCCTCAATTTAAGTACTCTGATGACCCCCAAATTCTTTTGAAACGTAGAGCTGGTTTTTCTCTTACAACACAAACCACAACAAAAAGCTTTCTGACTTAACGAAAAGCCAGAACACTTAAGCATGTTAACTGAGGCCCTGTGGTCAATGGGATTCCAGAAGATGTTTCAGCAGTCCTTGGTGTCACTATGCCAGCAAGAAGAAAGTCACAAAAGAAGTCCTCTAAAACAGAAGTTTTGTGCTGATATTACAAAACTAGTTTGTAGAAACTATTTTACATTTTGTCATTACAAGTACAGTACAAGTTTTACTAAACATCATATTAATCTAAACAAAGAACAGGAGACTGTGGCTCTGTGACACACATGGCCAATCAAAAAAAGTTAACTTCAAAAATATTTGCAAGAGCTAATATAATAAAATAATAATACAACTGATAACGTAAGTAAGCTACAAAATAAGTATTATTTGCTACAACTACTTGGAAAATAAATAGCAAGTAAGAATTTTGAGAAAAGTGTCTTGTTTACAGAAAACTCTCAAACTGGAAAAAAATATAAAATGATAAATTGATTCATAAATTGGGCATTTAAAGATATCAGACAGACTGTGTCCTAAAGACGTACATTTCTTCCCATTGTCAGAAGTGGAAATTGCTCACAGAGAATCCCAGTTTAGGTAGGATGCCCTACTTGCTCTGGCAAATGACTGGAACATTCAAGTCAGAGAAGTTAAATTTTAGATGAATCTTGATAGGGTCATGAAAACATTTACAATGGATGGTTACCTGTATGACACCAGAGGACTTTTTGCAACAACTCATGTCATCCCTTTCCATCATTTATTGGCAATTAGAAACAAGATCTCAGAACCCAAAGGCAATGTTGGAAGCAGATTGAAATGCAACCCCATAAATACAAAATATGTGTGGTTACAGTTCATCAAAGCTACCCCAAACTTTCTAGCCAGTCTCATTGGCATTCCTGTCCAGTTAAATATCTGCAAAGCATTTATTCTCCTTTAATACTGGGAAAACATTTATTCTTCTACCAATCTCACAAACACTCCCCTCTTAGGCAGTGTTAGTGGCTTTTCAGCTACGTTGGTTTTCCTGTGAAGGCTCCGTGATAAAGAGACTGGGGCCACTTTTAGCCAAGGGAAGAAAGAGAAAGAACGATCTTAACATCCTTGTATAAGTACTCGACTGATCACAAAGAGTTTTATATATTTTTGAGAGTCAGTTTCTCATTTAAGTGTCTCTCATTTGTTAGCTGAACAATTCTGAGCTTCATAAACATCTATATTATTGTCATAAATTACACTATTTACTCAGTATACTGTATTATTAAAATGTCAAGTTTCCCTTCTTGTGAGAGCTTAGCTTTTCAGTAGCAAGTCTCACATACCCTCTGGGTTTTTTGCTCATGTCAGAAACTATCCTGTGAGAAATTTAGTTGTATGTAAATGCATTGACACAGACAGAAATTGAAAGATCAGTAATAGCGATCAGAAGTGGAGTTCTTCAAAAATCCTCTTACTGGGAGATCAATGTAACGGAAAAAATGGGAGGCAGTTCCTGGTTTCAAACCTTGACTGTAGCAAATGCCCTTCAAAATTTCATCATTGTGTAGTAAAGTCTTCTAAAAGGCTTGTTTTTTTCTTCAGATTTTCATAAGGAAAGTATTTCCTATTTAAATTAGGATTAATTATAAAATAAAAGAATTAGGGAAAAGAGTTGGCAAATCAGAAAGGGGAATGCAGAAGTACCCTATGAAAATAATTCATCAGATCTTCCATAATTGTTTTCAATAACCATTGTTACAGCACAACAGCGTGTCCAAAAATTACAGTTTGTTAATGTCCTGGAAATATATTTGCAAATGCCACTTCTGCATGCTATTAACACAAACAAACAAACAAATCTTTCTGTGTTAATGCAATCACCACAACCTTATGATGGATACTACGCATGAAACAGCTGCAGTTTCATCAGCCTGAAATAGCTATGGATAAACTAGAGTAGGCATTGTGAATCACTGCACATTATATGCACAGGAATGGGCCTATAGGAAAAGCAAGTGGTTTAGTATATACTACAGTAATTTCTCAGTCTCTTGAAGCACACTCTACAAAAATCTTAATTAGAAAAGAAATTACAGTGATGCTCAAGATAACACAGGGAGAACATCAAGCCATCCACCCCAAAAAAAGACATCTTACCTGCACCAGAACAGATGATATCTTGAGAATTCTTACACATTTCATTGCTTTTCTTCCGTGTAAGATTGCAAGTAGTTGGGTACTGACAAGCTTCTCCATACCAGCCTTCATCACATTTGCACTTCCCACAGTCACACTTCCCATGGCCTAGCAGGGAAAGGAAATAGTGTCAAGTCCTTTTTTTCATTCAAAATATGATATTTTCTAATCCAACTTTTAAAATAGATTCCATCTACTATAGTTTTAAATTAATATGATTAACAGATTCACTTAATATAGTTTATTTGTAATTAATATTACTATGCAATAGTAAGTAATAAAGTAATTAATAGTAAAAAGTAAATAGTAAATAGTAAAAAGTAAAAAATAGTAATTAATAAATGAAACATGAGACATCTGAAATGCCCATGAATTTGAAATATGATGATGTATATAATTTTGATAGGTCTATATATCATATGAATGCTTATTTTAAGAAGGAATACACAATGAAAACATCCCATGTGATCAATGGGCTTTCTTGCTACTTTCACGTCCTTCTTATTCCCGTATTTGTCTATAAAAAAACTCCAAGTGCAGAGATTCTATTCACCTCCTTGACCAGATGTAGGCAAAAAAACAGCTAGAAGAGGCAGCCTGACAACACAGTATTAGCTATTATGGCATAAACCCTGAAAAGAAGCATGGAGAGGGACAGTTACAGTAGCAAGCAGTAACTCACTCATGCAGCAGCAGCTGCAGCTCCTACCTCTACTGAAAAGTACAAATCCTTCTCTCTTATGTCTCCTCTGGCCATTGGTTCCTCCAGCCCTCTCCCACCTACTTAAGACTCTACTTGGCTGCTGCTGAAAGACTGAATTTTGTCATTAATTAATGTCATAATAGTGGCAATGTAGTGTATTTTGATCCTCACAGGACTATATTTAGTTATGATTATTTGCTAAGTGTGGAGTATCTTAAAGAACAAATACAGCTGCTCAATCTATTAGGATAAAATCTATTAGGATTAGGAAAAATTTCTTCACTGAAAGTGTGATTGGCCATTGGAATGCGCTGCCCGGGGAGGTGGTGGAGACACCGTCGTCCCTGGAGGTGTTTAAAGGGAGATTGGATGAGGCACTTAGTGCCATGGTTTAGATGACGAGTAGCTGTAGGTGTTGGGTCATAGGCTGGACTCGATGATCTCAAAGGTCTTTTCCAGCCTTGTGATACTGTGATACTGTGATACTGTGATACTGTGATATGCTATGCTTCCTTCTATCAGTTAAATAATACATGGCTTAAAATTTCTAATATATCTAATAGTGTAAAGAATTATAAAAGTAAGGAAAAGCTTTTCTTAAAAAAAAGCTCTTTAGTTTTCTTTAAAAATACCCAAATATGTAGATCAGTTAACAACTTAAATTATTTATGTTGCTCATTAAGTGTCACACTCTACACTAAATTCCAGGTGCAAATTTCTGTCATTTAATTCTTTGGCATTCCTTTACAATTTTAGGTGGTAAATACGAAAACAATTGCCAATCTTTTAAACTATAATATGCAATTTTAAACTAGAAAATTCAGTTTTAAAATAAATACCATTTGAATGTGTATCTGATTGACAGAAGAAGGTGTTCTTCCAATAACATATCAAAACCAGAATCTTATTGCAGTCTATTTCAAATGCATTTCTTGCCTGCCGTTAGAGCCAACTGCCTGAAAATACAAGCCCAGTCTGCTGCCAATAAGAAGGAATGTAAATAATTATTGTAAATAGAAAGTTTTAAAGAGAAAATGTATCTTCTGCTGGTCAATAAAATTTTGTCTTCCAAGATGGTCCTAAGACAAGATAAAGTTCAACAGGAAGATAAAACATGATACAAAACTATGGGAGAATCACGTTGTTTTTTATTTTAAGACGGGAGTGCCACCTTAAATATTGCTGAATAACTCCGTTTGTAGAGGACAGAGAGAAAAAAGAGTTGTATATGAAATATGTATAATAAAAACCTACTCATGATTATTCTGCTTCACTGACAGGCAACAGCATAAGCCATTCCAGAAAATGGTGCTAAGTTCTAGGGCAGCTTAAAAAAAACAAAAGACAAAACTTAACCGTCTCTCTATATTTTCTTTCCTTTCAAGGATTGTGTTTCACAATGACTGCATTTTCCACGTTAGGCATTCTTGTCGTTTAATAGTTAGTGTCTGCTGGTGAAGAAAAGATGCTTTAATAAAAGGTGGGCTGATTTTTCTGGTTTTCTGTCTATACTATCAGTATTATAAGGTTGGAAAAGACCTTTGAGATCATCGAGTCCAACCTATGACCCAACACCTACACCTACTCTTACTTGTCAACTACACCATGGCACTAAGTGCCTCATCCAATCTCTCCTTAAACACCTCCAGGGACGGTGACTCCACCACCTCCCTGGGCAGCGCATTCCAATGGCCAATCACCCTAATGCCAATGCAAGGCAGAAGACACTGCTAGTTAGTACTGATGGTCCAGCAACATTAACCTCTCTCAGTTAGAGATGCACTCATCTAACATATGATGCATAAAAGAGAAAAATAAGTTCACTTAAAATTCATACAGACTGCTTAAAAAAATGAATTAAAGACTTCCATGAGAGCAGTCTTACAGAGCAGTTCCTAGGCCTTATTTAACAAGAGAATAACCCCCCCCCCCGAAATAAATGAAATTAAACTGGGAGAAATCATAGAAGAAAGCAGCTATAAGGGATTTCATGAACATAAATTTGTAAGATTGCATTAATGATTTTTACCTCGAAAACTGCCTTAAAATATCCTAATTTTGCCAATTTAATATTTCTTTTTAACTTTAAAACAATGGCAATATTCTGCAAAAAAAATTGGGCAGGAGGACTATACTGAAGTGTAGAAGGACGTAAAACTGCCTGCAATAGTTTATATAACTCTCTGTATCTTCCTTGTCACGTAGGTGATGCAGTAGATCTGCAAGTCTGTTTTACAGTAATCGTCTTCTTGCTCATTTTCCACATCGACATGCCCTTACTAAAGTTTAGTCAGTAAAGCTATACCTCAGAGTAAGTGATGACATATTCATTACATTTTTTTTAAAAAAATAACTGTAACATGAACAAATACTAAACATAAATAAATCAGAGTTTCACTTTAAAAAAAAAACAGAAAATAAGGGAACTAAAAAAGACTCGAGGAAGTCCTAGAATTCCTTTAAGAAAAAGACCATGGCTATGAGCTGTGAAAACTTGCAGCTTCAAACGTGTGGAAAAACCTTTTATAACAAAGGGCTCCATTTCTAACTAGATGAGCAATCACCTCAGAGAGTATATCTGGTGTATGCAGAAAGCTCGTAGGGTGGAAAATGAAACTAATATGCAAGGAAATTCTGTCAGATGTCAGAAAATATATGAAGAAAGTGAGAACAGAAAATGTTAGGCAGGGTAATATCTTGCAAAATTGCAAGTACTAAAATGCACTTTCATCATCCAAGGAAAAAGAAAACAGGAAAAAGAGTGGCTTCACTAAGCAACAAATAGCAGTTAAGATTAAAGATAATTTACAGACAGTTCAAAACAAAATTAATATGGGGATGTTGACTACAGCAGCAAATGCAGTGTGGCTAATGATATACACTGTGGAATTGAAAATTACTCATCTGAGATGAGAACAAAACAAAGACATAAAACTGTTTTTTAAGGAAGTGTCTAGACCAGGAGGGCAAGACCCCATAATCTCCAATCAAGATTACTTATACTAGTTGCCACTTGAAAGGCCAGTTTAATAACGAAGACTTTTAATGAATCTATCAGACTGGCAATCAAATGTCTGAAAAATAAAAAAACTCAGCTTTTTATTCTTTTAAGAAGAAGGGATGATCCAGGCAACATTAAAAAAAAGGGGGGCTCTGACCTCATGAGCTGTTCAAGGATTTGAATTATGAAGCATTGCGTAGCTAGAGACACTGAAGTAATGAAAAATAGAATATAATGAATAACAGCTTTATCCCAAAATAGACTATCATTATGCCAAATTAACCTGGCATCTCTCTATCTCTCTTTATATTAAAAAAAGAAACACAGGAAATCCAGCTGACATGATCATACATATTGTATAAAATGCCACTTAAGGAAAAAAAAAATTCTGGATATTATTCTGGAAATTAGTTTGGAAATTATTCTGCATACTCTAGAAATGTAAAGGAATCACAGCTTGGTTTAAGTGAAGGAAACATTAGGACCAAAAGGCATATTATTGGGATAGAAAATTACTGGTGATGTTTCAAAGAATGCTTTTGGAACCAGATGCATTTTACTGATATCAATACAAAAAAACAGAGTATGCTAACAACACTTGCCAATGACACAAACTCATAAGCCCTCAGTAGAAAGATGGAAAATCATACAGAATTAACTTGACTGACAGTCTGCAGGACTGAAATAATAAACTGAATTGAAACTAGAAATGTAAGGAACATTGTCACATGCCAGGGACAGGGAAAGGATGCCATAGGCTAAGAACTCCCCGGCTGGAAACAAGAAGAGCCTGAGTGTATGTTCGTGTCAGCCGTGGATAGATCGTGTGAACTGAAAATAGTCTGAGATGAACCAGCTGAAGGAATATCAGTACAGCCAGAAAATGGTAGCAAATCTACATTTGAAATGCTACTCACAGTGTATGTAAAATGGACATGGATCCAGTTTATGTGGGAGGATAACCATCAGGTCTCTAAGCCTCAGAAGAAGGAGTCAAGTTTGCGAGAGAAAACACCTACACAATTTTAGCCACTTGCAAAGTTGCGATAGGCTAGGAATTAAAACATCTCAGCTGAAACCTAGTAGTTTAAACCACAATCATTTGGCTCCGATCACATCCTTTTGCCATTGGGCTTTTAACTAAGTGCATTTAAAAAAATAATCTTCTACTACGTGTTTGCATACCTGTAGGTCCAAGGGAAAGCACACAAATGTAAAATTTCTGCCAAAAGTTCTGACCCCAAATCTGAACTGTGTGTATCCAAGGCACAGATTAGGAAGCCTGGTTTTGCTGGGATCCATCTGTAAACAATCATGAGAGACAGGTACTTCTACAGAGTGACTCAGGTCCTGGTTGTATAGCCCTCAGAAGTTCGTTACCTTTCTTCATTAAACTCTTGGGAAGCATGCAATGATTGAATAGGATACGCAAACTTAACTGATGGGACTCTGATGCATGATTTGTTCATTTCTTTTCTTTTGCTTCACTTACCTACACAATAACGTATGTCAGGCTTTAAATACTCTGACATGCTCTGAATATAAATGAAGAAGGATATCCACTTACTTATCGGTTGAACTCCATCAGTTTATGGAAACAATTATTAGGTAAAACAGAAACTGAATTTGAACATTGCTTCTGTTTCTGTGCACCTACAGAAACTCTAGCATTCAGCACTGCTACAGCTATTTCTGTACCTCCTCCCACTGGAAAAGATTGCCTCCACCTTTGTACCAGTTTTGGTTTAGATTCTTTTTATTTCATACCAATGTTCACTATGGCTGAAAGCTCTCCTACATCCTAGCAGATAAACTTTCCATAGGCAATGCAAAAATTCAAAACAAACTGTGTGTTGTTTCCTACCATGCTCTTCCTACCTGAGAGCATGTGTGAATGTGTGCACGCCTATGTGCAGTGATTATCTTGTCTACTGAGCAATGGTGGGGCACAATGCAGACTGCTTAGAAACACTCAGCAGAAAAGAAAAATTAATGAAAAGACTGATCTTGAGGTCAAGACCTCAAAATGAGAGAAAGATGACTGGGTTCAGGTCTTAGATCTTTCATTTGGTGGATTACTCTGGCACAGGGAACCATCACCAGGACTACAAGAAAGACGCTTAAACACTCTTTTTTTTATAAAGCAAATATTGATTATTAACTTTATCATAGAAATTTTGGTAAGGACAAGTTTCTTGGTGTTTGAGAGCTTTCAAATGTTATATGTGATTAGACATAGCTACATTGAAAAACAAACAAGCCAACAATAAAACAACATAGTATCTTTGAAATTACTCATGCTTTTTCTCAGTAAGATGAAACATAGTCATGTAATTGTTCAACAGCAAGGACTAAACTCTCAAATAAATCCTTGGTTCATTAAGCCAACACTATTGGGTTTACTGCCTTTGGTAGAATACCTGTTTGTATGATTGTGCAGCATTAGTTGTAGCACAGTAACTCTCACTATAAAAGGAGTCTCTCATTTAAGTATAAAGATACAGCCTGTTTGACCAGACATTAAAATATACTCAGATGTCCTTGCTGTCACTTGTTTTTAGTAACTAAAGCCCAGTTATTCTATGTAAGAACACAACTGAGGGCAGTTCTCATTTTAAAGTTGTAATTGAATCAATTTCATAAAGGCAGGTGACATTTAGCATAAGGATTCCTCTCTATAGCATCAAGTCAACCATCAGGAGGAAATCAGCCACTGGCATGATAATTGAATCAGGCTCATTATTCGTTTTTAGCAAGCACGGAGTGATTCATGAAGTGTTTTTCAAACCTAAAAAAACACTTCATGAAATAGGTGAAGAAATATGATGAACTTATTATGATGGTTTCCCGCTTACAAATCGGGATCTTAGGTAGGAAGGATGATTGAGTTTTAAGAGTTGAAAACGTTGGAAAAGTAGAAAATTAAAACATTGTTCTGCACTTTCAACTCAGATCAGCACAGTGAAAATGTGTTTAATAATTCTTTCCAACTGGATGACTTTCCTTCCTGTAGTTAGTGAAACAGATTCTGCTACTTTACACCAATGTAAAGTGAAAATATTTCAGATTACACTAGGATAAGATTAGCAAAATGGCCAAAATAGTTGCATTTGAGATTCTCAATAACTATGCCCTGTGCTCAGCTGAAGCATATCTCCAAGTCTTTTTTCAGAATATTTGGAGATGCAGTTTCTGAAAAACTTCTTATGGTTTCTGAAAAAAGAGTTGGTATCATTACTTTTTTTTTCCTATGTCAATGTACTTGAAATGAATCTCTCTTTAAAGTTCAGTTATCCGTCATTTATGTTGCACCTCTGATGAAAGTCAGCCATCTTCTAGACCTTTGTAGCATACCCTAGGGACACTGCCCCTACTGAAATTAGGTTCAGCAATGCTGGGGTTTTCAGAAAAATATTGGCTACTCCTTCACATCTCAGTAACATGCTGACATTATATGGCTGAACTATAGACTGATTAAGGGGACCTATTTGCATTTAGAAACAACTCAAAACAAAAACGGGGAAATTTGAGGGAAAAGGTACCTAATGATACTAGAACATTGTAAGCATATTTTGGCACTCTAGCTGCTTTATCAACAAAACACAACACTGGTAAGAACCATATCAGAGATTTTCAAAGCAACACAGTATGTCCAGAGGGCTCTAGGGAAGAAAATAGATTTAACCTTGTATATTTCTCAAAAGGCTATTAAAAATGAAGAAAAATGTAGATGTTCTTACATTAGACCAATTTCTTTGTATTTCTTTAGGGTGTCTGGACCTTGAAGTAGCCCAAAATAACAGACACAAACATTCAGCACTGCCCTTTGGGCAGCCTGGGAGAGTGACATAGTCACTGTGACAAGAGCACACAGGCTCTGTAGCAGAATTTGCCCCCCAGCTCTCTTTAGAGATTGAATTCACTCCCTTGCCTTTAAGTCCATCTGAAATAGATTTTCAGAGTTAATACTAAAAGGAGCAACAAATCATTTCAGTTTAGTTATTACTGGATGCACTTCAACAACAAAAATACCACAAATGGCTTTGCACAATGTTCTAGTAAACAAATATTCAATAGTGTTCTAGAAGAACAAAAGCAATGAGAACTCACATTACAATATAAAAAATATGCCAGAGGTTTGTGTTCCGGTCATTGGTTTGGGGGTTTTTTAATATGTATTACCCTAATCCTATATTTCTGAACTTAAGAACAACAGTTTCTGAAGGAAGACAGGAAGGATTTTTACTCTTTTACATGGTCCTTTACTTGATTTTATTTTTTGATTTTTTTTCTCTCTCTCAGTGTTCTATTAATTACAGAAGATCAGTCGCAGCAAGAGACAGATCTAGGTGAGATTGTCTCCTTTGCTCTTCAAATTTCCCTGCACACAACTCTGTATATGGCAGTTCATATGGTTATATAGGCCTTTCTACCTCTTCATCTACCTGCTTCTACCTAAACCCCAAATTAGAAATCAAGTTTTCAGCAAATATGTATTAAAAACATATAATATGGAGGATCTAAGCCTACAGTGCTTAATAGGGATGCTTAGTTAATCATAGAATTTTAAATTAGAATAGCCTATTGCAGATGTCCAGACCTGTCTCTTTCATCCCTTTTCCCTGTTCTGGTCAAAGAAGTGATCTTCCTTTTAAATTACGGAAATTTCCACTTAATAAATACTATGTTATCCATGTGGTAGAGCCTAATCTCACTTTAGTTGGTAATCTCAAGTTGCACAAGATCATATAACATTTGGCAAGTTTCGTTATTGGAAAGGCAAATGATTTTCATTCTGCGACCACTGTACTGAATAATCGCGCTAATTGCAGTCTTTGTACTTTACATTTTGCATCACAGTCTTTGAAATATTCATTGACATATGGCATCAAGGATATATCCATCGGCATATGTCATGTCTATAAGTCACAAAATAACACAATCATAGATTAATGAAGGTTTGAAGAGACCTCTGGAGGTCATCTAATCCAACTTCCCTGTTCAAGCAGGACCAATTGGAGCTGGTTTCCCAGGATGATGTCCAGGCAGCTTTTGAATATGTCCAAGGATGGAGACTGCATACCCTTCCTGGGTAACGTGTGCCCAGTATTCAGTCACCTTCACTGTAAAAAAGTGTTTCCTGATGTTCAGAGGGAACCTCCTGTATTGCAGTTCGTGACCTTTGCCTCTAGCCCTGTCACTGGACGCCACCGAAAAGAGCCTGGCTCTGCCTTTTTTGTATCCTCCCTTCACATATTTCTGTACATTGATGAGATCCCTCAGAGCCTTCTCTTTTGGCTGAACAGTCCCAGCTCTCTCAGACTTTTTTAATAGGAGAGATGTTGCAATTCCTTCATCATCTTTGCAGCACTTTGCTGGACTCTCTGGTAGCTCCATATTTCTCATGTACTGGGCAGTACTGAACGGAGCACAGTTAAGTTAAAACATTTTCATGAGACTATTTATAAAAACTAAGATTTTAATTCAAATATTTTATTAAAAGAAAACTGAAAGTTTTGAAAATGTTCTTATAGTTAGTGAGGAAAAGACAGGATGACATGAACAACAAAATAAGAAAGGAAGAGAACAGAATTTTTTCATGTCAGCTATTTGGTTTAAAAGTATAGTGTTCTCTATGTATTTTTCATAGATTGCTTGCAAAATTACAAAAATAAATACGTTTCTTTTTTTAAATCAGAAAGTTTTGATTGACTTAAAAAGATTAATTTTTTTGGAAGTTCATGTCATGGCAAATTCTGAAATATTTTATTGGTTATTATTTAAAAAAAAAAAATCAAGAAAAATAATGACACGGAAATTTCCAAAACTTTCCTAGTCCAATTTCATTGTTTCCATTTGCAACACATGGCAAGGGTAACAGATGGTTTCTGAACTTTCATAGCTTGGGTTTTTCTCTTGAAGAGTATATAATGATGAGGGGTAACAGTTTTGCTGTGAAAGAGGGGAGATTTAGATTAGATATTAGGAAGAAATTTTTTAATATCAGGGTGGGTGAAGCACTGGGACAGGTTGCCCAGAGAACCTGTGGATGCCCCATCCCTGGAGACATCCAAGGTCAGATTGGATGAGGCTTTGAATAATCTTCTCTAGTGGAGGGTGTCCCCTTGCACAGAGAGGTTGAACTGAATGATATTTAAAGTCCCTTCCAAGAACATCATGCTATGATTCTATGATAAAACCTACATCTATATATGTAAACAACTATGTATTTTATTACTATGTTTGTGTAATTAGTATAAATAAGTTTGTGTCTATGTATGCATATACATACTTCAAGAATCAAAGACAATATTCATTTTTTCTGTACTTGTACTAAGAGGGTACAAAATCTAAGAAACTGCCTCCCAGTACTGTCAATTAGTGGCATTTCCTTTTTCCCCCTATTGGCTACTAATTGAAGTTCACTGTAAAGTGAACAGACTCAATTGTAATAAAAATCAATTAGATATTATGAATGACTAAAATGGAGGAAAGCAGTTGAATTGGCTCCAGTTTGCTACCCCAGAGGTGGCACAAGTTGATATAATTTTAAATGTGATTCATGCTGTTTAGACAGATGATATAAATATCTTGGGGAGACAGAGATAAATTAGTTTATCCATCAAAACAGTCTAGAGTCAAGGTTTCCGTTAATAATTCAACGGTTCTTTGAAAGATTCCTTACTTATTTTTAACAAAATGGTTTCTCATTTTTTGAAGAATAAAAATAATCAACTTTGATGTAGGAAGATCTTTTAATAGGCAGAGTGAGTATTCTTCAGCTTCTCTAGAAGACTGCTTTACATATGTTACTTTCCCAGCATAGATTTTTGTACAGATACTATCAAACTAAATTGTACCTGAGACATAGGAACAATTATTTTCCATGAAATAACTTGCAGTAAAGGAAAAAAAACCACAAAGGAGCTTCACATACTTAGCTACATAGACACTAAAACTCCTGGATATTCTGAAAACTACATTATTGGGGGAAAGAAAGATTTACAAACCTAGTTGGTTCATGTCTGTGTTACTGAGCTTAAGAGCTGAGATAAACCCTGTTTCCTGAGTTTGAGCCGGTTTATTGTGTGCTTCAGAGGTTCACTAACAAACACTGGCCCAGATACCCTTTGCTGGCTGGCTCCTTTCATGGTCCACAGCTGCCTATGACCTTTGGGATCCATATGCCTGTTATAGGTTTGGCCAGCATAAAGTTAATATTCTTC
Organism: Neomorphus geoffroyi; assembly: GCA_033558235.1. Classification (NCBI taxonomy): domain Eukaryota; kingdom Metazoa; phylum Chordata; class Aves; order Cuculiformes; family Neomorphidae; genus Neomorphus; species Neomorphus geoffroyi. Next base: position 16,403,247 of record JAUMJM010000005.1, read on the forward strand.
ACCTTCTACTGGATTGCCAACAAGAAGGTGAGAAGTGCACGGGAAGCTGGACAGCTGACCCAAACTGACCAAAGGGGTAGGGCATCATGCTCAGTATGTAAACTGGAGGAGTCAGCCACAGGGCAGGGGGATGGCTGCTCAGGAATAGCCTGGGCATTGTTTTGCAGGCAGCGAGCACCTGCACTGCACATTGCTCCATTTATATATTCTTTTATTGTTATAACTGTTATTATTTTTTCCTCTTCCTTTACTGTTCTGTTAAAATCTCTTTATCTCAAGTTAAGAGTTTTACCTTTCCTCTTTCAGATTCTCCTCCCCGTCTCACTGAGGGAGGGAAGGAGTAAGAGAGTGTTCATATCGTACTTCATTGCCAGCTTGTGCTAACCCACAACAAAGCCGGAAAATGATGACACAAAACAGACCAAAGGATAATTCCTGATTCCTATGAGATCAAACAGTTGATGTCATAAGTATCATTAACTGTCTCCTTTAGACTCCGAGCTGGTAGGAGATCTAATTCCTCTTTCTCCAAAACAATGCAGATGCACACTTGACACAGAAAATATAAATGGGAAACAACAGTTCCATAGTTTGTCACAGCACAGATTTAAATTGCTAAACACCAGCTAGAAATCTCTAAAATTGAGCCACCAACCTCTCCACAATTGATTAATAAAGAAGAGATGTATAAAAACGGAGCATTCAAGTGTGGGCTAGCTTGCATTAATGTTTAAAAACAAACTGAGCACTGCATATATTTCAGATAGTCCTTTGTTGGGAGGGAAACACAGGAGCATTAATGTCACATTTTAGAAAGTTTTGAAAATATTCTACCACCAAGGGCACATAAGAGGGATATACCTCAGCATTCCAATGAAGAGCATGGGTCACAAATGAAAAATAATTCTGAGTGCATTAAGTTGTGCCAACATATTTCCACTCTCTTCAGAGGTGCCAAATGTTAAATAAATGCTTCTCAAGATTTATTTTGGCTATACTCTTCCCCCACTGTACTACTAGGTATTAGATTTTTCTTCCCTGCTTTTTGATCATTAATCATTTCTTAATACTGTCTATTTTTTTCCCTGTGCTTTTAGAAAAGATAAACATTCACGAACTTTTAACCTGTTCAGAGATACAGAGTTCTTTAAAAGCTTTCAGAAGAATCTGAAGTTCAGCAAATTAAAAATGGATCCCATTTCCTAGAACATGCCTCAGGTTGGCAGTTTCTTCTACAGTCTAAATGAACCTACTGCAGCACCTCCTCTTCTTGCCATAGTCTCCAGAGTACCCTCTTGCCAATTTACCAAGTTATGCACTGAAACTAAAGCAGACTTCACTTTACAAAACGTGCTGTACAGTATTTGGGAAATTTTATCACTAACCTAACAGAGATGGAAGGCTAAAATACATTGCAATTGCAGTCAGTCTTCAAAAAAGTCTGCTCTGCTTCGATAGCATCCTAACTTCTGAAAATGTTCTAACTCTAGTGATTCAGTTCAATCAGAAGGAGGTCTCAGCAAGTGGAATAACAGGAGAACTGGGGAAGAAATGAAGTATTCAGAACAGGCTTCCTTAACAAATCTTTGCACCTTTTTGCAAATAGGAAGACTGGCAGAGAGAAGAAGGGGATGAAAAAAATTTTTTTACATTTTCCAGTCATTTATTTAAAGAGGATTATGAAAGCACACTAGATTAGCCTGGTGTCTGACTAACACTAATTCTTACAAGGCTTTTCAGTTTTTCCCATGGAAAAGAATACACTTGAGTTCCTCAATTAAGTTAAAAGCTCAGTCACCCTAAGCTTTTCTATACCCAAAGGGAGAGAGATAGGCGGTTTCAGCAAGCGACTTGGTTTGATTTTAGATCTTAAGTAGGCCTGATTATTTCCTGGAGAAATGAAGTCTATACTAGAATGTACACTGTTCTTGCTTTACAGATCCCCAGCAATTTTATAGCTAACATGTTATTCTTTTCAGAAAAATTCTCTATTTTTGTCAAATGTATCTTAGAACCGGATTTCTTTAGTTGTGTTTTGTGAACACTTTACGTAGAGTTCATGGCCCCTTGCAGATCTGCATAGCACAGACCAAAAACCAGTGTAAGCTTTTTAGCAAGATAGATAGGCTCCTAACTTAGGTGCCTCAGGTACATCCCCAAAATTGAGTGGGTGAATATGCTCTAACCTTTCTGTAAAAGGCAGAGGTCAGACAATGTAGGGAGAGGTAAAGTAATGCACAACTTTTGCATAGTAGGTACTACTATATTATTTATTCTTTGTGTCAGATAATTTAAAGAGCAAAATGAAAAACTACTTGCCCAGAGACACAGTGAGAAAATAGCTGGCAGGTGGGAACAGGACTCCAAATGCGATGGTATGCACAGATTACTGTTCTTTTAAATAAAGAATAATCAGCACAGTATTATACTTTTTAAAATACCGAGGACTGCAATTCATGCAAACTGAAATTAACTCTATTTTTATTCCTTGGTTTGAAATAAATCAGAGAAATCTCTTAAACTAGAAGAACATAATGGATAAAATGTGAACAGGTTGTTTTATTTGCTCTCAAAACACTATGTTTCAGATTCCTAGTGTAAAAAGATTATTTCTAGGTGTGGGTGGCTTAATTGAACTAATCAGTCCCTTTATGTTGCTACTCTCCTTGATGCACATTTAAATGTACTGTAATAAGTAATGAATTCAGAAAAAAAGCAACCAATCCAAACAATTGACGACATTTTCCATTTCCGGCAAAGTATGAAGCACAGGGAAAAATAGATCTTAAAGTTCTGAAGTAATTTCAGGTGGACTCCTGAATTTTTTTAATTTCAGGTATTTATCTAGTTCCATCGCTATACCATTTAGCATATCCCAATCTACTATTAGATGTTTATGTGGCCATTTGCATTCACAATGCCCCAAAATGATGAAAAATGATGGAGACGATAACAGAAAAAAAAGAGTCAAACAGTTAAGGATGTTTCACCAACCTGGCTTGATAACAGAACAGTATTGTTTATTTCTCCCCCCTCCCCTCCCTAACTTTCTCTTAATTGTACATTTCAGAAATATTTTAAGGGGGAATGTGTGGGCGGAAAGTCTAGAAAAACTAAAAGGTGCCAATAAGGAAAGTTCAGAAAGCATTAAAAACAAGGCATTTTTGCTTCTGACTGAAATACACATTAATAGGAACTCTAACACAACGTGTCTTGCACTCAGTTATTCTTTTGATGCTGGTTATTCATGGCTTTTCAAGCATGACATAGTCACAAACCCATCTAGTTACGACAAGACCTTGGCTAGTCAGAGAATTAAATGATTATTCACAGAATTTTAAAGAAAAGACAAAAAGAAAGAAATTAACTTGGAAAAAGACCCTACTAAAGTCACAGAAAATAAGAACAATACAGTTAATCATCGATAGAATAGTGCCTTTAAAGAAAACAACTCCAAGTTCCCCTGTTCCCACTTTGGGCAGCACAGATTTGTTTCACAATGTTTTTCCAATGTGTAGCCCTAGCTAGATTTCATACTCTGCATAAAGTCAATTATCACAGAAATTAATAATGTCTGTTTATTATGGATATGTTAGTTGTTCTAAGAATTAGATCAATTTGAAAGATAGATTAGACAAGGTCAACAAATTCATGCCAACACTCTGAAGCTTATGAATATGGATAAGAGTAAGACTGACTATGATGGCTTAGATCAACAAATGTAAGTGAATGACAGATCAACACAAGTACTTTGTGAGAAGTACTCAAAATATTAAAATCCAAGAGGAATATATTTCTCCTTCAGTAAATATCTTTAATCAATGCTCCCTATAGGAAAAAAAACCAAACCAAACAATAAAACAAACAAGATAAAATCATACGCTGAAAGGGGAACATATAATTTTGGAGAGGGGAGGAAAAGAGAGAAACTGCGTAAAAATATCAGAGTTATTTCAAATGCATAAGGACTATGATTTTAGGGGTAGGCAGAGGGCAGTATTAAATACAGCCCATCTAAAGAACCTAGAAGCAAATGAAGAAGAAATGACAGAGTATGAAGGAGCAGACAAAGAAGGTAAGAAAAAAAGGCGGGCATAGATGAGTAGAAAGGACTGGGATACAATATGGAGAACAGGGAACAAAACCACAGGACGGCAGAAAGGATTTAGAAAAAACAAAATAAAATTAAAAGGGAAGATGATAAAATGTACACTCAAAATAAGGAAATGAAAGAAAGAGGAAGAAAGCAGTGACATTGGGAGGAAAATATAAAGAAGGAAAAAAAAAGGCATCAAAAAGTAGCTTGCCAGAAAGAGTCAACCTTGTCAGTCAAAAGGATGAGATGTGATCACATCAAGAATCAATTCTGGCCTTGCAGAAGATATTCCCAAACAGAATGCAATTTCCCTAAAGGAAATGCCTTTATAATAATAAGAATTAACAGATCAATAGAGCTGTTTAATTTTCTTGCCATTACTTCAAATTCATGTTCCTTGCAAAGAATGTCTGAATGACAATCAAAGCCGAATCTCATTTATATTACAGTTGCCAATCAAAGCTACAAAGCTGCACGACATATACAACTGTGATCTTTGGTAGATACCTACAATATAGCTGTCCACAAGAGAAAACTGAGTTAGATCATAGTGGAATAAAGGAAGTTTTATTCTTCATTTGAATACAAATTAGTCAAACATTCTTTTTTAGAAATATCTTAATGTAAAGACATATGGAATAACGTGTGACATTCTTGAAAAACACTGTTTGCTTTAATCCTAATTAGACACTGGATATCTTTTAATAGTTGGAAAGGCTTTAACATCAGGCAAACAGAACATATAAATAATCATACACATTCGCAATTGCTTCTACATAGCCCACCCACATGCATATATAATATTCAAATACAACTTTCCCTCATCTAGTATGGCTGATTACTTGCTGGTTTGCTTGTGTGGTTTCAAAAATAGCCTGAAGAATGCCTTTGACCTCTTCAATCCTCAAAACCCATAAAGCTTTCTCTTTCATTTCAGTGTCCACAACAGGCAACAAAGCAGAAGCAAATACTGAACCTACTCAGAATGCCAGCTAAATTCCTTTGCCACATCCACATCCCCCCCAGTGTCATATCCCTTGAATACAGGTGCCGATTTTCAGAAGTAAAATTGTGTGCATTACAGAGAAATTGTGAGTTTTCTTAATTTCTATTAAAATCAATAGTCTTTGGAGGTGCTCAGTACATCCCAGTAAAAAGCCCCCCCAGAATATTTTTTTTTTCCCCACAGGGAGCTCACAGCCTACAGAAGCAGCGGGGTTTACATTTTGTGGGCATGAATTATTGGTTAGGAAAAGAAGTTTACATCCGTTTTAGAAATACATCACAGGCAAACTGTGTTGGAAGCAATTTAGCATTCCTACTAGTTAAACTGCCAGATCTTTGCAGATTGCTTTTAAGTGCTATGTTGGTAGGCACCCTTTGCCTAGCAACAAGTGCCAGTTTTCATCCTGTTTCCTGTGCACACAATTGAGGTCCACAAATTGCTTTAGGCTTTAAGCATTCAGGAATTACAGCTGCCACTCAGAATGTATCTAGTCATAAAATTTCTTGCACAAAAATACCGTGTATAATCTTTTTACATAGATGAACATATCTAAAGATGAAGATGAGAGGGACTGTTTGTTCAGGGTTATTGTTTGGGGTATTTTTCTCTAAATGACTGTGGTTTTCCAAATGAAAAGTTACATTTTATATTAGCAAAAATATTTATATTAACATATATTTAGAATGAGAAGACAATACACTAACATACCTAGATGTCAAGAAGATTGTAACAAGCAGAAAATTTTTGTAAAAAAACACTATTTTGATATGGTCCTGGTGAGATTACAACAAGACAAGGCGAATAAGCAAAAAAATTCCAGTTCTAGATGTGAAAATAAGGGCTAATAATGTTCTACATTCAAAAAAAACCTTTCTTGTTTGTCTTCCCTCTTAATTTTTTTCTCTCAGAAGGCTTTCTATATACCTCTACTTTGTTATTTTTCCTCCAGAGGTTAAAATAAATTTCCCAACTTGCTATGGAACTGTACTGTATCTCTTCTTGCTGACACTGAATTAAAATACATAGTATTCTTCCCTACAGTCTTCATGCCATAATATTCTACCATGGCATGCTTCCACCTCAGCAGCCTAATATCAGCGAGTATTTCTTTAATAGTTTAAAAATTAACACTTAAAATGTTAATTGCTTCCTGACTAATGATGAATTAAATGTGCAAGATTTATTTATAAAGTGCAATGGCACACTAATTTTCTCTTCATATTTTAAAAATATAGCATCCAGTAGGGAATATTAGAGCAATTAGTAAGGTAGACCATACAAGTTGATGCATGTCAGGTTTTTGTAGTTTGTACTGTATGATTTTTTGGTCCCTTTTGTGTTTTCCCCACTTCAGCTCATGTGTAAAAATTTACCATGCAGAAACACACTATACATATGGGTTAAAATCTGCTTCCATTGTAGTCAATGTGTGAGCTCTATTAAATGCAGAATTGGAATCATGGCATTCTAAAATAGTTATTGACAGTAGGACAAAAATTTTTAAGCACACAGTTTCTCCTTAAGACAAAGATTAAGTATGGGCACCTGATCAGAAAAAAATACTAGATAAATTCACTTTCAATGTATTTTAAACTTTCAAAGTAGATAATTCACTTTTGTAAGGACTCAGTGGGGAAAAAAGGTGATAGTTACAGAGGCATCAAGTTTAACATACATAGATTACCATAAATTGTGCAGCTGCACAATTCCCATTGGTTCTTTTAACACTTAGAATGTTCTTAGGTTTACACACTGTAAGAGGATGAATGAAGCACCTAAATTTCAGTATGATACAGATTATGCAAGGCAATTTCCTATAGCTTAAAATATACACATAACTATATAATTTTATTGCGTGATGCAGAAAAAAGTATGTATGCATTTTCTGCACAACAAAAAGAGAAAATGTATTTGTAAGAAGTCACTTAAAGTGGCTTCTTCAGATTCCCAAAATATTTCTACTGCAAGCTCTACAGCTGTGGTTCTGGCTCCCTATTCATTCCCTTGAATGCCACAAAAACTTGTTCCTTTTCTGCAGCTGTCAATCTGAGACTCCATTCAAGTAATACCTGCAGAATTGACCTACCAGGAATGAATCCCGAGGACTCATACAGTGGTGTCTTTCAAACTCCAGAGACAAGTTCTTTCAGATTCGTCTATTACAAAAGTCACAGAGGAAAAGACATTGTCTGATTGCCAGGTTTCCCTGGCTTTATTTGGTAGCCTGTTGACAAAGACAGATATGTCCAAAACCAAAACAATTCGCTCCCAACTACACAAAAGCTAATCTAAATATAATGGCCTTCTTTTACGTGCCTCTACTAGCCTATTTTTTCCACAATTGTGGACACCCCTCCAGCTAGAGCACAAGAAGTCTCCACTGCTGTTTTGGTATGATGGAAAAGAAAATCACAGCCGATCCAGAATGAGGCACAGCAAAAAAACCCTCAGGATTTATTTAAATAGAAGAAAATTATATCAAACCCAGTACCTGTAAGGAGCAATATTGATTAAAGAATAAGATAATTCCTGAAAGCACACAAACAAGAGAGCGACACACAATTAGAATATAAAAGTAGAATGCTACATTGACATTTTATAGTCAGTTTTAAAAAGCCAGCTTCATTTTTAGTGTCATAATCCTTTTTGAGAAAAAAACCAAGATGAGTGAAATAATTCACTCTTACGTACCTCTGCTGGCCTCAAATTATGACTTTGGCAAAAAAAATGGATCTTTGCACCATAACCTACTTTTAGCTTATGCAGATTTAGTATAGACTGAATTAATTCATCATCAGTATTCATTTATATTGAAGTGTCTATGCCTAGAAGTGGAACAGGCATTTTAAAAAGGAAGAAAATTAGGCTGGATAAAACCCCAAAGATAACATAAAGATATTTGTCTATTGCTTTTAAAAGGGAGGAGAGTATAAAAGCTGCATTTGCTTGTTTGGCCATCACTTTTTGCAGTAGTTATGTTAAGGTCACAGTTATTTTGATAGCCCCACAGGGAACATATTTTCACATTGGTGACATATTCTTGAATAATTGCTCCAGTGCTTCAGAAATAAAAGCATTCCAAAGCATCTACACAGGATTACTTTCATCTTTCCCAACTCAGAACACGTCAGGCCTTGCTCCAACACTGCTTTTCTTTTCATTGATTGTTCACTAATACAGCAGCATAGCACACGTTTACATACATAAAGAGACGGGAGTGCTGCAAGACATGATGCCATTCAGATAATATAAATTATTAATTTGGGTTCATTTTAAAGTCTGCTCAGCTTCAAACCACCAAAGTTTTATTTTAAAATGCTGGAACAAGTGTGCAGGTCCTCACAAAACCTTTTCCTACTTTTCTGCTTTTTCACTAAGTAGCATTTACATGAATCTTCAGTTATCAGTTTAGAAATTGTCTCGTATTCAACAGTTTTATCCACATGCAAACCATGAGCTGTTGATCTCAGATGAACCAGGCAGGCAGCTTGTGCACCACGCAGCCCTGATACACCTGCATGCACTAAACAGAAAAAGTATAGAGAAGCAGCAGGTGGAGTCGCAAAGAGTAACGTTCAACGGAGGTAACCGGGTGAATGGTCTAGCTGTAATGAAACAGGCTAAAGAATTACACCCTGAAGAAACTGCTTAAACCCCTTATAATCCCATTAATACCTATCTTTGCCACCTGGTCTCAGCATATGAAACAGAATTTGCATCAAAAAAAGATTAACACTGCCTCTGAGGCTAGTCAAATTTATTCTAGCAAACTAATGTGAAGCAAATAGCCCTGTCTAATAGTATTTATATGTATGAGACAAAAGAGATCAAAATTTAAATATCCAACAGGATTATGTTACTCATCTATTGTCTAGGAAATGAAATACTCACTATAGAGGTCATAATAATAAAAAAATATGAAAGTAAGCCCAAAGTAAAATGCCATAATCATCTCTCACTGTAAACACATCTGATTTGTAAAAGCAAATGTGAGTATAAGGCACCCAGTTCTCAGTGTTTTTCCAGGAGTAGCCCCACAAGAGAACAGTTTAGAAGAGCAGAATAAAATTATTTAAAGCATTCTGTCAATAGGTAAATGATCTATTGATAGGGCAGTTGATTGGGAAACATTACAAATTATAATGATCTACAATGTTGAAAATGCACAAATGTATCCATAATTCCTTGTCAGTGTGCACAGAGTGGATGATGCTATTGATAGAGCTTGGTATATTTTAAAGGCATTGTATATTACAGTGCTGTTTGCTCTTGATCAGCCTTAAACAAAATACTGCTACCTGGACTTCCCCCCCATTCAGTCATTTATTTTTCCTGAAAAGTATTTTAGTTTTTCAACATACAGGATGTGCTGAGAAATGCTGCCCAATATCCTGGGGCTTTCTCATGGGCCCTAGTAACTGCAATTGCAAAAATTTACATATAGTAGACTGAGATATATTTTGTGCAAATACTGTCAGAGCATAATGCTCTCTGGGGCAGTAAGTATCATGGTTATCAGTGTTTGGACAAGCACCCATCATTGTCCTAGCTGGAATTCTCATCTATTTTGTGTGCTATATGAAAACTCAAACTGGTTATTTTTATTTTTAATTTAAGTGAACAATTCATACTACCTCCAAATTTTTCTTTCCTGTCACCTGTGCTCTTTCAGCGATATTCCAGGCAGAACTTCCAGCATATAAACATTCACTAATAAACTTAAAGCCTTGTAATTATTGCTTTTATCATAAAAAGAAAATAAGCAAAAAATGTCATTAAGGAATTTGAGTCAACCTGCTAAGAAAAGGCAGACACATGAGGAGACAGCTCTGAAGCTGGCAACATATAAGTCTGCAAAATTTGCCAAATAACTAGATGTTTCCGCTATACAAGTGCACCCAGAGCTCAGCACAGGAGTCCTACTAGAGATAAGTACAGTACAAAATCAATGACTAAGGCTTAATTTGGGGGAAAATGTCCATTTCAGACTATGCTTACTTCAACTGTTGTCAAGAAAGTTTAGAAAAATCATAGGACAAACAAATATACCAAAGAACTAATTGACGAATGTATCTCTAATTCATTGTAACTACTGCTACCCTGTACCAAGTAACTGAAACAGAAACCCATTTCTGCAATATTTTAACAAATATTTCTGAGATGAGTCATAAAAATAACGAACCCAAGTTCACTGGTGTTTTTGTAGAGTCAACAGGATGTTTAAACTTACTCTAGATCACAACATTTGCATATTATGAGCAGAAAAGTAGTTAAGAGGCTGATGAGAGACTATGACTTTATAGCCTTTAGAAAACTACTGCACTTAGTGATATCGGTTGGAATTTTTTCTTTGACAAAATTGCAAGACACTCTCCTACAGCCATCCCAGAGGAATAAAATTATAAATATTGCCCTTAATTGTCATTCTTCTTTTTCTCTGCACTGAAATAGCAGAGGCATTACAAAATTAAAACTTCTAGTGGTCACTGACGCGATCGTTTCACTGCTTTCTGCAGCACTACATGCTGAATATCTTTTGTTGACAAAATACAACTAATAATACTAAGACAGCCTAGAGCCTAGCTTGAGTTCCTACGTCTCTAATTACTGAGCATTAATTAGGAAGTTATTCTTTCTTTAATGTTTGAACTTGTTACTCTTTTCCATGGGAAAAGGGACAAAACTTAAATGGTAGCAGGTACAACAGCAGTGAGTTAAAGCAAATATAAACGTTCACTTAGATCTCCAATGATCTTTCAAAAAATTAAAACCTAACTTATGGCACAAACTCAGAAGGCCTACATGAATAAAATCTGTCTTAGCACTGAAAGGAAAAGAAGTATGGGGTTCCAAAGTTTGCAGAGTGTTGTACTTTGGTGCACGGTATGTACATATTATAATTAATTTTTAAAGATTTTTTAAACTTACTGAATTTTATGCCATTTTTGAAGGATTCTACCAGTTGAAAATATTTTCCAACCATTGAAAGTTGTAGTTCAAATCAAAACATAGAAAAGGATTACTGAAAGTTACGTCCACACATTCTGGAGACCTAAACCAGAATATTACTAAGGCTAATACTATTTCAAAATGTCAACTCTTATAATGGAGTGTTTTTAAAAGCACTTTTAGGTTTCTTACTTATTTCGTTTATAAAGAGATTCACGAGAACTAGAGGAAACTAGATATGTCTTTAAAATTAATTGAGGTATTTGTTTAAATGTAAAAGCCCTACCTTCTCTACCAGCGAGATAAAGAGAAAAACTGCTTGGGCCCCCAGAGTCTTGACCCTCACCCCCAGGGCCATGTAGCCATGTTTGATTTGCTCCACGTCTACCCTGGATAGATGACGTGGAAGAGCAGACGGGCTAATAGCCTGAGGGATAAACCAGGCTCAGCAGTTTCTCCACGTCTCAGATCCATGCCTCTGGCCACCAACAAACCACACTAGGCAGCAGATTGGGACACCAGACAGTGCCCTCCATTCCCCACCATAGTGATGCCTTGCTGCTTCCACCTGGAGCTGCTGTGTGGCTCAGGATAAGCCAGCCCTGGTTCTTCAATGAACACCCTCTCATTTGCTATCAGGGCCACCGACCCTTTTCTATGGGAACAATATGTCACAAAGTTCCAGCCTCTGTCACCCTTTCCCAGACTGAAAAGTACAGACTCTGCCTGCCCCTCCTTCAGTACAGCTGGGCACTCGTGCTCCTTTAGCCACATGGTCTTGGAGAAGATCTTGCCAATCTCCTTTTGATCATCTCTGATGCTGTACAGCCTGCTGATTTTTTCCTGCAGCTGCTTTACTTGGTAACACAGATCAACCACCTGCAGCCAAGGACATCTCCTCCAGCCCCTGCCTTGGTGAGAGGCTTTGGGCTCCCCCAGATGCAGAGAATTACATCTTCTCTTAGGATCTTTGCTAAACGTGAGGCTTCTGATGTTCCTGAAATAGTTGCTGGAGTTGGGGTTGATCATGCCCTGTGCTCAGTCCATGAACACTGTTCTTAGCAAGAATTTTGTCTATTCTTCTTTCTGCTGCTCGGTGTTCATTGCAGTTTGCTGACGGCTCATTATCATGAAAAGGTGTGCTTAACATTCTCTGCACTTGCTGCAACAGCAGTCATTCACCAATGGGTTGATAACTGAATCAATAAATTCATGAATTGCATCAGAAACACTGAGTATATCCTGTATATTCATTAGTAAGATGTCTGTAGCACATTGAAGAAAGCCGCAGTTCTTCACTTGTTCTTTCAATTGGTTCATTCACAGCCTCACTGACATTGTCCTCCCATGACAGCATCGATACTGCAGTTTGTCTTCCCAGTTTATGTGAAAAGTTTATCTGTAAATCCTTTTTTACATAAGTCATAACTAAAATAACACAAAGATCTCCTAGAAGGCCAATGGCGCAAAGTGCATATCCGGTAAAAATAAAAATATAAACAGCATCCAAAAGCATAAGTATGTGAAAATCTTGTTTCCTGTTCAACTTGTGACTTCCATAAGTTTGTATCTACTGATGTCATCAACTTGTTTCACAAAGAGAGACTGTAAATTGTGCATTTAGGGACAGTATGAAGAAACACATTCTTTCCTTCAGTAACTTAAAAGCTTTTTCATGTTCCAGCACTCATATGAAGATGTCTTCACAGAACAGTATTCCAACAATGCTTGTTGTGAAAAAAATTGTGCAATTCTAAAATGTCTGCAGAACTGCGAATGGTGCTATTACATCCAGAGGACCCAGGAGTCCTTCTTCCTCCCAGTCCTCCAGGACACATACTTTCTTCTGCCTACATCAGGCAGAGGACAATTGCCAAGCTCAGGATTAAAGGGAAAAAAATAAAATTAGTATCTCAGAACTTTTGTCAGGCCTTTAAGCAAAATTTATTCCTCATCCAGCTGCATTGGAAATGCTACTCCTCACAACAAGAACAAAATCCAGTTAAATAGGAGTTGGATTTCTCCAGTTGTCTGCACGCACTTGAGTATAATAATGTCCCCTTAAATCCCATTGACCAGACCTCGTTCAAATCTGAAGTCCAACAGCCAGTAATCATCTGGCTAAATCATTCTCTGGGCAACTGTTCATATCTATTGTTTAAACAGTTATTCTTTTGCATCAGCAGCTTTTAGCTTTCCTTCTGTAGTTTCTCTCCTTGCATCAATATCAAAGGTCTTCTGTTTGAACTCCCTGAAACATCAGTCTCAAGCTATTTCCCAGCTGGAATGATGCAGGGACAATCCTAAAGTCTCACACAGCCACCACCTTGCCACCTCTCGCTTTTTCATGCCTCTCACTAGTTCAGAAGGGGCGATTTCCCCTGGCTGCTTGGAAGCAATAGTGTTTGCCCTGTACTGCCCAGCTCAACACTTCACAATTCTCACCTGAAAAATGCTGACAAAAGGCCTGAGCATTTTACCCACTTAGTGCAATACTGTGATTTCTTGTACTTGCCAAGGGAGGAATGGGCCTGCTAAGCACTAACAAACCCTCATAACTTAAATAACCAGCACATATTTTCCTCAAGCAAAATGCCATAAGCTTTTTTTTTTTCCTTAGGAACAACAACTGCTAATTGGACTCAGCAATTCCAATTTGCACAAGCAGGATTTAATTTCCTTCTCACTTCCTCAATCGGAAATCCCAAATTTGAACTGAGTCAAGGTTATAAACCCACCTCTTCGCGAGATGATGATGATATAGTGAACCTTCCCAGCAGTCTTTAAATTCCCTCCGTGTGACTGGCCCACCCGCCATTCTTCCCTTGGTTGGGAAGGGAAATGATAGGTTTCTAACACAGCAACAAATATCTCTACAGGCAGTGTTTTCTACTGTCCCTCTTTCCACCATTCCCACTAACTTCATTTACAACTTAAAAACTTGTTTCTGCAGTGTATCACTTTTATTTTCCCTTATGGTCTGTCCTCTGAAACAAGCTTCCCATAAATGGATAACACCATATTTTACTTTATATTTTTACTTATTCTTCCACATATAAGTGCTTTGAATTGTATTCACCATCTATTAATCCATCCATTTAATTTGTCTAAATCCTTCTATAATCTGTCAGATTGCTTGGTTTTTCACTGCTTGCCCCTTAATCTAATTGAACAGTATCTCAAAAATTTGAAAGTTTATTCATTAGCCTTGTCAAATTAATTAAAGTGCATAACGAAACAATGAAGGAATAAATAATAATCTTATTCATAAATAATGAATTCTATTACCTTAGCACTATTTTTCTAATTTCAGACATTCAATTTAATGCTAATTTTTGCTCAGTTTTATTCAGTGTTATATTCACTTCTGATTTTCATATTCAGTAGTTCATTGTATTCATAACTGATTTCCAATATGAAATCTTTCTAGATACACAGAGACTGTCTACTGTGAATGATCTGTGCCAGTTTCAATAAGTATTTTTCCCTCTGCTCATACAGCCAGTAACTTTCTCAAAGAATCCAAAGACAGCACATGAGTAAGATTGAATCATCTCCTCTTGTTGCAACAATAATTGTTGTTAAATACTTTTTTTCCAGGCATTCTTTTATGAGTTAATCAAAGTAACATCTAAGAATTGGATACTTTCCATGATAGCCTTGAAATATACGATCTTTATTCTGTGTATGTTTCTGAAAAGAGAAGCCTAGATGGTAAAGCTGAACATTCCTTCCTCCCTACCCCAAGTCAATATTACAAACTTAATGATGAAAAGCAAATTCTAATACTTTTTCCACTTCTTTTAATATTCTTGAGCTTTCCTGGCCCCTTGAACATATTTTACCTAATCATCAAATGCCAGATCCATTAGCAGCAGATGGATCATGTATCACTGGTGTTAGTTAGACGTATCACTGTTATAGTGTTGTATGGCCTGATTATCAGTCTAATATTGACTCACAAAACTTAGGCATCCTGTGACAGCAAATAAAGCATGAAGAACCCTGATTGTCTCCAGGATGATGTTGTAAAGCTGCTTTCCGCCTGTAAAACAAATACATTTAGTAGACTCATAGATTTATAGTGGAGACTATTAAGCCTGAACTACAGAGTCCAGTTGTAGTTGTCCATGCACTGAGCCTAAGGATTTATTCTTGACTGAAGAGTCATTTCACCTAAGCTAGAATAACCTAGTCACGTTTAAGGCACACCCTCGCTGATGGCTTGAACTCCTAGTTCTGGATCGACAAATTTCTGCCACTATTCCCCAAACTACATGTTTGCTAAAGACACTGAGAAAATAATTTAAAAAATGCATATTTCCATAGGTGGCTTATTTAATTTGCTGCACCTTACAATGCCATCCTTTAAGCTCGACTGCAGACAGAAGAATGCCTCTTTCAACACAGACGTAAGAAAGAAGGAACTCTTATGCCAGATTTTTCAGGCACAAGACTGAAAAGGCAAAGACAGCAACTGAAAATAATAAATATAGCTAAGGGAAGACAAAGCAGTGCAGTCAATATATGGAACAGTGAACTCTCATCCCAGGTAGCTCTGTACTCATTTCCAGATGCTGCCTTAAATGTCAACTCAGTCCTGGGGTCTATGACTGGACCCAATTAAAACCAGAGAAATGCTGATCCTCTGAAGAGGAAAACTCTCTCAGTTCCTCCAAGGATAGGTCATTTTTTAACTATGTGACATCGTCTCCATCAAAAAATATGTTCTTATTTTCCAGTACTCAACCGTGGTCACTTAATGTAGATGGGAAAAGGTTTTATAAAAGGTGTGAATATGTTTGGCCTGTATTCCTACTGTAACATTCTTTGAGTTATTCATACTAAGTCATAAGTGACATGGGTGATAGTCCTTTCTCTCAAGGCTGAAATAAAAGTAGAATTTTGAAACACATGAGAAAGAAGAAATCTAACCTAGTAGTGGGAATGTTTTGTGGGTTTTCTTGAGGGCCAAGATAAGGATTCATGAGAAAAAAATTCATTACCAAAAAGAAGAGAGAAAAAACACATGCCCAAACTTTTCATTCTGTTCTTCATAGCACCTTCTTTGTGCATCAATTGATAATTTAAAAGAAAAAAAAAGTTCCTTTGCATCTAAAGAACCTTATCAGTGAATTCACGTCACTCGCGGATGGTTTCGGTTGTGCCCCGTGCATGGCCACCAAGGGCAGGGACAGCAACCTGGGTCTCCTGGGCATGAGGACTGCGTCGAGGCCAGCACCCCAAAGGCCTTCCTTTGAAGAGCTTACTTTCCTTTAGAAGAGTGACAGACCTTTCTTTAGAAGAGCAACGAAGCTGGTGAAGAGTCTGGTCTTCTGAGGGCAACCGAGGGATCTTGGGTCATTTAGCCTGGAGAGAAGGGAGCTCATGGGAGACCTTATCACTCTCAACAACTACATGAAGGATGTTGTAGTAAGGTGAGTGTTGGTCTCTTCTCCCAAGTAACAAGCAATAGGATGAGAGGAAATTACCTCAAGTTGTGCTAGGAGAGCTTTAGATTGGTTATTAGGAAAAATTTCTTCATCAAAAGGCTTATCAAGCATTGGAACAGGCTGCCTAGGGAAACTGTTGAGTCACCATCCCTAGAGCTATTTACAAGACATGATGATATGGTGCTTAGGGCCATGGTTTAGTAGTGGACCTGGTAGTGTTAGGTTAACAATTGGACTCAATGATTTAAAGGTCTTTTCAAATCTAAATAGTGGTATGATTCTATGATTCTATATCTTGATCATTTAAACAAAATGTGGTTCCTCCAGGGAACCTTTTATCGTCCACCATGTGCATCATTCTTGGTCCTTCATCTCAACCTATCCACTACTACACATTCTTTTTGAATTATGAATTTCTTTAGTCCTATTTATTGCTTCCCTGCTTAAGCATTAATGTTAACACCTTTATTGAAAATTCTGCCACGCTTTGTGTCTTGTAAATTGTAATCAATGTCCAGTCTTTTAAAATCAGGTCACTGTGAGAAAATAAATTGCATAGTGATTGTTATTAGATGTTCATTTAGTGACAGCAACTGATAAGATTTTTTTTAAAATCCATCAAAAAAACTTAAAGACATCAACAAAATCTAAATGCATAAAAAATAAGTGTCTATTTCTGAGAGTGTTTAATGTAGACATTAATGACTGCACAATTTTCTTTTAAATTGAAAGACTTTCAATAACAAAACAAATACAACATCAAAATGTGGTGCCTCACCTAAGCAACCACTTTTAACAACCAAACTTCCAATCTCTTCAAAGAACGAATTCAAGTTAACTTGAAGAAAAGTAATTTTACAAGAGTCAGTTCCATAAAATCAGGTTGACTGTAATAAATTATATTCTTATTCTTTAATTATTTATTAATCCAAACTCATATCAGTCCTATTATTTCAGCCCAAACTTAGAATATTTTAGAGGTGCCTTGGATCATTCTGTTTGGAGTGTTTTGATAGTACTATATTATACAGCACTCGAATTCATGGAATCATAGTATTGTTTTGTTGGAAAAGACCTTTGAGTCCAACCGTACCTGTCTACTACTAAACAACATCCTTGATCACCTCATCTACCTGTCTTTTGAATACCTCCAGGGATGGTGAGTCAACCACTTCCCTGGGTAACTTGTTCCAGTGCCTGACAACCCTTTCAGTGTAGGAATTTTTCCTGAATCATTCCTTTAATTTCTATTGGTATCTAATAGTGACTGAAAAGTAATTAATAGAGAATATTACTTTAGAGTAACACTTCTAAACAAGAATACAGTTCACTTCAGATTACAGAAAAATCTAAGGAGATAAATGGAAGGAGGCTTTAACCAATATAAGCAACCTAGGCTTAACCAGCATTAAAAGTTATTAATCTTAAATCAATAAGCTAGAAAGAATTAGAAATATCACTTAAAACAGCACTTAAAACTGAAGTCTGAGTTGGACACCTTTTTATTTGTCTTTATTTGAGTAAAAAATGAGGCTTAATATACAATTCCTTGCATTACCCTAATAACTCAAAGTATGTTCACAGTAAAAATAGGCAGTTTTCAAACAAGTAAAGCAACAGGTCTCAAGTAATATGAAAAATACCTTTTCTGAGAAAACAGGGAGCGACAACTGGCAAGAGTCAGAATTTTAATTTAAGAATGTTTCGAGAATAGACTTACAGCAGTGAGGACAATAAGATGCTTCTCAAGTGACGTGACTGTGCTTATTAAAACAAAGAAGCATCCAAGGAAAATATATACATTAAAGGAGAGTATAACTTAACTTTCTTTTCAGTTTTAAATATTGTTGCAGTCCTCTAAAACTTTGTTAATGTTTATTCATACTTTTCAGTCTGACACATTTTCCAAAAGTGCTATAAGCAACTCACACCTGCATGTAATTTCATTACCCTTCATTCAAGAGCCTGCAGTGACAATTTTGTAAAAAAATATTGTTGACATTCTCAAAGTACTGTTTCTTTTTAAATTAATATCATTAAGGGGTTTTGGTTGGGTTTTTTTGCTGTTGTTGTTATTAAAAGCACTACAGAATTTTTACTTTCCTCCTCAAAGTTGGGGAAAATGTACCATTGTTTAACTTAACTGATTCACACATACAGTCAACATTTCTTAAAATCTTTTTCTTAAAGAACATTACAGTAAGGATAAGAGATGATCCTCGAAGTAATGACTTGGCTTGGCAAGAGTTTTGCTCTACTTTTTTTTCCTATAACCTTTCAGTACTCTGTTTTTGAATCAAAACCCTGTACACAGACATCCCCAGAAGCATCCTGTCAGTTCCAGTAGTAAATCACACCACAGACCTCATAATGCTGAAGTGAGCTTACTACTATATCCCAGAAATAAAAATGTAAAGGCAAGTAGAAAAATAAACAAAACAAAACATTAAAGCATTAAATTCCCAATGGAAATATATGGTTCAAACTTTCAAAAATGATCCCAAACTCTTACACTGATATCTTGTTCCTCTTTGAACGTGATCACTTCTGTGTGTACAGAGAGGGTAGCAAAAGTACTTGTTTCTTAGCAGGACCAAGAAGCATGTAGTATTCCAAGATCTGCTGGCTTTTTGAATGTTTACCAGGATAGTGTACTATGCCAAAAATCTGGATCTGGTGTGTTCTTGTCTTCTTGGGCAAAACCTAGACACTCTTTCTCCAGCTCTGTATTTCCTCCAGCAGCAGATATTCCTTGGCTCAGCTTACTTAGACTCAGAAACCATTGCTGTCCTCCTAAACCCTCCTGTAGATGCTACACATTTTCTAATACCCAGCAAACTGTGGGTCTCATTAATCACCTGCCATGTGGGGATGGGGAGTGAAACTGTGTGATTGCACAAGTTAGACATACACCCAGGAAACCGCAGGCATACACGAGCACTGTGTTGTTCCAGGGAACAGGTACAGTTGCTCCACGCCACAAAGTGGGCTGCATTCACATGCTCATCACTTCCACTTCAGAATGCATGATGCAGCCAGGAAAACAGTCATCCTTTTGGGCTACCTCCTTTAACTTCCTCACATAGTCATAGTCTTAATGTCTGGCCCACCTGGGGCAGCAAGCTAGGTCTTCCTTCTTCACACTTAAGGCACAAGGACAAGATGTAAAATGATCGAAACTACAAGAACACAAAATCTAAACATTTTAGGGGTTTTTTTGAGAGTTAAAAATCAAACTGGAACTCATAATAAAGACATAGTATCAGAAGAGGTGAGAGTATCCCATTCAAAGGGGATTGCCTTGACTTTAGTACCGGGGAGAGGCAAGTTTGCTGCCTCCATCTCTTGGCATCCAGTTTATGCACAAAACCAGTTTTTAGTTGCTGCCAAACTGGAACCTCACACAGAAATAAGTTCACAGAGCTATTCAGAACTTTGTAATAAAGCAAATCTTGAGCATCTCTTCACATTTACAGAGCAATGAAATATCATGCCAGAATTAAAGGTTATTTCTGAAAATAGTTTGAATGCGAATCAGAAGATATTTCAGCAGATTCAATGGAGTAATTACAGGGTAAGAAGAACAAATAGACTGTAATAGATAAGTGAGACAGGCAATCATAGACAAACTTTACTTCCCTGCTGAAGGATTAATAGAGCAAAGGGTCACCTAGGTGAATTTTTTTATTTAACTTTTTGCTGGTAGATTTATTGGTGATGTCAGGCTTAACAGACAAGCCCAGACTGACTATTTGGCAGCAATATACAAGGTATTTTTAACACCAAACAGCTCTGTGGAAGTCTTCAATCACCATCTAAACCATTTTTTTATGGAAGGACAGTGAACGTTATGCCCAATATAAAAGGCAGGATAAGACACATGGATTTTAACTTATCCATAGCCAAATTGAGCCAGGGCAACAAGACCTTCCAAGTCTTACTCCAGTGTTTGAGCAGTGTCAAAGAAGGTGGCTTTGCAAGGCTGTAATAAGTAGAATATCTTTGGCTGAAGCTCCCAGAAATTGGTAGTCACAAAGTCATTAAGCTTCCAGTGACCAGTGACAATACAATTTGATATAGGCGTGATGAAATGTGTCACTGCTGTTGATTATTAATAGTCTCTTACTAGGCAGAAAGTCTGAGACACAGATAGTAGTTTTATGACTGCATCCTATGTTAACAGAGCAATGTTGAACCCAAGCAAGAAAACCAAAATTTCTTTTTTTTCTATTTGAATGATGAAATTTTTAACTAATGAACTTTTAAGGTCCTGCATCTTCAAAAATGCTTAATTGCAGTACTAAGCAAGTCTATCCCTCTGCTTTCTGACATGTAGTATGTTTCTAATTTTTGTCCACTGAATAAGATGAATTAAGCTCTATTTCAGCAGAAGTTTGTCTGTCCTTCTTTTGATATTTTTTTAATCTTGTCACATAGACATGTTTTAATTTCATGTCTGTGATGACCCTGAGGAATTTCAAAGCCAGCCCTCCTTCAGCAGGAGTCTGGACCAGTCAGCCTCCGCAAGCCCCTTCCAAACTATATCATTCTCAAATGTTATTCTAATAGACTTGGCTATGAATCAGCCTGTTCTTTCTGTTTTCACAATTTAACCAATGTTACTGAAAAAAATGCTAAAAAGTAAGAGCTCTGAGACTGGACAAGTCTTTGTGGTGGCAAAATACGTTACTGTGTTTTTATAATAAGAGGTACATAGAAAAGGAGATATGCTTCAGAAAGCGTTTTAATTCATGTATTATTTTTTCTCCTGTCAAAATTTCTGATTGACCATGAGAACTACCACTATTCACAAAAGTGAAAAAACCCACAATTGATTCTGACATGTGATGGATTCCTGGTGGGGAGTACAGCTGGATGTGTACAAGAGTTTCAGAAAGGAGCACTGACATTCCCCTTTTGATCATGAAGGTAAGTTTGCCTGTATTGTTGAGTGTGTGACAATCAAAACTGTGACACACAGACAGCTGCTGTCAATAGCAGTGCTAAGAAGAGCCTGAAAATGCTGGCTCAGCACAGCTGATATTAATGTTCCGAAGTCTGACTTTCCTAACCCTATCATTTCTGCTGCTTGAAAAACAAACACCTACATACCCTCTGCTACTTGTACCTAACTCCCTTTTATATGTTCTAATTTGACTACAACCACCACAAATACTCCAGAGAAAGTAATTGAAGTTTTGCAGGCAGGGAAAGTAATGAAGCAAAATGACTGTTGTTTTAAATAATTAGTAACAGTTAAATCTATGCCTATTTACTTCTTCCTCACTTCATCCTCTGAGATTAAATCCTCTTTTTCAACCTCTGAAGAAATCCTTGCTGCTTCAGGATAAACGGTTGCCTCTAGGCAACCTCTATACCATTTGTACCAATACCAACGTTACTGTCAATTGCCTGCTCATTTACCAACTGTACAATTTTTTATAGGATTCTGAGGATCACATCTCATTATTTGGGAACTAAAACAATATGTCTTGAACGTTCACAACAACACTAGCTTAAAACATTTGCAGGGAGAAGCCCACAAGTCTGTTCAGCAGACTGCACAGCTCTGTATCACTTTTCTTTCCCTGGGATTTATAAAACAGAGTGTTCTTAGGCTCATTGCAAAACAGCAAATTGATCACATTTCTCAGCCTAATTAAAACAGAAGTGGAAATATATTTAAGAAAAAACACAGAAACTGAAAGTAGGTCTGATATAAACAGTATGTAAACACACTATCTTCAGAGAGCATTCGATAGTACATCATACCATTAGGTGTCTGGAAAGTACCAGAAAAGATTAACAAAAATTTGAATATATCACTACGATAAGAACTTGCAAAGGAAAAAAAAAAGTGGTTTCAAGATACATTTATAGATTAACTCCTGAAACAAATAATCTTAACAAGATAATTACCTCTGAAACTGCTTGAAAGCTAGATATATCAAAGTGCATCGTTGGCTAAGGGTTGGTAGTTGGTACATACTATACCAACAGAAAAACTGCATGTAAGAATAGCAGAACAAATGGTCCTTAAAAGCATTAGGGATGTTTATATTCCATTTAAAATAGAAGGAATTTTTGTTTACATCTCAAAATGACAAATAATTCAATCTGACTTTGGAGTGATTTGTCTCTAGAAACTAGAAGCACCAAGTCATTCCACTACATTTGGATTGCATCTGTTTTAGTGTTTAGAAACTAGGAGGTTTCAAAAGCTATGATGCAAATAGTATTTTTTAACTGTTTCATTTACATGTTCCAGTATTTTGGGTGGGGAAGGAAAAATATTTTTATTTAAATTGCATTTCTAGTATATTTATTGTCACAAAGAGTGTGAAAGTGCTTTTATTATTAAAACGCTAACTTAGAAGAAGCCATTCCATGCAACAAAGACATTGGAATATGTTCATTTCCCTGCCTATTTCATTTTAATGCCAAAATATATCTCGTAATGCCAATACAATATGTTTCAGCATAGCAGTCAAACAAATCATCTTTTTTGGCTCTCTCCCATATTTCCAGAAATATATCTTGCCTATCCAAGTGTCTAAAATAGGATTTTCTGGAAAGATGGATTGCCTGGAAAGATGTTAGTATTTTTCTATTGATTTTTGGCATCTCCCAGTTCTATACTATACGTACAACGTCTTCAGGCTTGCAGGTTGAATGAAACAATTGGGTTAGGAATTTTGTGAATGTTACCTCTGCAAAATCCAATTCACTGTTTAAAAACTGTGGCTGCTATAAAAGACCTACATTTCCCTGTTCCAAGGAACAATATGTACTGCATGTAGACTCATAGATTCCAGCTGCTGCTTGTATACAAAGTCTTTACGTTTGTTTCCAACTTTCAATTATTTTCTTCTTCTCACTTTCACCACACTCCTATGTGCTTTTTCATTCTTTTTCAGCCAAGCAATAAGCCATGGTAGAGTGGAACTCTTAGCTTCTGATGCTTGCCAGAAGGTGTTAGCAGGTATGCAGCCAGTATAATGCTCAGTCTGATCCATTTTTGAAAAAAGGATTTAAAAATTCAAACTGACAGATCAGAACACAAACAAAAGCTCGAGGTATTGACTTTGCTATGACAAAAAAAAAGTGTGCTTAAGGGAAGCAAGTACTCATTAAAAAGGTGTCAAGTAGATCATAGAATCACAGAACGGTGTAAGTTGGAAGGAACCTTAAAGATCATCTATTTCCAGCCCCCTCCCATAAGCAGGGACACCCTGCACTAGTTCAGGTTGCTCACTGCCTCATTCAACCAGGTCCTGAGCAAACCCAGGGATGGGGCATTCACAGCTTCTCTGGGCAACTTGTTCCATTGCCTCACCACCACCACAGTAAAAAATCTCTTCCTAATATCTAATCAAAACCACCCTTCATTCAGCTTAAAACGGTTATCCCTTGTCAGCCTGTTGCCCCTCCTCAGCTTTCTTGTAGGCCCCCTTTATATACTGGAAAGCTGCTATAAGGTCCACTCAGAGCCTTCTCTTCTCTTGGCTAAACAAGCCCAGCACTCTCAGCTTGTCATCATACAGGAGGCACTCCAGCCCTCTGATTATGACCAAATGAAAAGTTATCTTTTTGGCAGCAAAGAGACTCTCTATATAGTGACATTAAAGTAGGGACAGAATTAGCAAGACTAGCCATCGGCAATACTACATGACTCACTGAAAGACATTTAAAACCACTTATGGGACTTATATGGGGAGAAAAGCAGAGAAAAAGAGGAAGAATGATGTACAGTGAGAATGTTCATTATGCCCACACAAAAAGTGACTCTTCGATACTGGTCTCCATCACTACATTTGCAAGGTGACAATTCTGCCATGTGGTATACATGGAGTAACATCATCATTTAAAAGTACTGTCTAATCTTCCAAAGCTGACCTAACAAAAAATTAGAAGCATCACAAAGTTGTTTGTTTTTATAGAATACAGTCCAGAAGTGTAGATATTTCCCCTACAGCACCTTCTGAAACCATTGTTTCTCAGAAGCAACAAACAATGAATGACACAATATCCGCAAGACTAAAATGTAGCTCCATGAAAGGCCTGCCTAAAGGGATGCGGGGGAAATTGGGCTACAGGAAAAGTTAAGTAGTAGTAGTAATTTTTTCATTTCTTGGATGGAGGACAAAAGAAGAGAGAGGAAGCTCCCTGTAGGGGGTGGAACTTCCCATTTCCTTCCTACAAATGTGCACGAGAATTATGATGAACACACATACCTAGGTAATATAGGAAGACCAACAGAAGGAAAGAAGGAAGAAGAAATATTCATACAGACCTGTGCTGCACGTTGTGCATAGCACTATCCTATGTATAGCAGGGTGCATTTAAGATAAAGAAGAGATGAGTAGGGGCAAATTCCCAATTCCCACTGCTATGAAATACAATGGCAATGATGTGTTTTGATTTGCCATCAATCTCAGTAATGTTTTTGGCTATCAGCGCAGGCTTCAGTTAATTGCTCTTCAAGAATAATGAACCTTCTGGAGAGTATAATAATGCATTGAGACAACATAGGGAATGCTTATCCTCATGGCAGCACTTCAAAAACAGGCCTATGTCTGTAAGTTTATTAGAAATGTCATACTACTTGCTATCCTTTTTTCAATATGTGACAAGATATTTTTATATATTTACTTCTAGTGAAAAATGCAGAACAGATGTGGTTTCTGTTTGAGTAGGAATTATGTTATTTGGTGCTTAATGAAGCCAACAAGGAAAAGGAGTTTCCAGATAATCATTTTTGTCATGGTCTGCGTTATCCTACATTAAACTGCAGGGCAACGATTTACTTTCCTTTGCTGTTTTGTATGTTTGCCAGTTATCTGTAAGGCCAGTAGCTGATTAAGAATCCAAGTGTTTAAACAAAGAAAGTAGAAAGAAAATAAAAATACTTCTGTTTAATGCTTCTACTGCATTCTTACCATCAAATCGCAAGGGTTGGATAAAAAAAGTATTCCATGACTCTAAGCATGTTACAGAAGTCAACCCATCACTTATTAATTTATGCCTCTGTTGGAAACATGCTTAAACTTTAAACAGGCAAGCTTGTTCCCAGGATCATTCTTGCTTAGAGACTTGGTAGAGGTCATTTAGAAATCTGGTTATTTAGAAACTTGAAACAGACACTTAGATTTTATAAAGTACTGTAAATACTGCAAAAGAGGAATGTTCTTAGTCTTAAAATCAATGCATCTCTTTCAATAAATTGATATTTACAAACGTAATTGCCTGACAAAAACTATGATTATGCTATCCCAGATTGTCCTTACTAAGGCAGAACACCAGACCAGAGATTTTGCAGTATTATCAAAGAAAATCTGCATCAAAGAGACCTCTGAAGAGATCATCTGGTCCAGTTCTGTGCCTGGAGGCACAAATAAATGTGTGCTGATCCTTCCTGACAAGTATTTCTCCAACCTGTTCTTGAACTCTACAGTGACAGAGATTTTACAGTATCACTGAGACATTTTTTTTAATATGGTCAAGAAATTCCCTCTCTTGGAAATAAGAAATGTGATGTACAGCTAATTCAAGGAAAGTAATGCACAGATAATTTCAAGTTACTAAAATAAACGGTCAAATTTTGGTGTGCTGTGGCCTCTACTCCAGGAAGAGGAAAGGAGTGAAGCAGTGAGAAATGATGGCACAACAGCATACACCTTTTTTCAGCCTACTTTAAGGATTATGTGGTTTAGAATCACATCCTACCAGGAACCTTTACAACTGAGCAACACTTGTGTGAATAAAGCAGGGGCTAGGAAACAGTATTTAATTCCATACAACTGTGGTTTTCTAGAAGGCTGCAATATGCAAGGCAGTTCACCTCCTTTTTAAGGCATGCCTCCTCTAAGAAAATATTGTGCTGAGACGTAAGTGTGAGAGTAGAGGTCATTGGTCTGAGAAAGAGCCATCAGGAACTGTAAAGACAGCCAGGAAGAGTCTAACTTCCACCCAGGCCTTCAAGGAAACTGTTCTTTGATTAGCTGGAGGAATGGATTGAGAAACTTATAAGGGGAGGTGCCAAGGAATTGGGCCAGATAGAGGCCACCCAAAATCAAGGAAAAACTCTGAGAACTGGGATAGAGTTAGAAAAAAATAATTTGGCAATTGGAGATATCCAAAATGTTCAGAGTGGGGCTGCCAATCACTGCTTGTACAGAAAGAGATGGAGGAAAAGCCAAGACAACACTTGAAATCCCAAAAGACAGAGGACTGGAAGAACACATGAAAGGTCAGAGGAACTATGTGCTTGTTTTGAAAGAGCTTGATAAATGATGTCCCAGTCAGAGTAAGATTATTTTAAAAACCTCTAAAGTATGAGTTCTTTTGATAGACACCCATGAAATAAAATGAAGTCCACGATCATTGTATTATAAAGATACAGCCTCCAAGGTACTATTGCTTAAGAACTTCATTCAAAAAATCCTCATGTCTTTGAAACCACCAATGGAGAAATCATGCTATATTTTCTGGATAATGTCTGTAAATAAAGTCTCTTATAACTCGCATGTAAGTGTAGCAGACGTACATCTAAAAAATTAACAGTTGCATTTAAAGGGAAGATCTCATCACTGTCTACAACTACCTCAAAGGAGGTTGGTAACGAGGTGAGCGTTGGTCTCTTCACACAAATGACAAGTAATAGGACAAGAGGTAATGGCCACAGGTTGCACCAGGGCAGGTTTAGACTGGATATTAGGAAAAATTCCTTCACTGAAAGGGTGGTTAGGCACTGGAATAAGATGCCCAGGGAGGTGGTTGAGTCGCCATCCCTGGAGGTGTTTAAAAGATGGGTTGATGAGCTCCTTAGGGACATGGTTTAGTAGTGGACAGGTACAGTTAGAACTTGATGATCGCAAAGGTCTTTTCCAACCAGATGATTCTACGATTCTATGAAAATAGAATTTTCATATTTACAAAACAAAATCCCACATAAGTCATACACAAAAGCATTAAGATAGTGAGGGGAAAGGGGACACTTATCCTGTTCATCCAATTACACAATCTAATCTTATTGTGACTTTCCAAATCGACAGACTATTTAATAAAACTTGGGCAATTTCTGTCAGCGTAACCAATTCCTTAATTAATACAGAAGGGTCTAATTCTTTGAATGACTGGTTTTCATTTATCAGAATGTTTGCACACAGAAGTCTCATTTCTGTTGAGTTCTACTCTGCCAGTGTGGAGAAAAAATATTTTGGTAAATGTCCTGTCAAACTACCACTGAGTAACATGTAACTCTTAAAAGCTGTACAATGCCATAGAAGAAAAACAAAACAGAAAATCTTGTAAAAATATTCTTAAGCTTGAAAGCATTCTAAACTTTGGAGATGTCATTATTGTTATTATTATTTCACCGTTACCATTTACAGATACATGACAGGGTCTGTATGATGCCATTATGACTTTTGTCTGCTATTAACTAGAGATTCTGGACAAAGAAGGAAAGGAAACAGTGTGAGAAAATTCTCTGTAGACATAACTGTATTGATTTCATTAGACGTATCAGTGGAAAACATACGCTTCTGTTTAGATTAAAAAAGAAAAACAAAAGCCACATCATTTGCTTTTATTAAAACAATTTTTTAACCTGAAGAGTAAAGATGAGCGACAGGATCCAGTCCTAAATCTAGCAAAGTACATGACTGGGGTTTGGTAATTTTGCAATCCCATTTCCAATCAATTTTTTGTTGTATTTGTGCATCACGCACACAAAGGTAGTAGGAAGTACTATAAATCTTGAAAAGAGCTTGCACAGTTATTTTTTATCACAATACACAAATTTATGCTACAGTTAAGCTTCTCTGTTTATAAGAGGCCACATACAAAGGAAAGCAGGTTAAAACCAATGCAAATAATATGCTCTAACATTTTTCCTCTATACTTCAATTAACTAAGCAGTCGGGAAAAAAAAGTAGTAGAAAATGTACCAGTCTCTCTTACTGTAAGATATACCCAAAAGCCCTGGGAATGAGAAAGGGATATATTTGGGAAAGAGAAGAATAAGTTCACTGTATCTGGAGTTGGTGAAGGAACAGGTTTGTTCTGGGAAATTCTCAGATGGATTTTCAGTAACAGAAGCAAGAAAGACAAAGCTCCAAGAGCTTTCTAGGGTGTGCCAGC
This sequence comes from Neomorphus geoffroyi, assembly GCA_033558235.1. Classification (NCBI taxonomy): domain Eukaryota; kingdom Metazoa; phylum Chordata; class Aves; order Cuculiformes; family Neomorphidae; genus Neomorphus; species Neomorphus geoffroyi. Next base: position 16,431,895 of record JAUMJM010000005.1, read on the forward strand.
CTTAGGTTAAGCTCCAGTGGATGAATCAGTCAGGCTTAAGAAGCTAAATGAGAGCTGGGCCAGCTAAAATTGGTCTCTTTTTTTTCCATAAAGGATAATTGTAAAAATGAAACTTGGGTTTAATTTTATGTAGGTGAACCCACATAAATGGAAAGTAGTTGTATTCAATTGCAGTTTCTCCTACATTCTTAATTCCCATCAAGAGAAACTGCCCTTTCTGGAGGCGGACAATTTTCTTTCAGGGATAGCTGGCACCTGGATCCCTTCCGAAGCGCAAACTGGAAGTTGTGCTTCATTACACTTGCTGTGTTTGTGACGAGGATTATTTGTGGCTTGAAATAGAAGTGAGAATGAAACAGAATTCTTTCAAAAGATGGTCATTGGAAGCACCAGTCCTACAACAGTACTGTAATAAAGTGATTGAAGGCCATTTTCTAATTTTAAATACATTTCTCCTTATCTGCTTAATACAGAATTTACCTCACTACAAAGGTACTAACAGAAAGCTAAATGAATCAGTAATGCTGATTTCTATGATTCTGTGAAGGGAGGTCTCAGCCTTATCACGCAAGTCAGACTACTGTTGTATAACTGCTGCTATTCTCTCCGGTTTAAAAACTGTTTGAGAAAGAATCAAGTCAGTATATATCATTATGGTAAAAGTGCTGCATGTTCTGAGACCTCACATAACTAGTTCCTTAGATGTGAAGTATGTAGTGATGAAAAGGCACAATTTTGCAAAAATGTTCAGAACCACACTGCAACATTTTCATATATGGCTTTTGTCATAGCATTGCCACTGTTCAGCATGACTCAGACTTTCTTCAAGTACATTTACGAGATGAAGTTTTTTTCCTTTTCTATTTCAGTTCTTCCTTGTTCCTGAAGTCAGAGGTCAGAACTTCTCTGGGTAGTCCTTCAAAACAGTACATGCAAAGCAGGATATACATGCAAAGCAGGATATATATGCAGAATGGGGAAAATACATTAGAATATCTATTTTTGCATTCAGTAGCCTCTAACTGTATATCTTGAAGGCTGACATCCCAAATATTTAAAAGAACTGACACTACCTGGTTTAAAAGGCTTAACTAGAGCTGCCAGAAGCAGAAGACCAAAACAAGCACAACTGAGGAAAGTGGACAGTGGCAGTCTGTTTGAGACATGGGAGGATTCTCCCACACTCCACTCGCAGCTCTCCCCATCCCCAGTATTGCCTCCAGGACCTCTGTGATACAGATACAACATCTTCTGCTGCACTCTGTTGCCAAGGCAATAGCGTCTGGCTGTATCATTTTCCAAATCACAGTTATAACTCATTTCAGTCCTGCCAGTGTCAGAGTTGGCATTCCCAGTCACTTTCCCCATAAAAAGTCCCAGTTATGCCTCCACAGAACCTGACTGCCACTCTTCAAGCCACTGGCGATAAAATGCCCTGGACTACATCACTGCTACTACTCAGATGGACAGGCAGAAGGGCAAAGCAGGTCTTAGAAGCATTAAGAAAGTAATTGCTCTTTTAAGAAAGGGGACATGTGCAGCTACAAATAAACTCTCTTGAAGTTTTATTCCTCGGCATATGAGAATCTGATAATTTAATTGCATAAATTGGTCTTCCAACCCACTCCCTATGTCCCAACTCACAAACCTCTCTCTGCAAATAAGGACTTACTCTCTCATTAGGGATGGAAGCATTTAAACAGTCTTTGAAAATATTGTTTAAAAGAATATTTTTTCATTATACACTTAAATTTGGAGCAGAAGAGTGGAGGAAAACATGCCTCAGTGGGTCTGGATAAGTACCTTTTCTATCTAGAATCACTGCTATGAATAGGACTTTCAAGTGGTTTAGGCCACAACAACTTCCTCTTTTAGGGAAAAATAAAAAACTTGAAAGAAAAATGAAAAAAAGCAAAGTTTGAGCTCCTTCACTTTTGCCTTGCTCTCGACAGTCACTTCAGCTCTGAAGGAAATTCAACTCCAGCAATACAGTTGCAGTGCACCACAAAGTAATGTGGCCTCCCTCCACCATATTCTTCATTTAAGCCATTGATAAGTTTCAGTACCACATAGGTACTTTGGAGCCTTTCTTCACATGGAAGCCAAGTACCAGTCCTTTTTAGGCACAAATTGCCTTTTTCCTGAGACAGCACTAGCAGTGTATCTTTTCCTCTGCAAAAAAGCTCAATGTTTCTATACAAATGACACGTTCCTTGTTGAGACAAATTACATGGGAACACCTACACTGAAAGGTCTACAGTCCAGTGGCAGAAGTGATGGAAGATTTGAAGGGCCAGCTATCAACAACAGACCTTTAAATAAGCATAGAAAATCTTACCAAGTCAGTCAGTTTATATGATGACGGCTGTCAACACTTGCTGAAACCCATTCAGCGATGAAGCAGGTAAGACAATTAAAACACTCTTTGTACATTAAGTACACCATCTCTTTTCTTTCATGCGTATCCTTTCCATATTAATGATAAAGAAAAATGAGCATTTATAAAAGGGCTCAGTCTGTGAAAGCAGTTTTGTCAGAGGGCATGTTTTCAAATAAATAAATAAATAAATAACACTTCCTTTCATTATCAGCCCGTGAGTAGCATAATATTCAAATCTACTTCATAACACTCATTTACATTGTCAAAACTTGCACAGAGGTTTGCTTTTCTTTGCAAGAAATAAGCTTGTCACCTTTGTGTAAACAAGGGCAAAAGATGAAGGAGATGGTGCTCCCAGCTTTGCTTTGCTATTGGTGATGACGAGAGGGGCTGCATTCCAGCTCTGCCAGGTGCTGCAAAAAGCCTCTCCTTCCACATGCACAAGTCTACTCACTCGTAGTTTTTAAGCTAGCACGTATTTTTCGTGAGTGATATCTGCAGATGGATGCTTCAGTTTGAAAGGGGCACAGGACTAAAGGTGCTCAAAATGAGGGCTAGACATTTAGCTACAAATCATTTAAGAACTTGCTTTAAAAATGCCTCCTTTCTAGTAATTACCCTCACATGGCCTCACTCTGAGCTGTCTCCTCATGTTTCGGTTGACACTGTTATGAACCTACACACTGCATTTGGAACTACAGCAATTGTAGATGTATCAAAGGCTGCTTGCGTTTACTTAAGATCGGGTACCAATAGCATAAAGCTGAGAACACAGGCTTTAGCTTGTCCTTTGTAAACCTGCCTTGGACCCCATGCTCTTAGCAAGGCAAAGAGCATGCAATGAGGTCTAAGCGATCACAATTTCACTCCTACTAGAATCTGTGGGATCTGTTTTGAAATGAATATATATGTTATCATCAGACCCAAACGTCACTTAAACCGAGTTCTAAAATCCAGACCAACTTAAACCAGGACAGGGAAGAACTGCAACCTCCACTGCCATCAGTAGCCTCCTGCCCTATATTTAATTTGTTCTTTTTAGGAGGTTGTATCCCCAATGACACATGGACCACAGCTGAATCTTTACAAACGTGGCCTCTGACAGAGAACAGGACTTTTTTCAAAATCCAAGGCTTTCAATTTCACTGTAGATCAAATGGCAATCAATGCAGGTCAGGGGCTGTTTTTTCTTCACACTTTTAACAAGAAGCTGCTCAATGAAAAATCAGCATGTCAGACCTCTTTTCAATACAAATATAAAGATACAGTTGTTAGAGCATCTCCAATCCAGCTAAGATAGCTCTGCCTAAAAACACTGTTCAGCTTTTGTTCAAAGAGCAGTCCTCAGCTCAAAAGGATCTCCAAATTCCATTCTTGATGTCCTAATTGTCTCCAATAGGGCCTTATATGCAATAAACTCACATGGATGCATACCTTGTAACTTCAATATTTTAATTTCAATTTATCTTTTAGTTCTACATCCACTCCTCATCAATTTAATTTTTCACTTGTGTTCTCTGCATAGTTTAAAGCCTTACAAAGTGGAAAATAATGGCACTGACATCTTTCTGTCCTTCACGTAACTATGATAACACCTATGGCTGTGAAACCCTATGACTAAAAGCGCTATTACATTGCTGAATTAGTCTTAAAACAGGCACAACACTTAGAGCAACTACAGCTTTGGAGAAAGAAATAGAAAAATCTTTCACTGGTCTGAACTGAAGCAATGGAAGTTCCCCAGCAAATGTTTACCGCAGTGGTAAATCGCACAGTGTCACTACCCTTCAGTAAGTGTAAAAAGTATTTTAGTTGGGAAGAAAAATTCTAAAATCTTATAACTATGGGGGAAAAAAAGGTAATGAATATAGTTGAGAGCAAAAAAACTATTATTATTATTATTGTTGTAATTGTTATTGTGTTAGTCTCTCTGCTGTCACAAATTATATCTGCCCCTTGACCTCATCAACTATGAGCGCTGCAATCAGCCTGTCTCATGTCCCAGCTGACAGTTTCTGTGATCTGTTCTCTAGGAACACATTAAGTCTTCCCACTCCAGCTGGACATGGAAGTGTAGCCTTATTTTGCTTTTTCCATCTTCATTAATCACAGGGACAGTAAAAAAGATTAACTAAAAAACAATTAATCAGAATTTACCTTCTTTTACACTGCAAAATCACAGAAAAACAGGTATCAAGCAGCAATGCTATAGGAATTAGTGCTGCATTCCACTTTCCTTTGTACACAACACAGGCTCCACTTAAGCTAAGAAAGCCCAAGGCAGTATGAAACTGTCTGAAGTCAGAATTACTATTTGCAAATAAACAGCAACAAATACATTGTCTGTCTTGAATGAAGCACAAATCCTTTGGGGTTTCGATACAGTGTTTTTCAGATTTCCTTCTCTTAGTGCATCTCCTTGAAGAGCAGCAGGAAATGAAAAATTAAAGATGTCACTTATATCGCAAAGAGAATGACAGTACTAGGACTCTATACTCTTTTTTTCTATATACCCTATGATACAGCAAGCAGACGAAAAGGCCACTGAGGAGGGCAGGGGACTCAATCACTCAGACTGCAGCAGACTTCTCTCTTCTTTGTTTCTGGCTCCCTGAGAGGTCACCTATTGCTTTATCAATCTTGGTGGGATAATAGGCAAAAAAATGATCAGCGTTCTCTCCAAAGCACACGGAAACATCACAGAAGTGAAATAGAGAAAAGAAGTCTCAAGGGACAGACAGAGATATCTTCTCTGCTCTTCTTCTTTATTACTCATGGCATAATCTATTTTCCATCGGTTATACAAGGTGATAAGAAAAAGCAAATCATAAACAGATGGACATCTTTTTGTGTTCACCCTCTTCAATTGTTGGGTGTCCAACTAGTCCAGAAGGTGAATCTGAAACAGAAAGTGCCTTGAAGATAATGAGCTCCATATTGAGCAATGAGGTATTTTGTTTAGCCTGGGACAGGACAGGGAAGTGGAGGTATGTCTGAACTGACTGTCAGAGAAACAGTTAGCTTTGGCACAAGCAACTCAAATAACTCTATCTGTCCAACTCTGAATATGAACATCACCAATGATTAGACATCAGTTACTTGAAAAAGGCATCACTCTGGCAGCTTGAAAAGTAGCTTAGGTGAAACAGCATTAATCTTAAACACTATGGTGCTCTAGAGGAATATTCAATTAGTGTCTGGAAGTTCTGCATGTGATAGCAGTTGGCAGTTACTGTTAACAGGAGAGACCCGCAATGAAATACGACAGCTAATGTCAAAATAAAAATAGAAAAAACTAAAACAAAGCAGGAAACAGCAGTTAATCTAACTTCACCGTTGAGTCAAAAAATTTGTTTACAAAACACAAAGAAAGGGAAGCACACCATGCATGGGAAATCAGTTCCATGGCCTAACTTTAAGGAACATGAGAAGATGCTGCTCACTGAAGGGGCAAGGTGGAGTGTTATTCTTACATAAGGACCATTCTCCTGCCAGTTACAGTAGATCTGACCATCTATTGTCCTCTCCTCCTATGTAGACACAACTTAAAGGGATTAAAAATGAGAGGAGGAGCCTAAAAGGAGAGGTTTCACCACCCAGATCCAGACCCTGTGTCCCAGGCCCAAAGGAGTTATGTGGGATCACTCTCCTGCAGTGCTGGGTAGCCCTGGACTCCAATAAAGTCAGTTGGACTTTCAGCACCATTGTCAAAAGAACAAACCAAACAAGTAAAACACCTAAGCCCTTCACAGCTGTTTCTCTCCCCATTATTTTATACTGATTTTTTACTGCATTTTTTTTTCTAGAAGTGTGAATTTAAATTATTTTACATCTCAGTGGTAATGCAGCTTCAACACTTCAGCCAGAAAAGGTGAAACTACAAAGAAATGTTTTTTTAAAAAAGCATTCAGTCGCTTAACATTCATATCTATGAACTGCTGCACGAAGTGCTACACCAAAGCCAAATATTGTTAGGAATTTCAATAACCGTTTCCATCGAAGTACTGACAAAACTTGTAGCTGCTGATAGTGACATTAAAAGGAATATAATAGTTGAGTTTGCTTAGAATATTAAAATTGGAGAAGCTTTTAGTTTCACTTTGTACAATTACACCAGCGACAACACCAAAGATATTGAAATCCCATCACCAATCTGAAAATTCACATTTAGGACAACAAAGCACTGAAATGATTGGCCAACTCCCAATATTTCTTATGTTATTGGACTTGAGAATCTATAAATCAGTTTCTCCTCAAAACTCTAAAGTCATAGGTGCCAAAGGCAAATATTTTTCTCTTTATCCTATCCTTGATCTTTTCATGTTATTGTTGGATTTCTTATTCTTAGCTATATAGTTGCTAGAATAAATTGCTCCTTTTTTCTCCTGTAAAATTTGCCAAATCCACTCCTGGAATTCATTTGTATTATCCTCTTACTAGGAGAATTCCTGTAACATTCCCATTGACCTAATTGCAGTTTTTGGCTTGAAAAGATGACACGTTTGTGTGAATCTGGTAAAGCTGTTGAAGCAGGGATACTAGAAATAAAGTACCCTCGTGGCCTCTTTCATCAAGCTCCAGGCTGAATCCCCTTAGGAATGTGATGGCAAATCTTCTCCCTGCTTTTTTCTAAAATCCTATTCTAAGCCGCTTAAAAAAAAAAAACCAAAAAAAACCCAAACCAAAACAAACCAGTCCAAAATCCGACCAAAACAGCCCAGAAACTTAAGTAAAGACAGCTGGAAAGATGAAGGATGATAAAGTTTAGATGCAAACCAAGTGACATGTTAAAGCAACCGGCAGAGACTAAATTTGATCTCAGAAATGCATGTCATTTCATCTGCCACTTAAGAAGACAGTGTCAGTGGGGAAATCTCTGAAACCACACTACAATTACATTGTTTTAAGTCTCTATTTGGAAAACATTATCATTACTTAAAGAAAAACAAAGTTTTCATATTTATCCACCCTCAGTGTGTTACCTGTTACAGCAAATCTTCTTCCTCATAGCAAGAGAAGGAAAAAAATAATTACAGGACAAAACTGATTGATTGTTCAGAGATAATTTAAAGCCTTGCTAGATAGCATATGCCATCATTAGGCACGCAGTCAAATGTAGCAATGTTATAGGAAAAACGTAAGCAATACCGTGTCCTGTATTGGATTCAAATCACAGTTTGCAGAGCCTCTAACCCAAAGCAACTTCTTCTTTTGCCAGTGCTGCAGGTGAAGCTCGGTCTGGGGAAAGTCCCATTTTATGGCAAAGATAATGTTTTTGACTTGAACCCTTTAATCCAATGAAATCCTTGGATGTCATTTTTCAGGGACACATACATAACTGTGCTTCTACTATATCAGTGTGCTGTGTTCCCAACACATATCTGGTTATCATACGTACTGTTAATTAATCTAAGCTTCTGTCACCATAGCAGCTTCCTTACCTGCGCAGATCTTCCCATCATAGCTCTCGCACACCCAGTCATGGCACTCACAAAGCGGACCGTAGTATTTGCCTGACTCAGTCACTAGGCAGATGCAGACACCACACTCACAACTGCCTCTGCCACTGCACAGATTTCCCCCTGGGACACGGCATCTGAGCTCCGACTCAGTCCGGGACAGATGGCATGAAGAAGGACTACCCAAACTACTCCTGTGGAAGACAGCAAAGAGAACAAGCTGTGGTCAAAGCCAGGTGCTACAGCTTACAATTGGTAAGAGCTTAGCTCATGGGAAATCATCCTCCTTCCATTGTTTGAGCAATGCCCCAGAATATTGTTTTAAATATCACTGCTTTACTTATGGTAGTAAATTATTACTTGCCTCAAATCACGCAGTTTTCTTCTTGTATCAGAAAGCTCATTACTACCTGTGGGACTGCTTATGTTGTATTTTACTTACCTTGTTAACTGCATTAGGCTCATCAACTTTTCCATTATGCATTTCTAGTATAGATGCATATACATGTATAGTTTGATTGTCTATTGTGGAAGATTTTGATCTGAATTATTCCAAAAGGTTTAGAAAAGATGCATACATCCAGACATTTATGCAGCATAACAGGAATATATGATACCAAAAAGCAAACCCATTGTTGATTCTAATAAAACACATTTACCAAAGTATTCCTTCCGGTTGTTAGATACATAGGATTTATGCTTTCATGGGAAAAGGAAACCAGAGTAATTGCTGCCTTCCATGCAGCCATGTAGTTCATGGCAGAGGTTTTAGTAAAGTCAGCAGAATCTGGAAACTAGATCTAAAAATCTGCAGCTCTGCCATGCAATTATACCATGCACTGAAGCACAGAGAGATCGGGACTTTCAGGACATACACAGGGGAAATCACATGCTGCCTCTTCAGGAGCTGGACTATAGAAAAAAAGAACAAAGGACTGACCAAGCCAAAACTAGGTGTTCACAACGTTAGGGAATACTGAGGATTCAGATGATTGGTACCTGCACTTCTCAAACACTACATTTTGCAGCAGCAAAAGAGCTGCTGGCTCTAAGAGAAGGCAGGTGCTGGCCCTGGTGGAGAGGAAGAGCAAAGGGATTGTGCCTCCCTGTACTGCTGTACCAAAGAGTAGGAACACACAGGGTTTTGTGGTTAGGCGACTGCTCTGCTCAGGCAGCAGAACTTAGAAGTTTGGGTCCAAAAAGTAATAACTATCCAACTCTTCGCTCCTCATTGCCTTAAAAACATGCATCTCAGGCATGAAATACATCATTGCAAAAAGCCCCTGCAGCGTACATGACAGCTATTCAGCTTCCCAGCAATTCAGAGCACTTCCCTCAGTGTATCTTTTAAGAAGGCAGAAGAAGAGTTTGCCAACAGCTCCATGACTCCCTCCACAACCCCAGCCTCCACACTCCTGACATCTTATAAATCCGTCACAACCCGCCCAGGAGGCTTCAGAGCCACACTTACCGCAGGACTGGGGGGCCAGCCGGCAGTGCGGGGTGACCAACTGGCAGCAAGGTCACCAGCAGCAGTACCACCAGCCCCAGCAGCCCCTGTGCATACATGGCGTGAGCTGCGCTGCACCGCACCTGGAGCACTCCTGGAGATGACCAGTTGGACAGACGACTGGACAAACACATCAGGCGTACAGAGAGCTATGAGCTGGACAAGCCCTGCTCGAGGGCTGCTCCCCCTGTGCTGCAGTGGCTCTGATTAGCTGCCTGAGAGCGGGATTTGGGCAGCGCGCTGGGAGGGAGGCCGGTGCCAAACCCTGAAGTTTACAGTCTAGGCAGCGAAGTAATTAGAAACAGTTGTGCAGCCAGATGGTTTATTTTGATGTTTTAAAAGTGGCTCATTCACAGATGTGAATGAACGGTCTCAGTCTCAAAGCACAGGCACCGTAAATATTTGAGGTATGTGTATCCCCCGTCCTTTGATGGATGGTTGCTTGGGATAATCTGTGTAACATGGTGAGGGAAATGTGCACCGCCGGGGAGACAGGACCAGTGCTCCCCAGCTGCAGTATCCCTGCCTGGCTACTGGAGCAACTCCCTCTCACCTGCCTCCTCAGGTCCCTACCTCCTTTTCTTTCCCTAAAGCTTCCTGCTCATGGGATTACACCATGCGGCACCACAGGCTGTCATACACCAGCCTGAGTGACTGCAAATTAAAAAATACTACAAGTTAGCTATTTCCTAATACCTCATTAAAACACACAGTACAATACTTCATCAGAGCAGTGGGAGATTTTGGAAGCACTTTAAAAATAAGCTAAAATGACAGGTAGTCCCTCTAAATAAGCAATATTTGTCAGTAATGGCTATGTGCATTTCTTTATTCTACAGAAAATTTGCAACTTTTTTTGACCTCTCTAGTTGTCTTGAGAAACTGCTGATTGCCCAGTACTTCCCAGTGTTGGAAAGCTCTTACAAAAACAAATTACGACCACAAAAGATGGTAGGATATGTGTCCTGGTCTACACACACACATCTCAGACCCCTGTGTATAACTGTTGCACATTGTATACTAATTTTTTAACAGTTTTGCTGTCTTTTATGCATATTTCACATTGCAAATATGTTACAGCGTATTCTAATGCAATGTAGCTCATAAAAAACTTGTATTAAGAGTGACCTGTTGGCTTCAGCCTTGAGAATGCTTACAGTTGTGCTAACCTCATGCATTTGACTTTGATGGATCTAGTGAAAATGTAAGTAATATTGGCCAGTCTTTACTTTTGACAGTCCCAGAATTTTGAAGTCCCTGCTTAATGCAGCACTATACATTTTACGCGTGTGATAGTTTTTCAAATTTATTTGTAGTGCTACATTTAAAAAACTAAATAATTAAAACCCCTTAAATTCAAAAAGGGAGCACTTTTAAGAACAATACAATTGTCAGAAATTATGTTGCCAGAAGTCTGGAATTAGAGAATAATAAATTGAAAGCTTTGCATTTTAAACAATAGTAATTCCATTTTGGCACTAAATTTATCTTCAAACCACACACTAAAATGTTGCCATCTGTTCATCTTCGTCTTGTTTCCCTGCGCAGATTCGTACTGATAGGCATTCACAAGACCTTCAAGCAGCCTGCAAACTGTAGCTTCAAATGTATGAGGAGAAGACATCCATCATGCTATGTTGACTTTACCACAGTCTTATTATTTATTTATTCAAATCTGTCAAGGTTTTGAGTAATACACACCTTTTGGCTATGGACCGTTTGAATTTGGAGAAGGCACAGTTACACAATCCAAGGGTGCAGTATTTAAAATGTGCTTAACTTTAATAATTGCTTTCACATGTACGTACTTCTAATACAAAATCTCACTGCTCCCTTACTGGATTTTAACCTTTGCTCAAATCTATTATTTAATCATTTAAGCCTAAAATGTTTGTATGCATATGCATGTATATATATATGCATACATGCACACTAGATGTATTTATATTTGGGAGCTAAGTGCCTCCCAAACAGACTGTAAATTCAATTTAAAAGGAGCCAGTTTCTTTCTAAAGTAGAACCTGATATGCTCTTGAGGACTGCTCACTTCCTTTCAGCCACACCTGTATATAATCTTAAGGAGTTTTGCTCTCTGCCGGATAACACACACCTACACGAAGTTAAGCGCTCATGAAAGGCTACTTTTACTACATATTAGAGTTTCAGAATAAGTATTCAGTCATGTAAGTGCTTGGTAGATGAACACTTCACAAATCGTAATGTCACTACCTGCAGAGTAAAGGTGGAGAAGAGAATGTCAACACAATACTGAGAAGTAGGAGGAGGAGATGGAACATATTGCTAATACTGAAAAGCCTTTTGAAAAGCAGGCAATAGGTTTAAATAATACTTGTCAGATAAAAAAATTCTTCAAATAAAGATGTGGAATCAAGAATATAAGTGCTGCTACACACACCTACACTTGAACCTTAGTTTAAGCGCATTGCTATTAGTATTCTTATTAAAAGTCTGCAGGATTTGGTATGATCAGAGACTGGGATAAACCATTCTCCTGCAATTTTATTTACCAGGAGAGGTACCAATAATGTATTTTCCTATCCAAACTGGTGATGGCTATTTTGTGACTTCATAGCCTTCTGAACTCTGGAGAAGTGTGATGCAACATTATGTGTGAAAATCACATTGCAAGCCCTGTGGTAGAGTAGGTAATTCATAGGCACTGTTTTGGGGGTTTAGGGGTTGTTTTTTTTTCAGAAGCAAGCAATATCTTAAATTTAACTTTGCCAGAATTGATTTTGTAGTAAAGTAAATTAGAATAATATTAAAAGATACGGAAAAAACCCCAACTGTAATAGTGGCTGAACACTGGAACAGACTTCTCAGAGAGGTTGTAGAGTCTCCACCCTTGGAGATAAACAAAAGCCATCTGGACAGGGTTCTGGGCAACAAGCTCAGATGACCCTGCTCTGAGCAGGCAGCATGAACTAGCCGATATCCAGAGATCCCTTCCAACCTCAAATTTTCTGTAATTCTATGATTCTGAGGACATACTGAGCTACTGAACAACATTTGATTTGGTGTGGAGAAGCCAATGGACTCTGCCCATTTCTTTATTACAGCCTCTTAGTGGCCAGCTTACTTTTGTTGTTATCTTAACAAATCACATTCCATGCCATTTTTTCGGGATTTTTTTTTAACAAAACAAAGCAGAATGCACATCCAGTCAACAGCCTAAGCTTAAAAAATAACCACTAAAATTTGTCAAATAATGCTCCTGAAAATCCCACATATGGTACAAGTTATTATTTCTCCATAAAACATGGAATTGGGAGCATTGGAAGCTTCCAGTGATTCTTCACCACTTGTGTCAAGGTGTTCTGGTTTGAGTGAAGCAGAACCAATTTTCTAACTTTCCAGCTAAGCCTCTTCTAAGTAACTTCACTTTCTGAAAGTTAGCAACATATTTTTCAGACATTTTCTATCTCTAGAAGTGATAATGTTTAATATTTATATTCGTCACCAAAGTAACATGGCATTGTTATGCAGAAAGGTCACTGCTTATACTTATTCCTATAGAAACCAAGGCCATCCTCAAGTTGGTGGAATGCTGTAAGTCAAAGAGGTGAAAACAGGTCACACCTGCAGGGGGGAGTGGAGAGCGTAAGTGACCCAAAAGATGACCAAGAGTATTCCATTCCATATATGTCATACTTACTACAAAACTGAGGAATCATGAAGGTCAAGCTCTCTTCTTTGATGGTCAATGTTCACTGAGAATCTTGTCTGCTGGTCTGATCCTGATGTGAGCATTCCTGATTCCAGTTCCTGAATCCAGCTCCTATCTGCCACTGACTCCAGTCCAAGACTTTCCCTGCTGCATCAGTTGTGACAAAATAGTTATTGGGGAATTCAATTTTGTATCTTTGCATATATTTTATTATTTTCTTATTAGTATTAGTATTTCCCTTTTTATTGTTTCCTTAAAGCTGTTTTAGTTTTGATTTCCAGCCCACAAGTGTCTCTCCCTTATTTCCCTCTCCCCTCTCCCTGGAAAGGGAGTTGGAACTGGGACACAACTGCCCCACGTTTAGCTGCTGACCAGCTTGAGGAGGGGCTCTAAACCAAGACACAAGGATATACAATTGCTAAGTGACATGTCTGTAAAGATCTACAACAAACCACTTTAACACCCACAGACCAAAGTACTGGATGGAGTTAACTAAAATCTGTCTAAATCAAACAGTTCAGAAACTCAGGCGACGGCTGAGACTCATTGCTGTGTTAGCTGATGGCAGCCTTGGAAAGGAGCAAGAGACAGAGCACACCAGAGCTGCACAGGACAGAAAACCTTGTGTTCATTTTGCTGACATGACATGGAATCTGGGACAGCTGATGGTATCACACGGGAAATAGAAATAGCTTTCGGAGTTATAGGATCAAGGTTAGAACAAGATTAAAGCTGAGCTGGCCTGAATGTAGCTGGCCTCAATAGTAGTGAATGTAAGCTACCCAAACAGTTCATAGGCCAACATTAATCAAGATGTTATTGTGTTATACTCTAGTGCAAAACCTTAGCTTATTCTTTTAGGTCCCAGTTGAAACTTCAAATAGTAGGTAGGTCTCTTTTTTTGTTTAATGTTTACTAGTTAATTCCTCCAGATAGCAATAATACTCTGCTTTTACAGAGGCCTTAATGCAGCATGAGACTTTTAAGCATGCGCTTGCAATACAGCTCAGAATGCCAGCAATAAAAGTGTGCTTTAAAAACCATATGACTGTGTTCTTATCATTTAGCACTTATTTCAGAAAGTGAGTCGAGGTCTGGTGTAATCCAAGCTAACAGTATTGTTGAAGAGGCCAAGAAATAAAATAAATGGACATGTCATGTTCCAACATAAATTCTCACCCTGTGGTCAAACTGTGCCTTACTTCTCAAAGCAACAATGCTCCTTGCTGATGGGAATCTTGAAAAATCTAAACCAGTGGCAAATAAAATAAAGAATGCTTATGATTTTTGTATTTTTCAACTAGTTACCTGAATGAGTTACAATGAAAGATCATTCTCATCTTCTTGACCGAAAAGCTGTTTCAAGGGATAGTAAATTGAAAAATAGATACTGCTGACTTCTTAGAGGCAAAATTGTAGTAACGCTGGTTGAATACCCGAGTTGAACATATGCACACCAGCTTCTCCAGGCAACAGCAACCACTCTCATATGGCTTCAGTGCTCTGTCTTGCACTGGGTCCTGCTGCTTGTTATTAAATCAAAAATGAAGGAGAGACAGAAATTAAGAAAAAAGACAAGTGGGGGAAACACCATTATTGCCCCTCTTCCAGGTACTCAGTACTTTTCAAAAGCAAACAAAATACATAAGTAATTGTAGACTTAGGACCCTCCTTAAGGTTTGAAATTTTGAAAACCATATTCCACGTCCTTCATTCTCGTTCATCAGTTTTGACAGCAGTCATAGCCACTCAAGAATGCCAGTTTTGCAATCCATCTCAAGCAAAATTATTCATGAACATTAATCAATCTTCTCTTGCAGTCATTAGTCTGACATTGCCCCATGACCATTTCTGTTACGGTTATACAGTTCAGAGCATGACCACCTCTCAACCAGAGCCATACAGAGCAGAGAGATGAAAGAAAGATGGACTGCTGGATTGGTTTGAAACCCATGAAGAGCTGGCATGTGCAGAGCAGCACTTCAGACCATGGGGGAACTTTATGGTAACCATCATTAAGATGACTAAAGACTTTGGACACCCTGGGGCTAGACAGCAACAAAGTAGGAATAAAGCAGTTTTTGACTTGTATCCAATGTCTAAATGATTAAATCTTCCTTTGGGTCTGAAGTTTAATTCTGAATTTCTAAATGACATTTTGTGACCTTTTTTAAAAGCTCAGGCATCGTTTCAAAATGAATATTTCATGAATTCTTTTACTTACTATGGAATATTTGAAATCTGATCGAGCAATGAATTCTTTTCTAAGTGGTAAATCAAATTCCAACAATGGCATTTCCCATAAGCTCAGCTCCTTGGCGTGTTTTTAAAATTTGCTTACATTACTCTTCAACTACTTAATAGATACTTATGGAAAGTAAGGACAAGAGAGCTACAAATAAATTAAAAAAAGAAATGCCTATAATTTCACTGTTTCTAACATGGCTTTACTTCCTTTCAATCACAGCAGAATAATTAAAATACATGTATTGCTGTGGAAATGTGTATTTATACAGATATCAGCAAATGGGAAAGTAGCAATTTGATTTTTTAAGACGGAACACTTGGTCCCAGACTTGTGCTGGGGACCTAATAGTGCTTTCCCTTCTTTACTCTTGCTCTTGCTCACTGAAAATGGGCAAGATGTTCATTGCTTGCCTGTTTCAGTGCACTCTAAGAACACTTCACTCTAATTTTTATCCTTTTAATTGCTCGAGTTAACTGCATCTCTGAAAAAAAAAAAAAAAAAAAAAGGCTTGAGGGCTATCCAAATTCTGCAACAAAATATGCAAAACTAAGTAAATACTTTACCTTCTCATATCCCATCACGACTTATTGAGTGAGCAGGTCTAGGAGCCTTCAGTTTCTTAATTATTTTATCCAGGAAGATTTTACTGTGTTTGCAGATAGTATTACAGAAATTAAAGTGATAGGTAAGGCTGAGAATTTTCCCCTTGAATTCTCAATATCAGTCTTCTGGAATTTTTGAAAATTTCCTTTTAAATGGAAGTTTCCCCTTGGCCATTTTTAACCATGTGTTGCATTTTGAAGACTGAGTAAGGAAGTTCCTTTATCTGTTCCAGATTTGTAGAGATGAGAGGTGAATCTTTACTAAGACA
Source organism: Neomorphus geoffroyi (assembly GCA_033558235.1). Taxonomy (NCBI): domain Eukaryota; kingdom Metazoa; phylum Chordata; class Aves; order Cuculiformes; family Neomorphidae; genus Neomorphus; species Neomorphus geoffroyi. The sequence continues at coordinate 16,448,051 of JAUMJM010000005.1, forward strand.
TATCTTTCCATTTGACCTATTTCACATCACCATAAAGCAACATCTTAAGACTAACTCCTGAATTCAGTTCTTATCTGTGTGTTTATGGCTTGCTTTTTAGGTCAATAGAGATTTTCTAAATCAGAATAGAACCAAACTTCAACCCTAAATATTAAATATCAGCATGGAATTTAGATCATTGATAGACTCTTTTCAAAACTGTATCTAAATATAAGTTTTCCACTTTATTCTCACATATGTCATAAATGCCACTCAAGTTCTAAAATGTTCATAATCACTTTTCACATGACAGACGTTAAAGTAAGTTTGTGGTGAAACAGCAAAGCAACAAAGGGCTTTTTCTTGCAAACAGCAAACCTTCACTGTCTGCATAATTCTTTAAATGAAAGAGACTACTGTTCTTCCATTGTGCATAGGCAGGTACATCAAGACATCAAGGGCTAAACCTCTTTTCCAGCATTAGCATCATCTGATGCAAGTCGTGCTCATAGACAGGCTGTCCAAGAGAATACAAGAAAGCGTGGGTCCACTTTAGTAGCCTGCAGTTCACAGAGGCTCAGTATAGGCAGGCAGGGCAAAATTTAACACTGTGTTACCAAACACGACACCAAGTACAAGTATATGTTTGAAATACATACGAATCCTACAATACAAACCACATGTAAGGAATTAATCCCCTTTTATTTGGCACTCATTAAACACTATCCAAAATACTGCACCCAATTTTGAGCTCCCCTCCTGTACATGAAATAAATTAATATGTGAGTTCAGTACACCACCACCAAGGTGGTTGGGGCTGGAGCATTTGTCCCATAAGGAGAGGCTGAATGAGCTGGGCTTGTTCAGCCTGGAGAAGGGATGGCTACGGGGGCAGCCAAGAACAGTCTGCCAGGGTCTACAAGGAAGATGTCAAGAGGGTGGAACTGGGCTCTTCCTAAGGCTGCACAGCAGGAGGAGGAGACACAGTGGAAAAGAGAGGGTCCAAATGCATGACAAGAAAAAATCCTCCACCATGAGGACAGTCAAGCACTAGAACAGGTTGCCCAGGGAGGCTGTGCAGCCTGTGTCTTGGGAGGTTTTCAGGACCCAGCTGGATAAAGCCCTAAGCAAGCTGGTGTGAACTCAAAGCTGAGCCTGGTTTCAGCAGATCGGTCAGACGAGACAGCCTCTCAAGGACCATTTCAACCTCAACTGGTCTACTGAGAATAATTTTTCCTAGGCCAGTACACCCAACGAAAAACTGTTGCATAAAGTCACATCTGCTGGCAAATGCCGATTTCTTTTGCTTAGATATAACTGCAATGTTTCACTGTTTGCAACTGTCAGTTTTCATTTAGGAGACGCTCATCAGCAACACAATGCTGCCTAGCAACTTATTCCAAGTAATAAAATACAACTGGGGAGGAAAAAGACAAAATGTAAAAAGTATTATTTATTAGCACATTTATACTTAAATTGATTTGTTTTCCTTTTTTATTTTTATCCCCCCATGACATATCAACTGGCTGATTGATATAAAGACATTAGTCCTGCAAATACTAAAATTAGGTGCTTAAATTTACTGGAATTGCTAATGCTGGTAATGCACATATGTAAGCACTGGCAGGACTGCATCTATAATCCTGAGGACAGCTACCTAACTGGCTTATTAGTTCTTGTTGTGTCAAATAATATAATCTAAAGTAACCTAATACAATTTATGCCATGCATTTCCCTTTTGATTTCTGCAGTATTTTGCTAAGGGTTTTGCTTTTCAAATCCTATTCCATATCTTTAATGCCATCGTAGCAACAAATGCATTTGCAGGACTACCTCTTTAATTTTGCTAATTTTACAAGCTCCAGAAAGGCTACGTGTACTGGAAGGCTGCTCTAAGGTCTTCCTGGAGCTTTCTGTTCTCTATGTTGAACAACCCCAACTCTCTCAGCTGGTCCTCATATGGGAGGTACTTCAGTCCACTGACCATCTTTGTGGCTCTCCTCTGGACTCGCTCTGAGACATCCATTTCCCTCCTGTGACAGCAATGGAAGAACATCGTGAGGAAAAAAAAAAAAACCCAAAACAAACAAGCCATAACACCCTGAATCCTATCATAAACATCTACAGAGCAGTGTCAGTGCCTGCTCAGCCACACAGGGGGTAAACACCGGTGCGCCCTCCTTCACTTCAAAGAATCATAGAATGGTTTGGGTTGGAAGAGACCTTAAAGATCATCTAGTTCCAACACCTCCCCCAGACCAGGCTGCTCAAGGACCCATCCAAGATGGCCTTGAACATTTCCAGGAAGGGGGCATCCACAACTTGCCTGGGCAACCTATGCTAGTGTCTCACCACCCTCATCATGAAGAATTTCTTCTTCATGTCTAATCTAAATCTTCTCCCTTCCAATTTAAAGCCATTCCCCCTCATCCTATCACTACTTACCCTTGTAAACAGTCCCTCCCCAGCTTTCCTGTAGCCTCTTCAGGTACTGGAAGGCTGCTATAAGGTCTTCCCAGAGCGTTCTCTTCTCCAGGCTGCACAATCCCAACTCTGTTAACCTGTCCTCACAGCAGAGGTGCTCCTGTCCTCTGGTCATCTTTGTAGCCCTCCTCTGGACCTGTTCTAACAGTTCGAAAGTCCCATGGGAGCATTTGGCATGACGAGACCACTGTGGGCTCACCCCCTGCCTCCCTCCCATTAACCCACATTTCTCAAGTGACAGGCTTCAGCAACACAAGGGTGATGGTTGTTTGTAATGCACCTGTGTGCAGTCTCCTTAAATGACAAGCGGTGTCCCTCGGGGGTCTCTACCTGGATGAGTCCAGTTTAGTATTTTCATTGATGAAATAGACAGCAAGATCAAATGCACTCTCAGCAAGTTTGCAGATGACACCAAGCTGACTGGGGTAGTTGTCACACCAGAAGGACAGGCTGCCATCCAGAGGGACCTGAACAAGCTGGAGAAGTGGGCCTCATGAGGTTCAACAAGGCCAAGTGCAAGGTCCTACACCTGGGTTGGGGCAATATGCAGTTTTAATAGAGGATGGGGTGTGCCAGGGGAGGTTTAGACTAGACATTAGGAAAAAATTCTTCACTGAAAGGGTGGTCAGGCACTGTTAGAGCTGCCCAGGGAGGTGGTTGAGTTACCATCCCTGGAGGTGTTTAAAAGATAGGTAGAAGGGTTTCTTAGGGACATGGTTTAGTAAGGTGACAGATATGGTTGGATTCAGTGATCTGGGGGGTCTTTTCCAACTGGATGACTCTATGATTCTGTGATTCTATGATGTGATTGAGAGCAGCCCTGCGGAGAAGGACTTGGGGTGTCAATTGATGAGAACCTAAATACGAGTTGGCAATGTGTGCTTGCAGCCCAGAAGGGCAACTGTGTCCTGCACAGCATAAGAAGGATATGGAACTGTTAGAACAGATCCAGAGGAGTGCTACAAAGACAGAGTGCAGGAGCACCTCTGCTGTGAGGACAGGCTAAGACAGTTGGGGTTGTTCAGCCTGGAGAAGAGAAGGCTTTGGGGCGACCTCATAGCAGTACCTGAAGAGGCTACAGGAAAACTGGGGAGGGGCTGTTTACAAAGGCAAGTAGTGATAGGATGAGGGGGAATGGCTTTAAATTGGAAGGGGGAAGATTTACATTAGACTTTAGGAAGAAATTCTTCACGCTCAGGGAGGAGACAGTGAAAAAGGTTGCCCAGGCAAGTTGTGGATGCCCCCTCCCTGGAAGTGTTCAAGACCAGGCTGGATGGGAACTTGAGCAGCCTGGTCTGGTGGGAGGTGTGCCTGCCCATGGCAGGGGGATTGGAACTGGGTGGGCTTTAAGGTCCCTTCCAACTCAAACTATTTTATGATTCTATGATTCTATCTCTAAGGTCCCTTCCAACCCAAACCGTTCCATGATTCTGTAATTCTACGATTCTATATTTAAGGTCCCTTCCCACCCAAGTCATTCCATGATTCTATAATTCTATGATTTTATATTTTTGAGGTCCCTTCCAACCCAAACCATTCCATGATTCTGTGATTCTCTGATTCCATGATTCTATCGCTAAGGTCCCTTCCGACCCAAACCATTCCATGATTCTCTGATTCCTCCTCACCCGCTCCCTCCCCGCCCCCGCTCCGGCGCCGCCGCCGTTGCCGAGACACCGGGAGCGGCCGCAGCCGCCCGGATCCCATCGCGGGGACAGGACGGCGCACGGAGGCAGCAGCCACCCGGCCGCAACACCTCGCACACCCGCGGGGGGCCGGGGCCGGCCCTTCCCGGCCGCGCCATGACAGGCGATGCTGCCGGTAGGTGGGTGGGTGGGTGAGTGGGAGGTAGCGGGCGCTGCGCGGCGCTGGGCTCGGTGCGCGGGGGGCGCCGGCTGCTCCCCGCCCCCTTCCCCCGGCCCCTCCAGCGCTGGCGATCCCGGGGAGGCCGGGGCTTCCTAGGGAGCGGACGGGCGCGGCGAAAGGCCTGGCTGGCTCCGCGGGGAGGAAAGGATGGGGGAGGCAAGGGAGGAAGGGATGGAGAGGGCAGGGATGGAAGAGATAGGGAAGCAGGGGAAGAAGGGAGGAAGGGATGGAGGATCGGTGGAGGAAGTGAGCAAGGGATGGAGGATCAGGGGAGGAAAGGGATAGGGAAGGGAGGGGAGGAAGAGATGGAGGAAGCAGGGATGGGGAAAGCAGGGGAGGTGGGGTTGGGGGAAGCAGGGAAGGAAGGGATAAAGGAGACGGGAAGAAGGGAAGGGAGGGAAGAGATGGGGAAGCAGGTGAGGTAGGGATGGAGGGGGCAGGGGAGGAAGGGATGAAGGAAGCGGGGATGGAGGAAGCGGGGATGGGGGAAGCAGGGGAGGAAAGGATGGAGGAAGCAGGAATGGGGAAGCAGGGGAGGAAGGGATGGGGGAGACAGGGAAGGAAGGGATAGGGGAGGCAGTGGAGGAAGGGACAGGGGAGGAAGGATTGGAGGGGGGGCAGAGGTGGCAGCACCTTCGACATCGCCTGCCTGAACAGCCCTTCTCCAGGGCCGTGGGGCAAACAGGCTGCTTCATTTACCATGGGGGTGCACTGATTAAAAGCAGAGGTTATGAATGAGGCCAAGGTGGGATGGGGTGGGATATGTTGCACTGGGGGTGGGACTGCTTCCCTAAGGGGAGCTTCCCTGCCAGGAGATTTCACCTGGTTCACAGGGACTGTGAGGTTGGGGTGGCTGGAGGGAAGAGCAATGCACCTAGGCCTGATGGCAGTCTCAAGGAAGTGCAGTTTTGGGGATCCCAAACACTGTTTGTTGAGTGGATCAGCACTTAGCTTTTTTTTATTGTTGACATCTTTTATTTTAGCACTCGTGTTAACATCAGAGATACATTTCTAGGAAGGATGGAGATTTCTGAAGGCCTTTAGGTGCAGATGAAGCTTTTAAATCAGCTATGATCTGGTCAGTTACCCATCGTTGCGTTCTGAGTAAGGGAAATATTCATAGTGAGAAAATACTGTCTATGCTATATTAGCATACTTTAAGAAAGCTGGGGAGGAACTTTTTACAAGGGCATTTAACGATAGGATGAGGGAAAATGGCTTTATATTAGAAGGGGGTGGATTTAGATTAGGCATTAGGAAGAAATTCTTCATGATGAAGGTGGTGAGACAATGGCACAGGTTGCCCAGGGAAGCCGTGGATGCCCCCTCCCTGGAGGTGTTCAAGGCCAGGTTGGATGGGGCCTTGAACAGCCTGGTCTGGTGGGAGGTGTCCCTGCCCACGTCAGGGGACTTGGAACTGGATGATCTTTAAGGTTCCTTCCAACCCAAACCATTCTATGATTCTATTTGAGTCTTTTGGTTTTGTCTTAAATATCTTCAGTTTCCTGGTTGATTTCATTGTGTAGAGACAATGTGTAGAGATCTCTTTTAAAAAATTTCTTTCCACAGCAGCTCTAAGTCACCAACAGACAACTACTACAAATTAAAAAAGAACTGTTTTACTGCATAAATCACAAAATAACAGGACTTTAATCGAGGGAGAAAAAGATTACATTTCTTTGAGTTGGTCTCTCTGGCTGCTAGAAGACTCCAGCTCTCTGCAAGCTCATGCATATACCTTTGAGGACTTTAGGAACAGTTGAGGGAATTTTTGTTTAACCGTTTCAGCTCAGTACTGTGTTTTAAAATGAAAATTTAAAGCCATAACAATCAGCATGTCATTTTTGCTTTAGAAATGTAGACCACATAGTCTTTTTTTTTGGTGTGTCTGTTTTATTTTATTCTGAAAGTTGGTCATCACAGTTCATTCCCACTTAGGCTGTACTTCCTGGGAATATAGCTTACTCTGGTTTGACTTGTTTGCAGCTTCTGAGCATTGCTGGTACGATGAACACTATGTAGGCCGATGTGGCATTCATCCAAACCCAGGCCTTGAGCTACAGAGGCTTCAGACCTTAAAACTTTACCACAGGAAATGGGTAGTATCAAGCTGTGTTGTAGTGGGCTACTAAACCAAGCTCTGAAAGGGGTGAGAAGTCTCATATTTTCACAGAAGGAAATGTCTTCTCAGTGCATGACTATTTCATGATGAGTTAGAGCTATTATTGGTTTCTAGGGTCATCCCATGTTGTATGTGTCATTCCACCTGTCCCGTGGTATTTGGGAATTGAGGCAGTGGTAAACAAGATTTTTGATGTTTTTATGAGGAAAATAGAGATGTTGCACTCATGAATATTTTTACTGTGTTAGTGATAGAATACACTCCCTGCCCCACCCTACCACCCCTCCCCACCTTCCAGCATGAGAACAATCAACCAGGGGAACAAGATGTTCAAATAAATTGTACAGCCTTCACCACTGGAGGTTTTCAAGGCCAGATTGGAGTAAACTGCAATAGCCTGGTCTGACACCAGAGTTGACCCTGCCTGAGAGGAGACTGGACTAGAGACCTTTTGAGGCCCTTCCAACCTGAGTTAGCTTATGATTCAATGATCTCAGTTTTCCATTAAAATTTTCCCCAAAGTAAAGCCTCCAGGTTTGGCCTTTTCTTACTTGGGCATTGCATTCGATCATTACACTTATGAACATGGCAGTGCAGTACCAAGGTTTCGGCTGCAGCTTCCAGGAACTGTCTTGCAGCAGTGAGAATGTGTATCACACATAAATTTGGTTGTTTTAAAGGAAAGATTAAGAGAATAAAAAGGATGAGTCCTAATTTTGTTTTCTGAGTTTCAAGTTTAAAACATACAGGTGTTAACTGTTTTGCTGGCAATTCCTTAAATAGTGGAAAGAGAAGAATTTGGAAAGGGAACATGGTCTAGAATATTCAGATTTCTTAAATAATTATTTTAGCAAAAATGTAACTAATTAAAGAATCTAACCACTGTTTATTTTAATTTTTAATGTATTTCAATTTAAATTATGAAAAGATGGGTATACAAGGTTCTAGGCACACTAACATGTAATTAGTGGTATGACGAAATCCCAGCAACATTAAAATAATCATGTAAGCAGGCATGCTGCCAGTCATCTGCCTACGGAGAAGCTCCTTTCCACCCCTGCATCATTCTGGGAAGGATGCCCTCACCCCTTTCTTTAAAAGCCAGAAAAATAGATCTGCAGTATTCATAGCAGGTTACTGAATGTGGGGTATTTTAGAGAGAGGACAGGTTGCTCCCTGAATCCTCCACTGTTACCTGTCCCTTGCTTTCACAGAGGACTACAACACAGTTTCCACCTGGAGATGAGTAGATTGCAAAAGCAAATCCCAGAACACTGCTCTAGTATTTTTTCCAGCATGATTCTAACTAAGCACATTGCTGCACATACTTTGTCAGCAAAGGGCTCTTTAGGGGTTTTTACATCACAGAATCATAGAATGGTTTGAGTTGGAAGGGACCTTAAAGATCATTCAGTTCCAACTACCCTGCCATGAGCAGGGACACACTTCCACCTTCCAAGTCCCATCCAGCGTAACCAATGATGAGACAACCACAACTTCTCTAGATAATCAGTTTCAGTGTCTTGCCACTCTCATCATGAAGAATTTCTTCCTCATATCTAGTCTAAATCTACCTTCTTTCAGTTTAAAGCCTTTGTCCTGTCACTACATGCCCTTGTAAATAGTCTGTCTCCAGCTTTCTTGTTGACTCCCTCTAAGTACTGGAATGCTGCTATAAGGCCTCCCTGGAGCCTTCTCCAGGCTGAACAACTCCAACTGTCTCAGCCTGTCTTCATAGGACAGGTGCTCCGGCCCTCTGATCATCTTCATGACCCTCCTCTGGAATAGCTTGAACAGGTCCACGTCCTTCTTATATTGGGTGCTCCAGGCACAGTATTCCAGGTAGGGTCTCAGTGAGACTGGAGTAGAGAGGGATAATCATGTCCCCTGACCTGCTGGCCATGCTTCTGCATACACTACGTTGCAATAACTAATCCTAGGGCAGGAAGTTTGTATAGGTAGTCCACAGCTGAAGTAATCTAGCTGTCAAACAATTCTGTGTGTCCATAAATGGAATATATTGCCATCAGTATATTCTCTACTTATAATTACTGTGCATTTCATGGCCATCTTTAAATTTTAGTATGTTATTGACCGTTCCAACAGAGCGATGTCTAAGGGTATATTTAAATTGTAGGGCTTAGAAAGCTGGCTGTTCTTCAGTCATGTCAACTGCCAACACATTGAGGGAGACTGAGGGTGCTCACCAGTCTTTTGCTTTGGTTTCCACTGAAAGAAAAATCTGGTTACTTACACAGGGAAGAAGCCACTTCATGTTTGGATGTGCCCCTCCTTTCAAGACACAGGAGATGTGTTGGGAGCAAAGAGCTAAATTCTGGACAGCTGTCTGTTTTGAGACTAGATACTCTCATGTTGGCAGCCTTAAGCAATTGTTAAACCTTTCTTGATCCGTGAACCTTAGCCTGATATTTTTGGTCTGGGATCATGTTAGTAAGTATAGGATGTCACCAGATACTCTTTCTACCTGCATCCAAATGATCTGAAAATGTGAATTAACTGGGTTTTAGGATATTTCCTAGAGCATGTCTTCTTTCTGAAGAATCCTGAATACTGAAGTTCAGCTGTCTATTAGCAGTATACTGTATTCAGATAACAAATAGCTCTTTTAGGACATTTTATCAGATGTGGTAAAAATACCACACAGAGAGAAAAAGTACTGAAATGAGCTTTTTCTTGAAACTAGTTATGAGTTAATAACATGTGCCATGTGATTGTATCCATTGAAATTCTGTGTTTATCCTTCTAAAATTAAATATACCTGTACTACCATATATATAACTTGCTCACTTCAAGTATTTTGCTACATGAAAACACTGAAATACTGTTCACCTGTACCTGCACACAAAAGCAGGGATAAAAGAAGGTGAGGATGGAAGGATCAGGGAACAGAGAACCAACAACAGTTTGCTATGAGGGAAAAGAGAAGACTGTTGAGATGAAAGAATGAGAATTTACGTTTTTCCTATAACCATATAATCTTTACTGTGTTTAAGAGAAATTACTTATTTAACATAGCCTGTATTTTCAGGACTTTTTAAATTTATAATTCAGAAATGGGGTTTTGCCATCATGCAATGTGTATTGGTATTCTTCCTGTCACTCATCTTAGATTTCACAGATTGTAAAAGGTTCAAGGATAGTTATTCTCTTAGAAGTGTATGTGTCACTTTGTGTGTCTGAGCTCTGGGAAAGGTTAGAAGGGGAGTGGACATTTACAAAGAAGACAGAATTGGTGTTGAAGAGAGTGCTTGTAGGTGGCTGACCCTGGGAGGACCTTCAGGCAGTGCTTATGATCTCGGGTGGCAAAGTCAATAGAGGGTGAGAAAGCAGTATGTTGGAAGCCGGGCATTGCTGATTGCAAGGATTTATCTTATTTTTTATCTCTCTCTCTAACTTATAGATAGGAATAGATGCTTTGTTTTCCAATTTATTTTTCTCTGAAGTAATTTTTTAACTGCCTTCTTCGTCTGCCAAAGTATTTATAAGCATGTTTTCCTGACTTTGTGATAGAGATTTCTTAAGCAGGTTATGCTGTATACAGTGAATTTGCTTTATAGATTTCTCAGGTTTTGGTGTTGTATAAGATCAGCTTCTTTTTAAGATTTGTCTTCTGACTTTGGTAGGAAGTGCAAACTTCTGTCACCAGGAGGGTCTGGTGGTTGGTGTGGGTATCATAAACTGGTATTAGACCTTCTTCAGACTTTTTTCCCTCACACACAGTGGGTCTTAAATTCACCAGCTATTTTGCTAGCATACTTTCAGCAGAAGCTGTAAATTTAGTGGGTAGTGGTGATTTAGACAATGTAGTGGTTACTGAACATACTTGCAGTTTCAGGGAGAGAGAGGAAGAGAGAAGGCTGACCAAATGGATGTGAAGGGGCTCAGTGTGTGAGTAATTTTCTATTTAGTTTTCTTCTTTTAATTTGTTTTTGTTTTTGAAAATAAAGGAAACAACTAAAAGCAAAGGCGCTACATTCCTCCCTGAGAAAATTGACACCTACACTTTGGATTTGTATTGCTACAGTAAAGAAAATGCCTCAAAGTGTGAAGTGAATGTGGCCCCAAAACTCCATGATATTTTCCTAGATTAAAATCTCTTTTTGTCCTGTACTCAATATTTCTTAAAAAATCTGTAGCTAGAAATATATCCTAGAGAATGTATTAAGCCTTTCATGTTACTAACAGATTGTGAACAAAGAAGGACGTAATGATGTGTGTCAGAATCAATGTGGGAACATTAAGGATGCATTTGTAGTCAAGGTTAAGGAGGACTACAGCCTCCTCATTAGCCCGGCTTGGTGTAGTTGTTCACTGTGTGTCACATACTGGAAGGAGTTCATACACAGCTCCCTTTCTCCTCCTAGTTTTAAAGGTGGTTTACTCTTGCAGAAACAGGTACAAAGGGAATTGTAGTCCAAGGGTTAAAATTCTTTGCACACACAACAGAGTCCTGAAGCTGCACCAAGCTTTGTGTTGCTCTACAATAGTGTTGCTCTGCAGTAATGGATACGTGTAAAAACCTGTGTGTTCCCGGGAAAAATAAAATTAATGAGAATAACAGCAAAAGATTGCATAAAACCCTGAGAGCAACCATGCTGTGCTTTGAATAATCTTGCTAAAGACCATTTCCAGAAGATTCTTGCCTTGTCGTCTTTATTCTGCATTTTTTTGTGTGCATTTCTGTTCATTTCAAGTAGACAAGTAAACAAGCTGGTTCTTATATTCCATAAACGTTTCTTCTCTTCCATTTGATTTATGTACATGGCAACTTGTTTATTCAAGGCCACCACTTAAAAATAAGAATTCTGATCTCATTAGTCATAACATTTAAGTATGTGAACTGAATCCATTATGGACATCTAAAGTTCACAATATTTTCTGTGCCCAGATCAATTAAAAAAAAAGAAGAAAAAAAGAGGCACTGGGTAAAAGGGTAAATGGGGATTTAATTAGAAAGATATGGCTAATCTTCCTACACATTAAATGTATAAATAAACAATACTGAGAAAACATAAAAACAACAGAGTCTCTCTAAAAGCTAGCTGGTAATTATCTACTTTCTTCCTCAAATGGACATAGCTTGTTATTTAGGATGTCATTTATAGAAAATAAAAACCAAACAACAGTAGTGGCTTGTCAGTGTTTCATGTCCTGAGTCCTATATCATAATTATTGATTGTACTTTTTTAATGATTCTCTATTTATTCGTATGTATTTTCTGTAAGAGTTTGAGCATAGTCATAGCTATTGCCAGAAATGGTAAACATAAAATTATTATTTTGTTAATTCACTGATTAGCTTTTGAGTAACAGTTTCCAAAGGAACATATTTGCAAGAAACATTTCAGAAAGTGTCTTTTTTTTTTTCCCTAAGGTCTTGAGAAATGTAGCTCCCAAGACATTGCAGTAAACTTCTTATTGCAGTGCTAAATGTAGCCATTTTACAGCTTCATGACCTCAAAAAGTACACCAACATCTCTGAGGCTTCGTGTGTTTCTGCTTATGCTTTGGTCCAAGTAAAGAAAATAGGTCAGTACATTTGGCTTAGAAATAAATAGCAGAAAGCAGGAAAAATTGCTAAAGAGGAGGAAGCAGTGAATTCAATTATAAGAAATAAGTTGGAACATGAAGCTTGAGCATGAGGTTTAAGAGAACATACAAGTTGTATGGATATTAATTCAGTCTTCATTTGTTAGATAAAGACTTAATTTATAATGTTCATTTTGCAATATTTGCATATTTTCAGTGAGAGCTTAGCAGTTTCACTAGTACTAAGGTTGCTGTGACTGACCATCCAACACAAGTAGAGGTATCAGAATTTGTCTCGTTTTGTGCCTTTATGTAATTTCTATTTATTTTAAAATATGAATTATTGCATAATGTCATCTCCTTCAGCTGGGAACAGTCCAAGACCTCGTCTCTGTTTCCTTGTGCTCTATACAGAGGTAGACTAATGGTTCAAACTTGTTTTTTATATGTTCGGAGATATGAGGGAGGTGCATATAGGCAAGGAAACTCAAGGTTGTACTGGCGGTAGAGTCATCATGATCATGAGTTTTAGTTTACTGAAGGATACAAAAGAAGGTATGGAAAAACCTACATATGGAGCTTGTCCTGTACCATAGGAGAAACTACAAAAGCACTCTTCTGAAAATGTAGCAAAGGAATTACAGAGACAGGCGCTCACCTCTTCAATTTGAAAACGGGAAAACAGAGTAGAAGTAGGCTTTAAGGGACTTGGAAGAGGATGAATATATTATGTTTGCCATAACAGCCAAAAGAAGAGATAGCCAAGGAGGCACAGATGCATTGTGTTTGGACATGAAGCAGCAGCCTCTCTAGTTGAGAAGGCCAGCTGAGATCAAGCACATGGGCACTTCTGCAGTCCTGAGCCCATTGTTTCCTCTAACTAATCAGGGACAGTGGCTCTTGCATTCATGTTGTAGTCAGCAATGGGATACTTGGGCCTGTGAATACAAGGGCCTGTAATGCTAAGACAAGAAGGAAACAGTTTTAAACTGAAAGAGGGAAGATTTAGGTTAAACATAAGAAAGAAATGCTGTACCGTGAAGGTGGTGAGATACTGTAACACGCTACCTACAGAAGTCATTGATGCTTCATCTCTGCTGAAGCAGCTCAGGTTTCATGGGGCTCTGACCAACCTGATGTAGTGGAAGGTTTCCCTGCCCATGGCCGGGAGGTAGATTAGATTATCTTTAAAGGTTCCTTCCAACCAAAACCATTCAATGAGTCTCTTTTATCCTAGTTTGGACAAACGTCAAAAGTGTAGTGTCACCTATACACTGTGTTTGCTCCAGAACAAGGCTTTCTTCTTCCACCTCACTTTCCTAAAAAAAAAACCCTAAGGGTTTGTATTTCATGAAGAACAGAGTTGTATTCATGGGCAGACTGTTACTCCTCAGGAAAGTATATCTTCGTCATCTCTTTGGATTTATTTAGACTCTGGAATCCATGCACTGTGTCTGTGGGAAAGTCAATAATAAGATGTGACCCACCTTTTTTCTCTCATAGTGTGTCTGCTAGTTGTGGCTTACATTGCTGAGCAGACAAGAAGGCTCAGTCAGTGCCACCCACACAGGAATACCCAGACTCAGCCTGACTTTGTAGAAACTACATATTTTCTTCAGTGTTCCCATGTGCCAACACAAGCACCCGAGAGAGACAGCTGTCTGGCTGGTGGATAGATAATCGCTGACATAAAAACCGTGTTAGGAAAACACATGTTAATAGAGGTATAAAGCAAAAAGGCTCTTCTGATTTCAGTAAAGAACATCAACATCTGTTGGCTGCTTAACATAGCTTGTTTGCCTTTGGCTTGTTGGGCTTTACCTTAGCCTGGTGTAATAAATGGAAATGTCACCATCAAATTGAAGGGCTCTAGGTCAAATCCATTCAATGATTATTCTGGGTTTAAGTTCATAGAGATAACATTCTTTGCATATTAGTGCAATTTTTCTGCCAGCATTGGTAAGTTTCTGGTAATAGTTTGTGTGGTATTTTACCTTTACGTAATTTTTTGAATGCTAACAAGAGTCATGTCAGTGATTTATATAGACAAAGCATTTTAATAAAATGAAGATCCTGTTAATCAGTAAGTACAAAAGCAGTTCGCTTGAAAACAAGATGCTTTAGGTTATTTATAAAACTCTTTGAAATGCATTATAAAAAGTTTTTAGTGAATTAATGTCTTCTTTTGTCTCCCCAAGGAAGTTTCATGATTATAGGTAACAGAAGTTAACTTCAGGATGCTAAAAAGGAAACAAAGTTCAAGGGTGGAAGCCCAACCAGTTACAGATTTTGGTCCCGACGAATCTTTGTCAGACAATGCAGATATTCTGTGGATTAACAAACCAGTAGGTGTCTCTTTTTGTAGTTACTAATTTTTGGTTAAACTCATTACACTTCAAAATGGCTTCAAGATGTTTCAATGGTGTTTTGATTTAAAAGAAAAAAAAATCCAACCTTAACTCCCTGTATTAATGCATTCTACATTTTAGTTAGACCTCCCACTTTGAATATCAACCTCATTTATAATGACTGGAGTGAGACTGAGACCTAAGTAGTTACAGAAATTAACTGTTCTCTTCTACCAACAAAAGTATAGAACAAAAGTGAATCCTGATGTTCAGAAGTAGCTTTTGTCACATCATCTCTTGTACATTTATTCTTTTCATAAATGGAAGGATGCTTTTAATCCTCGGGACTCTTACTTGATTTAAAAAGAAGTTTATATAAATGTGGAACTAAAATTTTCCACAGATAGTTTTTTTAATTTAATCTACTCACCCAACTTAGAACATCAACTAATTCCACATATTGTCTGCACACAAATGTGACAAGTTGTCATCTGAAAAGACATTGAATTACAAAAATTGCAAAGTAGAAATGATAGAATCCTTATTCTCAGTTTCCTGGCTCTTAATTCATGGTTTCTGTATTGTACAACTTCCCAAATTAACTAGTAAAATTATACATGTGTATACATACACACATATATGTGTGTGTGTGTGTATAAAAAATAAAGTCAGGACTGTTTATTTTTGGATGCAGACCTCTGGTATGTGGATCATGATGTGAAAGAAAAATGCAAATGTGTGTTTGCAAAAAGTGCCAGTACAAGCTATGGAGGCTAAATATTTGAGGTTTTTTTGAACATCAAAGCAACCTTGCATTGTCTTTTTTTTTTTTTTTCAGTGGGTACACTCTTTACTACGAATCTGTGCCATCATCAGTGTTATTTCTGTTTGTATGAACACTCCAAAGACCTTCGAGCACTATCCTCCTCTCCAGTATGTGACGTTTGCACTCGACACTCTGTTGATGTTTCTTTACACTGCAGAGATGATAGCAAAAATGCATATCCGTGGGATAGTAAAGGTAATAAGCATTTAAGCAGTTTTCTACTTACGCTTAAAAAATTATCTGAATATATGCTAGTGACATTCAATCTTTGTTTTTTAACTTCTCAGTTCTTTTTTATATCATTGCTTTTAACTGCAGGCAACACCATGGCATATAAACTGAAAAAACAGATTGACAAAGATACAGCTTTATTGCACATTAAATCCCCCAAAATATAGTACCAACATTCATAATAATGGTTTCCTGCTAAGAAATAGGTAGTTTCATAACATTAATATAAAGAATGAGAGGAAAAATAAGCTACATTAACAAGAATATTTTGTTTATGTGTAGAAATCTATCCATATATGGACTTAAAACTTTGATTTTCATTTCAGAAGGCTTGATGTGTTTTTGTGTGGTGACTTTATTTAAGTAAGAACATACGTCTTACTGTGAGCTAAATGAGAATGTTATCTTGCTTTACTGATTTTTTTCCTTAATGCAGATTGGTAAACAATGCTTCAGTTATTTTATGTTTGCTGTTGTTGCTGGACTGGTTTGTATAAGTCGATATGATATCAGAGAATGTAAAACCGCAGAATCTTTCAGTAGTCATTATTTTGTAGCATTATTTTACTGATTGCTTCCAGTCTTCTACAAAAAGATACAAATTCAGCTTAAATGTAGAAGATCCACCTGCAGACCTTATTGATGATACAATTATGTCACTGTTGCACAGAACAGATAATCAGTGTGTTATCTTTCCCTTTCATTCCTGAAAGGTCTGGTGACTCCAGAGACATTTGAGGTTGTACTTAGCTCTTCAGTTTGTTCTGAGTTTGCAGATAGTATTTTCTGTTCACTGCCAAACTAAGCTATTATGTCATGATACTTAATATTGGTAGTAAAAGTTTAAGTCTCATTAATATTAATATTTAGAAAATTACTGAAATAAGATGATCCTGAAAAAGTCTTCATATGTTGCACAAGGCCAGAGTAATTCTTTTTGAAGTGCTATTTCTGGCTACTACCTATACTCTTTTATTCTGAGGTGTCTATTTAACATGTGAAGAGAAGAACACATGAATGGCGAATTAGTGACCAGTGTGCAGATTTGAGCCGTGTGAGAGTAACATGTTACTATTACAACCACTACAGATTTTACAAATAAATGGACATTTAGATATTCTATCTAAAATCATGCTATGATTCTATATTAATGCAGAGAGAAAGGGGTGGCCAATAGTGTGCCTTTTGTATGAAGCTTGATTTCTCAGCCTTTGTGTATGGGAATACCAACTTCACTCACAGGTGACAGGGGCTATGAATAATACATTGCTGTACGTTCTAACGTCATTCCCTGTGTTGTTCAAATGTATGGGTTTGTGGATATAGAATAGAATAGAATAGAATAGAATAGAATAGAATAGACATCTCGTCCAAATGCCTGAACAGTTCAGGGCTGATCAAGTTAAAGCATGTTATTAAGGGCATTGTTCAAATGTCTCTTAAACACTGACAGGCTTGGGGCATCAGCCATCTCTCTAGGAATTCGGTTCCAGTGTTTGACTACCCTCTCGGTAAGGAAATGCTTCCTTGTATCCTATCTAAATCTCCCCTGGTGCACTTTGAACCATTCTCATGCATCCTATTACTGGATACCAAGGAGAAGAGATCAGCACCTCCCTTTCCACTTCCCGTCCTCAGGAAGCTGTAGAAAGCGGTGAGGTCACCCTTTAGCCTCCTTTTGTCCAAACTAGAGGAGCCCACAGTCCTTAGGTGCTCCATGTAGGATGAACTTACCTTTGATCATTATATAATGAACTTGTCTTTGAAGCCTATCTGATGAGTCTGTCTACACAGAATGAAAGCTGGAGATGGTTCCATTGCCTTGATTCATGTTATTCATTTATAGACGTCAATGCAGATTATTTCATTTGCACACAGATAATTTACTCTTCATTTATTAGATAAAAATACAGTAGAATAGATTAGGCATAACCACTGTTAGGACAAGATAGGTTGTTTAAGTAAAAAATGGATGCCTTTATTGTTACTTTAACAGCTGTGGCTTTGCCTACAGCTTAATGTCTTGTGGCATTGAGCAGTGAATATAGTAACCCTGAAATGAAGTGCCTTCACTGGTGCTATTCATGGAGTCATAGAATAACTTAGTTTGGAAGGGACCTCCAGAGGTCATCTAGTCTGATCTGCTATCCAAAGCAGGTCCAATTAGATGAAGTTGCCTGTGGCTTGGGTTGTCCAGATGAATCTCAGACTCCTCCAAGGCTGAAGAATCCACAGGCTCTCTGGTCAGCCTGTTCCAGTGCTTGACCAACCTCATGCAAATTTTTTTTTCCTAATACTTAATAAGTATTTTCTATGTCCCAACTTGTGTCCCGTGTGTCTTGTCTTACCACTATGCACTTCCAAGAAGACTTTGGATTAATTTTCTCTGTGTCCTCTGATTAGGTAGTTGTAGACAGCAACAAGGTCTCCCCTTTCTCTTCTCTGCTGAAGGCTGAACAGCCCCATGTCTCTCACTTTCTCATCCTATACCATACTCCAGCTTTCTGGCCTTTTCAGTGGCCCCTAGCTCACTCCATTAAGTGTGTGTGCTTCTTGTACTGTGATGCACAGAACTGCACTCAAAGTCTTGTGGATGTGGTCTCACAACTTCCAAATAAAGGGGAAGGATGGCTTCACGGCACCTGGCGGCTACAGACTGTTCATATAAATAGAGAGAACTGTAGGAAAAGGATATGAGCTTGTGTCATGAGTACCAAGTTCAGCAAAACAGTGTTAGGGCTGGATTTGCTTTTTTCTTTCAGCTGCTAAAACAGAGTTTTTTGAATATGTTATCAAACTGTTTCTTTGAATGCTAATCAATGAATAATCCTTTTTTAGTGAACTGTTTGACTTAATCTTTGTATTCTTTGATTCTAGGGAAAATATTGGTTAAATATTATAACCCTGCCAAAAACATAATGTTCCATGGACTTCCAAATACAGTGGGAAAATACACTGGTTAGAAACCTACTGTTAAAGATATTTATATAAGGAAATTTGTTTAT
The DNA here is from genome assembly GCA_033558235.1 of Neomorphus geoffroyi. Taxonomy (NCBI): domain Eukaryota; kingdom Metazoa; phylum Chordata; class Aves; order Cuculiformes; family Neomorphidae; genus Neomorphus; species Neomorphus geoffroyi. The sequence goes on from JAUMJM010000005.1 coordinate 16,466,461, forward strand.
GAACTGTAGTCCTAATTTAAGTGTATTCAAGACTTTTAGTGAATGTAGGATTAGTAAAAGTATTGCCATATCGTTCTACTGAACTTTCCATGAATCAGTATTTCTGTAAAGGCCTTAGGACTTGAAATGCTAATAAACTTCTGAATCATGATTAATGCAAAATTTTAGTCCAGTGAGAAACCTAATTTATAGAGAAGGTAGACACTATCCACTTAAATCTCAATTAATAAGAATGTAAGTGTAGCTGAGCTAAGAAGATTTTGAAAATGTTAAGTCAAATCTAATTAACACCTTCACAGGACAAATGAGAAATTTACCTCCTTTGGTTCCTAAAGGTTTTTAGTAAAGGAAAGTAGTTTCTGAAAATCCTAGCATTTTGTCTTTAAAGTTTCCCTTTTTCCTGTGTTAACTGAGTGACAAAATAAAGCAATCCATCCAAGGGTTTTGTTACCCTAGAAGGAAAGTTAAACTGAAATGTTGCTGAGACAATGTGCCTTTTATTACTCATGTTTCCTTCCCCAAAGTTTGGGTTGCCTGTGCCCTCTAAGTATTGGTTGTTGCTTGTTCCGTTTGCAAAGAGAATCGATAGAGTTGACTCTTTGAAATGCAAGATAACCACCACCTACAAAGACAATAGACACTGACATGCATTTAGACAGGGAACACAAAATACAAATATTAAGGAAACCAGAAGATGAGATTATTGGTTATATCTACTACAGGGTCCAAGGTCATTTTGGTTTCAAAACAGTATACAAATACTCCTTGTTGTTGGTATTGTACACTGTTTGCTTCTAGGTGTTATGATAGATTGACTCCTCTGAAAGAACTGAAATGCATATAAATATGCTGTGTACTGGATTATATTGAGTACGTAGGCAGTATCTGGGAAGAAAACACTGAAAGGCTTGGGATATGATAATGAGATTGTAAGTTTTGGTATTGCAGCCTATTCTTACTTGTCATAAACAAGTGAACTAACGCTAATAATATGGCTGTCTTTACCTTGAAACTCATCTCTGAAAAGAGAAATAAAGACTATAATTTCTTACTGTTTGAGGTCTTTTTAAATACAAAATTCTAGGGCAATCTGTCTAATGTCGGCTGGCCACATTGTATAAAATGTATGTACAAACAATAAGACAACTTGTAATGTTTTGTGAAGGTTTATATGAGAGAATTAGACCAAGTTGTTGTTCCTTATGATGTATTTGTATGCTTGTATTCTGAATTAATGTTCTAAATTGAAGAATAATGGCCTGTGACAGAGCTCACTGTGAAATGATAGAGTAGCTTAGGAAAATAGCATGTAAATCTATTTAAAGTAGATGTAGTCAGTAAATATATAGTATCACCAAGGAGATAATAACATCAGTGAATACTACCTGGCCTCCAGCTGAATAGTTTGATGACATTAAAAGTTAGCTGTTAAATACTTCATCAAGCAAGTTATTAAAGTAGTTATAAGAGAAACTGTCATGGCTTACTATTCTGATTTACATTTAACCTATTAGATTTTTATGAGCAAATAATTTTGCATATGGATTTCAGTCATGAAAATATGTTGTAATACGTACAATAATATATATATTTATATAAATATTTAAATAGTATTTCATTTCTAGATATGCAGTTTTTCATATTAATTTTTTCGCTGCAACCCTTCTCTGTGAATCACACATTTTAATGAATTCAAAGCACTGCAAATTCTGTTCTCTGAGAAGCACATGAATTAATGAATGATGTGACTTAGCCACGTCAATATTTTTGTAGGAATAGCTTATGAAGCATCTTAGTAGATGTCTACTATTGTGTTATAGACAAATTTTCAAAAATCGAATGCTTTAGAAGTTAAAAATTCTGATCTCTTTAAAAGTTGTTGAAAAAAATTAAAAATACTAGTCTTTAATATCACAGTCTTTCCACATATTAAAAAAGCTGTGGAGTGTGTAAAATAAAAAAGGTCATTTTAATAAAATGGTGAATGAGGTTTCTTTTAGTATTAACACTTACGTAATAGTTCTATGTCTCAGACCTAGAAACATTAAATATGAAGTACAGCTTTGCTTCAGGGGTGCCTGAAGGTAAGAATAAAGGCTAAGAGACCTCTTGACTTTGACTTGTTAGAATATCAGAACATGGTATATGGGGAAAGACTATGTATAGACACAAATTTTATATGAGATTTAATGACACCAGAATAGTGTGGATTTTAGGAATAGAGTGTTTTAGTTGAACAAAATCAAAATTCTCTTTGTTTTTTTTGACAATGGAGTGCTAACAATAGCCATCACTGTCATGGACTTAAAAGTCTCCCAGTCCTAATATGATGTCCAATTGCATCATTCAGTCATTCATTTACTTCAGCAAATAATTAAGGGGTGTCTCAAGAGATAATTTAATTTTATTTTTTATTCTCGCATGTAAGATGAAAATTCATTAACTTAGACCATCTTTATGGTGTAATGTTTTCCCTAGCTATACTTAAGTGTGTCTGCTTAGCAAATAGAGGCTGAATCATAGTATCCTGAAACACAAATCTCCCCTGGTTCCAGAGTGGCTGAATAGCACAAAGTAGTAGCAGTGATTTAGCAGAATTCAGGGATGTCTTGTATGTTGGTACAGTGAACAGTGGTCGGTTTGTTTCCAACTAGCCTCTCAAAGAATACATTTACTTCTTTGGCAACCTCTTTTTTGACGCTCCAAGTAAGAATTTATTATGCCAGAAATACTCTGTGCTACTTGGAGTTTATCAGGAAACTTATAATAAGGTGATTGCCAGAATAACTGGAGTATCAAGATTTGCCAACATGGGCAAACTCTAGGTAAGTGACTAACCTCTGATTCATTGGGATCATAAAACTGGAACTTACACATTTAGCTGGAAATCATCTTCATTTTACTGCCTGCTAATGGTGATTTATATTTGTATAATGAATCTAAAAGTTTAACATTGTGTGCAACTGTAATATACTTCTTTGGTTTTCCGAATGAAATTACAGCCTTGTAAGAAACAAATGCAAATTTTACCATCACAGTACCAAACTGCACCGATGTATAAAATGTAGTAGATTAGTGCAATGGTAAAACTTACAGAATTCAATTTGACATTGATATTTTCCTGATCTCTTCAGTTCAGAATCCCACATTCTTTAGTTGATCCTAGATTTATTCGCATGATCTTTATTTCCCAGAATGTAAATGGAATCCAGTGACACTGTGGTTCTGATTTCTTTCATATCTCAGGCTCCTTTGGTCAGAAAGAGCTCTGCTCTAATCAGCTGCATCAATGAAGTATTAAGTCTGTTTAAATGAAAGGAGATCAGTCTCCTTCACTGTACCTTGAATGAAATTTAAACTGGTCTCCCAATTGCATGAAGTTTATGTCTACTGCATAACTTACTGACTGATTGGCAGGCTTGTGAGAGCACCATGAGTTAGCTAATTTTTGTGTCTGTCTAAATAGTTAGTGAGTCAGCTTGTAACCTAACTGATAAGACAGTCCCTCAGAATCAAAGCTCACATTTACATCCCACTCATATGTCACTTATGAACATGACTGTATGTGCTTGACATAGCTCTGTTCATTAAATCAAGGAAGGTTTCCGAAATGATCTCCTCATTGAAAAAAGAAAGTGGGGTGGAATTAGAGTAAGGTAACTCAAAAGCCTAAACCAGGTGTGATATTAGATGAGCATCAGACTTTTCTGAGAGAATGCAAGGAGCCTAAACTATGGTGGAAGAACTTTGTGTTTCTTTTAATCAGTGTGATATAAAAATTACTTTCTGCTTGTTTAATTAGGTGTCTTCTAAAGGTTATCTCACATGGATATGAGCCAGATAAGGATACCTTACTTTAAAGGTATCTTACCTATGTTAGATTTTTTTCCTTTCAGCCTTTGCACTGGGAGATGGAATAAGCATACAGAGAAATATTCCAGGTAGATTGCTTGTGTTAGACCCAATGGCAGCACTATATAGAATAAAATAGCCAAAGAGGAAATATGCTAAAATCTAGGAAACTTTCAGGAAACTGTGTCCATGATAGAAAAGAACACACATCTACTACAACAAAAAGGAACTGAGTAACAGATGACTCCGGTGAAAATTCAGCCTTCATGGAATGAGAGATGTATGGATATCTTTTCACTCCATGGACACTGTGGGGGTATGTGAAATTATCTTCGTTATACCATATCCTCATTGTAGCTTCTGATCACAGGCATGATGGTATTGGTAAACCTACATTGAAATCATGTTATGAAAAGGAGACATAGTTTTTCCTGTTCTTCTGTTGGAAGAGGAACAACATAAAATCAAAAGTGAGAGATCTCTCTCCTGTCTGTTAAAAAGGCCTAACTGACACTTATTTTAGCACCATCATGCTGAAATCAGAAGTTTTTTTATTGCACAACTAATGCACTGACTTTAATAGAACTGCCTTTCTTTTCACGGTGCAGTTGTGACACATGTCAGCTAACAAAGGAGATTATAGAAAGAAGTAATGGTCCTTGACATTTCCCCCATTGTTAAATCAATTACATTCACAGAAAAACTTTTGTACTAACTGAAGTAGTTTGAGAGTGGATTTGTCAGACTTTATTTCAGTAGCACTGAGCACAACTCACTGACTTCAGTACTCCTGCAAGGGGCTGAAATAAATGGCTGCACCACTAGCTTTCAGCACTCTCTCTGTGAAATCCTGCAGGAACTGAAACAGGGCTTAATCTTCTACCAATGCAATTACAGTTAGATGGGAGCCATTTCCTTTGCTGCTGTCCAGTACTAAAGGCAAGTTTATCTGAAATCAGTGACTTTCAACATGTCCCTGGCAGCATTAGCCCTGTGCAGAGACCACATTTTCCTCATCATGTTTCTGATAGGTTGGTTGCTGTAGTTGCTGTCTGTCTGCTCAAGAGGAGAGAATCAAGGATGCCACAGGCTGGAGACTTACCTGAGCCATGTGGACTTAACTCTATTCAGTTATCTGCCAGTACAGGTAATTTTCCTGATGTAGTACAAGTGATGTGAGCTAGAGACAGGCATTTGATGCTGTAATTAAGTACTTTGGTTGCCATATTCTAAACTGTGGTCTACAACTGTTTCCAGTCCAGCTGATGTCTGTTTGCATATTCTGACACATTTTTATCTTTGTTTGCACAAAATAGATTTTGAGGCTTAAAATAGAAACACTTTTAGTAGAAATTAGTTTAATCCTTCTGATAAATGATGGAAATATTAATTGAATTGCAGTGAAACACCATCAGCTGGCTCACCAGATTTTACTAACTTTGTCAACGGAGTTTCTGCTGCATTACAGACTGAAAATAAAAGATGGAAATTCTGAAATTACAGAATTACAGAGTGGTCAGGATTGGAAGGGACCTCTGGAGATCATCTAGTCCAAACCCCTTGCTAAAGCAGGTTCACCTACAACAGGTTACACAAGAACATGTCCAGGTGGGTTTTGAATGTCTTCAGAGAAGGAGACTCCACAACCTCTCTGGACAGCCCATTCCACTACTGTCACCCTCAAAGTAGAGAAGTTTTTCCCTGAGTTCAGATAGAACTTCCTGATTTCCACTTTATGCCTCTTGTCCTGTCAGTAGGCACCACTGAAAATAGTCTGGCCCCATTCTCTTGACACGTGCCCTTTACATATTTTTAAGCATTGATAAGATCGCCCCCCTCAATCTTCTCCAGGCTAAACAGATCCAGGTTTCTCAGCATTTCCTAATAAGAGAAGTGCTCCAGTCCCCTTATCATCTTTGTGACCTATCTTACTGCGCTCTGTGACTCTAGATGTGTTACATATCCCATGGTGTATAAATGAGTTAAGAATCGGGAAGTTGTGTTATTTTCAAAGGTCAGGTAGTAAAACACAATATGTGGTTCTATCATTCCATATCATCATGCTCTGATTTGCTCGTGATGTCTGGTGGTGAAGGCTCGGTCTCAAACCATCACAAACGGCAGTGAGAACTTCGACTTGGAGTGCAGGGACTTAGCCAGTGGCAAGGATAAGAAAAGACAAGATAGTTTGATTAAACAGAGTGTAATTATGTGAAAAAATAGAAAACTGCTTACCTGTGATAGCAAAGAGGTCACAGAGCAAACATTAAAAAAGACCCAGATGATTTGAGTTTCTCCTTTGGCTCTACTTCTTGGGTTTATGAAGTGAAAATTATTTGTCCATATTACAAGTTATTTTACATGTCTATATTAAAAAAACAGAATTCTATACTGTATATAATGCTGTTGGAACCCTAGATGTATAGTGCAGTTCCCATGCTATTCTGTGTTGTCAAGAAGTATATTGTATCAAATTGTCTTAAAATTTAACTTAAAAAAATGGGAATATTTTGGTGTTGGCAGCTGTGATTGTTGATTTTAAGTATTATTTCATAGCAAACAGTAGTGGTATCCATTATTTGAATAAGACATTCAGTTTGCAAAAGTTAATTCTTCTGTCTCACCTTTTTCCTGTGTCTGTTGCTGTTTTGCTAAGCGTGTATGTCCATTGCAAGGACATCTGTTCCCAGCCTTCTGGGATCGTAGTGCTGGTGAAATACCCCAATGCTGTTTCCAGTCATAGGCAATTAGAAAAAATTAAAACTGATTATCCTGAGGAAAACAAATATGAAGCTGCTTGCAGCATGCTGCTAGTTGGGTGTTACTGCCTGCGGGCCAGGAAAGGTTAGAGACCATGGCACTAGAATATACGCACCTGTTTCTATGGTTACTTGTGCCTGGTTTTGTTGGAGTGTTTATTACAGGAAAGTAATGAGTCATATTACACAGTGGGGCTTTTTGCACCATTTTTACATTAGAATATTAGAAAATCAAAGAAATTTTAATTACTTACTGAGCTTGCATAGGCACTATTTCTAAAATAAAAAAGGTATTTTTTCTAATTAGTCAATGGGTTATATAAATTTTTAGTGAGAAATTATTTTGGAGCCTGGATTACAGTATGCGTCCATATAATACTTAGTGACTTACTGTGGTGATCTTAACTTATCCTTAAAGTTGCTAAGAAAAAATATGCATCATACTGACTTTCGTAAAGTATTTAGAAATTATACAGACCAATTAGATGTAACAGAACTTTACTTCTCAGCAATGTTATTTTTTTCCCTTTCTATACTATTTTTCTTCATTAAAACAGCTGTCATTGAGGGACATTGTTAATGCATCACTTCATATCAGGGTAAAATGCCACATATCCTGGGAAAGCAGTGAAGTCAACATATTGGATAACATGTTATGTATTCAGGTAGGAGGAAATGGAACTTTGTCCCTAATGTGGCTTTCTGTGTTGAAACTTGATTTTCAGAGAAGTTTGCTATAATTAAATAATAACATTTTATTTTATTTTATTTTATTTTATTTTATGCCCATGTTGTCTTCTTTCTTAATTTGAGAGAACAAAACAAGACATCAAGACAAAAAAAATCTTAATAACATCTAAATCCCTGTGGAGGGAAAGAATAACATTTCTGTGCAGCTGTATTTTCATGAAAATGATGAAAATTATGTGGGATTTTTAAGGTAGTAAGCTGTGAATGTAAAATTTCATTTCAAAGGATTGTATTTTCCACCACTAACATAAATGCTGCATTCTTACAGCTATACTAAGATTGTTTCAATAAACTTTTCCCGGTCTCTGTAGTATAAAATTCATTCCCAAGCTTTTAGTTACACTAGTAACCAAATAATAAAATCCTCTTTCTGAAAAGCACCCCGTTCTTATCTATTCCAACTTTTCACCATTGTGGCTTTTTTTTCTTGAAGGAGAACTGTGAATGATGATCATAAATCCAAGTTTTGTCATGTTAGATCAGAACATTTGCCTATCAAATCTCTGTATTCAATCTCCAGGCAATATTTGATACTTCAGAGTGAGAGCTTTCACCTTGAAACATTTGGATCCAAACCCACTCATTGCATCCACTGTAAACACTGGAGCTGGGGGAGGGCAGAATACTGCAGGCTGAGGCACAGCGGCGTTTAGCACCAATTGCCTTCTCAAGGTGGCAGGGTACTTCCAAACACAAGCACATGTCCATGCATGCACAACTGGATGTAGAACTAGAGTCTTTCTTGAGGAACTGGCATCTTGAAGAGTGAAGAGTCTGGGTTAGAAGGGACCTATGGAGATGGTCTAGACCAACCTCTTGCTGGTTAGCCAGGGTCTTCTCAAGCTGAGTCTTGAATATTTCCAGCAAAAGAGGTGCAGCACTGGACAATGTGTTTTAAGGTTTAATTGTTCTCACAGTGAAGATTTTTTTTCCTGTGCATTTCCTGGAAACAGTGAGTGCTATGCCAGGTTGGGGAATCCTATTAATCCCCCTCCTGACCAGCCATTTTTCGATTTGCTGAACATTTAAGACATCCAAGGGACCCAAGTCAGTTAGTAAGGCAATACTTAAGGCACTGAATGCGGTTGGTGAATGAGAGGAGAGGGAAATGCAATTCAGGCTCTTAGCGTAGTAACCCATAAAATCTCTCTGCAGGGCATGATTGCGCCAAAGTGCAGCAGTAAAGCCGTGTATAAAGAAAGCAGCAATGTAATAACGAGCAATGCTCCCTTCCCCATGTGTTCTCTAGCTGTACCTACTCTTGGGTATTGATAAGGACGTATTAGCCTCTGTCCTCTATTGACTCTATATCAGGGATGTCAGACGCACGGCCTACAGGCTGAACTAGGCCCTCCACCTTGTTTTATCTGGCCTGGCACCTTGTTTATACCCAGCGGCAGTGCCAAGCTCCTTGCCCCTATGCTCCTGCCAGCGCGCCAGTCACGTGTGCAATGTATGTGACGTGCGTTACGCTGCAGGAGCAGGAGAGCAGCGGGAACCGTGAGTTTGGCACCCCTGGTGTATATCAAGGCTGTGCCTGGCAGCTCCAAATAGCAGGCAATTTGAATTACTTGTCACTCAGTTGAACTGGCATGTTCCACAGTGATGTGGCTGATAAGGGGAGGTGTGTCGAAGCATTCCTTTCCATCCTTTTGTGGAAATGGTCATTCTCCTTGATAATTTTTGTACTTGAGGTACAACAGACACTGTTACAGGATTTTTAGCAAGTAAAATGAGCCTTGTTTGTCTCTTTATTCTTACTTCACAACTATGATTGTTCCTTCCTTTCAGGCTTCTTAGTGTTGTTTTCTTTCTTTCTATTAGAATCAGAAAATGAGATGGTGAATACTATAGTTTAAAAACTTACCATTACAATATGAAACACAAAATGCTAAGTTTGGTGAAGTTAATTACATAAATTAATGAAAATCTAGTGTGCCTTAAAAACTTTTTTGAGACTTTTTTAATGAATGAAGTAGCCTTAGGTCTTGTCATAATTCCTAAAATAATCTGAAAATCTCAACAAATTCACTTTAAAATCAACTTTTTTATTTATTGCAAATGATGAAGTAGTGGTTCTGTAGTGATTATAGCTTTTTTGTAATGATAGATTGAAACTTTGTGTGTTGTGTCTGTAACATGCATGGAATCACCCCCCCCAATCTAAAGGATCCATAAGAGCTGTATTTCATTTTTTTAGTCATAAATAGAGTAACTTTATTTTGTGTGCTGTAACATCAAGTGATTTTTCCAACATTTTCCTAGCACAGACTGCAAGATTACTATAAATATTATATTATATGTTATGATACAGATAAAGTATGCACTATGTAATGTGTTACTTGGAAGCATCTGAGATATAGCAGTTCAGTACGATACATGAATAGTTACAATTGAACTTGTTTAACTCAGTGATGATGAAGTGATATTACACCCACTATAACCATTTAGAGTTAACCTTCATCCAGCAATTCTAATTCCATTGACTGTTACAAATCAATTGCTGTTCTGTGAATATGTTTTAAATGTTCATTCACTATAAATGAAGACACTTTCTAAGAAAAAGAAGACATAATGAAATTATGTGTCCTCCTCCCCTTACTGGGTTTTTTTTTCCTGAAATACAGATATATATATTAAAAAAAAAGTATGTTGGTTCATTTTGAAGTGATACTCTTGCTCTTGCAGAGAGCTGCCATGCAAGTGATGACCCAGTTTAAATCATACTAGTTTCTCTTTGGTTATGGTCTTAGCTAAGCAATCCACAATTTCCATCATTTACTGCATGGATCATCATTTTCCAGTTACAGAAGTACTTCACCTTAAAAGATGGCTAGTACACGATTTGATGGTTGCGTGATAAAATGCTTCAGGTTGAGTTTTTTTATGTCACACAGAGTAGAAGATGGACTTTTAAGTAGGCAATGTAGCTGAGAGTCTAAGGTCCCATTTCAGTTGGTTCCCAGGCTCTGAAGAAGGAAGAAGAGGGTACTAATCTAATGTTTGACCTGAGCACATCTGAGAATTAGTTTTATTTTTGGGGGTCAGAAAATGAGAGTTGAGAACAGAAGTCAGGCAGCTTTTCTTCTTGATTAGGCTGTATCTCCTCATTCTTTTTTCTGTGTGAGGAAAATGCTGGAAGTATTTGAGAGTTTGGGGGCAGGGCTGGATTGTACACATCATTCTGCTACTAGAAAGACCTGTAAACTGCTGGGTTTTAAGGAAATAGGGTATGTTTGAAGTTGAGCTGGAAACATAATGGGTGTATGAATATATGTGACTGGGTGTTACATACCCACTGTATGTGTATGTATATCTTTATCTGCATTTGCAGGGGGAGAGAGGTTAGGCAAGGTGCTCCCTTGAGCGTTGATTTAATTTTCCGTCCCACTCCCACCTCCATGCCCTGCAGTGTTTGTGTGGACTAAGGGAATGGAAGAAAAAACTGTGCCCTCTCTTCTAGCTTGCTCTTCTGCTTTGCAATGAACAAAACAAAGGGGGAAAATATGATACTTCCAGATTCCCTCTGGTTTTTCTGTTTCCTCATGTGCATTCATGCTGCTCCCAAAATGCCAGTAAATGTCAGCCTCCACCCCTTAATGCTTATTTATACTGCTACACAAAGTAACCCACAGGGTGATCCGAAGAGTTTACTAGAGTTGTTGATGTGCTTTATTTACAGACAGCAGATGCAGGATCCAGTGACCATGATAGAATAGCACACATAGCAGTTTGTTACTGAGCTTGCTGGTCTCTTCACATTTGTACCATCTTTCAGCTCTCAGTTACTGAGCTTGCTGGTCTCTTCACATTTGTACCATCATCATGCTTGTCAGAGACTGCGAGGAAAAGTGAGAGACTAAAGTTCTCCTAATGACAGACCTAAGACTACAGGACTCATTTCCAGAGCAGATGATGATAGATCTGATTACTATCAGAACAAATGTCATATCTCTTCTTTTATTTAGTTTTCCCACAGAGGCAGTTGGAAAGAGGTGGGAGGAAAGGATTCAGAAAATAGGTTGTAGTTGAGGATAAGAGAGAAAAAGAAATTCCTGAAGGCAAGTAGGGAAGCGGAGGAGGCTTTTCACTTGCAGTGATTTGCTGTTCATCCTGAGGTGTTCCTGGGATATTAAGAGATAAGCAGGGCAGAAATGACCTAGGAGATGACTGTGCTATCGTCTAGCTAGGCTGTCTACCTCACCAAAGACATACTGAAAGTTCTTAAAAAATTAGCACACATAATCAATCTTCTAGCAGATTGCTTTATGCAGTTGGATATTTGGTGTAGAGTATTTTGGTTTCCTCAAAGTTGATAATGGAATAAAAATTATTAAAAAATTGCAGTCTGTCTAGTTATCCCTTCTGGTGTAGGTTAAACTCTAATGGCTCTCATGGAGTCACTACTTAGGTGTTATTACTTCTGTCTGTGATTCTGTCTGTAGTTTGTATTGACTCACATTGCCAATGAATTAGGTCTATAAAGCTGTTTTTTTCTGTACACTTGTATAATGGCTGTTTAGGGAACCTAGTACTGGCAGTTGGTGTTTTATCTTGAATTCATTGGTTACAATTGAGAAGGTGTATCTTTTGGCATCTCAATGCTGTTAGTGGGCTATTAGTATTGCAGATGAAAGTAAAAAATGAGGAAATTAGCTAATACATTGTACTCAGTTACTGTAATGGTGCTAAAATGAGGCAAAACCCCTGATGAAATAAGGAGAATATAGGAAGAAGGGAAAAGATTTATTTGTTGGTCCTATTTTTGAATAGATAAAGAAGCACTGAGATCTTATGCTGAACTTCAGGTGTTATTCCTCAGTTATAGCAACATTGCCATAGAAAATTAAGTTCTCAGAGGGTAGAGAATATTTTAATTACAGACCATTATGTTAAGCCAATCTGTTCTTTTGGGATGTCACATTTCAGATAAATTCAGATTAGCATCTGTAACAGAGAGGCATGCTGTTGATCCATTCCAGTGACACTGACCTGTCATAAATAAGTTCCGAGGGGAAAAGATGGAAGCAGATTAGGAGAAACTGTTTGGGAAGACTAGAAAATGTATTACAAAATGAAGAACAGGTCTCCAATTAACAAAGAAAAGATTGATCCATCTAACAGCTAAGCAGTATTGCTGCTTTGGACTTCAGATATTTTTATGCATCTTAAAATGCTTTGTGTTTAATAGCTCTAAGTTCATTAGCTGGGCCACGGAGTTTGAGCAGCACCTCTTAGCTTGCCTGGGAGAGGCATGGAGTGAGGGCATGATTTATTGCACAGCAGCCTTCAAAAGGCTGTCCCAAGCCTGTGGTCATGGACTGTGTAAGCAAGTGACTGGCATCCACTGCTTTGTTAGAAGCAGATGATTTTGTTGTCTGGATAGACAGTAAGTCATGTTGCTGTAGAGCTTTCAGGACTCGCTGTGCAGATTTTTATGAGTCTACCATATACTGTAGGCAGTAGGGAATCAGCAACTTTAACGACTTTGAGAGGTCTGGATTAGTTTCAGCATGAGGATTCTAGTCTACAGTACTAATTCTTTATCTTTTATAAAAGTTCATCTCAAAGATTTCTAAAAACCATAATGTTGATGGTCTGGGCTGGTGCATTTACAAAAAAATGCTAAAATAAACCTCATCAGTGATTCTCAAACTCCGGTAGAGATGATGAAAAAAGGGTGATGAATTAACACATACTTCAACTATTTTAGGTGAGATGCGACCAGATGTATTTAATTTTTATGTATCTGTATTATTTTCCAAGTCTAAGAACAGGCTATCATTGACTGAGTGTGGAAGTTTAGCCCAGGGCTTTTTAAAATGTGAATGAAACTCACTATTCATTGCTATTAAGATGCAAGTCCTAGCGTGTATTTAGCCAGAATTAGATTTTTCATGGAAGTAGCACTAGAATTCAATATCAAGATTCATACTAAAACATATATTCTGATTTTCACATTTAGCAGGACACGGTCCTAATTTAAAAATGCTTCCAACAGCAAATTACATCCCATATGCCAACAAACAGTATAAATGTGTTAAAGGTTCCCCACATCCACTGCCAGCCAAATGACAAGCATGAAAAACATTTAGCAAAAGTCTCCCGGCATGCAAAGCAGAAAGGGCCAGAACCTCCCACAAAATGAGTAGTTTCTACAGATGTAATTCAGGTGCCCTATGTTTCTGTGGGCAATCCACTGAAAGCTTCTCTGACAGGGAGGATGTAGTGGTGGAAGCTGCCCTATGTGACAATGGGAGAAGTGCGGTGGTAGGGCAGCCTGACTGGTGAGAAAACTGGAAAGGGTCATGACATCTATCTTTGTAAGGAAAAAACAGCAGAGCTGCTTCAATCATGCCATGCTTATTGTGGAGAGAAAAAAGCAATTTCCAAAAAAAAGATTTGGCTTTTAGTGAGGACTTGACAGGTTATTCAGAGGAGGGTGAATACCAAGTTCATGCTTGACTCTGTACAGCACAACTGGGGAAAACTTTTTGCCTTAGACAACGGGTGCTTAAGAGAAGAAAAGTAAGTTTCAAAGAGTTCTTCAGCAAGAGAAAGACCAATCAGCATCTTTGTTCAGAGCCACAATGGAAGGACTCAGATTGCATGTGGATACAAATCTCACTGAAGATTTGTTCACTAAGAGGGAACAGAGGGAGAGAAAGGTAAGAGCCTTAGGGTGGTGGAAACTATCTCTGCAAAGAAATAACACGTATCTGCTTCACAGTTACTGAACATAATTTCTAAAACAGCCGAGATGTTTCAGCCCCGAGTGAAGAGTTTCTGATTAGCTCAGACTTAGGAAACTAAATCTACTTTCTTCATGAAGGACGAGTTAAAATTCTGATGCCGAAGTTTCTTTTTTGTTGTTGCTTCCCTAATTTGCAATATTCCTCCTCTTAGTTCTTGGAATGAGGAGAACTTTAATATCTTTATGTGTTAGGAAATCCTTTATCTGAAAATAGTGTTGAAGTTCCCTGTCATTTATTTCCAATTTGACTATCACTGTATTTTCCTTATACACTTATTTTGTTCACTTCTGCCTTGAAGATTTTTCACAACTGAAATAAAAATTTTTTTAAAAAACATATTTTGTCTCTATTTACAGAATAGATCTTGCTGTCACCTACTACAAGGAATGATAATTTTTAAGATAGTGTATGGCATTGAAAACATCTTGTCTGTGCTTTTAGAATCTATGAAAATGTTGAGACATTTAAAAACAAGTACAGGTTGACTGAAATAACTATCACTATGATAAGAAACAATGTGTATCAAGCTAATGGGCCAAAGTCCAGTAATGTCTTCAAGACTTTTGAGACCCAATAATAATTTTTTCCCCAATTATACCTGTGAAAAGTGGATGTAAAACACTGTAGAACTAGTTGACTAAGTCTAAAGCAGAGCCAGAGAACAGGTAGAAAGGCATATGGTTCATCAATGTTCCAGTGCTCAGCTTTCTTTCATGAATTTTTTTTTATTCAACAGTGCAAAGATGTGATCTGAAGCTTTGTCCTTGACAATTAATGGAGTGCCAATAATATCAATGTTGAAAAGTTTTTCATACTTGAAAAGTTCGCCATACCTATTATTAATGAAGTCTAAAGAATGAATTGTCATTTTGAGATGGCAAAAAGTTGCTCAAGACATTTTCAAAGAAACTTGAAAGCCTACACTGTGATGAGATGGTGGTTACTGTCTGGTGTTTTGGAAATGGCAAGACTTCTCTAGAGCATGAATAATTATTGAAAGCTTATGAAAGAGATAATATAATACTGATTTAACTGAAGCCGTTCAACAATATTGAAGTAATTGAATGGCACAATACTAGATTGCTAACATTTTAGGCTTGCCTTACTGTGTAAGTATTTTGTAATAGGCAGTACAGTGGAAAAGTGTGTCTGATGTTTATTTTTTGTGTGTTTTTTTTATTAACATCAAAGTATAAATTGTAGATTTCTTCTTTTTGATGCAAACTGAGGAAGAAGTACCACACAAGAATGAAGCTACCGTTTATTCACGTAGAAGACATGTTTATATGTTTCCAGTGAATTCTACCTCAGATACTAGGCTTTCGGAGTCTTTCAAAAGTGGCATTTTAAAAGTGGTACACAGAAGACTTTTCCTTCTTCCATGAACTTTTGTTTATGATATTTATAAACCCTAACAGTAAAATAACAACAATTTACCTAATAGCTTTTTTTTCTCTTCTAGGGCGATACTTCCTATGTAAAGGATCGTTGGTGTGTGTTTGATGGATTCATGGTCTTTTGTCTTTGGGTGTCACTGGTTTTACAGGTAATTATTTCACTTACTTTTTGCAATTAATATTTACTTAGTTGTGAAAAATATATGGTGCAATCAAGTAATTACAAGTTCTGAAAGTATAGCTGTACAGGGTGAAAAATTGTTTTTAAAATACTGTGCCAAATTCAATAGCCTCATTATTGCACATTGCAGGGTATCTACATTAGTAGTAGAATTTATCTCATTTAGTTTTCCTTTTTGAGAAGTTATACATTACTCTGAAGCTTGTTACCATAAACCCACTGCATGGTCAAAAGGAAAGACAGGATCTTCAGAGAGCCGTTTATCTGTTGCTCCGTAAGTCAGTTGTGCTCATCTCCTTACACTGAGTCTAGCAGGATGCCATGGTGACTAGCTTGGGCAACTAAAGGAAGAATGTTTCCAGTGGTATTCTGCCATGCTGTAGGTGTATTGGTGTGGTGAGTGGAGGGGTTTTGTGTAATATGGCACACACCTAACAAAAACTTTTCCAAAATTCAAGGACAACAGAGAAAAATAATAAAAATTACATTTGGAAACAACTTGAAAGTTTTCATAAAGAAAAGAACTTGGACATATTGCAAAAAAGCATAGAGTATTAAGCTACACATCAAATTGTGTCCTGCAAAGCAATCTGTCCTTAACCACAGCCAGTTTGTTGGATAAGAACAGATTGAAGACTCTGAGACTGGGCCTGCAATAGTAAAAGAATTGTAAAAGTTCTGTAGTGATTACTGTTAGGCATGTTGTCCGATTCTGACAAATTTAAGACACAAATTTTCTTCTTTTTACACAGAGAAAAATTTGTTAAGTCGTGTGCACATGTAAAGTGAAGGTTGATCATTGCAGATAAGCATGCATTTATGCCTATTTCACCCCCATTTTCGTAGTATTTTGAGCAGATCTTATTAAGCAATTATTCTCAGAGAGTAAGAGACAAATATTAAAACAAGACATTTTCACCCAATCATTAAGCTAAATAGTCCTTACAGAGTGCCTAACCTGTCAGTGTATTAAGAAAATGGTTCCCTCTTCTGTGGGTTGGCTGAAATTTGTGTCTTAAGTGGAGTCCAGGAGAAGGATACACACAGTTTTCTCTTGCACTTGGAATTAAACAGAATTTATAAGCATGTTGCAAATCATAAGAAAATCTGTATGTATGTTGGTTTATATCATAGTAAAAACTTTAGTGGTCTGCAACATTAACAGATACTGATTTTCATGTTTGGAAATGTAAATTGTTCACTTTTAACAAAGTTGGGGGAGACGTGTGTGGTAGGACAGGTGTGTAAGCAGTGACACAGGTGTGTTAGCAGTCAGCTAACAGAAGCTTACACAGTCAGCTTCAGTTGTTTGAGACAGAAGCATTATGAGCATAGACAGTATATTTTGGGAATTTCATTAGGATAACTTAGAAATGCATTAAAAGATTTACTAAGACTTTTCTTGTAAAAAATGTATTTAAAATGAAGCATAAAATAAACCAAGAGAAGATTGAAAATGAAAATAAAAATCATATATTGTGTCCATAGTTTTGTAAGTTCTGTAAATGAATACAGGAACAGGACAGAGTCATCAAGAAAAACTACTGATTCTTTTGTTTCTAGGTGTTTGAAATTGCTGAAATAGTTGACCAGATGTCACCTTGGGGCATGTTACGGATTCCACGACCACTCATTATGATTCGAGCATTCCGGATATATTTTCGTTTTGAGCTGCCAAGAACTAGGATAACAAATATCTTGAAGTAAGTAAGGCTGATATATTAAGAACAACAGAGATTTCAGTTTTGATTTAGAAGACTGACTATGCAGCTGAGAGAACAACTGTTCATATTTAATGGGAGTTTTGTTTCTGAGTTTTAGTTCTGGCCAAAAAAATCTTGCTATTTTCCAAATCTAAGGAAACATTAAATTTCCTAGAAAATTATCAAAACTGTCAAATACTTAAATAAACCTGAAAGCATTTTTTTAATAACTGTAGCCAGCAATTTTTGACTAATGACAGTAAATTCTGTTGTGCACTCTTAATAATCAAAGTGAACACTCTTAGTAGGGTACTATTCATAAATAAAAATGCACAAGCACGTGCCCTAACCACTACAGTTACGAGTATGCATGTATTGGTATATGTACAGAAATGCTTACATGCAAGCAAATGCACCAAAGTATGTTTGATAAAGCATGTAATGGCATAAGCCACGTAATGGTAGTGCAAAAGATTTTTTTGGTATTTATTTGCTATCTATGTTACTCCATCATCATATCTTGTCTGTTTAAGTCATTAGATACTATTTACAAAAGCTAGACATTAGACATTTAATTTGGGGTTTTTGTTCCACCCTTTATAGTTTACAGTTGATTTAATTATCCTAAGTTAGAAAAAATCATGGCTCAGTTTTAAGGACAAATTTTCTGCGGGATGAAATATTACTTTCTCTGTGTAAGCATATTTTCTGTTCTGGATCTTTTCATAGGGTGCTTCACAGTGCCTGTGCATTCAGTGTTATTTTTATTTTTTTTGCCAGGCGTTCTGGAGAGCAAATCTGGAGCGTTTCAATTTTCCTTCTGTTCTTTCTCCTCCTGTATGGGATCCTGGGAGTGCAGATGTTTGGAACTTTTACGTACCATTGTGTGACCGATGACACACAGCCAGGGTAAGTTAGCCTGTGCGTACATGACGTGGGCCTGTTCTTTCAGACAGTGTGTATAATTGTAGTTTGTGCTGGTGGGTGTAAATTGGACTAGAAATAGTCCACCAAAATGCAATAAGAGAAATCAGGGAAACAAAAATGTTAGGAATTATGAAAACCACAATTTTTAACTGCGACAGAGAGATTACAAATTATGGCATTGTGCAGCAGTCTGAGTTAGGGGGTGAGTGACTCTGTACCTGTGGGGGGAGGTGAAAGAGGGAAAGCAGAGGAGGATTTAAGAGGAGCATTGCCACTTGTGGATGGTTCGGGGCACTGATGATTCATCAGCTTTCGCTGTATTCTCCTATATTTTCCCAGAACATCTGTGTGTGAGGTCAGCTCTAAAGTATAGGGCAGAACTACCCCTAGAATCTCACACTTTTTCTGGATTAAGACATCGCTGGGAACCGGTGCTCAGATTTGCAAACATTTTACCCAGCCTGTGGAAAATACTGAAAACTGATATTTTACACTGGTGATAGAGTATACGTTGTGTTTTTTATTCAAGACATACTTAAACACAAGATTAACTTGAAGTACAGCATAGCCTCTTGTCACTGGGATGACTCATAAAATAACAGAAAAGTATATGCTTGCAGGCCCTGTTGAATTGAGGGCTTGACTGTACACTCAACCACCATGGCATTGTGAAATTCTGTTACATCTGTTTCTCCATTTTGTCCCTGTTTCTATGGATAGGGAAATGCTAGCTCTGGACTTTTAGCCTTTTGCTTTAGTCAAAATTGGAACCTCTTATTCCTATGTTGAATTTGTCAGAACATAAAATAAATAGAGTAGACATTGTAAGACAATAAAGCACTTCTTAATTTGCCACTGTGTTGAATGAAAAGTCTGATTATCACAAAACTCCATGTAGCTTTCTCTAAACTAGGGCCTATTAGCTATCAGATATAAAAAAAGATTATTGAATGTATTAGGTACAAAAAAGGTTACAAAATCACTTGAGAATATGCTAGACATTATATAGTATTTTGTTAAATGAGAAAAAAGACTTTGATATTTTCTTATTTATTTAATCAGTACTATAGTAAAATATAGGACCGGTCTTCACCTAGACTGGAAAAGAGATATTTCATTGTGACTTTTCCTCTTTTTTAAGAGAAAACCTTTAAAATACAGGGGTTTTTACAGTTTCTTATAGACATGGGGGAGGAAATTTTTGTGAAAAATTTCTTTGTGATCATGAGAAGACCCATGATTCTGTCACTTACCCGTGTTGTTTGGAACAATAAGTGGAATAGACAACAGAGAGAAAATCAGACATCATATAATTGCTTTTATCATTGAATACAGCTTTTCCCTGAAATCAGCAGAAAAAGATGAAAGTGAGACATAGGAAAGTTAAGTTTATAACTTTAAGTTTGCCTATTAAAACGCTGTCTAATTTCTTCTGCGTGGGTTGTTCTCTTAATACTGTATTATTAAAAAAGTTTTTAAAAAGTTTATGGAAACATCTCAATTTTAAGTTGTTGAAAAGCTGAGTCACAAGAATAGGTTAAAAGGCACAAATATTCAGTACATAAAACAAAACCACGTCTAAAATGAGTTGAAGTTCAAAGAGCCAAGAATGCAGCAGAAAGGAAATTTTAGATTTGAGGTTGAATGTCTGGCCTTAACTCCTTTTTCTTTCAGTATCATCAGGTATATATATATATGTTTAAAAATTACAAAACTAATTTAAATTGCTTTTTAGGTACCTGGGACCTTCAGAAGTAATTAATCACTTTTGCCTTCTCCAAACCAACATTGTAACTTTAAATGGCTCTGATGGTTGTATATGAGCACTACAGTTACACTGAAAAACACTTTTTCCCTAGAAGTGCTGCCTCATTTATTCTGACAAATGAATGATGCTCACACAAAGCAATATATTTTTTCCTTTGTTGCTTGACATGTGGACTTATACCTTACTTTTCACAGAAACATAGAAATGTAGGATGCTTTGGTTTAGAAAGGGTCCTTACAGATCATCTAGTCCATTGCCCCCTGCAAGAGCAGGGACATCTTTAACTAGATGAGGTTCCTCAGAGACCCATCCAGCCTGCTCAGTCTGACTCTGAAAACACTTAATTCTTCTTGTCTGGAACATTCATTGTTATACTTTGTGAGCACTTACACATATCTAATCTTTTTCTAATTTTTGAGGAATGCAGTGCAGAATCTCTAGGTGAAGTTAGGCTGTGTCTTCTCTGTGTGGGTCTGGGCTGACCTTCCCAGAGCTGGCTGCCAAATTTGTAAGAACCACCACCATGGGCTGGAAGAATAAATATAGAGAAAGAAATAACATTTCTGATGCCAAAATAGGACAATTTAGAGGTAGACATTGATCCAAAATGTAGTTAGAAAGGAGGCAACATGCCATTTCTGAATCTAGAAAACTTTATTAGCTAAGAGGTCGTAGAGCAAGAAAGCACAAAAATTGCCTAGACAAATTTTACTTTTGTCTTTGAGGTTAAGTTTCTGAACTTTATAATGAGGATTAAACATTCCTCTCAGAAGTTGTCTGTCTGTCTGTTTGCCTCAGGTGGTTCTGTTCCAGACAATAGGGAGGGGGCAAAGTTGGCTACAACTGGCCTTAAATACCTTCAGAGTCTTTACTGAGCTGCAGCTGTAAGTACTCAGTACTCCTGCAGACCAGATCCCAGGCTCCCAAGTGAAGACTAGAAAATTAAAAGCATCCAATTTGTGGCCATCTGTGAGAACTTTAATTTTAGGTGATGTGCCTCTTATTTTGCAGAATTCTATGGCAAGCAGTAAGGGTAAAGTCATAGAATCATAGAATAGTTAGGGTTGGAAGGGACCTTATAGATCATCCAGTTCCAAACCTCTGCTATGGGCAGGGACACCTTCCATTAGACCAGGTCACTCAAAGCTTTGTCCAGCCTGGCCTTGAACACTTCTAGGGATGGGGCATCCACAGCTTCTCTGAGCAACCTATTCCAATGCCCCACCACCCTAATAGTGAAGAATTTCTTCCTTATATCTATTCTAAATCTACTGTCTTTCAGTTTAAAGCCATTACCTCTTGTCCTATCACTGTATGTGCTTGTAAAAAGTCCCTCCCCAGCTTTCTGATAGAATAATAGAATCATGGAATCATCAGGTTGGAAAAGATATCTGAGATCCCTTACTAAACCACGTGCCTAAGAAACTCATCTATCCATCTTTTACACACCTCCAGGGATGGCAACTCAGCCACCTCCCTGGGCAGCTGTGCCAGTGCCTGATCACCCTTTCAGTGAAGAAATTCTTGCTAATGTCCAGTCTAAACCTCCCCTGGTGCAACTTGCAGCCATTTCCTCTTGTCCTATCGTTTGTCACTTGGGAGAAGAGACCAGCACCCACCTCACCACAACCTCCTTTCAGGCAGTTGTAGACAGTGATGAAGTCTCCTCTCAGCCTCCTCTTCTCTAAGCTAAACAACCCCAGTACCCTCAGTCGCATCTCTTAGGGCTCATTCTCCAGCCCCCTCACCAGCCTCGTTGTCCTTCTCTGCACACCCTCCAGCGCCTCAGTGTCCTTCCTGTAGTGAGGGCCCCAAAACTGAACCCAGCACTCGAGGTGCGGCCTCACCAGTGCTGAGTACAGGGGCACAGTCACCTCCCTGCTCCTGCTGGCCACGCTGTGTCTGATACAGGCCAAGATGCCATTGGCCCTCTTGGCCACCTGGGCACACTGCTGGCTCATGTTCAGGTGGCTGCCAACCAACACCCCCAGGTCCTTTTCTGCCAGGCAACTCTCCAGCCACTCTTCCCCAAGTCTGTAATACTGCCCCTTTCAGTACTGGAAGGCTGCTATAAGGTCTCCCCAGGATGTTCTGTTCTCCAGGCTGAACAACCCCAACTGTCTCAGCGTGTCTTCATAGGAGAGGTGCTCCAGCTCTCTCATCACTTTTGTGGCACTCCTCTGGACTCAATCCAACAGGTCCATGTCCTTATGTTGGGGGTCCCAAAGCTAGGTACAGTGCTCCAGGTGAGGTTTCACAAGAGCAGAGCAGAGGGGGAGAATCACCTCCCTCGGCCTGCTGACCACATTCTTTTGGTGAAGCCCAGGACATGGTTGGCTTTCTGGGCTGCAAGTGCAGTTGAATTTCCCTCATCAACCAACATCCCCAAGTTCTTCTTCTCAGTGTTGCTCTCAAACAATTCTCCGCCCAGCCTGTATTTGTGCTTGGGATTCAACCTTGCACTTGGCATGATTGAACTTTGAGAAGTTCACATGGGCCCACTTCAAGCCTGTCAAGGTCCCTCTAAATGTCATCCCTTCCCTCTAGTGTTATTGGCAAATTTACTGAGGGTGCACTCCATCCCACTGCCCATGTTACTGAAAAATATGTTAAACCATACCAGTCCCAATTCCATAATAAATAAAAAAAGACTTATTATTGAGGTCAAGACTTCATCTGTTTCAGAAATTTTAGAAATAACTCCTTCTAAATCTACTGTCTTCTGCATTAGTTTTATAAGGAAGGTGTCTTTTGAAAATGGTATCTTAAAGTCTTGCTATCCTTTTTTTCCTTGAAAGGATGTGGCAGCCTCATCGGATACCCATTGCCTCTTTGACTGCTTCAAGTTCTTTTATCTTTCCATCCATCTTGACACCTACACTGCCTGACCTTCTGTCTCTCCACCTCCTCAGTCATTTTCTAATGTTAACTCGACAAACAGAAAAACCGAAGTGAGCTAACTGTGATCTGAGGTTTTTTCATTCCATCTGTGAAATTAGCAAAATCTGACTTCCTTCAAAAGGCTGAAAAGGTATTTTCGTTGTTTTGTGATAAATCTGTTTTTCCCTCATTCTTATAATCATCTTTATTTTGCCAGACTTTTTTTCCCTACAGGCAACACTGTCTTCTTCCTAGACAATTTTTCTACTCAGTATTCCTTTGTGATTATTAGGTATTATTTTACAACTATCCTGTCACAGCTTTTCCCTGACTATTTTTCCAACCAGTATGTCTTTTTTATGCCAATGAGCAGTATATGACATTTACTTCCGTAGCCTGGTTCTTCTTTTGTTGCTTTGAAGACACACAGTATAATTGGAATGTAATATATATATAATCAAATTATCTACATAAGTCCATACATTATAAGCAGTTTGAGAAGTTCTTTTGTTATATCTGAGATTAATTTCAGAGAAGTGAATAAATATGGGGAAAATAGATTGTGTTACCAAATCTACTATAATTTACTCTCAGGCACCTCCAGTATACAAAAGGTACTTCCTCAAGGAGAAGAGAGAGAAATTATTTCCAACCTATTGCTTTGACTCTGTTAGAGTATTTTATATATCCTCACACACCAGTATCTTCTTTATTTTTATTACCAAGACTTGCTTGACTACACAAAAATACTTCCATATTACATGATTAGATTATATTTATTCTACAACAGTAAATTTTCCTTTTGTAATTCTTAGCATACGTGGGAGCTAGGGAGAGGAAGCCTTCCCTCATCAAAACAAAGAAGGCTAATATGGCTAACTGCCATAAATTGTAGTAATTCTCTATTTCTTCTCCCAAAGTCATTCTTTAAGGACTTTTTTTAACATGTTCAATAGGATATAGATGGAGTATTTCTGTAGACCCATCTGCTCTGTCACCATGGCACTCAGTTTGAAATCCTTCTTTACACAGTTTCTTGTTTAAAGTGGGAACTGTCCAGGAAAATAGATAAGAAAACTAATTACCAAGTAATAGAAAGATCTAAGAGGTTCTTGGTCATCTTTCCATCTCTCTAGAATAGGCCCTGAAAATGTCAGAAAACATCTTCAAAGGCCCTGGAGCTGAAAGTTCACCACAATATCTAATAGAGGAAATAAATATGATTTAAAAGAACAAAAGGGATTTGAGATACTGTCTCACATCAACAGTGGGAAAATAAGAATGAGTAATTGGATTTCTGAGAAAGGAAGAAATCAAAGACCAAGCTTGAAAAATCAATGTAACAGGAGTCCTTTAACAGGGCCCATTAATTGATGCTAGTTGAACAACCAGCACTGCTTTAATACTGCCTTCTGGATTTATTCACAATCTCTATTAATGGTCATCCGTCTCTAGTATACTAAACTCCTCAGGGAGGAGAGAAATGGAAGAAATCTTCCTTTTCCAGGCCTGGTGTTGTTTAGACCCCAACCAAACCCAAGAAAAATGCAGCATCAGACTAAAAGGGATGCAATTACGTCCAAATGGGATCCTATCAAAAGGAATGAAGAGAGTGCTGACGTGATAGCCAGTATTGGTGCCCAAGGGCGGTTACCTTCAGGAGTGAACTCTCTTCATCTTCACAGGGCTTGTGATTTCTGAGCAGAAATCCTGATTTTGTCTAGAATTGTTACATAGACAGTTGTCTGAAGCAACTCGTTTGTTGATTCATTTCACACAGGCTTTCCAGTGTTTTTGTTTGTCCAGCTCCATTTTGAGTGATTTTGATGAAGTTCTACAATAGAGTGACTGGGACCTAATAACTTGGTGTCTCAGTAATGACACATGACAATGCTTAAGATTTGGAGCCATTACAGCTATACATAGTTCTTTGTCCAAGTGAAGACACTGAAGTTTATTGAACTTCTACTCAGCCTGTCAACATTTATGGGATTCCTCTCCTTCTCTGTCTTGTAAATACACCTTTTGAGAGAGCTGGACCTAATTTTAGAGACTATGGTGAAATTGGCTGAATATAAATACAAGAATTTGAATGACTTAACTACCACATTTCTACAACTAACACAACTCCAAAAAGTTCTATATTTATCCACAAGATTTTTGCCGTACAATTGCTGTACAGGATTAAGGCCCAGGGCGAAATGAACTTTCTGCAGGAAAGCTGCAGGATGCCAGTAAGGACGTCTTCCAGTATGTCATAAAATTGAAGGAAAAGTCAGATATCACTAGAAAACCAGAAAATTAGTTCTGCTTTGGCTCAAACCAGAACAACAGGTTACACCAACGTTATGACTGATCAGTACATCTCCCTTCGCCTAGAAATGCTTTGAGAAAGAGTCACTTCTGGATATGTAAGCAGTTACAGGAAACAGTAAGAAGGAAGTTGTGATAGAGACTTCAGCTCTCTTTCCGTGAGTGATGTTTTGAAAACCAGGAGACTGTTTTCAGTTTTGTACTGCTTTCTGGAAGCTGAATGTGATGTCTAAATTTGATCGCTGTCCCAGGCCCTTGAATTACTGCTATTTGAAAAGGTCTGGGAAATGCTGGAATATTCATCACAAGATACTTCTGGGCAGACTGAAGCTATCATTTCAGAAATTTTATTATCGAGATCTTCTGGAGGGATGAGTGAGGAACTGGAAGGCAGGAAAACAGCAGTTTAAAAAAATTAGGAAGACATAAGAGACAGTGAAAGAAAAGTCAGGTAAGCTTAACTTCTATCCCTAAAAGAATTCTGTAGTGAATAAAGTAAGCAGCTGGAAGATAACTAGGAAGTGAGTAGCAGCTAATATGGATTTGTCAAGAATAAATTGTTTCAAATCAATATAATTATCTATGGCAGGGTAACAACCATGTGAATTGGAAAGAATGAATGTCATATAACTTTATTTTAGGAAGGCTTTGTAGCAGTCTCATAGGAAGGCAAAACATGGTTAAGGTGAAAATAGTTATAGAATAGGTGCAAAACTGCCTGGAAAACATGCTCAATGAGTTGGTATTAATGACTTATTGCCAGAATGGAAAGAGCGGGGATCCACATAAATCTGTCTTGTGCTATTTAGAGGTTTCATTAACATCCTGATGATGGCAGATAGAATATACTTATTGTGCTGAGGATGACATGAGGTTAGGAGGGACTGCAAACATTTTGAAAGGCAAGACTAGAATAAAAATGATCTTGACAAATTGAAAACATTCTCTGGATGAAAGTCAGCAGAAAAAATATATAGCACTTAGGAAATATGAGCTGTACAAGTACAGCATTGTGAATGGCTGTTTACGAGATAGTTCTTCGTAAAGTGATTTGGGAGCTTAATGAAAGAACAGAGATAACAGAACTGTGCTCTGGTAAAAATAGATAAATTGGAGTATCATACAACATATAGACATCTTTTGGAGAGAGTGTAAAGGAGATGAAAAGGGTACAAGCTTAGATCTATAGAGCAGAGTGGATAAGGAGCGTTTGGAAGCTTTTTAGCTCAACAGAAAAGAAGTAGTGGACATGTAGCAGGTTTTGAGTGGATAAAAACTTGCATAGAGAAAAGGAATCTGGTAACCGTTTCTGTACTGCTACTGGGATAAGAAGAACTTGTATTAGATTTCAGGAAGACAATTTCTAGTTAGGATATCAGGAAAAAACTTTGCAGTGGTAGGGATAAGGCTGCACTGGTGTCTGTTCCTTAGAGAGGTTCTGAATTCCCCCAGTGGGGCTTTTTAAAACAGGCTGTGGTAACATCTCTTGGGAAAGGCAGAAATAGTAGGGCAGGGAACTACATTTGATGTGCTGTTGAGGATTCATATCCAGCTGCATTTTGCTATGATTCCATGTGGTCCCTGTTGACATAACAAAAGTCAAGTATGACTATCCTCGGCATCTGAAGAGCTCTTTGCCCTTGCTACACTTCTTCTAAAGAAGGCAACACTGAAAGTGAGGAAGATTGGATGCAGGAGTGAAGCTGTTGTGTTTTAGGGCAGAGGTGAGAGAGATTGTGACTTGCTGTATCTTGTTGCTTTCTCTCTCTTCATGTATAACTAAACTTTGGAGTTGGGGTGAAAGTATGTTCTTGAATGTTCCAGCTTCATTTTTCATCTTGCCCGACATGGCATATACAAGTCTGTCCCCAAAACATACTTCTTACTATCAGAGTAATGTGAAATATATTTCTACTCAGTCTTTATACACACATCGCACCCCCACCTCTGCTTTTCCAGCCTCTTCCCTAGTCAGCTCCTAAGTCCTCTGCCCTCTCCCTCTCATGTTAGAAGAATTGTAAATAAATTTCTGGAAAATCCCCCAAAGCCAGCCTCCCTATCTCCTTAGCACAGAACAGACTCATCGATTGCCTTTATACTCGATGAACACTATTTATACTTGACACAAATGCAAGACATTTCCTCTTTTTAAGTGCCTAAAATATTGGCCAGCCTTCTGTCCCTGCTGTAGCAGGTTCTGCTGGGCTCACTGATGCCTGGTTTTACCAGTTTCCTTCAGAGATTCATAGTTTACTGCCCACCTTCTCCTTTCCAGCTTTTTGTCTTCATCCTTGTCCTCCTAGCTTGCCTTAAACGATGGCTTGGCCTCCTCGCATGCTTGCCTTATGTGGGGCACTATGACCTTTTATTCTGCTTCCTATTGTGGCCGTTGCCTAGGAGCAGTGTGAAAACTAAAATCCAGACCAACTTTTTGTACACGTTCTACCTGGCAGGATAATGAGAAGGGCCCTTCAGCTGGTATTTGAAGAAAGAGTTTTGGTTATGAACTTTCAATGGCTCATTTCATTTTCTCTCTTGAGCTGAATGTAACCTGTAGGCTTGAAGGCGAGATCAATTTGGGCTTTTACATTTGGGTTTTTTGGAGGCCCAGGAATGTTTCATGTCCTTTATTGACGAAATGATTTGACCTTGCTGGAGATTTATAGCTGCATATTTTGAAAATGTTCTCTGCAATGCCGTGTCTGTGAAGCCATTTCTCCAGATAAAACAGTAATACAGTTTTAGTAGTAAGACTTCTTGTCAATCTTGTGTACCAGTCATGCTATAAAATGTAGAGATCAAGCTGCTTTCTCCTGGGTAAAGTGACAGCTTTGATAGAATGGCCAGTTCTGTCATCAAATGCTGAACAGTTTCCATGTGGACCTAGCTGGATGATGTTGAAAACTTTTTCTTAGGTGCTCAGGAATAGCAGCCTCTTTTTTTTGCTATGCTGAGAGTCACATCTCCTGCCACTTCAGATGTTGCATTGGTGGTTGGCTTGTTGTGTAAATGCATTTGGTGAAGGCATCCTGTGCATGGTCTTGACACTTCACAACACAAGCATTAGGAAGGATTTTTTTGCATGTAGTTCAGATTTGGATTCAGGGCAGTATTCTTTTATGATTCTGAGTATTACTTGGTCTTGTGCCTTAGAGATAAAACTGCATGGTTCAGTGGTGCAAAGACAGAGAGACAAGGAAACCTTGTCTGCTCTCTACTTGCAGCTAACTGTGCTGTTGTGGGTGACAGGTCTGAAACTGCCTGTGAGCTTCAATGGAACTTCAGGCTTAGGACTTCCAAATCCTACAGTGCATTTTAGTGACCTGGTTTCCCAATAGCTGGTAGACAGCTACTCAGAAGGTATTTTTCTAAATTTAGGCTGGCTAAGTTTGATATGCAAACTTAGGGTCTTTTAAAGGGATCCTGAACATACTTTGAAATCAAAATCGATTCAGCTTAGATTTTTTCATATATTTCTGTTCATGTCCTTGCAATTTAAAAGAGAGCAGAAGCATTCTTCATTCTTTCTCTTAAATTCTCTAAGGAAATATCTTATTGGATTGTAACAGTACTGTTGCTATGAGATCAACTTGTAAATAAGTCTAGATACATGTCAGTGAAATTCAGATTCATGCAAGCTAGCTGGATTTGTTTATCACTATTCTTGTTTATTCCTACATATTAGCACTTATACCAACAGCCTCCTCTGTTGAGTGAATGCCATTAATTCATATTGTTTTGATTTCTGTGAAGCAAATCTTGCATTCACATATATATCTTGCAATTGCTATTTGAATTCAGCTCCCTTATAGCTGATTGTGGCAGTCACACAAATGTACCGTCATCGAGCTGTTATGCCACATGGCATTTGCTAAAATCTCAAAATAGTGCTGTTCATGCATGCTACTTGAAGAACAAATCCATACTGAAATTCTGATGGTTTTCTTCTTTGAGCTTTGTTTCTAGTGCCTGGATGTACATTCCAGCACTGTCCTTAGGAAAGATTTCTTCTTTTACTCATTTTTCTCTAGTTAATTGGTGGCTTTGTTATTCTGAATGATAATGACAGAGTGTGCATTTAATTTTCTGTAATGCCAGTAACTAGTGATCCAACCAATACTTTTAAATACCTGCAACCATCCTGTTTTCTTTTGGACAATGACAGCATTGGCTTTGTGTAGCTTAAGCGATCTGCCATGAGTATAGTCATTCGGTTTTGATGTTAGTACCTGTGTTAGGAACCTAAATGCCTTGAATTCCCTCTCTGGCTAGAGAGAGAAAGGTGCTTCTGGAGTGTGGCTGAACTCAGCAACTTCTGGACCTCTGGAGATGTGTTTCTCTCTCTTCATTCATTGCCTACAATGAGGTGGAATAAGTCAGAACAGCAGAGCTGCAGCCTTTTGTTGTGCAGCTCCTTCTAGTGATTCATCTAAGAGATGCTGACTTTTTGAATTTTTGCATCCGGAAATGTGAGATAAGGTTGTTGATTTAATTTTAATCTCTTCAAAGTTCTTGCGCAGTGAATAGGAATAGATGTAACATAAAAGGCACATTTTGTAGACCCTAACGTAGGTCATGTATGAAATGAAAGAAAGCTACAATCAAAATCAAATCAAAATTTACATAGTATTACTCCCTCATTTAGTAGGTAGTCTGATTTAATCACGCCTTGTTACTGCATATGGGTGAGAGGAGAAAGGAAGTAAGACCAGTCCTTTTCTTATATTTTTTGACTAAACAAGTAAATGATTTTCTTCCTGAAAAATTGAACAAAAAAGTAAGAATCTCCAAGTTCTGTCCACAAAGGCTCAAGCTTAGGTGCTAGAGGACTGTGAAAACTGTTAAAAAACCCCAGTACTGAAATCTGAAACTGAACAGATAGTGAATGAAAAATCTGAACTGAATGATAGGATACAAAAATCTACGTACCTTGGACCAAATATACTGAAAGACAATATATTAGCAGTAATAAAATGTTACAATATCTATATATTGAATTTAGATGCAAAAGAAACAATTGGATCATTTAGTCAGACTTCATTTCATGTGCCCTCTATGAAACTTTATAGTTGTGTCTAATTCCAATGTCTCCTACATATGTATCTATACTCCATTAGTTGGCAGAAGAACAATTCATAAGCAAGGGAACTTTTTGTTTATAGCAACAACTGTTTCACTGTTAAAAAAAATATGTTCCTAATTCATCATCTGAATTTTACCTGGCTTCAACTGTTAGCTTTCTATTCTTGTTATACTTTTTTATGCTAGATTATACAGAACCTTAATTCCCAGTATTTTCTCTTTGTGAGAACAAAAATTGAGGCACCTTTCAATATGCTTTTAAATAAACTAACATTATTTGGCTTTTTAATAAAGTCTCTTACTGCAAAGCATGTTCTCCAGTGTTCTTATTTTCATCTTTTTTGTATGATTTTCTCAATTTTTCAATTATTTTTAAAAATATGAATAAAAAACCTGTATGTAGTGTTGATCATAATTTGTATGACTGTCATACAGAAAGGACATTAATTCATTATTGTTCTGCTTGTACAGTCTCGGAAAGCACTGGCTCTTTCTTGCCATGATGTTATTGGGACAAACATGCCCTATTATATCCCCTCATCTTCAAATCTTTCATCCTCTTTCATCCCTTCTATTGCATAGGCTACAGGTGATAAGGTTTGCTTTCAGTGATCTTACCTCTATAACTTTGCTTTTGGCTGTACTAAAGCATCTTTTGTTTTGTTGTATCCAGGTAACCAAATGATCCTGATAACTTGTCAGACTGCTCTGGCCTCATTGTTATTTATGTTTCTGTCCGTACTTTTAATTTCATACCTGTTTCTCCCTCATTGATTACAGGAGATCATGATGTTCATTTTACTGGCAAGTATTTTTCTCACACATCAGTTAATCAGTTTTCAGACCACTTAGCCTGTGTTTTATTGATATTATATAGTGCGAGCTTTTTAATCATTTCGGTTATTGAATGTATTGCTTTACTTAGTCTAAGCTAGGAAGTTTTCTTGGACAAGTCTGTAATTTTATAAACATAATGTTAGTATGGTGAGATTTATTTTCTCTAAATCCACATCGCCTGCCATTAATTACATTAGTATTCTTTATTTTTTATCAATTAGGCTTTGTATCAGCTCACTCTTTCTTTTTTCTTGGTTGATATTAGACATGCCAGTCATGCTGCTTGTTCTTTAAAAATTAATGGCACATTAACATTCTTCTGGAATTTCCCTGCTATTCAAGATTTATTAAAAATTAATAGAAGAGAGATGCCCTCAGTTATTTGCGCCTGTTGATTTGAATGTATTTATCCTTAGCAGATGCTGTCTGATATTCTCTTCAGTTACTAATTTGTGAGTAGTGAAATCTGTTTGCCAAGTTAAAATGTAAAATATGGAATTTTGCCAAGGCTTAAACTGTGTGTTTCTAGTGTTCCCAGAGTCATGATTCCTTTAAGCATGCCATATCTTATCTTTTTATGTGATAAAAATAATGAATAGATAAAGACAATCTGTAACCCAAAAGGTTTGGAAGCTTTATAGTAATAATTACAGATATAATTATAAGAAACATTAAATATGGATGAAGTTTTCACACTTAGAGTTTAAAAGACAAAACGAATTTTGTTCCCAGATTACAAACAGGAAACTAGTTTTGTAAGTATGGTACATGATGACTTTAGACCTAAGCTTCTCTGAAAGTAAAACATAACATTTAAAAATGACCCTTGGGAATGCTAAGATTATAAAATATCAGAGGAATAATTGTGCCTAAACATATGTGTAATCTTTAAGCCAGAGAGGTACTCTCTGATATTTCTTAAACTATTGCTGTTGATTTAGGGTGATACTGGTATTGGATTATCTAGAAGCTGCAACGACACAGGCAGCAGTGTTCTCCAAAGTTGCAATCTTTCTGCCTAACTAGATGATCTGTCAATAGAACTCAATTTTAGTATGATACCCTTTCACTGAAGTTAATGGTTACGTATGTGTCTGACTTCAGTCACAGGTGAGCTGACAGTGACTACGTTTTGAAAAAAATACGCCAAATAATAATTATTTCAAATTTTAGAAATATCTATGTCACTGATTAATATGTTAATATCTTCCCTGTTATGCTGACGTCATAATGTGATAATTAGGAAAATGATCAATAGAAAACTTCATGATAGAAACAAAGTTCTCATAATTATTGTAAGACAGTATTATTATTCTAACGGTTGTGCAGGAGTGGCTGTTGTTATTGTTAGGTCCTTCTGTAAAAAGAGCAGTAGTGTAAGGAAATAGTCTAGGAACCATCTGTTAATAGCAGTTGTATGTTCAGAGCTTCCCACGGGAGAAAATTATTTGATTATCTTAGAACAGTAAGAATTAAGATACAGATTATGGAGTAAGAGACACGTTTAAAGGGACAAATGAAAGGAAATTTGCCTAGGTGCTTAGATTGCTTTCACTGTCACCAAGCAACAAATAAACTTTAATTTTTCACAAGGAGTCAGATAAAAAGCAAGCACTTTTCCATCTAGGCTTCCTAGCTTTTAAATTCCCAGAATCTCTGAAGAAAAGCCTAAATTAGAATAGGAAAGAAATATTTTAAACTACTTAGTGATATTAGCAGCAGTATACTGGTTGGCATGAGCTGTCTGAGCTTTTAAGAGGACATAGTCTAAGTAGAAAAGTTATTTAAAACTTCCCTTCTATACAATATTACTGCTGTAATGTTATCACAGGAATCTTAATCTCAGAGTTCCTGATTGTTATCACTATAAAATTACAGCCATTAATTATGGGCATGTCAGGAGCATCTTTGTTTTTCATTTCTGTAATTTATCTTCTTTAAGAAAAGTCTCTTAATTGGAAAACAAGGCTCTGTGCTCTAACACTGGATGGTGCTGTAGCAGGAAAGCAAACTAAGACTGATGACTTGGCTTACTGACCACAGGAACCATAATTTTTTTTTTAACTTGAAGTGCCTGTTACAGTTATGCATGTGCAAGCATTTAGCGCTACTTGAAATAAACCATGTGCCCAAGACACTCAAGTATGACACAAGACTCTCAGGTGTGGTTCAGGACCTACAGAGACCTGTGACCTCCTAAGTCGGCATCCAGCAGTTAAGTGGGTAACCATCAGATATCCCAAATGTCACTAGCAATCTGTGTGCGGAAAATCAAATTGAGTTACAAGTCTTGAGTATTTGTATTAACCTCATTGCAGGAGGGAGCTTTAAATCTAGAATGCAAAGTGTGTGACTAAATAGAGCTTATTCTCCATTTGATGTGAAAATCAGTTTCTTTGTACAATTAAATGTTTTAGTAAAGAAATCAGCAAGAAAGTAGTTAATATTTGCTACTCTAGAAATTAGTATTTGCTATATCAGACCTGTGACCTGAGAGATTCCATTATTAATCTGCCAGTCTGTACATAGCTTGCATATATATTTTGGAGCTCCAAAGAAAGCTCCAAAAACATTGTTAAAATAAAGATGTTCATGACACATCTGACCTTGGTTTCCCACTAGGAATCCAGCATGTAAATTACATCTCAATTCATAAAATACTGATATAATCATAGAATCATAGAATGGTTTGAGTTGGAAGTGACCTTAATGATCATCCAGTTCCACCCACCCTGCGATGGGCAAGGACACCTCCCACCGGACCAGGCTGCTCAAGGCCTCCTCCAACCTGGCCTTGAACACTTCCAGGGAGGAGACAATAATATAGAATTTCAAGCTTAAAAAATTGTTCATGGGCTATAATAATTGTCTAGAATGGTGCAGTAAAGTTGTTTCACAGAAGCAGATCAGCCTGGTTTTCAGAATACACAGAAATTAATTAGATATCATTCACCTATATAATGTAAGAGAGCAGTATTAATAATACTCATGACATAACTTGTAAAAAGTCAATGTAGAACCACAATATTACTTTATCAGAAAATGTTTATTGAGTGATCGTGGCCCAGAATCAATTTAATTTGAGCTTCAGGAACTCCTCTACAGCATGGAGTTCTGTGTTCTCTTCCGGATTTCTTTTAGGTTTATTGCTATATTCTGAGTAGCTCGGTGCTTTTGCCTTATGTTCTGACAATATGGCAAAACAAAAACATCTTTTAGAAAACATACATAGGAATGGGATTTTTTTTTTTCAAAACTACATGCTCAGAGTTGGGCATCCAAGTTCATACAGCAGAAGAGGAAACTATGAATTTGTGATATCTTGTATCTCTTATCAGTCATCTGACCCAAGCCTATTTCTATATTAGTACTTTCTATACAGCCATGTCCTTTGTGTCCATTTTGCATTTAGGTTCTGTCACTTCCTGATTTCATTACTTGACATTAAATCACAGCTACTGAGAGTAACCTTTAAGCTCTTCAGAACTGCACAATCGTCTTCTATTATCAAAGGTTTTTGTCAGCATATGTTTTATGTGATTTTGATGAAGAGGGGTTCACACAGTCCTCCAGGTCACTAATGAAAATGAATAGCACAGAATCGAGTGCCAGATCCTCTGAGATCCCAATTAATGTGTTGCTCCCTATTTGGAAACTTTACCGTTGCTACTTACTTGTATCGTGTTCCTCCAGCCATTTTTTATGTCTGCTATGGTATTTTTACCAACGCAGTAGATCTTTAATCAGCAGCTTTACAGTGCCTGGTTTTAGTGCAGAGACAGACATAGGGTTCCTTTCAACTAATACAGAAAATCTTTCAGCTCCAGCTAGTTAATTTTTAGTTACTGACTTTGTTACCTAATTGAACTTTTGGAATGTTTTTTTTTAATACCTTATAAATAGATACCCTTCTTAATTTTTTTTCTGTAATTTCATGGATCTGGAAACTATGTAAGTAGATTGGTAATTTTGAATGGCTTTCTGGTTATATCTTAGAAAATTAATAGAACAACGGAATAAAAAAAAATTCTATTTTTTCTCTTTTTCTGTTTTTGACAGAGAAGGTCAGACTAACAGAAAACAGGAAATTAGGAGCTACCTTGGGTAAACTGTCTCTTAAGTTGTCAAAAACTCTCTGAAGAACAGACTTAATAGAGGCATGATGCTCAAAGAGAGGTTGTGCTCGCATGAGCACATAGTGCTTGAAAGACCATTTTTGTTACAGATGCTGTGGAAAACAGGGACATGCACTTCCAAGACATATCAATTCAGGTTCTTCTTGTGATGTAGATATGTATGTATGTATGTAATCAGAACATTCCTCAGGCAGTTAAAAACATGTCAGAGTAGCACACCTATGTTTCTTGCAACAATATTAGAATTGAAGGATTTTTATCAAGCAAGGTGGAGTCAATTATCTCCTTCTGCCTCTTTTGCATTCCTGTGCAGAGCTAATTTCTCAGTTTACCTGTTGAGTTAATGCTGTACCCCATTCACGCTGAATACTCTGCATAGAAATATTCAGTTGTTCTTTTGGGCTGAATTATTTCTTTGGTCATGCTGCAAGAATTCGTAATTTTATCAAGGTTCTATATTCAGCAGGAGAGTTAAGGAAGTTGCCTAATCAAACTTTTGAGAAGCTTAAAACTAATGACTATGTGCTAAATCAGCATCTCAGTACTTGGTTGATGTCAAGCATGGCCTGTGAAAGAATAAAACCATTTAAATCATCTTATATTGAAAATGCCTGGTAATTTTCTAGCCACTTCTAGACTAGATGTCTAATATTATCTAGTCTGTCTAGGCTACTCTGTGCATATTTACTGTCTTGAGGCAGAACATAAATTGCCTAGTGACAGTGGTCAAAGAAAAGGCTGTATCTGTATGGGTACAGGTACAATAAGCAGAGATTCTGACTTTTTAGTCTAAATCATACTCAGTGCATGGAGACAGATTTACTTCTCCAGAATATGTTTAATGTGATATGAGGATGACCTAGGTTTAAATGAAACACTTAAAATCAGTACTTGGCATTGTAGTGATTGAGCCAGCAATACTCCTAATAATATGCTTACACTGCTAGCCTCTTTGATCTGAGGGATTTTCTAATGCAAACCATAATGTAAAATTCATTAGCTATGAGTAGCTGGGGTTCTGAGTCTGCTTGAGCCAATTAATTAATTTTCATTTCTGAAAATATTTGTAAAATGTTGTCTTATGATAATCCTATGTGTTATAATGGCTTTTAGGTGGGAGTATCCTAAGTCTAATGTACTTAAAGCATATAACTGAGCATGAATTAACATACTTTAGTATAAAGGAATTAAAGTGCCCAGCTGAATTTTCAAGTCCTCTAGTGACGTGATGACTGTATTTACAAAAAGTGAAATGAGTACACGTTATACTTGTGTGTCTGTCTGTCTATCTAGTTACGCATATAGCTAAATTTCAGGGGGTTATTTAAAACTTCAGTGGAACTGTACGTGTCTGTGTGTCTATGCAGATATGTATGGCTCTCTGGTATTGTGAAGAAACGACTACAGGATGGTTGCAACTGCAGTTACTTCTCTGCATTTATAATTGCCTGGGAAAAACTGTGTAGGAAGCTTTAGTTTCACACTGACAGATTTAGACTAATCTATTGCTATGGCATGCAGTGCATAAAAGCAAGAAAAATAAAGTAATTAAAGCTTCTGTTCACCCAGTTTAGTTGCCAAAATGCATCTGTGAATTAGATTAAAGGAAGAGAGCTTTCATAAGAACAATAAGATACTAATTATACTGGAGGGCAATCTGAAAAGTTTCACCTTTCCTGTGGACAAGCAAGATTAATTAAAATGATGAATTTTACAGTACTGGTCTGATGACTCAGGATAATAGGGTGAATACTACAAGATTTTCTTTGTAACTTTCAGCAGTTCTTTTTGGATGGTTTTGTATCAAAAGTCTGTGCAGTGACCAGCAAGTCAGAATCAACCTGAGCATGGATGGAAAAATGCTATCGACTTCCTTTGTCTCAGACCAGAACTCACCGTGATTAGCTTTTGAAGTCTGATTTGAAATTGCCGTAGGACTGAACCAAAAATCAAGATTTTCTTTTGCTGGATGAGAGCATACAAGCAAGGAGAAAAATGGATGTTGCTTAGCTGTGTGCCAGTCAGCATAGGAGGAACTATATTGTGTTGCAACCTTTCTTCTCTTTGGTTTACCCAGCTAACCCATGGCACAAGTAACATGAATCCTCACTGCTGCACTGTAATACTGTGCTGTGTTGCTTTGTAGACCCTGAAAGGGAACTGCTGAGGGTGGAGAGGAACAATTCCTTGGGGTTACCTCTTAACTAAACTAAACTTGGGAAATGGGGTGACCAGTGTTTGGTTTTGGCAGAGGACTATGTATTGCAATCTTTAACTGAGTGCTGTAAACGTTTAGGGGAGATCAATTGCCCAAGCTTCTTAAAGTCTAGTAGGACTTGGATCCCAGTCTGCATGTGTACATGCCACAGGCATAGATAGGACAGGACAGGGCACTATAAACTTATCCTCCCTCTCCTATTAGCTTTTATGTCCTTTAGCACTTGTCCTATCTGAATTCCCATTGTGATGCAGTGTGACAGAGCCTCTTCAGCAGCTCAGCCCCAGAGACCAGGAGGAACTGGGAAGACAAGTGATGCTCAGCCTCTGGCAACAGTAAAAAATGTCCGACAGACTGTGTTGTAGTACTACCCCATGTCACATGATCTTTCTGGTTTTCAGTGTTACATTTACCAACATAAATCGGTTTGAACCAGTTTGAACCAGTTTAAACCAGTTCAGATTTTTCCACCTATTCTACCAAATAATTACTGGACTGACCTAAAAGTGAATGTCATCTGTTTCGGACACGACAATACTTGGATACTAATTGTGTTAAACATGTAATGATTTCTTGCCTGTGATCATGGCTACCCATCTGTTGAGGCAGCCTGGCCTGACCAATGTACAAGAAGCTGAATACATACTCAGGTGGCTGACAAGTCGTCCATAATGATCCTTTTAGAGAGTGTCAAAGCTAGCTCAGGTAATATCTGTGGAAGTCAAAAGTCACAGTATTGATTGCAGCTGAACATACTCTCAGAAAGCAAAAGTGTCCAAACTGTAATAAAGGGCAGTTGGAACACCTCTACATTAACTCCTGTGTGTCTTGGAGAGTCTTCATTTTTTATGGGGTCTCTAGGCATTAGTATGAAACATCTGCTTTTAGTATTTGCACTATCATTACACAATACTGAAGTCTTAGGAGACTTTTAGCTTGTGCTTTACAGTAAATGCTTAATTAATGAAAATAACATATGCCAAAGAACATCAGGTATCAAAAATAATAGCTGATGTAGTTTTCACTTTAGTCCTCTCACTTTAAGTAAAAGTTTTGCTATGGGTTGAGTTTATGTAACACCTTAATTTTTTATTTTTCACAGAAATGTAACCTGGAATAATTTAGCTATCCCAGACACCCACTGTTCCAGAGAGCTAGAAGAAGGTTACCAGTGCCCACCTGGATTTAAATGCATGGACCTTGAACATCTGGGACTAAGCAGGCAAGAGCTGGGCTACAGTGGCTTTAATGAGATAGGTCTGTCCTACTGGTTACATCCATTTCAGTATACATTTAAAAATGTTTATGAAATGAATAGAACAGATAGCTTATGTCTGTGCTGAAAAGATATCAAGTGCAATCAGTATTCTGCTCAAGCAGAGCACATGCCAGAAAGAGAGCTGTGCTACTTGCTTTGGAATGATGAAGTTATCATCTATTTTTATATTGCCTGGGATCCCAGGCTTTAAATAACTTACACAATGTCTTTATTTAAGAAGAGTCAACTATAGATTATCACCAGTATGCAAATGCAATGACTAATTTCTGTGTTTTATTTATGATTCATTTTAGAGTACAAAATTCATCCTGTTCTTCTAATTTTAGTAGTTATTCCCATGAAAAAAAACCCCACTTTGATAATCATCTCGGTACTAAAGACAAGAGGGGAGAGGAAATGAGTTCATACATATCTGTGGCAATCTTGATACAAATTGTCTTAAGTCAGAACATCACCCAGAAAAAGGATTGGGAGTCAGGCAGATTTTGCAATATAGGTGTAATCTGCATTCTGTGAGAAACACTACAGAGTCACCAAAAGAATATATTCTCTGCTAGCTACAATGTGTCGTGCCATCCCCATGGGGAAATGACTGCAGAACAGTAATTCAGGAAAGGTGGCAAGAGCATGGGCAGCTGTGGCAAGATCTATATCCAAATGGAAAATACATAGTTGCTCTGTCAGAACATTGTGGTTATCTCACATTTATTAAACAGACAAAGGTCCAACGGGAGCCTGCAGTTGTAAATTTTCATAAACACAGGTAAGGAAGTCCCTTCAAATGACAAAGCACGCCTACAGGCCATATTCTTTCTGACATATCTCTCTGACTCTAGAAAGCTGCGGGGTTTTTTTCCATTTTTCCTGGCTTGATCTCAAGACTGTTGTCCTGGCCTCAGCTGAACTTGGAGGTAATAAAAAAGTTTAATGACTGAAAGACTGCAATCCAAAAAGTTTTTTCAAATATTGAAAGCCTTTGCAGCTGAAATCACTTCAGTTGGTTCCCAGGCTGCTGAATATACACAATGAGCCAGAGAGTTACAAAAAATAGTCTCAGAGTCCTGTTAAAATAAGGACTATGTGATACTAAATACTTTCTGAACAAAAACTGCAATTTGTGTCCTTTCTTTTTCTCATGAGAAAGGGAGAAAAAAATTATTTTAAGCAAGATAAATTCTGTTTCCTCTGGGAGTCAGAAGCATAACATTTGTACTAGTACTGCTACCTGAATAGCACTACTGATAACACCTATCTTATATATAATTTTTTCTTTAGTAAATCTCAAGGGTCAGACTTGTCTGATCTCACAGACAACATTGATGTTCCAAAGCTAGTGGCATAGTGCCATGCCTAGGTGAACATGAGCTGAGTTCACACTAGAAGCTAAAAACATACACATGCGAGTTCTCTAGTTTGAGATGGTTTGGCAGGGGAGCATGGGACAGATGTATTACTGGAAGAGTTATGCCTCAGATTGAAATCACCCATCTCATCTTGACATGCAAAATTATTTGTCGCTTTAAAGGCTGTTATTCTAGGTGCCTACTTGGTCACCAGGGAAAAATAGTTGCAATGCCTTAGACAAGCTTAAGTAGGTAGGTGATTCGAATGAAGCTCAGAGTGCTTAATAAAAGAGGCCAGTAATGATGGGGGCAAGTTGGCAAAGACAGGTGAAATAGTTTGTGCAAGGGTGCCTGCAAAGCTGGTTAAAAAAACAGGGCTCAAACTCTGGTCTGAGTCGTAGTCCTATAATTTATCAATATGTCATTTTGACTGCTATATTTTAAAGATCAAAGATTGCTAATAGAGCTAGGAGGCTTGTCATTAGTATATTGATTTTGTCTAGAAATAGATAACCAGTATATAACACCTTTCAGTATAGCAACCAGAAGTTAAGTTGAATATCAATTGAAAGCTGATTACTAAACTTTAAAATACTGGGTAAGACATAGCAGCTCTGCCACAAAATGCTGAAAGAGGATCCTCAAATTAGGAATGTTATAAACAGGATTATAACTAACAAGTTTATCAATAGGATATAAACCTCCATTTTTTGATGCACCTTTGTCTGTAGTCAACAGGTAAGTGATGCAGTAGATCTGTGTAATTTAACTATTTTATTGTATACATTCGTTGGTATTTTACTTGCAGATATTATTATGCAGCCTGTCCTGTTGGTTCCTGAAATCTATCATTACAAAAATCACAAGAGCATAGCAGTTTGGCAGCTACTGTATAATTAGTACCACTTAATTTGTAGTGTATAAGTACAAGCTATGCATATTTAGATTTGATCTTCTGTGATTTTTCTTCTCTTTAAAGAAAAGGGTAGGGTTTTTTTACAGTTTTATTACTGCATGAAGACCAAACTGTCCTAATCGGGTAAAAGTTAATAGAGATTTTTATACTTTGAGGGCTGTGCCAAGTAGATAGTTTCGTATTTGGAAAAACCTATAATTTTGGCCATACCCTGCTCCCACTTTTATGAATGGCTTTGGTTTTAAAGGGATGAAATTTGGAAAGATGATACTGTATGTTTTGATACTTGACAATATATTTATTTCCCAAGTTTTCTATTTTTAATGTTTAGATGTTCTGGTTATCTGGTTTATGTATGCTTCTATGCATGTATGTATGTATTGTTTAAGGAAAAGCATGGTTATGGTCTACTGATAAATATGGATTGAAGACATCTTGCCAAGGTGATCTAGGCCATCTCCTTCTGAAGTGAAGCAAACTTCACAGTCTTTCCAGGCAATGTATTGCGCTGCTTCATTGTCTGTACTCTTAGGAAGATTTTCCTAAAGTATAACCTGAATGGGTTTTTTTTCAACTTAAGATAATAGTTTCATACCTTATTCAGTACTAACAGA
The DNA here is from genome assembly GCA_033558235.1 of Neomorphus geoffroyi. Classification (NCBI taxonomy): domain Eukaryota; kingdom Metazoa; phylum Chordata; class Aves; order Cuculiformes; family Neomorphidae; genus Neomorphus; species Neomorphus geoffroyi. The sequence goes on from JAUMJM010000005.1 coordinate 16,508,171, forward strand.
GAGAAAACTTTACAAAAGCTTTTCTGCATCTTTCAAGACTATCATTATGCTTCTTCTACCTTCTGTGGCTCTGCTGGGCTGCGTAGCCCAGTGTCTCAGTCTTTTGCTACAGGACTTACATTTTACACCTTGAAATATTCTTATTTTCCTTCTCTACAGTTCCACCAGTTGATTCACCTCTTTGTTGAAGTGCACTATCGGCAGAATACCTGGGCAGAGCCATTACTTTGTGTGGTTTTAAGCTTTATTACAGTTTCTACATCCCAGTGAGAAGTTTTCCATTTTCAGAACAGCGTGTTGTGGATGATTCATGTTCTTTTCTGATTTGTTACAGCCCTTATGTCCTTTTGAAATAGCTACCATCACTATTTCCCATCCTTTTGTTTACTTGATTACTTATTTTTAAATGCAGACCCTTGCATTTGTCTCTGTTGAATAGCATAGCATACCTTCTTTTTTTAACAGACTGTTTTTTCAATTTACAAAGATCTTCTGGACTTTCAGTTCTTTCCTTCTGAATACTTTCAGTGCCTCTTAGCTTACTTTTACCTGAAATGTGATAAGTCTAATTTATTTTCTGGTCAAGAGTGAAAAAATAAATAGAACCAGACCAAGATCAGACTTTGTTGGAACCCCATTTGGCAGTCTTCCTTTCTGATCATGGTTCATTAATAGCTGCTCAGAGGGACACTTAACAAACGTATTTGCACCCATCGCAGAGTAGTTTCACCTAGCCATGTTTCTCTATGTTATCATGGTGAAGCAATGTTAAACACCTTTTAAAATCAAGATGTAGTTCATCAAGTGCTCCTCCTGTCTTTACAAAACCTGCTTCCATTCTGCATTTGTACAGTGATAATATAATAAGATTTATGCCATAGGTTCTCAAGTGCCTGCATCCTTTTGATATATATTAATAATTTAATACTTATATCTGATGTTTGTAAAGGTAATTTTTCAAACATGGGTCACTTCAGCATATATCTGCAGCTAATCCCTCTGTTCTTCAATATATGTATTTCTAGATTGGATGTAGAATTGAATTAATACTAATCAGTTTTGCTGACTTTGCCAGTATAATCTCTAATGAGAGTGAAATTGCTAAAAGCTGGGGCAGTTCTGTCTGACCATAACTATAGGAAAGTTATGAGCAACAGTGACAGATGTCTCTATTAGAACTGTTTGTGAAAACAGAGAATTAATGAAACATTTAGCAGAGAACCAGTTAGCTAAGACCTCAGTACCCCAAATCCATTTCTCTGGGACTTCAGGTGTTTCAGATTCTGGCTGATATGAGGCTACAAGAAGTTACTACTTTCTTCTAGTAAGTTATTCATGAACTCGGTAGAAAACTAATATACTTTCCAACAGTTTGACACAGAATTTGACTTCTTAAGTAGGTGTAGTTCCTGTACAGTAGGAGCCTTCATATTAAATGAAGTCTTCTATCCATCAGGATGTCGGAAAGATTTTTCTAGTACTACCTATGGGGCTGAGTGGGAGTAAAGGAAAGGATATGAATGAAAGAGTTGGCTAGCTGTGTGGACGTGGGTGGCAAAGCTCCTTACTATTGACTGTACCTGTGTGGTGCTGTCAAGCTCTTCTCTTTTTCAGACTACTTAGCTGATTTTGATTCAGGCTCCTATAAAAAGGTTGATGTTTCCTTCGTATTAGAACAGCCTTCAGCCTTGTCTCCCACTGAGAGCACCAGGTACTTTCACAGTTGGCCTGTTTCTTCTTTCTGATTTTATTCTCCTCTGTGTTTTTCCTAGCTGTGTTTAATACCCTAGGGTGTAGCTGATAGCATGACAGTATCATGAAATGGAAAAAGAAATTGAGCTAAATATTGAGAAAAATGACCTTTGTTTTGTGAATAAACCTTACCAATTGTACAACTCGTGATTATGTTTGCATAAGTGTTCTCACCTGATATATTTAAAAAGCATAAATATAATTGTTGAATTAAATAACAATATGTGAGACTTAGCAATTGGGGAACTATGGCAAGTACTTCTGCCTTCCACATCACTGTTTGTCTGATTGTGTGCCTACCTTTAGTCAACGTTTAACGTGGCAGTAATTGCCATCAGGGCCACACTAAGAATGTTGAATAGAGCTGTCTTATGTGGATGTGGCTGGAAAGGGTGCCACATAGACACAAATGTGCCAGAACACCTGCTGTTGCTGGATCCTGGGCATTTTTCCTCCTTACCTGTACTTTCCCCGCAGTACAGATCCTTTTGCATTCAGATTTTTGTAACATCTGGCTAGTAATCATTCCGCATGCCTCATGGGTGCAATCATCTGTAATCATCTACAGATGTACACTTGCAGCTACATTACTGATTTTGCTCTTCACATAATCCTAGAGAATGTTTTTTTCATTATTTACAGTATTGCATATTGCTTCAAATAGTCTCAAAAGGAAAAGGAAGTCCTGAACAGAAGTTTAAAAGTATTCTACAAAGTAAGTGAGAGAAGTTTTATGCCATGAAAGATCCTTCTGAAAGGAGAAGGAGAACTTATTCTATGCTGCATCATCAACCCATCTGTCAACTGCTGGGGCCAGTACCCTATTAAATGATGCTAATTACATCTCATACCTGCAGAGAGTATTTGACAAGCACTATCATTTCAATGTCTGCTTTACTTACAGGAGATAAGCATACATATCTTGTATCTTGGAGACAAATAATGGAAGTTCAATGGTAAGGAGTACTTCAAAGCAGATACATACAAATTACATCTGTATTAAACCTTTCTAGCATTACACTACAAGTGAACACTGTTAAATGGCACAGTGAACCAGCAAAATCATCTAATTTCATGGACTATGAAACGCCAACAGAGCTTTAGGTCTCAGATATTTTCCACTTTTATCATAAGGCCTTTTCCCTTATAATATGTGACCCAGAATTTAAATAATCTTGGAATGCCTGCAGTTGAGAGCCTTTTTTTGAACTGGTAATTAGAATAAAAGATTGTATATGTCACTGTGAAAAATGTCTGCTATGATTAGATTAAAACTGAACCCAATTTAGTGTTTGAGAAAGGAAACATCATGGTGGGACCAAAGTCAACTTCTACAGTTCACTTATTGGTATTGTTTTAATAAAAGACTTCTATAGGGATCAAAATAGCCACTTTGTTTAGGCATAAACTGAAATTTTATCTACCAGACACAGGAGTTACATTGGTTCTCTTAGAAGTTCTTTTATGATAGGGAGAATAATTTTGAGTATGCAACCAGTTTGAACTGCAAAGATGCTGCTCCTGGACTAGTTGAAGGTTGGCGTGGCATTAGATTCATTGTTCAGAAGGAAGGTAAAGGATAATATTCTGTGAACCTTGATTTTGCGCCTCTGCCACAATCCATTAAGTACAGTTTCCATGAGAGATTTTATGTTGCCTAGTAATTCACTAATTCGTAGTTGCTGAGTAGTGTGCTGAGTGGACAGGCGTGATGGACACATGAAAGCCAAACAACAAAGGAAGAAGGGTGATCACACCAGTCTGGAATTAAAGCTGAAAATCAGCCTAAAACAGATCCCCAGTTAGGTACTCCTAGAAACAGCAAGCATTCAGGTCTACAAGTGCATTGTCACACAAGACTGGTGACTAGAGGGAGTACTAGAAAGATCTGTTGTCATTCTTCCATGTGAAGTTGTTTCCAATTTTTCTCCATGGACTGCCTAACACAGAAGTGTATAAAACCACCTTTAACATTTAGGAGGCTGAATGTCAACAAGACATATCAACATAAAATAAAACACTTAAAATCCCACTTGCCATTCCTACTGCCACTGGATGAAGAAAAGAGCCTGTTGCTGTTGACAGAGGCTGATTTCTGTATCACTCCATGCCCACTTGAAATACTTACCTCTTGGTGGCGGTATTAGCAGCCACTTGGTCTTTCCAGGTCCCTGGCATGGGCAAAAGGTCCAAGTGGATTATGACTCATGGATGTTCTAGGCAACTGCTTACTTTGCCAGCTCTGAGACTTCCAGGTCCATGAGGAACAGTGATGAGTTGATGAACACAATAAAAATTATATTTGCGGGTTATTTGTTCAAAGTAGGAGATACAACTGATAGTGAAAAGGATTGCAAGGATGTTCTCAGCCTCCTAATATGCATCCTTCCTCCCCCTACTACCCTATCATGCAATCTTCTCCACCTGAATGAAGACAGTGTCATTTTGCACAGACATGGATGGCCAGAAATGCAGATCAGCATCACCACCACAGCCTGACTCCCTTGGCTCTGAGTCATTTGGTGTCTGCGATAATAGAAAGCAATGAGGGAATGTAATTGATAAGTCAGAGCCTTTGTTTAATTGTACCAGTTAAAGGCTAGGAGATTCAGCTCTTATGAAAGCATTGGTTCAGTAATGATTTCATCAAAATTTGTGGTCAAACTCCTTTATTCTACAGATGATATGTACACTTGATATATATATTGAGTTTGCCCTGTTTATCCTGGCAGGAGCATTAAATGCAGTATTAAATATTTTGATAAACAGATCTAATCTTATTGCCTTTATACAGCTCTCTGATTCAAGCTCTTGCATGTAAAGTGCCTAATAAGGAGGCCTTCAACCATGACCACAGCCTGTGGAGTTATCATGCGGTAACATGACAAGTGATAACAATGTTAATGTGTGAAGGTGTCAAAATATAATTAGGGAAGCTATTCAGACTGTCTAGCGACAAAACTCGTATTTTCTAAATGTGAGCCTAAATGACCGAAAGCACGCCCCATTAGTTCACTGATTAAGAAACCAGTTATAATCATTATTTCAAAAATAGTGGTATGTTTTTGTTTTTCTCAGTGGAATTCCTTCCTAGGCCTTGCAGATGGAGAGCAGCAGGGTCCTGACCCCAGCTAAGGCACTGTTGTGGGCAAGAGAATCTCCATTCATCAAATTTCACTCATTTGTTTTATTGCTAATTAACAGAAGCTTCTAATCACTTATTCAGGTACTGAGTCTCAAGAAAGATAGGCAATTAAAGAAACACTTAGGGAAAACACCTTTCCTCCTGCACCTGTCTCAACTTCAGTCCACATACCTCTCTTCCCTGCATTCTAGCCCCCGCTCCTCTGCTTTTGCAGCGTGTGAGATGGGGAGCAGTGCGAGAAGCTGAGATCAGCGCATAGCAGTTTCTTCTTTTTTTGGTGCTTTTTGTTTCTCACTCTGCTGCTGCTGCTTCTTCCTTCTTAATCATCTCCTGTGCTCAAGAATGGGCCTACCCATGGGCTGCGGTCCCTTCACAGGTGTTCCTGCTCTGGCATGCCCCCTGCTACCAAAGGTCTGCCAGTTGTGCCCATTACAGGTACTTAAATAAACCTAGGCATGGCAGCTTAGAGCACCTTTACATAGGCCCTTTCGGATCTTATACAGGTTTTTGGTGAGTATAGAGGAGTAAAGAAAACTGTTCGTATGCCTGATGCAAGTGAGAACAGTTTGCAGTCCTCATTGTGTTGTTCCGCTTAGAAAATAATGCTTGTTATGAAGGATGTGAAGGTTGAGGAGTAAAGCTTGGCTATTGAATAAGGTAAACGACTTCAGCTTGTTCCTTAGATGAACAAGTTGAAAAGGAGTCAACCAGTAAATCTCTCTTTAGGCTTTCTTATCAGACAGAGTTTAATAACAGAAGGGTTTGGAAGTTTTGTTTTTTCTTTGGAGTTTCTTTTTCATTGGCAGGGAAAGTACTAATGGAATTCAGGGGTTGGAAGTTGAATGTAGACAAACTTATTTGGGAAGTCATTAAGATTTAGTATCAATAAGTGTCACTACGTATAAAAATAATCACCAAGAAGTCAAAGTGAAAATACTTGATAACTCTCCTAAAACCATGCTAGTGCCTATATAGAAGTTACTGGATTTGGTGCAGGAAACACTGGGTGAAAATCTCAGTTTTTTTGGCTATACAAATTAATTCAAAATTCTTCTATTTTAATGCTAGGTTAAATTATCCCAGAGGTTCCTTGAGCCTTAGGCTTGATCCTGTATATTACTTATTCTTTAGCTTGACAGTTTTGTCTCAGTCTTATATGTGGCCAAGAAGTTAATAACCTGCACTCAGAGCATGAAAGAAGTAGTCTTTGTCATTTGCTTTGTGTTTTTCCACATGGTTCTGACACTTTGATACTTTAAACAAAAGATAACAGAAAAGCGATCTACCATGGTCAATGGGTTAGTATTTCTTTTCTGTGCTGTAATTGAGCAGTTGTTTTCTAAGTGTTGTTTGACTTTACTCCTGTTTTCATATTTTTCTGTTCTCCAAACAATTCTTAGTGATTCTAAACCTATTCTTCCTTCCTGTAGTGAGAAAATGCAGATCTGCAATATATTCAGTTTTCATAGGAAACAAAAAAGCATTGTTGACAATATTCCTCTGTCTCGATGCTCACCTTTAATTCCATTCACTGTTTAGCCTCTCTTTCCTTTGAGATTCCAAATGCGAGTTTGTGCAGAGGCTTAGTTTCAGAAAGCACAACTTTCTACAGGGGTTTTACCCACAAACATGCTTTTCTGTTATGCTCTTCAGCAGGATGTGTAGGTTTTGCCATCATGTGAGTCTGGAAGTATTGCCATCTTGCATTAGGCATACTTGTGTTCTTCATTAGTATTACATCTTGTATAGGATACAGGATAATATCCTTTAGAACAAATTTTACTCTCACTGATATTCTCTTGGCACATAAAGTAGAAACAGCATTTTAGGGACTCTTGCCGTCATCCAGAGCAAGCAAGACAGCTTTTCCTTCACTTTTTTTTCTCAGAAAGTCTAGATTTGTAGTCTGTTCACCAAGTCACGACTTTTTGAATCCTTATTCATGTGCTGCCTCTCATGCTTTTATATCACCTAGGTGGCTGAGTTACTACTTTTTCCTTTCCTCAAGAATATTTCTCTTTTGAATGCCTTATATTCCATGTGCAATTAATATCATTAGTAACTTACTAATTGAACAATTAAAACAGTTTCAGACTTTCTGGTCCATCCTTCCCCCACTGCTGACATACTCAGTAGTTTAGCTGATATCTTAACCTTTCCATAGAAGATATGGTTGGTATAATCTTGAACTGACAGAACTGAAGGGTTTTGCAGTGTAGTGTGTAAAATTCGTTTTGGTGTTAGAGAATTACTCAGGCTTGTCTGAGAAGCAAGATGGTATGATTTAATTCTCTGTTTGGTGCACGAAGAAAGGACTGTTGCTTGTGAGCAGAAACAGAAATTAAGAAAACCAGGCAAGCTTAATTTATCAAAATGTTCTTTCATGGCACAAATTTCCCAGCCTTCACAGTGTCCATGGAATGTGTAGATCTTGCATTGCAGAGTCTGGTAAACCAACACCTTGCAGAAAACAAATATCTATAAGTTTGTCCCCTTGCTAATCTCCACATTCTGCAAAGTACACTTTGTATTTTAATCTTATTTCTGTGCCTTTTGACTGTGAAATATTAGCAAGAACTTTAGAATTAGCCATGTAATGTTCCCCCTAGGTCACCAGTTCTGTAGTTTCCATGGCTGTGCTGTTGTGTGGTGGTGGTCCACTGTTTCTATGGCTTAGCAAGGATATCCAACCTTATGCTTGTCACTTGTCCCCCTTAAATGAATCCTTATGGTTTATTGCTATGTGTGCTTTATCTCAGCTCCAAAAGGAGGTGTCCATGTTTTGTTCAGATGCAACGCTGTCGGAATACTTTTGCTGCTGCATTAGGTGATCTCAAAGATGCTCACACTGGTTTGCTGCCTCTGCGAAGTTATTTTTTGATCTGGAGACAGTCCTGTTCTCATTGTACCTGTTTTCTCCATTTAGAGTTAAGTTTATTAGAGGGTTCATAAACCTAATAATCAAAATATCCCTTTTTAAGGCATTTCCTAGGGTGCCTGGCTAAAAGCAAACTGTTTTTAGAAATGCTAATATCCTCAGTATGGAGTTTTCTCCTGAGCAAACACCGAGTGATTGGCTCTTATTTGCTGACTTCCTTTGATCATAAATGCAGTTTATCCTTTGTAAATCACTTGTTCTCACAGCCTGACAGGACAGAGTTTATAATCCTCTATTGACTGCGTATTAAAGTGAATATCCCTGTACATTATACTTTGAAAATACAGGGTTTCTTAATTAAAAGTTACACTGTAAGTTTCATAAAAAGCAGACAAATGCACGGTTCATTATTTCTTCCTGATAGAGACAAGCAGAATAATTTTAAAATGGAGGAGGTTCCCTAACATAAGGCAGTGTTAGTTCATGAGTTTGCATGGATTGTGGACGTATGTGGAAGGGAGAAAAGAGGTAATTTCTTGGTTTGCAGGGAACATAAGGCCAAAATGATCAGACTCCAGAAGGGAGCATGGTTGTTGAGAATTTTCAGTCTCTTTAAGCTCTCTGAATTCTTACTCTTGCTGAAGGGAGTCACATCTGTTGCATTGTTGTGTGGGTGATGTTGATTAAGTTTTAGTGGAGAATGTGTTAGTAAAGAGCCTTTTGTGAGAAATTTACAGCAGATTAGAAATACTTGTATCATAAATACATTCTTTAAGACTCAGAATTTTCAGTGGGCCTTCATCGAAAGGCTGCATCTCAACTGGTAGACCTGCATGTCTGAGGTCCTGTTTTTGTATACCCTAGCTGTGTTGTCGCCTTATACCAGAGAGATACTTCATTGCTGCTTCTTTATTCCTGCTTGATTTCTGTGGGATATGTGAACCAGAAGGCAACTCCAGTCTCCCTGCTTCAGGACTGAGGCACAAGTGCCCTGGCACTCCACAGCACACACCAACTGCTTCAACTGCTTGTACTACATGGGTCCAAGGGCATGACTGGGATCCAAATATTGGCTGTCACTGATGGTCACTCTTTATATTCTGTGTTGGAAGAGTAATACAGAGATACCTAGACCCACAGATTTTCAAAAAAGGATACTAATGAAGCGCTTCTGATTTTAGACAACTGAGTAAGTGGTCTGAATGTGAAAAGAAAGAAAAAAATAACAGGACACTAGTTAACTCCATTAGCTATTTGATGTTTCTGTGTGCTTGGCACTTTTCTCAGTTAAGCCATTTTAGTTGCCTAGTTAATTAAGACTATTTTAAGCAATGGTTTAAAGAGACAAAAAACTACATAAATAATGTCCACCGAATTAGCTCTGTTACACTAACAAATGGTATATGGGAAGCTGTAGAGTTTTGGAAACTTAAGGTAATTTGAGCAGCCCTCCAGAATTTTAATTTATTGTTACGTTAATCCCAAAATAATTGAGTCTTGCATTAAACCGGGCAATCAGGTGAAACTAATGTGAATAGATTAGTACAGTTGTCTTGTACTGACAGTCAAAGAAAATTTTACTGCTGGCTGAGAGAATTCAGTGCAACATACTTTCTCTTGTCATTTCAGGGTGTTCCATGTTAGTTTCAGCACCTAAATAGTTGGATCTATACTGGAATAAAACAACTTTTCAGAAAGCTTTTCTTTTTCTTTTGTCCTCAATTTTGTTTTTAATTGTGAATCTTCCCTGGTGGCCATCTTTTTCTGCTATATATAGTTTGGTATATCACTTGTGTCATTATAGTGTGCTGCATGGAATTTAATGACCTGTCTGACATCTTGTGCTGTGTGCTTCCTCCTATCTCTCTTTCATTCCCGTCTGTGCCTGAGAACACAGAAAGAATGGTTTGCACACTGAACTAATGTGTTTTGGTTAGATATCATTTTAAAAGTAAGTATTTTGATGTTTTCCTTCTAATATGCCTTCTGATGAGTATTTGTGTGGTAGGATTGGCAATGTTAAAAACAAAAATAAAATCATACTTCTTGATGTTAAGTAAAAGGCCCATGAACTGCTACTGAACATAAACTGAAGAGATGGAAGTGTGGCAGAAAATCTGTCTTATTAGAAGGGTATAAGAAAATAAAAAGTTGAGGCAGGTAAAATGCAAAGTTCAATTGCATCTTGTTTTACCTTTCTCTGCTGTAAGCTTTATCACCGCAGACAGGTGGATCCATCCCTTATTGACTTATGACTTCACGTACCATTTCTTAATTTATCTCAAGTAACATGGTCTTACATCTTAGGCAAGTAAGTTTTCTCCTGAGATGACAAGCATAATAAAAAAAAAAAAAATAAATTAAAAATTCAGTAGAGCTTCCTGACACAAGCACAGCTGTTGCTTTCTTACTGAACCGCTGAAATATCCCCACCCCTTGCTCCATACCGCTTTGTGTCTCAAAGGGCCTTATTTGCTCCAACATAAAAGTTTAAGGAGTCCTGGAATGGAACTTGATGTGGAATGTGGTGCTGGAGACATTGCAACTTGTTGTGCAGGGCTCAAGCTCCCAGAAGTACCTTTAGGAAGCCTTTGCACTGCACCTGCCCAGAGAATCTGCAGTATCTCTGTGCCCACTGCTGCAGATTGTGAGTTAAATGTACTGTGAGAACTATTTCCACAGATGACCTTCCCAAGCTTACTTTCTGCTGCCCCTGTTCCAGCATAGCAAGACCTCCCAGAATGACTTTGAGATGATGCAGGCTCTGTGAAGGCAAAGAAGGAAATCTGGGGTTGTACTGCTGCTACTGTTTACACATAATTCCTATGGGAAGTGTGAATTAAAACACTCAAGTCTATTTTCTACAGTGAAATTTCTTTTTCCTTTAATGCAGAATGCTAAACAAAGGATCAGATAACTTTGAGAGGTTAAGTGAAGTAGTCAGGGACATATGCATGCTAGGAATGCCACGGTTAAAGGGAAATAAATGCATGTTAAGACCATGTCCTTAATGAGGATTTACTAAGAAAATAAATAGAAAGAGCTGCTTCAAGCAAAAACAACCTCCCAGCCACCAGTTTGCACTCTGCATGAGAACTGAAAGAAAGGCTTATATCAAAGACAATAACTATTTGTGTGGATAACTAATCAACAACTCACAGTCTGACAAGGAACAGAGAACAATGTGAAAAAATAGAAAGAGGAGTTAAAGGTGTGAGCAGCCCTGAAACAAAAGGCGTGACTAATTGCAGCTATGCTAAGGCGCAGGAAACTCTTAGCCAATAGGCAAAGCATGAAGTTAGGCAATTAGAAACCTGTCATTCCATACCAAGAAAATTAGATCCTATCAGTTTAATTATCAGTCAGTACCATTAAGACAATATAGCCCTTCATAATGAAAGCTGCAGTTCCTGGGTAATAGAGGTAATTGTTTTCCCAGTGGAAGATTTTTACTTTCAGACAAGAGCTACAGTATGTGACTGGTTTACAGGCTTTTACCTTGAACACTTGCATAATGCATGGGACACATTGTTTTTACTTCGATTCCTAACATTTCATTATTTTATCCTGAAGAGCATTTTTGTAAAGTTGGTGGAAATTAGCAAAACCACCCACTGTAAATAAAATCTATAATAGTCGTGCAACGTGTCCTCTGTTATTGTAGTTAGAGAATCTTACCAAATCATTTTTGATTTAAGACACAAAGGCCAGCTTGCAGCTTGGGTTTCCCACTTCTGCTGGGTAATAATGCTATTCCACAAAATCTACATCACAGATGGTCACTCTAGAGGAGGTAGCTCACACAGAGCAGAAGCTTAGGTGTGGCTGTCCAGCACATCAGCTCATCTGTGGTGATTGACTTCGTACATGATGCTACCCTTGCAGTACCCTGTGGCAAATGTGTGATGGCATACTTCTTTTCATTAAGTAGTGCACAGTCTCACTTATTACTCTGTTACTCAAATATTTAAATATTGCCTTGGGTTTTTTCCTAACTATATTTTCCCTATTATTCTCAGTTACTATAGTTACTGTATTCTACTCCAATGCCATGACATTGCCATGTGAAGAAATTCTTACACGATATCTACTACACACTGAGTGGTATTGGAAAAGACCTAGGTTACAAAAGAATAGTATAATATTTTGGATCCCCTGTGAACTACTGAAACACTTTTTCAAAAAGCTATAAAACCATTCACTTTCAGTTACTGTCTTTCTCAAAGCAACAGAGAAAGAAAAGTTGTTTGAAGACTAAAAATATTATCTAAGAACATTAAATACTTTATGTATTCTTTACTCTGATCATAAATTTTGGTTGCGATCAAACTGGGAGCAAGATCTTGCAGCATCTAGCAGATGATCTGAATAAATCTTTAACACATCTAATGAATAGTTACCATTTCTGTATTTTTCTGTACTTAGAACACAGTGTTGGGAAATACATATTTATTTCTTTGTAAGAACAGCAGCATTTTTGTTCTGTGAATTGTTTCAATGTGCAATTACCATCTCCCCTCAAGTCTCTACAGATATTTTCAGTGGACAGACTCTTTAATGGTACAAGCTGCTTTGGAGGTTCTCCTTAATGCCCAGCAGAATTTAAGACTTCGCAGACATGCTATTTCATCTCCAGAAAAGATGTGACTGGTCATCTTGGCAAGTGTCAAGATACATCTTCTCCCATACAGCAGTCAGCGTTTTCTACTCTTGTCAAAAAACTTCTTTAGAAGGTTATCCTCTACTCTTCCAACAAATCTGTATTACTGTCACCTTGCACTGTAGAGAATCATAATGATCAGTAACTCATTTCAGTTAGAGTTATTGAACACAGTTTATTCCTCCTAGGAGTAGGTAATTAGCATGAGCTATCAATTTAAGAGTCTTAGTTCATATATGAAAAGGGAGTAAGCAACAAAATAGTATCACCTTTTTCTTTCCACTGTGAAGAAGATTGCTGTAACTGAGCTCCCAATTTTGGCACTTAATTTAAACAGCTGTAATGAGATGAGGTGTCTTTGGGCCCCTATACCCAGCTAAGATATACGCTTTTTTAATTCATGATACTGCAAGAATTAAAACTAAATTTTATTGCATAAGATTCAAAGGAAGTGAAAACAGTGTATTTTCTGTCAGAAGACCTCATCAGTCACCAGTGGGACAGGGACATCAGACCGTTCACACAGCCTAGCTGCTCTGTGGTAAGGTGTACAAGATAGAAACTTCAGAAATCTGTTCTATTTCTCAAGGAGCTGACTCTATACATAGCTGATTCATCTTGACAGAAGTTACCCAGAGGCTGTGAAATTCAAATAAAACAGATTAGTCACAACAGGACTTCAGCATGTCTCTTCTGATAAACTGTGCTATTATTTCTTCTAATTACCTGCCTGTGGCAGGTTTTGCATGGTTTTTATAGTGGTATATGTACTACTTACGTATCATTCTGTATCAGCCAACTTTACTATACTGTACTTAATATATTTTTATTTTTCATCTGCTGTTTTGGGGCATTTTACATAGACAATTAGTATCAATCAATTAGTATCCATTATTATCTTTCCAACAAAAAAGCTTCAATTTTACTACTATTCAGTCCTCTTCTCCGGAACAAACTCCATCTGTTTTCTTTTTCCTATTTTCATTTTTTGCATTTCATGTAGAAACATAATTCTGCAATTACCTGGATGTTTTCTTTTTGTCCTCGGTACTGATCCAGAACTATGGAGCAATAATGGTGACTCACAGAGGGGCAGTGGCAGTGAATAGAAATTGCATGCTGTGGAGGCCATTTAAAAAGTCAGCATCTTACCATTATTATACCATAGTCACAGATGTGTACTTCACTGACACTCATAAATGCCCTGGAAATAGCTAAGGAGATTGACTGACACCATTGGAGAAATGCTAAAGAGAGTTTAGCAGATCAGGGGAGAATACAGTTTTTGACTGGTTGCTCAGAAAAGCTTGTAGGATTAATTTAATAGAATTAAATAGATTTACCTTTGCAGTCCTTTACATGATCATTGTATCCAGTTAAGAATGCTGCTTCTACTATGCATTTACTCAAACTGTGGTCTCTACAGTCATTTCACAAGTGGCTTAAACCTAATCAAAATATGATATGACTATGTAAGTTCCTTCACATCTATCTAATTTTTGTCTATTCTCTTCTCAAACATTTTGCCACATATCTTAGATATGACGCTTTATTTTACCATACCAAACTATCTAGCCATGAGCTTATCTTTCTCCCATGAGCTTATCTTTCTCCAGGTCCTTTCTGATTTCATTCCTTCATTAGAAGTGCTATGAAATCCATAACACGCATGCTTTTGTGGACCTGTAGACTCTTGGTATCTCCAAGAGCTATGACTTCTGGTTTTTTTCTAAATGCATGTTTAGTGCCTTCTGTTCCTTAAGCAGTCCTTCATTTCAGTTAATTATTAAGGTCATCGATGAATTTGACCTACTATGGTTGATGGCAGTTTTTAGAGTGTATGAATGGTTAGGGCTGCTTTAGTGAACGTTTTTCACTAAAGTATGGGAATATTGTTAGTTTTGTACGCAATTTACTTACCATAGACAGATGCAGGATTGCAGCTGTGTCCACAATGTCTTCAGACACAGTGGGGAAGGTGCAGCTTTGGAAGAGTTTTCACTGGAGAAGTTCAAGGTAAATAAATATTTTGTAACAAAACCAGACTCTGCTAAAGTATGACCTCCCCCAGCTGTTGTGCAGTACATTATTAAATCAGCCACATTGCTGAGAACTTCCAGAACAGAGCACAGTGTTAATCCTTCCTGCATAACTTCATTAGAAGAATTCTTAGAAATTTCCCCTTCAGGAAGCCAAAGAAAATGAAATAATAAACATCTTTGTATTATTTGCTAATTGAGGATTAAGTCTGAGTTATTTAAAACTACTGGATTCAATTGAACTTAGTGGGGTTTGTTTGGGGCACATATCATCACATTTGCTGTTGAAACCTTGTTTTTCAACTGGAAGGAATCTTGGTGATACTCTTATTCACTCCTTCTTGTGACCATAGGGAACTGTGCTACATCCATTGTTCATGACAGCATGAAGTCACAACTTAGAAAACTTAGGAATGAGAGGGGCAAAGCAAGATGAAAAACTCTTTCAGGACTTAATTTCTTTGATGATTAGAAAATGCCTAAAATCAGCCTACCTCATGTTCATGGCCACTTGATTCAATGGCAATGTCTTTCTTTATGGTCAGAAACAAGTGCTTAGGGAGTTTTACCATCCGTATTTTCCATTTTTTTGACAAC
Source organism: Neomorphus geoffroyi (assembly GCA_033558235.1). Classification (NCBI taxonomy): domain Eukaryota; kingdom Metazoa; phylum Chordata; class Aves; order Cuculiformes; family Neomorphidae; genus Neomorphus; species Neomorphus geoffroyi. Next base: position 16,523,242 of record JAUMJM010000005.1, read on the forward strand.
CTGAGCTTGGGAGCTTCCTACTATCAGAGGTTGTATTTGCACTTAGATATTTAGTCAGGTATCTTTCTTACACATAGTGCTGTTGAGCCATAAACTGTGAAAACGTATTAACTATGGAATTGAGTCAGAGGTGGGATTTACACTAATAATGTTATCTGTTTGGCACTGATCTTTGGTCTGCAATGTGATATAGACTGACTCATGTTCACACTGCTCAAGCCTGTTCCCTTCTAGAGCAGAATGGTTATGTAGCTGCATGCACAATGGTTCATCTTGATCTACACTGGACCCCTCGAGTCACCCTTGTGGCCCCAAAACTTAAATCTAAATTTAATGTTGTGTGATTTTTCAGTCTGAAGTTCCCATGAGCATTCTTTCACATACCTGGTGTCACAGTCCACTAGGGATGTGATTTTATAGCCCAATATTGAAGGTATATATTGCAGGAGAGAATGTCAACCTGTGGAAGATGTTGAAGATGTGAGCCTCTTTTGAATAGTATTGAAGGTGTGTATTGGTTGGAGGGAGCTATGCTTGGTACAGGCACATCCATGGGAACAGGAGCTATAGTATTTGACTACAAAAGTGCTTGCAGAAGTGCTGCTTTGCAGTAGACTCAGGCTGTGGTTTGACATGTTAAGACCCACATCAGAGATCATAGAATCATCTGGTTGGAAAAGACCACTGAGATCATCGAGTCCAACCGTAACTGTCCAATTCCTAAACCATGTCCCTCAGAAAGTTGTCTCTACAACTACCTAAAGGGAGATTGTAGTGAGGCAGGAGTTGGACTCGTCTCTCAGGCGACCGGTGACAGAACGAGAGGACACGGTCTCAAGCTTCGCCAGGGGAGGTTTAGGATTGACATTAGGAAGAAATTCTTCACTGAGAGGGTAATTGTTCATTGAAGTGCGCTGCCTAGGGAGGTGGTCGACTCACCATCCCTGGAGGTGTTCAAAGAGAATTTGGATGAGGCGCTTAGTGACATGGTGTAGTTGACAAGTAGGAGTAGGTGTAGGTGTAGGTTTTGGGTCATAGGTTGGACTCGATGATCTCAAAGGTCTTTTCCAACCTTACGATACTGTGATACTGTGAAACTCATCTACCCGTCTTTTAAACACCTCCAGGGATGGTGACCCAACCATCTCCTTGGGCAGCCTATTCCAATCCCTGACCACCCTTTCAGTAAAGAAATTCTTCCTAATGTTTAGTCTGAACCTTCCCTGGAAGGAGATTACTCAGAATGAGCCAGGATACATATATGTGTTACTGTTGGAATCACTGAAGGTGGCACACAATACTGAATTTAAACCAGCTTAATGCCTTTGGGCTAACTTTTTGCTGGAGATGGGAGACCAGACAATACCTACTGTGGCACAAGTTAGGGTGTGAACAGACAATGTATGTTGCAGTGTGCGATCTTTTAGTGAAACCCTCAAAAAGGATATTTTTTAAGTGGCAGAGCCAGCCTGTAGCAAATCAGTACTTTGTGTCATGTGGCTGTGATGCTTTTAACATAGTGTTCAGAGTCTTACAGAAAGAGTTATCATCAAACCATGTTCTGAGTGATATATTATTTTTTTCACAGTGTTACTTTATATCTGTTACTGTACAGAAGTTAGATCTACAGCCCATGACTCATGAAAGCTTCCTTTACAGATGAAAAAAAAGGTCTTTTTGCTGAGGAATATGATTTAGCCGGTTCAGAAGCAGCAGAAGTTGGCTCTGTACCTACTGCAACAATTTTCCGGACAAAACCATAATGCAAGGTGCTTTTTGCACTTTCAACTCAGTGTTTCTTTGCAGTGTCTACATGCAGCATTTGGAAAATGTGGTGTCTATGTGCAGTATAAACACACACAGATTACTTCATGCATGGTAATACCATTCTTTTTATAAACAGTAGTGGCTTTACATGACTATGAAACAATGAAGAGGTTTTCCTGCCAACTCCTTTCACAGCTTTAATTTAAATAGTTTGGTTTTGTTTGTGATAGATCAGTAGAAAATGGCCTTGCAAAGCTTCCCTTTCTCTTTCCACAGTAAATAAAACGAGGTTAGACAAGAAAGTCATTTGATTGCCAGGCCGAATAATTTGCTCTGCCAGTACTATAGAAAGAAGCTGGGTACTTTTTTCATGCTCCTAGTTATAACATATAGGGCAAAAAATATGTTTGGATGTTTTCAGTCAGTGAAGTTCTTTATCAATACATTTGCAGATTTCATTACATACCTTTTCCACCTAATATTGTTGTTTTATTTTCTCCTTGTGTGGCTTGATAATCATGTTCTCTCACATGGCTGTGTTTTGTTTTGTCTTTTTTAAAAAAACATTATAAAGAATTTATTGTTAGGATTCCTTTCCCTGGAACATGATTGTTTACCTTTATGTTCATTATAGAATCATAGAATCATAAGGTTGGAAGAGACTTCTGAGATCATTGAGTCCAACCGTACCTGTCTCCCCACTAAACCATGTCCCTAAGAAACTCATCCACCCGTTTTTTAAACACCTCCAGGGATGGCAACTCCACCACCTCCCTGGGAAGCCTGTTCCAATCCCTGACCACCCTTTCGTGAAGAAATTCTTCCTAATGTCCAGTCTAAACCTCCCTTGGTGCAGCTTGCGGTCATTTCTGCTTGTCCTATCTCTTGTCACTTGTGAGAAGAGACCAGCACCCACCCTGTCACAACCTCCTTTCAGGTAGTTGTAGACAGTGATGAGGTCTCTCCTCAGCCTCCTCTTCTCTAAGCTAAACAACCCCAGTTCCCTCAGTCTCTCCTCATAGGGCTTGTTCTCCAGCCCCCTCATCAGCCTTGTTGCTCTTCTCTGCACACGCTCCAGCACCTCAATGTCCTTCTTGTAGTGAGGGGCCCAAAACCAGATGATAACTCAGAATATTATCTGGTGATTGGACATGAATACATTTTTCTTTCTGTTTTCAATGTTGCTGTTAGGATTGAGCATAATATTTTTCTAGGAGTACATGAGATCATTCGGATGGTGGTATAAAAAGAAAACAAGACTTACAGGTAAAGTGTCTCAGTCCCAGAGGTGCTTTCTGGTACAAAATTGGAGAAAAGCAGTATAAGCCCCAAAAGGATATCTGTTTGAAGATCCAGTTCATTGCCTGGTCACTCCAAGTTTGAATTACCTGTACCTGTGCCATTCCTTACAGGTGCTTGTCTGATGTATTCTGAAAGAGGTCAGAGGACACAAATTCTACAATCCTCTCAGTTATTCCAGTACTTGCTATTGCCTGCTAGCAGTTTTTTCCCCTCTGTTTCAATTATTTCTGACCTGAGCACATGAATCCTGCTAAAAGCCTTTACTTGGTAGTTTTACAAGTTCCTCAAGAGAGTCACTGAGAAGAGTTTTAATGCCAGGGCACCACAAATCTGTCTCATGGTCAGTTTTGAAAGCGGATATTTTTTGAGATTCTGTGTTTCATTTGTCTTCATTTAGGAAGCCCATCTCCTAGATGCTGTAAAATGAATGGGTCTGGAAACAGATGTGCTTTCTTCTCTGGACTACATCTTATCCTATCAATCTCTGGCTTTATTTTTAATGTGTTAAGCAGTTTAATAAGTGTTTTGAGAGCAACTTATTGACCAAATATATTGTTTTCCCAGGTTTTTTTATTGTTTGTGGGGATGTCTGTGGTAGAATCTCAGAACCATAAACCTCCATTTCTACTAAAGGAGTGATAAAAGTCTCTTTGGCCTCAACCACTAGCATTCAGGCCAGGACTGAAAATTTTGAATTTGTCTCCTTCAGCATCTCAAATAATTAGTCTACATACAGCTATCTGAATGTCAAGTCATGTGCCTGACATTGAGTCACGCGATTTAAAAATTGTGAACGTAGTTTTCTCTTCCAAAATATTACAAAAATGTGCTGGCAGAGCTTGCAAGTTAGCATCAGGATTTATCTCCCATTCTGAAAAATACGGGGATGTAATGTAACAATATAAGCCTCTACCCAAGCCACTACAGGGCCTGCAAGCATGTTACTGAGGATAACTTTATAATGTGGTTGTAAAGTCCAGCAGTAACTGTCCTTATGTATGCTTTTATTCCTAAGTGTTACATAAGTGATATCTTCCACTTCAGTGAACGGAGTGGATAGACTTCCAGAGGTCTTTTTTTAAGGTGAAGAGTAGGCAAAGACGTAGTCACTGTGAAGTCACACAGAAAGTCATCTCCAAATTTATGCATGTCACATGTTTGCGCCTTCAGATCAAAAAGCTCTGATTTCACTTCATCAACTGAAAATTATTTTCATATGGAAAATGAAGTCTGTTTACCTCCTCCTCTGATAAAAAATTACTGGGAATAAGACTGATCTGTATTTCTTGGAAAGCTGCTTCACTGAGCAATGCCAAAACTCTATTTTTCATACACAGTCCTTTCTTTTCAAGTCACACGTTCATGTGGCTATGTACAAAAACGCCACATTTTCCACTTTAGCGAATAGTTTTGAAGAAAAATGTGTTTAACATCATAGATCCATAAGAAATTAAAACAGCTTTGAGTCAACACACAGAGCTGACAGACACCTACACAAAGAATAACCATCTTTGTAGGTAAACTTGATGCTGAGAATAAAGAGAGAAGGCATATCTAAAAGGAAAAAAAATTGTCATTGATTTGGCAGTGACAGTCCAGGAAATTTCTGTTACAAGCATGAGGAACTATTTTCAGTGGTGCATGAAGATCAAAAAGGATTTCTGCACAAGCAGATAATATTGAAAAGAAGATTTAAACCGAGAGTATTAAAACTTAACTTAATACAGCCATCTCTGAAACAGAATTACCAATAGACTTACATCGCAGAGGTGCTGTGGGGTTTAGTGAGCTATCAGCACACTAAACCACTTCTCCCTGTATCCTTGTGCTTCCTAGACTAGAGAGCAAACCTCTCCCTCACATCAACAAAGTGGGTAAATTATGTTAGTTGTAGTGATACATAACATATACTGGGGAGTATTTAACTCATTAGTAGCTAAACAAGTCATTGAGTGAGTGTCATTTGGGTTTTGTTGTAGCAGACAATCATAGAGCTCCCTTCTCCCAGTTCAGAATGGAAGATTTTGTCTCATCAGTTATACTTGTCTCTAACTTCTCTCTTGTTGCATTTAGAACTGTATATTTGCTCCTGTTACTCAGATATGTGAAGGCTAATGATATATATGGTTTATGATATCTCCTTGGCTTTCAAATTTCTTTGTGAGCTTTAGTGTCTTCTTTTTTTCTTACAGAAATGCTTTGAGCTAAGTTGTGCTGCTGTCTTATTTCTGGTCACTGAATACTCAGCAGGTCTTGCTAGCTGGGATTTTCTACTGTAGTCCTTAGATAAAGCATTTATACAGAAAAGAATAAAGGATTGCTTAGGCACACACTACAGCTGAGGCAAATTGAATTAGGATGCTTTGGGGAGAGATTTTTAAAAGCAGCTTATTTAAGATGACACCATTTTTACCACTGATTGCAAGAGGAATAACATTTCATGCAACTGTTTTGAAAATGTTTCCTGTGGAGAGGAAGAGGCTGATCTCTTCATTTTAAGGGAAAGAGAGCATCCCCAAAGAAGTGTATCCAATTCACCAATGGAACTGAATAACACCAAAATGGAGCTTCAGGGCAGAGCAGCAGCTTTGCTCATCTAGGTTCACTTAAACTGTTGGTTCTCCTACCCTATTTTAAAAAACTAAATATAGCCTTCATAAATTGTTGAAATGATATATTGTTGCATTTCCTCATTGAATGCCTTCCTGTTGCCCAGCAGACATAGCCTGCTGTAACTCTTTTATCAGACTCACCAGCCACTTCTCACAGTCACCACTATGAGCTCCTGTAGAGTGAATTTCAAGTTCTTCTTGGTCCTCTTCTGTCCCTTAAACATCTACTGTAGGTGAGGAGGTTCTTTCCTCTGTTAAATATTTATTTGTGCTATTGACGTTTTTAATTGCTGATTGATTGGACTGAAACTTTAGGATGAAGGTGTTGCACTGCAATGAGGAAAAATAGTGTTGTGGAGGTTAAGATGTGCTGCAGTAGGTTTGAAAGTCACTTGCAAGATCTACTTTAGCAATTTCTGGACATGATTTTTCTTTTTCTTTATGATCTGTGCCAGCCTGTTTTTTCCTGTGAAGCTTTTTGTCTTGAACTTCTGTCATTGCTCAGTTCTCTCTAGTAGAAATATCACACTGCAAATGCTGCTTTTAGATCAGGCAATCTCTTATAATCTGTGTTTCCCAAACATGCGCACAACTTTAAGGGCTCTGTGAAACTCCCGGTCCCCCACTTATTCTTCTGTTCAGCTGAATCACTCATGCATGTTCTCACTAGCTCCTACTTCTTTTCTTTTAGTGAATTTGTAGTGCCTCTGCACATTTTCATGCTTTTGAGACAGTTGCTAGTAGTTGTCCAGGCTGAAGACTTGATGAAATGATCTTTCATAGTAAAGCTTATAGTTACGCTTCTTATTGAAACTCCGCTATTGGATAAAGTGTCTCATGGTCATCTTAGATACAGAAATGTTACTATGTGAATATGTTCTATGGCTTCATTCTTCAGTACTTCTTTCTTCTTACAAAGTGTATTAGCAAATTAGTTGATACCATGATGCATGCTGTTTTATGACTGCACTTGAAATAAATTAGATTGCTCTGTCTATAAGTATTGGGCAAAAAAGTTGATGCAACAAGTGAGTAGTTTTGACTGACAGTGTATGAAAGTCAATGCTGAATTTACATGTCTTGTGTAAAGGAAGATTTGCATACTTCATTTTCTCTCTAACAATGGGATCCATCACTACCTTGATTTTAATAGTCATTCTCAATGTTTAATATATGGCTGGATGATAATTCAAATGCATAATGTCTGTGCTAAGAATATGCCTTAAGTTTGTCTGTTTAATGTAATAACCCTTAAAGTATTGATTAACTTTTAAGTGTAACAATTTGTGTGGATTTTGGCATGTTTAGTTTCTGAGCTGTCACTTTTACTACATGGGTTTAAAGACATATACATACACAATGTAGAAAAACTCCTATAAAAACATGGCTCATTTTAAAAGGAATAAGTTAATATAAGTTAGTGTTTCTTCTGTTTAATGGGGTTTTTTACACAGTTTTGTCATAACATTTACTGTAACAGTCATTTACTCTGACTGTACTTCAAATCGGAGACATTTTATTAGACTGAGGTGGTGGCAGGCCCATCTTCACAGCATTTGTCACTCTTAAAACCAAGGCCTAGGGACTTCTGTATTCCTGGTTTCTAGATCTGAGCAGTGGATATTAATTACAGTTTGATTCTCTGATAAGGAAAGCCACAGCTACAGCAGTGTCCTACTTCCAGGCTCCAGCCTGAAGCTCTGCCCGTTCTGTTGAGGATGGGAGCCCAGGGATCAGAGAAAAGTTGTGTCCTTAAAAAGACTCTCTAGGGAGAAGGAAAGGTGGGAGTTGTTAGCTGTGCATGCAGAGCTTCCAGGTAGTGGTGTGTGAGGTGTGAACAATTCACAGCTCAGCATTTCCTTGTTTCTCATAAACTGCCAGTAAATTTTATGAAGTTGCCACACACACAAAAAAAGCAGTGATTAAGAGTGAGTCTGTATTAGCACTACAGCTGTGTAATTGCAAAAAGGAAAAAGCAGAGAGTATTTATGCACATAACGCCAGTTTATGAGCTCTGCTGACATTTTAGATACCTATTTGCTAGGTTGTTTGTGATCATGTAACTGAGGAGCATTTTAATCAAAAAAGTATTAAAGAAAATCAAATATAAATGCTATACAAGCTAAATATCCATAAGCATGTGCACCTAAAGTAATTTTGAAGAATGGATGTCCCTGTTTACACCAGGGATTTGTTCACAAATGTAAAACAGATTTCTCTTTGTAAAATATTACATCTTGGAGCAGAAACACTATCACGTGTAATAAACTAGTGGTATAACTAAGCCATGCTTCTGTTTACCCAGTGCAGTCAATATATATGCCAGCGTTGCTATATTCATGTTAGTAAGCTAATACTTCTGAACAAATTTCTAAAATACTTGCAAACAGATCGGCTAAGTCCATCAGAATTTCTGCTGAAAGTTGGCTAACTTTCTGTCTTTCAATTACGAAGTCTGAAGAATGAGTTGCATTGTTCCTAGCACTTACATTTGCGGTGTTTATTTATCTCCTTGTTTATACCTGCAGTCTCTGTATATAGTCTCATATGTAAAGGCTCCATCTTCTCACAAGAAAACATTTGCAAAATGAAAAACACATGACTACTGTATGTTTGAAGTCACTACGCTTACAAGGGTTAAAATATTATGTTCAAGTCGGCAGTGTGGGTTTTTTTCTCTTGTTATAAATCACTGCTTTGCACAGTTTCTGTTTTGCTATCTTCCACAGCACAGTCACCAGGAAATGGCACTGGGGTCTGAGTTTTTCAAAGAAGGAGCGGAGCATTTTCTTCTTTTCCTCCTCATTTTTGCGGGCTGGCAAACTGGCTGATAGGAGTTGGTTTGGAAGAATAAAATAGACTGGATTGCTCACTCAAAAGACAAGCAAGAAACCACAAGAAGCCATTCAGGCTTGTTGATTTCAGTTGTACCTACCACCTGCTTCCCAGAAATGCTGAAAACTTTGTCCTTACATTTCAAAGTAATTTCTTTCCCTTCTAGTTTCACCAATGCAATAGCATAAGAGAGCTGGAAAACCTCGACTGCACGCAGTGTGTTACAGGTGCCTTGATACGGAAAGATAACACATAAATTAAAAGCTGACTGGTCAGTGAGAATATCCATACCTTGCAGAAACATTCAGCTTCATGATTTTATCGGTGATGATGAGCATGGACAGAAACAGGGTTGATAACAGAGTTTCTGTAGCCTAAGTGAGAGAGTGTTTCTTCATAAACGTAACATTCACAAAACCACCTTAAGGAAGGCTATCTTTCAGTATTCAGCGCAACAAATAGAGTTAAAAGAGACAGCAGCACCTGCTAGAAGGCTGCTTAGTTTTGCTGGGAAATAGAAAAATCAATCCTTTTGGCAGCACAGCAGGAGGGTATCAGCCTGCGCTCTCGGGGGTGATAGCTTCTCCGCGGCCTGATGTGCCAGATGTGCCAGAGGTGCACGATCGCCATCTAGTGCCTCCTGGAAAGTAAGAAAAAGGAGCCTGTCACTGGCTGGCATCACAGGCATTTTATGAGTGACAGTATGTAGTATGTTAAGGTTTTAAGAACAACGCATGAATTTTTGCTTGCTTGAGTAGTTCCTGAAAAAAAGGAAAAAAATTATCACTTTTTTTTACATTAAGTGTCCCTCCTGTGGATTTTCTTTCTCGGCAGCTTCACAGTAAGCACAAGAAAACTGAGAGATCTCTGAAGTGGTAAGCCAAGATAGTCAATAAACATAGATTATATATGCTGAAAATGCTGGAGTTAATGGCATACCTAAGCTTAGTTTTCATTTTTTGTTTCTCGCTTGGAATATCTGCAAATAACATAGCACAGAGATATTAGTAAAAGACAACACCTTTACATCATCATCCTCTTCCTCTAATAATATGGGATTTTGGATCAAGAATCAAGAGTGTATTATAGAGCTAGGAGGAGGGGGTTCTGTTTCCAGATCTAGTGATTTTTGCATGTGATCTTTTAGCTCGGCTCCTTTAATTCTGTTAAAAAATTATAGCACTGTTCAGTGCACTCCCTTTATCATCATGTCCATTCACAGAATGAGCTGATTGTGACAAGAGCTGATATCACAGAGCATGGTGGTATCAGAGGCACAGAAACAAGTAGAATATCCAGTGTGTTTACAAAATATGCATAAATATAAGATACAGTATATAAAATAACAACCCCATGTAGGGATACTATTGTTTTGTCAACTATGAGTCCTTTTTTAAAATAAATACCTTCTATATTCCTTATGTATTTAAAAGATAGAATTTTGGCAGAATATGATTCTTCACTGCCCTGTGGAAAATAGTTACCTATATACTCTGGCTTTTTAAATTCTTTTTTCCCTGGTACTCTATTGGTCTGTATAGCATGGAAAAGCTGGGCAATCTGGCTCCCTCCTTAAGCATGGAAATCAGCAGAATAATTTAGCTGCTAAAGGAACTACTTTCTCCATGGTCCTTCAGGCTAGTGCTCCCAGCTGGTAAATCTAAAAGAAACAAGTAGTGAGGAAGACGTAAGCCCCTTGCATTTCAGTGCTGAATGCCCACCTATCTAAACGTGTATTTGTTATAGGGGTACAGTTTGTCTCTGATTGCCGTCTTTTCTGTTATACAGTGTGAAGCAAGTGAAAATGTTGCCCGAGTTCAGCAAAATTCAGTGTCTTTTCCCAGACTTCACTAAATCTTTCAGTTTCTGGACTTCTTTTCTTTTGTTTTGTTAATGACCATTTGCAGTTGTAAAACATTTCCAAAGCTAAAAGTGTTTATTGGTTGCATAAAAGCAGTCTTTGGAGACTGATACAGATTATGATATTGATTTATTTAGTTTTAATCCGTGTATTGAGAAATGTTTTCCTTTCTTGTTTTGATTAACCATCAGCGTGGTTAAAGGAATTGTTTTATTGTAACATCAAAACGTGGAATTTATTAGACGAGTTCAATCAAAAGCACTGAAACAAAATAAATCAAAGTATATTCAATTATTTTACTTCTCCTGTTACCAGAAAGATACTCCTAAGTGACTTTAATCTCTTTTGCCACCAACTTTTAGTCACCTACTGAAACAAATAGGAAGAATATCATAAATATTTTGTAGATATTTCTAGTGACTAAGATTTAACAATATTCTAGATGAAGATGTTGGAATCCTACTCCCAAATTCAGTGTTACCCATGCTGACATGCATACCCTGATGAGTCATGTCATCGTAGTCATGTGTTTAGTCCTCTTCATGGTTCAATGCTTTTTCATGACTGAAGTGTCTCACTGATGCCTGTAGTTAGGTTGCGTGAATCTTGATCTAAATGTTCAGGACATTGACAAGGGATGACTACATTTTGAAGTATATGGGGCCTCTTGTGTGTCTGAATAGCCAGACTCTGCAAATTTTCAAGATCTTGTTTCTGCCACCTGTGTCCCTGCTTTTCTCCAACTACTCCTGTGCTTTCATGTGCCCTAACCATGGAACTCCTAGCTCTGTGTGGTCAACACTTAGGACCTCTGAACTAGTAGAAGACACTGTGTTGCTGATAGACAAAATAAGGACACCATGTGGAAAAGGATAATTTTCCCATTTCTTCTTAGGTTTCATACATGGCAGCATTGTCATGTCTGGATTCTTTGTGGTATATCCCACCATCACTTAAATTTTGATACTTCCTCTGTATGGCTTTGAATGTGGTGAGAAAAACAGAGCTGCTGAGTCAGTATTTTTAATAACTTACTCATTGGCTTTAGGAAGATGTAGTCAGATATTAAAGAAATACTCAGAAAAAATGTCAGTTACTGATTTTAGATGTAACTTTTAGAAGAGCAAAAACATGCAGTTGTGCAGATGTTAACTAAGATTTATTCTTCTTTTTGAAAGCAAAACATCTCATGGTGTTGGATCCCTTACTGTCATGCCTTTATTCTGTATCCAATTGAAACTGTATTTACAGAGATAGTTATCAGCATGGTTCCTGACATCAGTATTGAAGGCTTTGTCATTTTCTATTCACGTATGTTAAGTTAGAATATATATTCTTAGTGAGGATTGCTTTCTAATAGACTTAAGAACACCTGTACCAGTTATGTACAAGATATATTTTTACTTTAGTGTTAGACAAATACATAATTGGGTTAATTAAGCATTTTTGTCCATTCTCAGTATAGCTTTACTGTGGCAGATGGCCCAGTGCATGTGTTATAAATACTTTGCATGACATCCCCTCTATTTTACTAATCTTCACTGTGACTTTCCTATTGATAATGACTAATGGCAGTTTCCTAGCCAGCAACTTTTAATAGATTAGTTTTTTATTCTTGATCTCTGCCTGTCCTCAGTGGCAGTGTTTTGTTTAATAATTTAATCAGTTCAGCAACAGTATAATATTAGATAATTGAACCATTACTTTAAGAATTTTTGAAATGCAAAATACCCTGATTAATATTTCAGTATTGATAGAGACCACTCTCTTTTCTGAAGAAATAGAAAGCGATTTGCTATCTATGCTTGAATGCTATTTTTATTATTATTATTTTTATTTCTGTCCCTTGGTCCTGAGAACCACATGCAGTAAATAGTAAAGAATCCAATCACTGGAAAAAATCAACATAAAGAACTAACATTTTTCCTACCCACCATGACCACATTAACCATTCAATGCCTGCATATCAAAGGAGTGAGTTTATAAATAAAAAAATCCTTTCATTTCTATCTTCTCAATGAAGATTTATCTGCAAAAGGGACTTGTTAAAGCAGACCCAATTCCAGGTTCATCCCACCTGTGTTAGCAGTCAAAAAGGTGCGGATGCTGCAAATTCAGTGGGAGAATAACAGCACAGAGCCCCTTATAGGCTGGTGTGATTTTTTTAAAACTCTTGGACTCAGGAATTTATGACTATAATCACTCCTTTCTCTGTGAACAAGATCAGAAAAATGGTTTGTTCATGTCTACTGTCTGTATGTTGCTAGCAGCTGCTTTGTTTAGCTAAGGGCAGTGCCCCTCACACTCCCTCTCTTTTGTCCAAGATGCTTCATGAAACAAAGCATTAGTGGAGAGGAGCTAGCAGGTGACTGTAGGACAATTCTGTGATTTCACAGCAGTTTGTGAGATTTCACAGTTTAATTTCACAGTTTAATTGTATTCCTTCTCGGAACAAAAAATTACTTCAAACAGGAATGCTTTACAAGCCCAAGTCGTAGTCTGTATTTTGAAGCTTTCGTTGCAGAGATGAGGAGGAAGGGGGAGCTGGCTGAACCGTATTGTCACGTAATGTCATTCAGACATTAGCATGAGTTTGGATCTGAAGTTTAATAACTTTACAGCTTTTATTCAAAAATGATTTCTGGACACATAAACCCTTCAGAAGTTTTCTTTCATTTTCTCCTCTGCTCCCCAGAGCGATAAACGATGTTCAACTTAAAAATACTTTTAGCCTTTTTAAGGCTACATATGTATGTTAATGCAGCTACCCCGCCTGCCTGTCTGAATTTTGAAACTGTTGCATAGCTTGTAGGCACTTAACCTATGCTTGCTAGTGTCGGGCACCTTCTCAGCATATTGCTGCTTACTTGATTTTGTGGATACAAATAGTGATTCTTTTCAACTACTGAATGTTGATCCTGATAGTTTTAATTAAATCTACCGTTTCTCACGGGAGCTGCTGGAGTCACACGATGGGATAGATTCTGCCTTCGGAGACATTTGCCTACTGCCAGTGAACCCATCTAAGGGATTGTCAGGTCTGCTACAAAACTAATTCATATTCAGTTGCAAAAGCAAGAAATGTAGAAATGCACCTGAAAAACTTCTCTTTGAAGAAAGAGAGGAGAGCTGATACCCTTTAGAGAAAAGGAAAATAGAATAGATAAAAGATTATTGTTTGCTGATACTGAAGACTTTCAGGAAGCTTAATGCCAAACATTTTCATTTTTCCTCTGACAGGCACAAGCATATTTACTGTTTATGAAGCTGCTTCTCAGGAAGGCTGGGTGTTCCTTATGTACCGAGCAATCGACAGTTTTCCCCGATGGCGTTCATATTTCTATTTCATCACCTTAATTTTCTTTCTGGCCTGGCTCGTTAAGGTACTGAAAAATATGTTCTTTTATACATGTCTGAAATGTAGATCGTATTAGAATGAATTTCTACTCTGCTGCTTACTAAGCTTTGTGTCAGCCATTCTTTCTTGTTCCTTTTTCAGAACGTTTTCATTGCAGTCATCATTGAAACATTTGCAGAAATTAGAGTGCAGTTCCAGCAGATGTGGGGGTCCAGGAGCAGTACTACTTCAACTGCCACCACACAGGTGAAGCACCTGAGATTCGCTTTAGGCTTGGTTTGGTTTAGTTTATGAATGAATAATATGTAAAAAAAATTCTGCTAATTATTATTTTGTCTTATTTATTTTACTTTGCATACAACATATATTTTAAAGTTGATACATGGATTTTCAGACAAAATTAAATTCTGTGTTGCCTTATCGAACTAAGCTTTCTTAAAAAAGAATAATAGAGAAGACTGTAATATGGTTCTTTATATGCCTGGGTATGTTATTGCTATGTTTTTGTTTTCTTGTAATGAAGTAGGGTAGTGCTTTTTTGTCACGTTTTTGGTGGATTTAGAATTAGGTTTTCTGATGAATATCACTATCTTTGCTAAGGAAGAAGAGCTGAAATTGCAAGCTGCAGCTGGAAGAAGAGATGTCAGAGGGTAGCTGAAGTGTTTGGGGAAGCTAGTCCTGGAACTGAGCAGGGCATATAGAGAAAAAAGAAGAATGAGATGCTGAGGCAATGGAAAAGTCATGCTGATAGTTGAGGTAGCCACAGAAAGTGGGACCCTAAATTTGAGATAATGGGTAGGAAGGAGCCGTGGTAGGAATGGTGCATGTGGGCTGGGTAGTGTGAAAGACCCAGTATGAAAAATGAGGCCTTAAGGGTTGAAATTTAAATTCTCACACTCATTATTTTAACAATCATATTAAGCACCCTGAATGTATAAAAGGCCAGGGTTTTCCAGACTATTAGAGTTTGCTATCTGTATGAGGGACCAGTACCAACTGCCTGCAAAAAGCCCTTAGGAAGACAGATATGAGAAACATACCCATGAGGAAAATTTTTCTAATCTCTGTAGCTAGAGATTATTTATTTTCTTAAGCGAGAGGATTTAAGTGTTTCATAATTATTTATTACATATTTTACAATATTCCTTTGGATATTCTTGTAATCCATATATAAATATAGTCCTTTTCTGCCTGCTGCTAGATATTTTTCTTCAAATAGACTGTGGCCTAATCTCTACTCTATATATGCCTCTGTCAAAGCAGACTTGGTGATATTATTTTAAAATCTAACAAAAAAAAGGACTTTTCCACGACACATGCTTAGCCTGAGGAACGTAATGATTGTTTCATCTCTGATGGGACAAATTCCTAAGTCTTATAAGCGTAACCAACATACTCTGAACTAGAATCTGGAATCAATGTAGGGACACTCAAGAAGCAGCCAATATTAAGTAATTTCAAAGATAAAAGAAATTCCAGAAATAATGTTATCATGCCAAAGAATATGAACGTGCTGAATCTGAATTACATCATGCAAAATAAAATAGCATGTTGGCTGCAGACAAGTGAATGGTTACTTTGTTCCTTTCATCACTGGCATAATGGGACATAAAGGGAGTCCATCTTACCAAACTAACAAAATGATTTATCATTTTCTGTATTAAGAAGGGCAGAAAATTTCTTGCAGGGTTTGTTGTGCAGAGCACCAGATGAAAGTTAAAAGCCTTGCTTGATTTGTGCATGAAGTAACCTTGAGAAAAAACAACAATATCTTTCTTTATTTGCCCACTTCATAAATCATTTAACTGGTCCTGAAACTTAGTCCTATAGAAAAGAAATAAGTGTCAGAAAGCCAAAGTCAAGGAAGGGGTCTCTGGAGAAGAATAAAAGGAGATTCTTGTAAAGCACTTTGGCACTGCACATTAAAATGTGGCACACGAGGAGGAACTCAGGACTGATCTGAGTCGTCAACTTTCAGTGCAGAGATGCTATATAAGGACTCAGCAGCACTACAGCCACGTTTGTGTGACACTGTCCTCAGCCTAATAAGCACTTCTCTCAGGATGACCTTTAAGCTTCAACCACGCTGTTGTGCCTGTGTTCTCCAGGTGAACTGTTTGGGAGCTGGGTGTCAAGGAAAAGGTGGGAGTGAGATGGGAACTTTGCCACACTTCATTATGTAGTGTATGCAGGCTCTTAGGCGGCAATTCAAAGTGCTAGAGCCATTCATTTTCTTTCAAGGACATTTTCAAGGACACTGTTAATCACTTCCAGACATGGCTTCCCACTGTTCCTTATGTCCAGCAGTCTGCACCTTTTTATATCCTAATTTCTGAGGAAAAAAACCCCAAACCCAGAATGCCTACACCTACGCTTCCAGAGGTTACTGGTAAAAGGTAAACATCACTGTCATCAAGAAAGCCTTATCCACTGACATGATTAGAGCTGCGATATCACTCAGTGCTTTGCAGGAATTAGAGGCTCTGGGTAACAGTACGGAAGGACCATACAGCTACTCTTGATATGCATCAGTGCAACATAAATAAAGTCTGATCCTTGGAGTAAAATAATTCTACCAGTAAAAAACATGAGGTTTTCTATTACTTCCAAATGCACCAAGAAACTTATTTTTTTTGTTACAATGTATTTGTGTTTCCTCAAGATAAACTTACCTTAGTAAGGAATTTATTCTGAACAGGTACCACCTTCTAATAATCCTGATCAGAGATTAATCAAATCATTTTCTATGTTAGGACTAATAGAGTCACCTAGTGTTTGATGTTAACTGAGTAAAATTCAAGATCTGTTAATGTTGGAAAAAGAGTTATTTTTTTTGTGTAGCTGTAAAAACCTTTTCCCACTTATTTTAAACTATCTGTCATCAAAATGTATG
Organism: Neomorphus geoffroyi; assembly: GCA_033558235.1. Classification (NCBI taxonomy): domain Eukaryota; kingdom Metazoa; phylum Chordata; class Aves; order Cuculiformes; family Neomorphidae; genus Neomorphus; species Neomorphus geoffroyi. Next base: position 16,539,870 of record JAUMJM010000005.1, read on the forward strand.
CAGGTGCTTAAGGGGAGTGTATTAGATTTCACTTGTATTTGTTAGCACGTAAAACATTTCTGACAACAATTTTCCCTTTCAAGATGTTTCATGAAGATGCTGCTGGAGGTTGGCAGCTTGTGGCTGTTGATGTGAATAAACCCCAGGGCAGAGCTCCTGCATGTCTACAGGTATGACATTGCTTTTTAATAAATCAGTGTGTGTAACCAGCATTGCTCAAATGTTGGCATAAGGAGTCTGTGGTGAGAAATAGCTGCAACATTTTTAGTCATAAATTTCTTTAAATCCATTGCTTTCTGCAGTACAGACTTGTTCTTGAAAATCACAGATCAACCAAAAAATATATATGACACTGTAAGGGAGAAGATTAGAAAAATGTATTCCTTATAAAGGCTCTGTTCTGTGTACTCATAAGAGAAAGATTTTAGATTTTTTAAATATAAAATAGTATAATAATTCCTTATCTCTCAAACTTTACAGACAGACTGATTACATTCCTAGGTTACACACAACAGAAATGCTTGTTTATTAACTGCAAAATACAATAACATATGCCAAGATGCATGACTAATTATAACAAACACAGAAGTACCTAATTTCTCTTGTTCTATTTTGAAAATAAGCTCAGAGAAGAGGGAAGAGACATATAGGTAGTAAGCCATAGAGTGTTGGATACTTCCAGATTTAATATTCTCACTTGGATATAGGTGAGTTTGTAAAACTCTGTCCTCATTGTTTAAACAAATCCCGACTAAGATAAGTAAAATTTTTATAAATCCTTTTTTATTACAGCACATTGTAGAGCAGCTGCGATTTAAATAATGTCACTGATCAAACAAACGCTTCAGAGTAGAAAGCCAAATCTACTACAGCATTCTGATAGCATGATGTTTGCTGGCAGTTTTGGTTATGTTTGGTTTAATGTGTAAACTAAAATACACATAATTGTTGGCAGCATGTGTGCTGATGAAGAGTAAGCTGGCAAGCACCTTTCATCCCCTGCACAAGCTGTTCATTCTCAAATATCTCTGCTTTGTCAAACCACTGCCATATTTTTAATTATTGGATATGTCTTATCTGATAATTCCCCTTCCCAAATTTAATTCCTGATTTTGACAGCAACAGGAACCTTATTTGTGGTGTTCTCAAGGAACACTCTCAGGTATGTGGATAAAATGTAGCTGGACTCACAATAAAACTCTGCCAGTTTAAAGTTAAGATAACATCTGACTTACCTAGTCTGTCCTTGTCCGTAATAGTACATTCTTGTTCCTTTTAGGGATCAGGTGAACACACAGGAAGTTGTGTTCCAGGCAAAATAAACTTCATGCATTGGTTGGTGCTGCAACTTTTTATAATTGCAAATCAACTAGCATTTTTCTTCTCATTCTTTGTCCCTTTGTGCAACATCTGCAGGGTTTTCAGTAATCTGTGACCTTGCTAGATGTCAATCCAAGGAAAGCAATCCAAAGGAAAGCATTTTATTAGGATAGTGCCCCAAATAGGCTTTATTCTTATTAAATAGTGACTTAAATACAGCCCAAATGAAGTAAAATGTCAAAGTCTGGATAAACACAACTTTATTCATCTCAATATGCATTATTGTTTTGGTTCTATCAATCCAAAGTAGAAAGAAAACAGACTTCCTAAAAAATTAATGTATTTAAAGCCTTTGCAATATATTAAAGGTGTTTTTTATGCGTTAAGTCTATAGTGAGAGTTGTGATAGTTATTTTCTAAGGGTATGAGTGGTGTTTGTTCCTTCAGAGGAACAAGGTGCATAAATCTGAATCTAGAAAGAGTTAATTGGATCAGACAATATGTATCCTGCCTTTAGAACACATTCAATTAATATGCATTCTTCTGACCTTTATTAGCTAAGTATATTGTCATTCAATATCCTGTGAAGGATGGAGTTCTTAAAAGGTAGTGAAGACTCTCTATTGCCCTGTATCATTTTAATTAAATTTTGCAGTAAGTTTGGTTTTATTAATTCCTCTCTGGACTCTGTAAATATTCCTGCTCCAAATAAGAGGTGGAACATATTAAAAGTTCTTTTTCTATAGTTACATGGGTCTGTGTCTGTGCTTTGGTGAAACTCCACTTATTCAGTGTATTTAGTTATGTAGAAATTAATTCCTCAACAAAGTCTGCTGTGCATAAGGAGAGGAAATATCTCAGCGGGTAAGGGAATTGAGAGTGAATGGAGATTTGTGTTTGTTTTATTGACCAAGCACAAATTTCCTGTAGACCTTGAGAAAACTGCTTTATGAGTGTATCTTTGCTTTAGTTGTCATTCCTTATAGTGGGAAGGTGGAAAAGTTGGCAAAGAGATAATATCCAGGGCTCTAAAGGAAGGAGTGATGGAAGAAAGAATAATGAGATTTACATGTGAAGTATAATATAAAAATCTCTCATGCAGGCTTTGGAAGACAGTTCACATGGACTAGCCGGATCTGTTGGGTTTTAATGTTAATGGCTTGGCATTTGTACAACCACCCTTACTGCCGCAGACGAGGTCGAGAGTTTCAGCCTGACAGGCCTTGCTAGCCTAGACAGGACAATGCAATGGCACGTGCACCAATGCAAGTCTGGTGTTTTTCCTGAGCTCTCAAGAATTCAGACAGAGATGCTATATAGGCTCCTTGCAGAGCCTTTGTAACTCACTGTTTCTCACACAAACCTGTTGTTGTTGCACCAAATTGCTCAATTAAGTAAAATGAATAAGCAGGCTAACCATAACTTTACACTTGTGTCACAGCTTATGTGCAAAGGGGGACTTAAAAAGGAGTTTCAGAATCCCATCTAGTGAGTAGTGTGCCTTGGTATGTCCAAACCTGCTGGGCCCGTGAGCGCCACTGTGCTTGCCAGGGTACCCCCTCTTGTCTCTCCTAAGTGCCCACCTCTCTTTCCACTGGGTGCATGACAGACAAGCAGAACAGAACCAGCGTGTGCATACAGATCTGGGATCTGCAAGGGCATCTTGTATACAGCAGCACAGTAGTTAAAAGTAAATAAGACTAAAACACAAGAGATGGACATGGATCTGATGTTTTTGAAGAACTTTAACTCTGACATCTAAGTTTTCTTTAGTTTCTTAGAAGTGGCAACATGAAAAATTAGTGATTTTGACATACAAATATATCCTAATATGGGGCAAAGAGGCTTTTATTTCAGTGTAATAGTTTTATATTTATTTCCTTTTTCTTTTGAATGTTCCCAAAGGTGTTTTGTGATCTTTTGTTACTTATTCTAACCATTCCCCATGACTGGCATTGATTTTTAAATATTGATTTTCTTTTGTCACTGAAAAGTAATCTTTGTGTTTTCCATTTCAACGTGAACCATTGGGCATGAATGCATGCTGAGGCTCCCACATTGCCATGTTATTTTGCTGTTGTTGATACTACTTTTAACACATTGTAGTGTGTTAGAACTTCCTGCCTACCGTGATTTACTCCCACAAGCACAGTAGGAAGCTCTCAGTTCACAAATAAAGAAAAACTGAGCACCAGGTTCCAGAAAAAAATCCTTTAAAAAACTATTTGAGCATATATTTACCCTTTTAATACCATGTTAAAGGGACACTGTGTTCCTTATTATCCCTTTCCTGTTAATTTTAGAGGTTGCTGATGCTTTTACCACTCCTTCCTTCTCTGTGTCTTCCTGTCCACAAAGACTTTTAAAATATGCATGCTGATTTATAGCTGAACTGGAATGTTTTAACTCTGTGTCTTCTGTGAACCTGTGGTTGGTATTACTAACACCAAATAATGACATCTTCAGTCTTCTCACTTCTTAGTTTTGTAATGAACAGAAGAAGTCTGGAACTGTGATTCCTGTGGGGAACAATAAGCCAGACAGCAATTCTCCATTCATGCTAATATTTTTGGATCGTATGTCCACCAGAAATGAAACACACAGCTGGAGATGGAATGATATTCAGAAGAACCTTGGGAACACTGTGTGTCGTGTGTCAGCATGAATACAAGTGGTCATCTACTCATAAACTCTAGGTGCACTCATACTCTGATAGTAAAATCTTCAACAGATTAAAAATGCTTGTGTTCACTTTTAGTCATATGTGCTCTATCTAGGGAAGAAGTAGAAGGCCACAAAGCTATGATCTGAGCGAGCAAGTGACATTGTTGTGATTGCAGTTCTCTTGATCATGTGATTAATGTCAGAAATCTAATCATATCTTTTTGCCTCAAAAAGAGTTAGTCCTTCATGCTACATATTATTATCAGAATGCGTTACAGCATTCTGTACAATTACAGAGTTTCAGAAAGCCTTGAAGGAGAGACAAAAAGATCAAAAGTAATATTGAAAGACTGAAAACATACGGAGGGTGGAGGAGACATGTCCAGAGAAGCAGGAATTGAGTGTTTCAGCAGTTTTGTGATGGATGAATGAGAGGGAGAGAAATCAGATAAAACAGTACTTAGGGATTTTTACTGCAAGAGTAACAGAAGAGAGCACAAGTGGGTTTTCTCATCTGCTCTTTCATGGGATGCAGTTATTGGTGAACTAGAAAAGTGTGGTAGTCTAATTGGCCTTTAACTTTTGAATCAAGGAAAAGGTATGCCTACTCAGTCCTACTCTCTTCTTACTTACAGTGGCTTTCATTTCATTAAATACTTATATAATACATTTTTGCCAATTAACTGAAATCTTCTCTTACATTGAAAGAAAAATCTTATATTTCAGTTTGCTAAAATTACATTCTTTGAGTGATTTTATTATTTGAGTGTATTATATGTGTTAGATTAAATTGATTCCAAATCCTTGACACTGAAACACTGCTGAAAACCAAGGATACTAGTTTTACTGAGGAGACTTAGGAGCAGAATATGCAAAGTGTAAATGTAAAAGCAAGCTGTTAGTTTTGGTAGGATAAAAATGGTGAAAAAATGAGGTGAAATGGAGGAGACTGCAGGAAAACTAAACATGCTGGCAACAGAAGAACATGCACAAATAAAGTCAAACACCATCCAACCTTCCTAGCCTAAGTTATATATGTATATATATAGCAAATCCTGGGTATTATTAAATGAAAAAAAAGGATACTTCTAGTACTTTTCACCTGTACGTAGGGTATGGGAATAAATGGTGAAGTGCAGCAAATGGAGTAAAGGGAAAGAAACTCCAATGTCAGACTAACCCTCAGGACTCTCGTTGGGGGTCATTAAAAGTGTGCCTAGGTTCAGCTTTATGCCATTTCAGATGAGGAAGGTAAAGCTGTTACCATCATCTACTGTCTGCTCACCTCCTTCTTTCAGGGGCTTTAACTGCAATAAAAAAGGTGACTGAAGAGGCAGTGAGTTTACTCCTGGGACACTTCAGCTCACTGTCTCATCTGGTAATGTAAACTGTTATTCGCTTCGGTTTATGTTATTAAAAGAAATCATTTAAAAGACAGGTAGATGAAGTGCTTAGGGTCTTTCGTCTCCAAAATCATCCACTACCAGAAATAAGCATATATAGGTCATCCTGCTCTGAGCTTCTGGATTCATTTAGGGACTTCCTGAAGTGGATGTTAAATTCAGGCCATTATATTTAGTATCCATTGATGGATTCATTACCTATCAATTTGTCTAGCCTTTTTTTCAACCCCTTTATTGTGTTGGCTTCCAGAACATCATGTAGGAACAAGTTATATAAAATTACCATGTAGCATTTTAATTGATTAAAATGAGGAATTAATTTGCTGATTTTCCTGAGGTTGTTCAGAAATCACAAAAGAAAATGTAGTGCAAAGGTTATTGTTTGTAATTTTGAGATGGATGCTCCTTAAAATAAAACAAAGAATTTGAAACAACAAAACTTGACAAGATCAGAAGCTGTTGTAACATGCAATCAGTAACAAGAGGAGGGCAGACATAGGTGTCTGAGGATGATAAACAACAAGTGGAGGGGGTAGTTGGTTCTGTATACAAATAGAATCGTCAGTCATGAGGAAACTTCAGAAAGGGAAATAGACTTTGAATATTAGGAAGGACTGTTAAAAATAAGAGATTAGTATATTTGGTGACAAGGCTGTCATTTGTAAAACAACTTTCAGATGTCCCGTAGGTAACATTCTGGCATTAATTAACATTAATCAACTTAATGATTACTAGATTCCTATTGTAATTTTGTCTTGTTTCTATTTCTCTGCTCTTGTATAAATGCATCAAAATGAAAAGTAATTTCAAACAGTTCCAGAACTGTATGCATATTTTCAGTCTGCAAGGCATACAACCAACTTCCTTCCTTCCTTCCTTCCTTCCTTCCTTCCTTCCTTCCTTCCTTCCTTCCTTCCTTCCTTCCTTCCTTCCTTCCTTCCTTCCTTCCTTCCTTCCTTCCTTCCTTCCTTCCTTCCTTCCTTCCTTCCTTCCTTCCTTCCTTCCTTCCTTCCTCCCTCCCTTCCTTCCTTCCTTCCTTCCTCCTCCCCCCCTCCCTCCCTTCCTTCCTTCCTTCCTTCCTCCTCCCCCCCTCCCTCCCTTCCTTCCTTCCTTCCTTCCTCCTCCCCCCCTCCCTCCCTTCCTTCCTTCCTTCCTTCCTCCTCCCCCCCTCCCTCCCTTCCTTCCTTCCTTCCTTCCTCCTCCCCCCCTCCCTCCCTTCCTTCCTTCCTTCCTTCCTCCTCCCCCCCTCCCTCCCTTCCTTCCTTCCTTCCTTCCTCCTCCCCCCTCCCTCCCTTCCTTCCTTCCTTCCTTCCTCCTCCCCCCCTCCCTCCCTTCCTTCCTTCCTTCCTTCCTCCTCCCCCCCTCCCTCCCTCCCTCCCTCCCTTCCTTCCTTCCTTCCTTCCTTCCTTCCTTCCTTCCTTCCTTCCTTCCTTCCTTCCTTCCTTCCTTCCTCCTCCCCCCTCCCTCCCTTCCTTCCTTCCTTCCTTCCTCCTCCCCCCCTCCCTCCCTTCCTTCCTTCCTTCCTTCCTTCCTCCTCCCCCCCCCCTTCCTTCCTTCCTCCCCCCCTCCCTCCCTCCCTCCCTCCCTTCCTTCCTCCCTCCCTCCCTTCCTTCCTCCCTCCCTCCCTTCCTTCCTCCCCTCCTTCCTCCCCCCCTCCCTTCCTTCCTCCCCCCCTCCCTTCCTTCCTCCCTTCCTTCCTCCCCCCCTCCCTTCCTTCCTCCCCCCCTCCCTTCCTTCCTCCCCCCCTCCCTTCCTTCCTCCCCCCCTCCCTTCCTTCCTCCCTCCCTCCCTTCCTTCCTTCCTCCCCATTATACTAAAGCACATATGTTAACAATGAGTTAGAAATGCAGTTCTTTGTTCATAGTTTCTTCTCTGTAGTTATCCATTTACTTGCTGAACTATTTGTTCTTGTTCACTACAATCGAAGTAAATTACTAGCCACAGTTTATAGCCTTCTGACCATAGAAACTTAACAAAAAAGAAAGAAAACATGTTATTGATTTCATTGGTTTGCATTTGAATAAAGAGATTTCATGAACATGACTTCCTCAATTTGAACATGGATTTGAACATGCAATTTTCCTGCAGACTTAAAGTGTCAGAATCCTGTGCAACAACAAAATGGTTAGGAGTTAAACTATGATTCAGCTTTTAAAAGGGTAGTGGTTTTCCTTGGCAGTATTATTTATTAGAGGAGGGCCTGATGCAGCCGAAAACAGGGTCACATCAGGCCCTTGGCATCTCCTCGGGAGATTTAGGAACAAATATTTGGAAGTTTTCTGAGGCAACAGGCTTTCAAAAATCTTTGTATGTCAGTTATGGAAGTCTTGGCTGACACTAATAATCAGGCGAGATCTCTGAACTTCCCCTTATTTTTGTACAAGCTGAAAATAGGATCTTTTGTATAACTCCTAGTTTTCAAACAAGGCCCCAGAAAAGCTTCCAACCTCGCAAGTAACAAATTTTGCATAAGGAATTTTTATAAATTTTTACCCTCTTTCAGGCCTGTACAGTTCACCGATAAAGGGCATTAAGTAGTGACATTCAGTTCTTCCAACATCATGGTCAAATTAATAAGGTAAAAATCTCCTGTGATAAAAATATACAAGTTGTTATAATATTTTTAAAAGACTGTTTCAGTTACGTTGATTTTTTTTTTTTTTTTACCCTCAGTCTTTTTGCTGTGATCTGAAGTGAACCACTTTTCTGCCTTCCTTTTCAGCAATGGACTTCAGTACAGCTTGTACTCAAAATTGCACTTAGAAATTTTGGGGCACATCTTTGTCAGTGGATTATAGAAACTATTCAGTAATGCCACTAAAATTAAAGTTCAGCTGAGTTTCCTTTCAAAAAATTGTTTCTGGGGTTAAATATGTCCAGTGTTTCAACTCCCATCAAGCTGAAAACAGGTATTTAAACTGTCATGTAGCTTTTTTGTGTTTAGCACAATTACAGCAATCAAAGCGTTGGAAGCAGCAGCAGCATGACTTCCTTTAGAGCTGTAACTTGGATGACAAATCTCAGCAAAGTGGAAGACTGCAGAGTCTTAGAATAAAACTAGTAGGAATTTTTTTTTATTATTTGTATGAGGTTTTTTCCCCCCAGTATTTTCCATATTTCTAGTGTTTCTCAAATAAATTCTCTTTTCACTGGGACTGCAAAGAACATCATGTACTACAAGTCTATAGGTTATTAGATTTTCTTTATAGATGTTTTTACATTTTTGAAACTTTAAAATAAAATATCTTTGCATTATCTTTTGGTTACTGTTGAGATCTCTAATCCTCTGACTTCCTCAGTAGTCAAAGGAGGGAGTGATGCCCCTAATGAATCTGAAGATAGTTCACATGCTGAAAAGCCTCTCACATTGTCTGTCTTTCTTCATTGTCATGGGGAGGCTACATAAAGCGTGTGGCCTCCTCAGCACCTCAGTGGAGTTCCTAAGTGGGATGAGTCTGAGCTAACAGGTATTTAATGAAACAGGTCTTACTATATTCTGAAAATTTTAAGTGGCTATTTCATATTCAGATTATTTTTTTACTTCACAAAAAAAACTATGTGAAAAAGTTTTTGCCTTTTCTTATTGTACTCATGGTATTCTGAATGCTGACTCTTAAGTCTCTTGAGAATCTGTTTGGTCCTGATTCATCTCACGTGTGTTTAAGTCCTTCGCAGGTGCTAGTGGCAGGATCATAGTGGCACAGAGCCAATAGAAAGAGATGGGCATTGCCAGAGAGCAGCTGAAGATCTGAATCTGGTGTTACTCATCACTCTACAGACTGCGTAGAAGTGCAGGAAGCATACTTTCCTCTTTTAGGTGTGCCAGTTCTTCTAGGGTGAATCTCTAAAGCCAAAGTCTTTATGTCCTCTTTCTCTGGTAGACCATAATAATCTATTACATATTTTTGATGTGCAGATTTAAAGCAAAATTAAGTTCTACTCAGCAAGCATCCATACTGAATATTTGTATTTTGCGTTTGTTAAATCCTACTGAAGTCAGTAGAAGCTATCTAGAGCTTTGAGAATCATGTTTCTATGTAAGTGATTTCATTGACAGGAATGCAGTTGTTATACAGAGAAGTATTTGAACTGCCATGTAAAAGTCTACGTCCTTTATTCTTTGGGAATTCTTTAAGTGCCACATAAAGAGAAGCATCTTCAGCTGACCCATGCGTTTTAGCAAGTGCAAGGCTGCAGTGCAGTTCAGTACATTCAGATCTTCAAGCTGCTTCCCTCACAATTTTGCTTCCCCTGCTTAGGATTCCCTTTCTTTCCTGCACTTTCCTCAGACCTTTGAAAAGAGGGTGTTTGAGGCCTGACAGAAGTGAAGAGGAAAGGTAGCAGTGTGGCAGGTGGAGGAAGGACACTGAGTTTGATAGCACGTTTGCAACCCTTGTTTGGCACAGCTATACTTTTATTTGTAGCCTGAGATTTAGTTTGGTATTCAAAGTGACTCTTTTGCTGTTTGAGGTCTCTTTTTTTTGTCTGTTTTTTTAATCCTTTCATACAAAACAAAATAAAAACATTTTATGTTCTTGCCTCAATACTTTCAGACAATGTACAAAACTGAACTGTCACAGTAAAAGTGTGCATTCCCTTTTATAGATTCTTTATTTTTCTAGCTAAAGAGGACCAGGATGGATACCTGGCCCAGAGGCCATCTGACACGGATTGTGACCTTTCATGCTTCCTTTTCCAGAACAGACCGATCGTGGCCACTTTACACAGTGCTTGGCTTTTTGTCTCTTCTGGGCCCCAGTGGCATCCCCATGTTCTTCAGGCACAATTATTTCTCCATAATTTTTCAGTTCTGAGCATCCAGAACAATGAGAGGGTTATGTTGCGGCTCACCAGAACAATAGTTTTATGGTCTGATGATAATGACATCATGCATTCCATACTCTCACGTTTGATACCAGGGCAAGTGAGGTTATTCAAAGGTGCAAAGACTTTGTGATCTTAGAGGATTGTACAGAATGGAGGGAGGCATTCTTGGATGCTATTTAAGGAGAACTAACTGAAGACGTCCAAACCAGAACTGTGCAGCCAGCTAGAATTTAAGCAGACTGTATATGACAATCATTTTTTGTAGTTGCTTCTTGGCTTTCATTCCTTTAACAGCGTAAAAGTGCCAGATGGTACCATAGAATGAATTTGGCTCAGGTGAAAAGTTTTTAACAAATTCTTTCATAACACAGGGGCAAAAAAGATACAGTACAATATTTAGATGCAGAAAACATGCCTATTTGCTAAAGCTACGTATTTTAAAGAAGTGAGTTGAGAGGACAGAAAATTAGGATATAGGGTAGAGCAGGGTGTACATTATATGGTACAAGGAAGTATGACTAAGTCTAATGAGATAAAATTAAGACAGAAAATTTGTGAACAATGAATGCTGTAGATTCTGTGGAAGAGTGTGTGTGGAAGCAGGGAAATGCCCTCCCATGGCTGCAGGTGTTGTCAGGCCAGGCTGGACAAAAGGCAAGGAAATAATTCTGCATTGATAGGAATATCAGTGTGGTACAGTAGATACTTCTCTTACACTCTCATAAGATGAAAAAGACAAAAATTAATCACAACTGAAAAACTGGCGCTCAGCTAAGCAAGGATTCTTTCCCTAACTTTGTCTTATGTCTACACAAGGAGCCTTGGTCTTTCCACCTTGACTCAGCACAGAACTGTTCTATGGGCTTCCTTTTCTCAGGATGGTTGGCAAAACACTAGCATACTCTTTCCTAGCACACAATAACCAGTTGTTCCTATAGGCAGGAGTGGGCATTTAACTTACTTTAGATATTTAAAATTTAGTCATCCAGCTGAGACACTGAAGATTATACTTAATGGAGAGAAGCAGGCACCTTCAGCAGATACTTTTTTTGCGAGTTTTGACATATTTTTTTTTATAGTTTATAGACCTAGATCCGCAACATGTTATTTCATATTTAAATTGTAGTGCTTGAGGATTTTTCATAATTGCTTTTCATAATCAGTCATTTTCCTTCATTCTTCAGCTCATCCTTTGAATAATAGATTCAGACATCATACTTTAAGTGCTATACATTATTTTGCCTTTAATGCCACCTGATGCCTGTGATCTCTGTGGTGACATTTTATTAATTGCACTGTACCCAAAGTGTATATAAATCATTTCCTTTTCTCAATCATAAACTTTTCAGAAAAGTTTGATGAATGCAGATATGTACACTAGTGGACTTAAATTCAGAAGGTGTTTTACTACAGACGCTGCATACATAGCAGAGTTGGCAGTACCTGCACGATGCCCTTTTTCCCTCTGTAGGTTCCTAGGTACTCAGAGGAGGAATTGGAACACTAGTTAGTGAAAGATGACTGTACACCCAGTTCTCTGCCTCAAGCTCTCTTTTTCTGCATACAGTTTTGCCATCCAGTCTGTTATTCTCTTGGCTCAGAACTCTCACCTTGGATGTTTTCTTTGGTATCTTCTAAGCCATTTCTCTTTTTACAGGGAAACTGCCTCGTATTGACTCTTCATGGTTGTTTGCAAGAGAAGTCTTACTATTTTTACCCTCAGTCACTCCATTTCATCCCCTAGCCAAAGTCAGCTTTCCCAGTACTGCATTGCTTTGAAGCTACTGCCAATAGATGCATTCACAGGTTCTTCATTTCTTCTTTCTTTCTTCTCTAGCCAAGGTTTAGTAACCTTTGGTCTATACTGGCTGTCCTTAGCCAAGGCTGATAAACTTTCACTATTCAGACCTACTTTACCTCGTCCATTTAGCTGCTGCCACTCAGTCAGAATCATAACCATGCTTCTTCACTCATATGCATACATATATATATCTTATGTATATCAGTTAGTGAAGAAAGGCAGAAACAAAGCAAACAGCTATAAAAGTCCTCTGCACAAATTTGTTATGGATGAGTATTTCCATGCTGTGTCTCTGTAAGATAATCATCTCAACTGTTTCTTCTGATAGGGGTCTTGATTTTCTGCTGAGTGCATGTCTGTTGTGTCCTTTGTGGTGCCGGAATAGCTCTGATACTGCTCCTTTTTTTGTGTGTGTGTGTACATTAAATCTTTTCCTGTTAAAGCAAACGATGGTTTTGCTACTGGCTTTACTGAAGAAGGATTTAATTTCTCATGTTTTGAATATACAACATTGGTTTTGCAGTCATTCAAAATTGCAGATTGAAACAAATCTACATGCCAGTCTTTAAACAAATAAGAATACCATAAACCCATAAGGCAAAAAGAACACGCTAAGTGTTGTTTCTTAAATGTGCATGGGAGAAACTAGTGGTTTATTTCTTCCAGCTATAAATATAATGAAAAAAAGGGAGTTCCTTAAATTCTTACTAGAAAGAAATTTATTTTAATGCTTATGTTTAACGCTGAACACATTTCTCTGTTACTGCCTAGTTCTTGGAATTAATGATGTACTGTGTCTCAGCAATTCCAAGAATTGTTTTGTACATATTTCATTCCTTCAGTGGAAATTCCATGTCTAAATCCACTTAACAGCTTTGAAAATCTTGATCTCTAATAAGGCTGTTCCACATGTGATTGTGCTGTGTTTTCATAAACCAGTAGGAAGCTTATGTTGAGACAGATAAGTGTTTGTACAAGACATATAGTGACTGCTAAAAAGTTACTAATTTTTGTGGATTGTGTTTATGCAAATGTATAAAACTAAAAACATTAGTAACTGGCGTTATCATCTAAATGAAAGGACAGTAATACCACTGGATGTTTATGAATCAATCTAGGTACTTTTGCAGCTCATTTGGAAAATTGTCTGTAGTAATGCTGGCACTGGAGTTCCTTTTTCACATAAAACCCCCACACTGTAAATCAATATACAATTTATTTTATACACACCATTTCATTTCAACATTAATCATGCATATATAATCAATAAAGTTAATCATATTGGTTGTTTAAGGGAGGAATATGATACGTTATGCAAAGGTTGAATAATTTAAAATAACTGTGGCTTAGAAGGGGAAGTACAGCAGTGATGGATGCAGTTTTAATTTAAATGCTTTTACTCTTCACTGATGGGATAGCAACATTAACTAGAATTTAATTTAAAATTTACTTAAAAACCTTAGGGGTGGGAATGATGACAAGAATAAATATTTGTGCGTAGGTGCGGTTGTACAGACATAGAAGGTTGTACAGACATAGAAGAAATGGAATTTATTTGGCTGTCTTAGGAGTCTGGCAATTAAATGTGCTGTTAGAGTTGATCACCATAGGCACTTTATAATCAAATGAAAGAGACATCAACAGGAGGTGATTTGTATAATTTTAAAACACTCATTGATGATAGCTCAAAGCCTAGGTCATTTAAATGTTCGAGACTCCAGCTGAATTCACAATGCAAATACTGAATCATGTATTGTAGTAATGTATATCTACTACGCCCTACTCTTCAAGTAGGTATAAAAGCCTATCATGATAATAAGGAGAAGTATTTGGGGGGCACCATCTAATCTACAGATACACTAGATTTCATCTGCTAAAAATAAAATTTTAGTTAGCCAAAATTGGACATACAGGTCTAAAGAGTTTCTACTTCATTGACATTTAGAATAGCATATTAATTGAGTGTACTGCTGTACGTTAGTAACAATGGTCCCCTTTAAAGAGTTTGAACAGGATAAAAATACACTTGGAGTGTATATCGCATGATGTCTTACAAATAGTTCTTCAGTTTTGGATGTATTTCAGTGGCCATAATTAAAGCGATCGTTTTCAGTAAAGATAAATAAATTTTGTAACAGTTGATATAATAAACCTAATGCTTATAAAATGACTGGAATGTCTATATTTTCCTGTTTTTCAGGGATGACTGTATAAATGGAAATGTTACTTCATGGTATATATTTTTGTAACCATTTTTAAAAGTGCTGTAGGTCTGCCTCAGAAAAATAAAATCAGCTGAATGATTTTCAAATGAGGAAACATCTAAATCTGCAGAACTTGCATCAATATTATCAGACTCATGTTATTAGTTTGTTTTATCATTTAATTACAGGATCCTTCTGCTTTCCTCAAGTCTTATGAGATACCTTATAATTCCATTGAGAATTATCAAATAAGAATTATATATTACAAATATAGGACAACAGCATTTTCCTATCAAAGGATATTCCTTTGTTGTGCAAAAAAATGTTTGATGCTCATATTTTTAAAGAAATCCTTTGAAGTTAACTTCAATAGGAACTCTTACCATACAGACCAGAAGAGATTTAGTTTACTAATTAGCTACTTCATTTTGATTTAGTATATATAAAAATCAATTCAAAAATATAGATCTTTTTATTAATTAAACTTTTAAACAGCTGTGTATGTGCTGATGGCAAACATTTTCTTTTATTTGTTTTTCTTTCTTCTTAGTTCACAACTTGATTTAATGTATGTTCTACGTTCTTAGGCAAACACTGCACTCACCAGTTGAAAAGCAGGAACTAGAAGTGAGGCTCACATAAATCCTTATCCTAGAGTCCATGAGTGGCAACTCCCCTATCGTTGCCACTCACATTTCTGTCGCCTACTCTTACAAGCTCACTATGGCACCAAACTCTTTTTTCTTCTTTGCACTTGTCCTGCTTTCCCATCTTTCCCCTGCTGTGAAGATAAGATTTCTTGATTCCCACCCCATGTGCTTTCACATCAGGTAAGTATTTCTGAAAGGAAAATTCATAAAAGACATGGGAATAATTTTTAGAAGGATGGATTACAGGGAGAAGAGCATCATGAAAGTTCAAAAATTTGTAGGAAGTTATGTATTTTCTGTCTTCTCTGGTTTGTTCTGGGTTATTTTTGGAGGGGAGGTACTTTTCCAAGAGGACTGAAATTTGAATTAATGCTGCATATGCTTGGTTTGAGAAAATCTCTTTGTCTTAGGTCTCTTGTTTTAAATAAATTTCCTGAAATCACATCTTATAAAAGAAAGCTGACATTGGTTTCATAACCACACAGAAAAGTGACAAAGTGTTGTGTCGCTCACTCAGTTACCCAACTAAGTTTGAGTTCCATTAAATTTGGAAATCTGAGCTTCAAAATAGCTAGAGGGCTGTAATCTCCTATATCCCATGACTCCAACCTCTCCACGAGATTTACACAGCAGGATTCCCGTGGGGTCCAGTCTAAATCCAAGCTTAATTTCATGACCTTTATAGAAACGAGGGAAATAAATTTTGTGCTACTACCTGTGAGAGGGAAACAATTAAAAATGTGCGAATCTTTGACCTTACAATCAACTTATATTCATTTGAAATGCTACTTAGTTTCATCCAAGCCACATTAGTTTGAGTTGTCTCTCCATATCCCTTTCTTTAGACGGGTCTACACTGCTGGTTCTACCTTAGTAAAGGAATATCACAGCTTGACTGCAGTAAAAGTAGTCTAGCTGTTGAAGCTGGAGTACAGATGCTTTGTAAAAAAAAAAAAAGGAAGTAGGTACACAATCACTGCCCTTTGCCCTTCAAATTAATAGCAATCAAAATCTCTATTTAACTCTGCTATCTCCCTGCTCAATAGAATAGAGCCTGTAATTTGTCAGCAGTTTCCAGAGCTATTTCAATTAGGAGGAAATACCCCAATGATTCTCTTCTATGTGTTTTGCTTAACTGAAAACTGCTTTACTAGAAAGTAGGTTTTGAGTCTAAGTGCAAAAAGTCTTTATTTTCTCCTCTAATTATTCAACTGATCACTTCTTTAATGGCGCATTTGATCTATTTCAAAGTAATCCCTGCTTTTATATGTAAATCACAAGTTTTAGAGTGTGGTAATTAAATTATGCAAGGAAAAACTATTCTAATCAAAAGATGGAAATTCCATTAAATTGTTTGAGATTTACTTATATAGCCAAGTAACTCATTTTAGAAAGACTTTTTTTTTCTAAAAATTAGGGAGTGAAATTTTTGTTACATCGTTCAGGCACACAAAAGTGAAAATGTGATAAAGAGCAGAAGCAAAAGTATTTTAAGGGAGGTAGCTGTTGCCAGTCTGAACTATGTTGTACGCTGTGTTCCCAAGACAAGTACAGTACATATGGTAACCAAGAAGATTAATGTACTTTGTTAAGCAAGATGTTGCAAACCATAATCAATACAAATGGTCAATCTGACCCAGGAAAAATTTTCATTAATTCCGGGTAGAGTTGTTTCAATTGCCTAAAGCACATATTTGACAGTTTTTACTTCAAAAAGGAAGTTATCAAAGAACTGAAGTATTCTACTACTTCTAATGCTGATCAAGTACTTCTGTAAGTTTTAAACAGCTCAACAATACAAGAGCTGTGCAAAAAGCACTGAAATTCAGCTCAGTCTTCTAAAGAATTTCAAAGCACACATGCTATAATAACAATTGTAGCAAAACAAAAAGCTGCAGTAAGAACTAAGAGACGTTAAGGAGATCTAGTTGAATATAGAACTTTTCCATGGAGGATTTTTCTTGTTCTTATTCTTTGGCTGTAAAATACAATAAGAGCAAAAAGAAAATCCACTAAAGAAAATATTTCCTTTGTTGAGGAATTGCTTTCTTATAATCTCATTTTCCAAGTCTTCCTGGTGTTTGAAAATACTGACAGCAAAGTGTCCAAAGAGAGAACTGGATGCTTCTACACATGTATGTTGATGGTAGAAAAGAAATTCTTTAGAGGGACATATCTTTTGCTCTTCCCATGTCAGACAGCCCTTGAAGGATTTGGATTTAGTTTCATTTTTCATTTCTTTCACTGTCATTTCTTCAAAATTGTTTCCCCCATTTTTATTTTTTGTTCTTCTTTTCTTTTAAATCATACGGCCTTGTTAGTACTTCCTCAGCAAGAAGGAAGAAGTGGTTTGGGATTCAAAATGGTCCTTCATGCATGTACAAGAAGTTACTGGCAAATAGCAACTACATTTCTGCTTATCCTGAATTGCTCTATATGCTGTTTTCTCACAAGCTTAAAAGAACTAGATGTGCCCTAAAGTCTTCCTAACAGCAGAATTTGTGTTTCCAGTCCTCCAACTCATTCTGAGTAGTGCCAGCTCTTGTCTGCCCTTTGTCACTTTAAACTATCAGCAAAACACCCACATAAGTCGCTCATGGTACATGAGCTCTGTTGTGAAGAGAGGTGGGTTGAAGCACATGGGTACAGCACTGAGCTTGGGTTACCCCGTGAAGAGCAATTTCTTCTACAGAGTCTATGCTGAATTAGTAGATACCAACTTTGATACCATAAGAGTTGATTCAGCAACACAGTCACACTGTTACTTCATCCAGGCTAAATACTTGAGAAGATAATTTAAACTGTAAGAGGGTAAAAAGGGAGAGGCAGGCACTGTATTTAACTCCACTTCAGCTCAGCTGTATCTGTCTTGGTACATGGGTAATGACATATTCTGGAAATAAAAACATGAATTCTGAAGGGTTTCATGATGATCCTGAATAAGTACCAACTGGAGAACATGGTGCAATACTTATGTTATCTTTTCAGCTCATTAGCTACTCATTATAATGAGCACTATTTTCCTTCATATTTATAAAGTAGCTAGTAAATCTTGAACACTACTACAATAACATAAAAAACCATGATGCTAATGAATTGAGAAGTAAAATGCTAAAGGAAATGAGTAAAACAGGGACGGTGAGAATGGCTGATTCCCATTTGGTTAATAAATGACATTACAAAGACACTGATCTTGAATTGAAATTAAATTGAAAGAGTAGGTAGCCTATTGAAGCAATTTCAGGGAGGCATTCCAGGTGAGGTATTCAAAGGCATATAATTCAAGGAACTAGTGTTAATATGAAATTGTTGGAATTGAGGCTTCTCGACTTGTAAAATGTAAAATTTATGGAAATTTTTAAGGTGTGGAAAAAAATAATGTAGCAAGTAGGTTCCAAATTCCTTCTTTCTTCACTCACCTTTACTGCAATCTGGGGGAAAGTTGAAGCACATGTAATAATCAGTTACTTGTCAAAATTACATTTAACGTGTTTCTGAGGGAGTGAACAATATATTATTTACCGCAGTTCAGACATGGTACAGCTTTTGAATAATAGCAAATAGATTTAGTATTAGAGATCGAGCTGGCATGCTGCACAGTAAGCACGGCATTGTAATTTTTTTTTCCTATTGTGGTTAACATATTTTCAAAATAAAAATACATAAACATAGTAAATGTCAAAATTGCTGACATCATAGATAAAAGATTACATCCAGAGGATTCAGAAACAATATGTGGATACAAAGTTACAATGCAGATATTGAAGCAACTTGTGTTTTCAGAGAAAAACTTAGAAAATGTAGATTAATAATGTGAAGTGCATCCATTATAATGTGACTGACAGAGTACAGCATCACAAACCAGCTATAAATTTTGGCCTACGCTGTAACTGTGTACTTATATATTCAAATAAGTATGTGTGTACATATATGTACATATATTGGAAGTGTTCAAAGTCAGGTTGGTTGAAGCTTTGAGAAATTTGATCTAGTGAAAGATGTCCCTGCCTATGGTAGGAAAGTTGAACTAGATGATCTTTAAAGGTCCATTGCAATCCAAACCATTCCATGATTCTGTGGGGTTTTTAATATATCTATATATAAGTGGTGTATAATATAACCAGGTGGAAGTGTTAAATTTGGTCCATACATCTTTGTGTACCTGAGTTTAAGTGCATTTATCACTGTGCTTTGAAACTAGTTCAGATTCCAAGGCTGCTACTTAGAGATCAGTGAAAATTTGCAAATTTAGAGTATTTTTCATTGTGAAAGGAGAACTTGTAGTCTTTCTTCTTGAAAGTACTATGATGCAAGGGAGCATACTAATCCATATGGGACTGGTAGGTGATTAATTACACCATATTAAATTACAGAGTCCACTTCAACCCTAAAGCTTAGATGGAATCACTACATATACAACAAAAATTAATTTGGCCTTTTTCATTACGGGTTTTAAGAAATAATTATTTTGTCTCATTGTATTTTCTGAATTGAACTGTGGAAAAAGAGTTACAATTGTAGTAATATTGCTTGCGTTACGTTTTGCATTTCATAGTATGTAGCCTTAAGAAAATTACTGCTGAGGTGATGATACTAACATTTCTAAAATCTGAGAGAAAGGTAACAATCTCTATGCATTATTGTTATCACAAACAATTTAAGTAGTATTTTTAGGCTTCTTTTATGTTGCAGCTGCTGCTCTCCATTTCTCAAGTCAGATTGCAGTCACTGAAAGGCTGCTTACTTCCTCTCTATTTTTTTACAAAGAAAATGACGTATCTGTGTTAGCTGATTTATAAACTGGTAAGGAGGAGGTTCATTTAGTTTCAAAGAAGCCATTATTTCCTGGATTTTTAGGGCAGAAGAGTCACCATTTCTTTTTTTGTCTGTTCTCTTAGAAGTTTTGGGGAAAAGTGGCTACTCTTAATAGGAAGTGTACAGGAGTGTGCCCATACTACTGCTTTATTCTGTTACCGCATGGTATGAATTAACAGGATGCAGCTAGTCTGAAGGAGGCAAGTGCAACACTTAGTCTTTAGCCCTGTAGCAGAAATAGTACTTTGGCTATCAAATCTAGGATGTTAGGGAAAAAAAGTATCCAATTTATGACAGAAGATTTTTCCTTTTAAGCCTGGTTACTCAGAAAAGCTATATCTTGCTTTCATTTCTCTTAAATAAGCTTTCTATCATTATTTCCATTCATTTACTTCCTACATTTGTATTTACTCTTTCTTCCTGTGTTATTGACTTCGTTTCTTCAACCAGAATTTGGTTTGCCTTTTTTAAGTATGTTTTTATTTTTAAATTAGAATTTGCTTTGCAATAGGGCAGGAGAATATACTGCGATATGACAGGTTCCTGAATTGCTTGTGTTTTTAAATATTACAAAGACATTTAGATTATTGGAAAATAGTCTTCAGCAATTGCTGATTTCTCTCTGGTTTTAGCTATGAATAATCTGAAAATTACTTTTGCTTTACAAAACGTATTGTGATAGCATGAGAAACATGACCCTGCTTACATATATCAGAGCACATATTTGCATGCCCTGAAATATTGCTGTTATTCATTAGTAGTCCCATTGCTAGATTATTTTCAGGCTGCTGTGTAGGAGCCCCTGCAAAAACACTTAGTTTAATACAGTACCTACCTTGAATTTGAAGAGTTTCTTCACCCAGTGGGTGGTGAAGCACTGGAACAGGGTCCCCAGGGAAGCAGTCATGGCACCAAGTCTGCCAACATTCAAGAAGCCTTTGGACAACGCCCTCAGTCACATGGTGTGAATGTTGGGAGTGTCCTGTGTAGGGATATGAGTTGGTCTTGATGATCCTTTTGTGTCCCTTCCAACTGGGGTGATTCTATGATTCTATGAATTTTACATACTAATCAGGTGATGTAGAAGGTGAGAACAGAAGGATAGTAAAGTGAAATGTGTAGAATATTTCTCAAGCTATGACAATTTACTGTCTCTGCTGCTCTTTCTGCCAAGCCAGTGTCAACTCTGCTGCCAATTTCCAATTGCATATTCTAAAACTTGCAAGACTCATGATGTTATTTGGGTTTTGGGGAGCGTTGTGCTTCCTCGAATATCAGCATAGCTCTGTATTATCTCCTGTAACTGATAACAATGATTCTCTATGCTAAGGTAACCTAAGATTTTTCATTGGACTATGGATCTTAAAGAGTCTTTACATTCATCTCTACTACATTGCTACCTTGAGAAGTCTCTCTCCATCATAAAGATGTTAAAGCAAGTCTCTATAGCCTAAACTGGTGAAGAATTGCCCTATTCTCATTGCCGTACGACAGGCAGCTGAGACTGCCTCCCTGCCATCACCAAAATTCATACCATCTTAGCTGATACTACTGATTTATTTTTTGAAATGTCTAAAAACCCCCTCTTTCAGTGTCATTAATTTAAAACTGTCTCTTCACCTTGTTTCCTCAATGAAGCTGCATTACCTGAATTTGTCTAGCATCTGGAAGTTGCTCTCAAATAGAGTAGATGATATCTCAGATTTACAATGTTTATTAATGTCCCACACTATACCTAACTGCATCAATGTAAGATATTAAGAAGCCTGTTCCCTTAAAATTTGTGGTTAATGCTTAATAATTCTCAGAAATATTCATATTGCAGAGCAAGAGAATAATTTGCTAAATTCTCCTTACAAGCATATCTTTGTCAGGCAGTCATAAAGTTGAAAGCAAAATGGTTTATAGAAAATTAGTTACACAGCTTGTAAAATGCTCTACAATGTTCTGCAAACAAAAGGGAAAATTTCCTGCAATTTCACAATTTTATACTTGCTCAGATGGCCATTAACCAACAAGATGAAAATCAAATTTATCCTATTCATGCTATGAATTATCTATGATTAGCAGTGTATAGACTGTGATTTTCTAAAGCTCCTTTCAAAGTCAAGGTATCTTCAAGCACTTTGTCAAAAAGAAAAAAAGACAAAATAAACACCACAAGTATATTAAACCTGTACAGCATCAAAACACTTGCCCTTGTTTTTAGACTAAGATTGAATCTTTGCTCAGTGTCTTTTAGAAATCATGTTGCATAAAATCCTAAAATTGAGTTTTCTTTGCTATTTCTAGTTTTATTCCACTACCAATAACTTATAATAATTTCTGAGGCATGTGGTGTGTCCTACTTTCAATTTCAAATCTATCAGCTAGGACCTTGACTGACTTTCCCATGTTAGTTTCTTAGTGGTGTGAATTCTATGCATACAACTTAAACTGGACCTGTTGTTTAGAACCTGTGGTCCCTCTATATGTATTTAGAAGCTGTGATCCAAGCTCTGAATAAATTGCTAAAAAAACCCCATAATTTATTCACAATACATTTTCATTTGTTTTATTTTACTGTTTGATTTGTTAATTTGTATTTCCTGTGCTGCTGGAATGAACTTAAGTCATGCTTTGTTAGCTTTTCTGAACAAGTGTTCTGCATTTTGTGGTACGTTCATGACCCCAGGTAATGGGGCTTTAAGAAATGTAGGTACCGTGAGACTGCAGCGCAGTTACAGAATGTAACTTGTGATAACTATCTCAAAATATCTCCCAACTCTTTTGTACACATCTAAACAACAACTTTAACAAGTCAATAATTTAGTCTAGTTACCAGAGAGGATGGTATTCCTGTGGACATGCGTAGACATAAGTGTAAATAACCAACATCATTATAGTAATCATGGAGCCAGTATAGGGTCTTTCAACAGCCACAGCTGGAAGCTTGGCTGGAATCTTTTAGCAGGACCTAACTTCCTTGGGCAAATAGCAAAAGCTAATGAAGATGAAAAGGGAGAAAGCAGGTTATCTGAGCCATCCAATTAAAAAATGGAGGAAGAGGTGTTATTGGTTTTGTGAAGTGTTAAGGTATATCTAAAATATAAAGAGATACAGGTACAACTGTATTTTTCCTACAGTTGTGTGTTGAGGAGTACACAATTGAAGAGTATAAAAACTGGGGGGAAAAAAGCTGCTTACCTATACAGTGATTACCAAAGTCTGTCATTTAAATGATGTTTGCACTGTGCATTAATTGCTTTGCTACTTTTGAGAGCAACCCTGCAGGTTGACAATTATGCAGTCTAAGTTTTTTCACACACTAAAACGGCCAAAATAAGCAGAGCTTTTCTGCATATCAGATCCTTGTTATGTCTTGCTCAGTACTAATAAGCTTGAGGGCTTTGTCAGTAATTTTTTATTCTTAAGAAAATTTGTCCTAATTTTTTTCTTCTTAGACAATCACCAGCAGTCTAAGTATTGTCAAGTGCAATCTGAATTTCTGAAGGTCTGAACTAAAACAATTGAGCCTTTTGAAGACACCTCTTTCTAGGTTTCACATGTTAATATTGAACATTACCAGACCGGCCACTTTTGAGCTAGTAATATCGGGTTAACACGGCTCGTGTTTTTTGATATTAAGTCAGTCAGACCCTGGAAATTTGCATCACTTAAATCCTTGCTTAGTAAGCAAGATATATTTTAGACTTGAAATAAAAATCCCTTGTAAAGGATGATGGTACAAGGAATAACCTGATGTACGTATCAAGCCCCAAAAGGGGGGTTAACATTAGGAAAATGTAGATCCATCTTCAGTTATTCTAATTTGCTTAGTGACTGCTTTCCTGAGCCAGCGCCCGTGTGGCTCTGGCTGTGTAAGATGGCAGCTGCTGTGAGTCTTCTCCATGCCAGTGAGCTGGCAAAGGCCAGTTTATGCCATTTATCCTCCCCCTGCCATGCAGGAAGGGGGAAGGAGTATTCAAGCAATATATTCCATTCTGATACTCCTGGAGTGACAGAAGACTGCTCCATAAGAGACCAGGGTAGACTCCTCCCGTCAGCAATTCCAGGGTCATTGCTTACTTGAGCTTTTGGATGAATTCAGGGTATTATATATAATTCTTTGTTTAGAGATGATCAGCTCTAACAAACACATTCCTAATGTTAAATAAATGGGTAATATTTAGAAGCCTTCTACTTTCATGAAATTCTCATCTAGGCACAAATCAAATCCTCAACTCCTTTGTGCATTTCCAAACACTAAAAGAATGTGGATCATTAGCGATGTGTCATGTATTGATTTTTACGGCCATTGCTTCTTTAATACACTGTGCTATCCCCATTCTTCAGTGTCCTGAACACTGAGAATCATCATCCTACATGAAGCCGGATAGAATCATAGAATGGTTTGGATTGGAAGGGGCCTTAAAGATCATCCAGTTCCAAGCCCCCTGCATGGACAGGGACACCTCCTACTAGATCAGATTGCTGAAAGCCTCATCCAACCTGGCCTTGAACACTTCCAGGGATGCGGCATCCATGGCTTCTCTGGGCAACCTGTTCCAGTGCCTAACCACCCTCACAGGAAAAAAATTCTCCCTAATATGTAATATAAATATCCCCTCTTTCAGCCTAAAACCATTCCTCCTCATCCTGTCACTGCACTACCTGATAAAGAGCCCTTCCCGTCTCTTAGATGTGAGCAATGGAAGTGATTCATAGTAAATCTAAGAAATTCCTCACTTTTGTAATTGATTGACGGCAGCAACTGGGCATTTCACTTGAGACTGCTTCAACACAGCTAATCTTAAGTCCAATTTAATATTAGATACAATTTTCCCACCATGCAACTGGCTGACAGCACCATCAGAACATTTCTTTCATCTTATTCCCACACAGTTAAAGAAACACATATCCAGGGGTTCAAAAGGGTCAGTAAATTAAACAAGAACAAAACCTGGCATTATGTCTCTTCTTTCAAGTCTGCACAGAGAATTTTCTGTGACTGTGTGCTCTGAAAAGGGCTGTAATCCAAATGACATGCTGTTGATCCAGTGATCCAAAATGATTTTTAAGGCTTGGGTGAGTGCTGTGGGCTAATTCAGCTTTCATTTAGACCTCGTTCTACATACAGAAACGTGTTAAGAGATGGTGAACTCTCATTGTCAGACTTTAGAGCAGAGATGCAGTTGAACCATTTGAAGGGAACAAATACAAATTAGAATTCAGTGATGCAGAAAGAACAGACTAAGATTAAAGTAGAGGGAAAGCTGGGCATGGTAGGTGTGTGGGCTAGAGCCCTGTGATTGATCTCGTAAGGATAGTGCAGTCTGTCTCCAAGAAGCCGACAGGAAAGCTGCTTATCATGTGTAGCATTCAAGACAAGCAAGCAACTAGATTCTGACATGCTGTAGAAAAAATAAAGAAACACAGATGCCAATCTGGCCCACATGAGCAGGCCACTCCTGGGATTTAAAAGTATCATATTTCCATTTTAGATCTCCTCAGCATAGTGTTTTTGTTGTGCATGTGTATTCAGATACCTCCATCTTGCTGGCCCAATGGGCTCTCTGTCTTTCTGCCAGCAACTAGGTCCTTTTCATGTTGCCTGCCACAATCATCTACTAATTTG
Source organism: Neomorphus geoffroyi (assembly GCA_033558235.1). Taxonomy (NCBI): domain Eukaryota; kingdom Metazoa; phylum Chordata; class Aves; order Cuculiformes; family Neomorphidae; genus Neomorphus; species Neomorphus geoffroyi. The sequence continues at coordinate 16,565,171 of JAUMJM010000005.1, forward strand.
CTGCCTCAGCCGGTTTTCCTGCCTTTATGTAGCCTATGCCTAGTATCCCCCTTAAACCTCCTTCCTTATTATCTTGGTGCTGAATTATGTTATGCCAACATAATACTCTTATTATTAGCTAAATCACCTCCTTTCAGTTCAGTTGAGCTGGGAAGGTGACCTTTAATAATCAACAAGCTTTATTGAATTTTGCTCCATCATACTATTATAGGACATTGTTTATGTTATTGCAGTTTATTTTCCAGCATTAAATATAGCACTGGAAAATCTTTTTCATGAGTGTCCGAAGGTACAGACTGCATGAGAAAGTATGCATGTATAAACATGTATACCAAGGCAGTTTACATGTTTTTATTCTTCCTGTATTGCAATTTTGCTTCCCTTTTGCTGTTTTTTTGTGAAGGGAGACAAAAGTGAATTTTACAGCCTCATTTACTCGTTTCTTTTAGCAACTCCTTTCCCAATTGAGGCAGAATACTTCATTACTATGAAAGAAATTTTGACAGTATTAAAAATACAGTGTAAAATATGCATCAATTCTAACTAGAACTAGTGTGAAGTAGAAATATGATGGTAGTCAAATGGTGGAACAGGTTACACAGGCAGCTTGTGCAGTCTTCATCTGTTGAGAAATTCAAACCCTGAGTAATCACAGTCTTGGAACACCTGCTCTAAGGGACTCTACTTGAGCAGGCATGGGTAGACAAGATAATCTCATGAGGTCCCTTCCAACCTAAATAATTATGCAGTTCTGTGAATATAAACCAGTAGAGGCACAGAGAGTCTTATGGAAGAAGCTGAGAAGAGGCACAGTTATTCTATATTTTGAGTTTTATTTTTCCAGAAATTTTGTCAGGCACTTTTGCTTATAAACTCAGGAACAAATAAAAATTGCCTTTCCCACACTCTTTGTGGTGGGGGCCTGTAAGTTAGTTCTTTGAGCTTCTGGCTTACCCTTATAAGTACTGTTTTGGCAACTCGTGGACGTAATATCCTGGCCAGTGCTGCGTGCCTTCATTTCTCATTTCTCTTGTGGGATTGCAGCAGCAGATACACGAAATCTTATGTTCATAAACATGTGAATTACCTGTGCAGTGCCTCACAGTTCTTTGCCCCAAATGTGCTTATCTACTGTATGTAGATGTGTTTTATACTTTTAGGCAATGGTTTGACATCAGATGAATCTCATTCTAACTTACCTTTGTTGAGCAAAAGGAATATGCAAGATAGAATTAGTGGTACTTGTTCCTACTAAGTCCTTAACATCTGCATCAAAATGAAGGAGTATTAACTAAGGACAACTGAGTAGTTAGAAGTACAGTTTATGCTTGAAAAGTGTACTAAAGCAATGAATACCATATTAAATGATAAACCTCCGGAAAGCAGTCAGCTGACAAATATAAAACTGAAAAGTAAAAACATAAACTTGCAGATATAAACCGGTTGAAGCAATATATTAGAATACTTTTTTAAATATTAAATTAAAAACATGTAAAGAATATTTATAAGAATATATTATAGCTGATTATGTTTTGACAGTGTAATAAAACTCTGTAATGCATGTGGTTTGACTCATTTTGATAATGAAATTTTGTTTTTCCTTTGCAGAAAATGATGAGGTCATCTGTATTTCATATGTTCATACTAAGCATGGTGGCTGTAGATGTGATTGTTGCTGCTAGTAACTACTACAAAGGAGAAAATTTTAAGAGACAATACGATGAATTTTATCTAGCTGAGGTGAGTGGGCTGAAATGACTATGTGGATATTTTTCAAGATAATCTAAAGTAGGAAATGTGCATGTCAAGCACATTTTAGTATGTAATTTTATTATTCCCTTAAGCATTCTAAGAATTCTTTGCTAACTTGTTCCAGTTCCTCTGTCTGACAATGGCTGACAGCCCTATCTTACAACCTTTTGAAAGGTAATTTCCTCAAACAAAATGTCAGTGGTAATGAGCTGAGGCTAAAGTACAACGTCTGCAGGCAAGGTATGGCTGCTGAGTTGCTATCTTTCTCTAGCAGGAGTGTAACATCCAGAAAAATTTAACTTTAAAAAGATGACAAAACACTGTCTTTAAAGAATGTTGTACTTCTTCCTAAAATATACTTAGCTGCAAGAAGGTCCTTAAGCATAACCAAAATAGTGTTGCAAATAGCCTGGCTCCAGTAACCTCAAGAGCACACTGAAAAAAAACCACTTATTCACTCATGAATTTGGCGAAGGAGGAGGCTTTGCTCCTGAGCCAATGAAGTGGACGCAAAAAGTTTCTTTATAAGTGACATTCTGGCAGGGAGCCTGCTTGAGTTATTAGCTGGTCATGGATTTTACTGTAGATCATGAACTAGAGATTCTAGAACCTTGCCTACTTGACTTATTAGTTATAGTTAGTCTTTGGTACTAACATATGGCATAGTTTCAATAGATATTTGTTTTTCCTGAATCAAGAGTGAAATTAGCATTTTAGCATTCTTTATTGAAAACACTGATTTCCGTGGGCACTGTGAATTGTCACTTTAGTCGGGTATAAAGTTGAAATTCACCAAGATAGTTCTCTGAAAGTGTTGATCACGGTTGGGCACATGTCTAATTTTATGGCTACTGCAGTTTCATTGCCATTGATGATGACACAGTCCTTGGCTAGAGCACGTGATAGCAGTATATTCACTGTGATGCCCCTGCCATTGGTATTGCAGCAAAAATTTAAGAATGAGGCTCAAATGCCCAACTTTAAGCCCTTTAGCCCCTAACATTATGATGCTTTATGAATACCCATTTCGTAATTTATGAATTATGTATATCCATTGATACCCATTTTTTAAGTCATCTTAGTTTTAGAATTTGTGTCTGAGATCTCCTATAATCTTATGACACTGAGACTTCAGCAGTTTTTGGACAAAAATGACAGCAAAAGAAAAGTTCCAGGTAGCACCAGAGTTCAAACCCTGGAAAAAGTGCTGATTTTAGAGACATCAATTCTGCAGCATGCTCTGTTGTCTCTCATGCTACTGGAGATAGCTATAGTTCGTATGAACACTGAGTAAATGTTGCCCCAGCAAACAATTACGTGAATAGTTGTGGAAAAAAATGTATTTGTTTTATCTCAAGTTCTGAGCATATTCAAAAAACAACATGAACCTGAAAGAAGATGATCCTGGGAATAAGAGATCAGAATTAAACCAATGAATGCTGGATTCTTTTATAACACCCCCTGCAAGTCTGAGGATGGAAATGAGGACAGGGAAACTCATTTTAATCTCCATAGTAGTTTAACAGTCTGGCAGCTCAGCCCTGCACAGTTGCTTGCTCTCCCCAGTGGGGCGGGGAGAGAATCAGAAGGGTAAAAGTGAGACAACTCTTGGATTGAGGTAACGGCATTTTGATAGGTAAAGTAAAAGCTGCACATGCAAGCAAAGCAAAACAAGGAATGCATTCACTGCTTCCCATTAGCAGGCAGGTGTGTAGCCATCCTCAGGAAAGCAGGGCTCCGTCACACTTAACAGTTCCTTGGGAAGACAAAGAACATCACCCCAAACGTCCCCTGCCTTCTGTTCTCTTCCCACAGCTTTATTTCTGAGTATGACATCATATGGTATGGAATATCCCTTTGGTCAGCTGGGGTCAGCTGTCCTGGCTGTGTCTCCCAGTTTTCTGTGCATCCCCAGCCTGCTCGCTGGTGGGGTGAAGAAAGAGGAAAAGACCTTGGCTCTGTGTAAGCACTGGTCATCAGTGACTAAAACATCCACGTGTTATCAACACTGTTGTTGGCACAAATCTGAAACATAGCTCAGTACAAACTACAATGAAGAACATTAACTCTATCCCAACCAAAACCAGTACAATATCCTAAGATGGAAACAATTCAGTCAGCGTTAAAGCCTGCGATCAAGAACTTTTCAAGGTAGGCATTTCAGCTTTATGTCCAGGACACAGCAAGTGGAGACTGGATTTTTAACACACTAACTTTATGCTCCAAATAGGAAACGCTGCATGTGCTATTTCTATTTTGGCACTGAATGTATAGTATAATTATACTTTTATTAATCAGCACTACAAATACTCTCTTCCACGTATATTTCAAGTGTAGGATTTGGAGGTTTTTTCCAACAGAAATACATGCCGGATTTTAATAATTCAAGATGAGTATGTCATGTAGACTAGTGTCTTATAATCCCGTCCTATAAGCAATCTCCAGTTTTCTTTAAAGACAGACATTTCTGTCTCTGCGTTGTTCAGATTATTACTTGATTAGTGGGGGGTTGTCAGAAAACTCATGTTATTAGATTCTACATATTTACATTTCTAAGTATATAATGTAAATTAGTCCAGAATAGAAAAAGATTTTTTTTATTTTTTTACCTGTGATGCTTTTACTAGAGACACTGTAAAAATAAAACAAGAACAAACTCTTAATGTATTACAGGAGGAGGTATAAAATACAGTAACAGAACAGCAGAAGAAGAGTAAAAAAAATCCTGGGAGAGAGGGGAAGTTGATAAGATGGTGTCATTTCCTACTCAGTTATTGTGAAACCTGTTCTTTGCAGCACAGGGTGTACAAAGAAATTCGTTTTGAGAGCCTCAAAGAGGCTGAGTACTCAAACAATGAAGATTATTCCACAGTGGATGATTTGTTTCCTTGGTGAGAGAGACTGGTTGGAACAGAGTTCGCTGCTGTTGCTCTGTATTTTCCATTAGACAAGGCTGCAAAAAAATTTCCCTTCAGAGGGAGCTGACTTGAGCTGCCAACAGCAGTGGACATTCCATTTGCTAAAGAATATAGCCAAACACGTTATAGCAAACATATCTGGCTTTCTGATACGTTTTCCAGAAGTCATCTTGGCGACTGCTGGCTGTAGGAGAAGACATGTCTGATAAAATAGCTCACTCAGTCCATTCTGTGGACCACACATTCTAGTGGCCTAGGACTGTAGAAATAGAGCCACTTAAATTCAGTAGACAAATCTAAGTGAAGTTATTGAGATACTCAGTACCGAGGAAGAAAGAACTATTTTCTTCGTTGGAAAGAGAAGTCAGACTCAAGAGAATAGAAATAGAATAGAAATAAGAGAAAAAAGATAAAAATTAATTCTAAACCCATATCCCATTGGTTGCATAATTTTATATACTCTGTAGTACATGAAAGATTCTGACAAACATTTTAACTTGTATACATCAGCCAGGCAGAGTAAGCAAAACCAGACTTTAACAGGATTACTCAAAACCCCAATGCAGTATCTGAGAACCTGGGAAGAGCAGAGCTTCAAACTCATTTTGATAATTGTTTTGATGATGTCGACTTTACCTGCTCAAAACTGAGACAGAATAGTGACGAATGTTTGGTTTTATATGCAGCTGCCCCATTGTTTTCCATTAAAAGAGATTACACACTATAAGTCTTATTGGAGATGAGTGAGATTCCTATTTAAAAGGTTTGAAAACAAGAGTCCAAAACCAGGTGCCCTCCTACGTTCCTTTTGTAGTCTGCCCACTTGCACTGCTGCTTTTGTGTAGTCTTTGCCCTCTCCTTGCTGAAGGAAAAAATGAGTGCTATATTGAATCTGGCAGCAAGGGAAGTGCTGGAAGTCTGTGCCCTTAATCCCACTGATCCTGCTCAGAAGAATTCTCATCTTTCCCAACAGCTTGATGACTTTTCAAGTAAACCACAGTTACAAAGAAAACTATCTGGGTCTGTCACTGTTGGATGTTGTCTGATACTGAGCTCTGTCTCTATAAAAAATGTGTTAAGGGGCTACTGGCAACAGTTAACGTTGATGAAGGCGACATTAATACCATAAAACTTCCATGTGACTGAATAGGAGGTAGCCCTCAGAGAAGCAGCCCATTCCAGGTAGCTCCTCTTTGGCCTCCTCAAACAAACTTGGCAACCTGGTGGAGGGAGGCTGCTCATGTGTTACACCTGCTTTTTTTCAGGCTTCTTTTGTAAATTTGTTTTAAACCTGTTTTTAATGCAATGAAAGGAGTAATTTCAGTTTAAAAAAGAAATCTATAAAATCGCAGTACATTTCACACCTAACAAAAAGTTCCAGTCAGATATTCTGAATCTTCTATGATTCTATGATTCTCCTGTAATTAATTACAAGGAAAGAAAAAAAATACAAGCTCTGTCAGCAGGAAGACAGGTGTATAAATGTAATCAGATGGTATGCAAACCATTTGATAAATTTTTAAGTGCTAGTGGTTTGAATTCATTTGACAAGCATGTAAAATGCAAATGATCCCGCCCACACAGTTTTAGAATAAATTAAAATACACTTAACATCATATTTGTTAGTCTTATCCTAATAAGAAGCCTGTGTACTCTGAAGTATATATGTGTGTGTATTTAAATGGCATTGTTATTCCACCTGCTCTGAAGCTGAATTCCAGCTGCTTTCTGCCCATTGTTACATTTTCCCTAATTTACTCCCCTTATTCTTTCAGGATTCAGTTAGATGGGGTTTTTTTCCTTTAAGAGCAAGCTTCCATTTTAAAATTTTTGATAAATCATTTTCCTTGTGTTTCAGATAGAGATTTTTATGTAATGGGATAGTTTCTTCAAACTTGGCTTATTGTTCTCCTTGAGCTCTTTGAGCTACCAGAACAAGGGCTGAAAAACTGGCCAGATACATTCCAGAATATGAGCGTGAGCATGTCCCTAAATGTCTATCCTTGTATGTCCGAAATCACACAAATATTTCTTTGTCGTATTTCTTCCCTAATGTAAATAATTTTTTTGAGTGCTATGATGCATTTTGCCTTGATTTAATCATTGAGATGATATTTGGAGTCTAGTAACTACTTCCCATGCCTTATAACATAGCTGGTAGAACTGCTTATAAACAGCTGTGTAGACTGGAGTAATAAGCACAGGAGATAAATTTTCATGTTAAGTTTTCAGTTCTACTCCTGCTTGTGACAGTCCTGTACACATAAAATATGTAAAATTTTATTTAGCTGTCTCACAAACCCCTTCTTTCCTGTTGATAAATATAGTTTTGATGGACTGGAGAGTTTAAATTTTAAATAACATAAGAACTTAGCGCAGAATCCCAGACATTGTCACTGTCAAGGTCAGGATTAAAATCTTAGTCTGTAACTTGGTTATCCCCTGCCAAATCCAGTAAACCTTCTGGCCCACAGTCATTTAATCTCTCCATCTTAAAAGACTAATAATGCTTTCAATCAAAGGAGGTTTGAGCTGTATTTTGTTAGTGTTTGAACAGCACTTTGAGAGTATTAATTGTATAGAGATGCAATATAAGTGTGTAATCAGAGAGGAAAACTGATGAGTCCAGGAAAAACATCTTTTCCATTGGTTCTCCTGGCTGATGGGAGGTGAGGGAGGGAGTCTCTCCAAGGCTATACAATGGGAAATTAAGAAGGCAGGTGAGGAAGATGTGTGTCTAGCCAGAAGGATTTTCTATATTGAAAGAAGAAAGACGAAATAAAATTTGAAGATGTAAATCTGTGCAAAACTGTCTTCCTTTATTCAAGCTTAACATCATGCATTTTAACATATAAATATTTGAAGACCTCTGAAAGAATCCCATAGTCATCCAGTGCCTACAAGTAGATTTCTTCCCGTGTAACTTCCCACCTTAATCTCTTTGTTCAACTTCTTTAACACCATCTCCTTTTAAAATTGTGAAAAATTACCAATTCTGGACTGATTTTTAATTTCCTCGGGTTCTGATGCTTAAGTCCCATCACCCATTTTCTACCTGTTTTGGTTGTCATATTGCTATGGATGTTTTAGAAAATTGAAACAGGAAATTTTGAACAAGAGATCTTTAAACTTTGGTGTCTTCCTTTGATTTCTTAAAATTTTTCAGAGAGCTCACATGTGTTGCTTCACACTTTTAAAAAAAACTTCATCTTTTTTTCATTTTTATCTGTGTATACAAAGTGAAAGGTCAGCTGGATGAATTTATTATTTCATGCTTTCAGATCGTGGAATCTACATGTCTGTGTTGAAACTTCAGAAAATTTCATAAAGCATACATTTTAAGGAAGAATATGAGCCAATATGAAGAAATCTCTTATTGATTATTTATTGTTGTTAGAGTATGAGTGTTTTCGTTAAATATTGTGGAGATCTTATTTTTGGCCTACAAAGCTGTGATAGACATCATGACATAGAAACTTGTAATTTAACTCAGTGTTTTTAATGCATCTTTCTTGTTTTATGTATTTGTCCAGGTTGCTTTTACAGTTCTGTTTGATTTAGAAGCTCTCCTGAAGATCTGGTGTTTGGGTTTCACAGGATACATCAGCTCATCTCTTCACAAGTTTGAGTTGCTGCTTGTAATTGGAACCACGCTTCATATTTATCCAGACCTCTATCACTCTCAGTTTACATATTTTCAGGTATGATCAATCACATGCCTAACTTAGAGTCTCTGCTCCAGGCATTGGAACAGGCTGCCCAGGGAGGTGGTTGAGTCGCCATCCCTAGAGATGTTTAAAAGACAGTTAAATGAGTTTCTTGGGGATACGGTTTACTAAGGGAATAGGTACGGTTGGACTGGATGATGTGAGAGGTCTTTTCCAACTGAATGATTCTACAATTCTATGATTCTGTTGTGGGTCTTCTGAGGTCACTTCTACAGAATCACTTGTTTTTATACCTCTCTAGCCATTCCTTATCCAGAGGGAAAGTGGTTTTATTGAGGATCTTCCTACATTTTTACTTTGAGAGAAAGAAGGAAGATAAAACAAAGGAAGACTGATAAATTCAGCCTTCTGATTCTTCCTCCATCAGCCAGTCCAAATAGTTTCCCATTCACGCTCCTTGAAGTGCTTAGGCTTCCTCCAGTTGTGGAGAACATGATAGAGTCTACAGTGCTAAAGAAAGGGAATTTCTACAAAAAGTATTGAACAATTCATATCTGTCTATTATGTAACAGTAGATTGGCATGGTAAATAATTAGTAATCAATAAAGACAAACAACAAATCATCAGAGTCCTATCCATAAAACTGAGTACAATATGGGAGAAGTAGTCTTACCAAGCGTGGGTTGAAATACGATGGCCTTTTCAGACTTCTGCAAATGCCATGGTTCTACAAATCTGCTGAAGAAAACTTTCAGGATGACAAATTCCATTTTGCTTTCACCTGGGATTATCTGAAGGCTTTTAGATGGTTATAGGTTTAATTTTGCAGTCATTTACGTTTGCATGTACAATGTTATTCAATGTGGCATGCTATTTCTAACCTGCAAGAAAGGATGATCTATCGAGAGCATGCCATTGCACTCTTGCATTGAAAGCACACATTAAACCTAGCTGGCAGCTCTCAGTTATAAAAGTAATAACAGCATCTTAGTTAATAGTCGGTCCATATTTATTAGGGCAGAGTCCACTTACATCTGATTGTTTCTTTCTAGAAATTTTAAGTATAAATTATGAACATGTTGGACTAAATAGGTAGTGTCATTGTTAACTCATAGGATTGGAATATAGTCAGAGGTTGATAATAAAATAATAGGTCTTTTCTTTTTAATGGATTTAATTAGTTTCCTGGGGCGGGGGTGGTGGTGGGTTTTTTTTAAAGAAGTGCTAGCTTTTATGACAGAAAATGTCATAAAAGAATTTTTTTTTTCCAGAATAAATGAGAGACATGCATTTTACAAGCAGAAACACCTGCTACACTGAAAGATTTAGGTTATATTTTGCAATCAAATCCCCTAAGATGCAAATGACAGTAAGGTTGGAAAATACTTTACCTTTGATGTCAGTGTGAAAGGGAAGTACACGCCATGTTTACCCACAATTAAGCTTCTGGGCAAGACAGATAACACATTTTCAAATCAACCAAGGTCAAAAAGTCCTTTTCACGTTGATATGTCTTGTTGTTAGGCAGATTTCCAGGCCTTTAGGTATTAATGATGACAGGTTAAATGTGTTCCTTGTCAGCAAACAACACAGATTACTGAAAAACAGATTCAAAACAGACACATTCCAGGATAGCATGCAGGAATATCATTTGGCTTATCTAGTCTTCCTTAGCATATATTTCAGTCTGCATTATTCATTGGTCTTTATCTTTACCTTTTGTCAACCCATCACTCACTCTTCATCCTATTGGCTACTGTCCACCCTCCCACCTATCTTTCTTGCATTTACTGTACATTCATCCAAAACACTTTGCAGAGCCCTGTTAAAGACTACAGCAAAGTACCATTCCTTGTCTATAATCTACAGAAAACAAAATCAGTGGAGAAATGACAGAATTTGCATGTTATTGTAGAGATCTGTAATAAACTGGTGTAAAAGGGAGAGATTTAAACAGAATCTGATCCATACTGGACTGGAGAGATGGTATTGTATTTTTACTTGGGGAAAATATTGCTGAATCATTTTTGGAATAAATATCATCACTTAATAAATGCAGCCATTATTTTTAACATGGCTGTGGTGTATTTTTATTTTTAATCGAAATTATGCACCTCTCCATCACTTAAATTGTATGATACAGTTACACAGAATACATAAATGTTCATTAGAGTGTGCTTTTGCTAGATTCAATTTGTCACCTAATGAAAATGAATTAAAAAAAAACAAATAGAATCAATAAGATTAGTCTGTTGCTTAGAGGTCAATTAAAGTTCTCCAAAGGGAGGGGAGAAAAAATAAGGCAGATAATACAGTTTATCTAAAACACAGCACAGAACACTGATGATTACCCAATGTTCCCCCAACTGGGGTCTGTGTTGAAACCACAGCTAGCATTTACACTGTGAGGAGATCTTGTAAGTAAGAAGGCACTCTGTTTATATGTTTATAGTACTTGGAAACCTCACCCATCTCACTGTTCAGTCACTGTCTTGGTATCAAGTTTCATATACTCAGATTAAAAGTAATGTGATCATGGTAACAATGTGAAAGAAAGGACCTTATCTCACCTTGTTCTAAGGCTGTGAAAGTTAAGCTGTCTAGTGCAATCTAGGACCCTTTTTAACTACAAAGACAGGAAAGACTCATCCTTTCTCATATCTCTCTATTCCTGCATTGACAGTAGAGCCTAGACAACTAGCATATTCTGTGTACCTGGTGGATAGCTAGGGAGATGAATTTCTTGCAAAATGAAAAGCTGTACATTATTAGCAAGCTGCAAGGTGCAGTGAAGTCTCTGTAAACATATCCTTCTGTCAAACTTATTTTCTCTCTAAAAGCAGCATAGTAATTGTATTTGACTTGTACGTTAGGTCAGCCTATAATTGCACCATAATTCCTGCCTTTCTGTTTCAATATGATCCATGTGGAAATACAGGCAATACCTTGGGCTGGAGAATCTTTCTCTTCATAAGAGCTGCAGAATCTCATTTGCCTCATACGCTCCTGTCGTCTCCAGCAACTGCTGTGGCTGCCACTGCCTCTTGTCGATACTGATGTTATATCACTGTTTGTGCCACCCTGAGTGGCAGAAATAGGTGGATCAGAGCTGTCAGCAGCTTTCCTAAGGTAGAGTTACCAGTAAATGGATTAGGACTTCCACACATGATCACAGTTCTGCCACCATTAATAATACTGAGAGGTGCGAAATATATTAGTGGCACACAATCCCGTTTCCCTTGTTGTTTATAGTATGAAATAGCAAAATATGTTCATTGCTAAACTTCCTAGGTTATACTGTACACACTGCCTAGCAATTTTGTCTTGGGTCACTGAAATGGGTGTATGACTTGTAGAAGAAGAGTTGGTAGCTCTTTATGTGAATGTGTAACATGTTTTAACAAGAAACATAGAATCATAGAAAAATCTATGTTGGCAGTGGCCTCTTAAAGTCATGTCATCTAGCCTGCTGCTCAAAGCAGAGCTTTCTTCAAGGAGTGTTCAGCACCCTGGCCATTTAGAGTAAGTATAACAGTGATGATAATTGAACTGGAGCAATTCACCTAGTACTGCAGTAGATTTCCAGCTGCTAAATCTAGACTGATATATTTTGACGTCTGCCTGAAGTCATTGTTATGTTTGATAGCACGCTGTAAACCTTCATTCGTCTCTAATTCCACATTACATTCAGATTTACTATGTGGTGAATTTGGCCTTTGTTCCCTTTGTTAACACAAACCCAGCTTTACCCAGTTGCATTTCTGCTGTGACTGTTGGTGATTGGCAAGCTAATTATAGACTTGTGGTCCTTGAGAATCCTCCCATGTCTATACCCTCAAGACCTCTGCTGTCATCCTATGCCTGAACATCTCGATACTGCATTTTGTGAAAGAATCATAGATAGTTCATTCTATGCAAAATTACAGCTTGTTATTACTATAGAAAAAAAAAAGAGAGATGTAGCAGGAAGCCGTGCACCACACAATCATAAAAAGATAAGCAAAAGTCAAAGTAGGTCAACAATTACCTGGTCATTAGGTAACTGCTGTTACTTGCTAAAACAAATCTCCAAATTTTAGCCTTGAAGTCTTTCTCCTGCGAAAAGTTGTTGACTGATGTAATAATCAGATAACTAATACAGTTCTGTTTTCTCTTTCTTTGCAGGTTCTTAGAGTAGTTCGACTGATAAAGATTTCTCCTGCTTTGGAGGATTTTGTGTATAAGATTTTTGGACCAGGAAAAAAACTTGGGAGTTTGGTAGTATTTACTGCCAGCCTTTTAATTGTGATGTCAGCAATCAGTTTACAGATGTTTTGCTTTGTGGAAGAACTGGATAGATTTACAACCTTTCCACGGGCAAGTACAGAAAACATCGATTACTTGTTGCTTGTGATTACTTTCTTATCATATTTGTTATTATATTAGCAGTCTTATTTTCCTTGTAAGAACCATGAAGCAGTTTATCTCCATAAGCACAGATAAAAGAATTGTATTTCCGGGGTGTAATAGTCATCCTGTAGTCCTTCATTAGTGAAATTAGTCTTTGTTTCAGGTAGGTGTTCTATTTCTGCCGTTGAGAGAACATAGAGAAATTTTATCTATGCCCCCCAATAAAGACACAACAAAACGTGTGGCTTAATGGTAGTCTGGCATGCTACTGAAAGAGGGTTCATGTACACAATCATGAATATTAGCCACGAAATGTATATAAAACATGTTTACACATGATTTTTATGTTCATGTTATGAAAGTGGTTATTCTTGATTTGTTTAGGAATGCTTTTTTTTCACAGGGTTATAAAACCTTTCTGCATTGACAAAATGAGTGTTTGCCTTTTGGGTATAAGTAATGGATATTTATGGACATTGCTTTAATTTAGAACAGAACATTGAAAATCAGTAGAAATTGGAGCTAATGTATTTATTGAAGCACACTGTTCTGAATGAAAATACTGCCATTTCTTTAGCAATGGATTAGACTGAGTGTACATGGATTGGTTCCAGTCACAATTTATTTGTTTCTGTCATTCCAGCTTGGTTATCCAATGTATCTATTTTAGTGAAAGTGCATTGGTTGGAACAATTAAATAACAATGAATAAGACAGCCTCAAGGGTGATGCATTTACCAAACAAAATGATTAGACAACAATTTGTAATTATTAACCTGAAATTGATGTATGGGAAGCTAACCACCAAATCTAAGACAAAAAATACCTACCCGCAGGGAATAATGTAACTTTCTGCTTTGTAAAGCATGCTTAGAAAAGCAGCCAGTAGGATCATCAAGAATTGAATATAATTTAGTTTTTAAATGCTGAAGAACGCAAAAAGAACATAGTAAGACCTAAACTTTTCTAATGAAGTCAGGCCTCTGTCTTTAAATTCAGAAAACCTGTTACCAATAATAAAAAAGTGTTCCTGTAATACTGAATCAAAAAAAAATTTTTAATGTTTTTTAGTGTGATAGCCAGAAGCAAGAGTCTGTCCTTATTTTTAGTTATTGCTTATTTGTATACATATTCACCTCTTTATGAATGGTATGCTTTCTAGTATGTGGACTCCTTTTGTAGCTTTCTGATGAAATGTCTCTTAATAGAGTGGTGATAGAGTCAGTGAAAATTTTGTGCTCAAAAATTGTGCTTGATGGTGTGAATGATGGTGTCCCTCCAAAGGATGGGGGATTGGGGATTCCTGCTGGTGTTTTCTGCTCTGAATAAAGACTGCTGAAACAGTTTACAATAAGACAATTATAAAATATGCAGGTTGGGGGTTGCCTGGAATGCACTGTTTTCAAAATGTGACTGAAGAAATACTTGCTTTACTGTATCACAGTATCACACAGTATCACAGTATCATAAGGTTGGAAAAGACCTCTGAGATCATTGAGTCCAACCTATGACCCAACACCTACACCTACTCCTACTTGTCAATTACACCATGGCACTAAGTGCCTCATCCAATCTCTCCTTAAACACCTCCAGGGATGGTGACTCCACCACCTCCCTGGGCAGCGCATTCCAATGGCCAATCATCCTCTCAGTAAACAATTTCTTCCTAATGTCAAGCCTAAACCTTCCCTGGCGAAGCTTGAGACCGTGTCCTCTTGTTCTGTCACCGGTCACCTGAGAGAAGAGACCAACCCCTGCCTGACTACAACCTCCCTTTAGGTACTTGTAGAGAGCAATAAGGCCTCCCCTGAGCCTCTTCTTCTTCAGGCTAAACAGTCCCAGCTCCCTCAGTTGCTCCTCATAGGACTTGTGCTCCAGCCCCTTCACCATCTTCGTTGCTCTCCTCTGGATGCACTCCAGGAAAAACATAGGAGAAGGTGTAAGATCTGCAGAATTTGCTACAACAATTTTTAGGGGCTTACTCCTAAAGAAGAGCAAGCCTAAACTGACCAGTACTGTTGCTGTGGTCTTTTTACTTCATAAATACAGAGAGAATGGGCACACTAATGAAAATGGTGACACTAGAGGCTAGATTTTGAGTTTGTACGTTAAAGTGCCTTTTACTCTGAAACAGACAAAACCTAAAATCATTTTGAAAACGTAAGTGCTTTTTAAGAAGGCACAGTATGGGTTTTGGAACAACTAGACCTCCTCCTTTCACTAATGCCTCTAAATTGCATGTTTTCATATGGTTTCCTGACAACAGTCAATAGGCACAAGCTCAGTGTTGCCATGGCTACAAATTTCACCCTTCTTTTGGCCATTGCAACTTCCCAACTGTACTGGCTTCCTCTCTTAATGCCAAGTATAAAAATATGAGGTTTTGCTGTACTGTTTTTAACTGATTCACCATCTCTGTTTTTGCACATCTTCTTGAGCTGCACGTAGCAAGCTATGAGAGGAACAGGGCGCGGCTGGGCCTCTCAAAGGAGGAGTGGAGTGGGGGAGTCTGTTCAAAGGGATCAGTGTAAGATGCATGCTAACAAAATTTAGAATCCAATAATATGGAAAACAAAACATGCTTTTAGTGTCTCTGACTTGCATGCCCTGGTTTTTCTTGGGGTCTGGGGCCATGTGCTGACTACTCAGTGTCTCAAGTTACAAAGCTGAGAATGCTGCCTTTCTTTTAAATGGGTCAACACAAGATGAAAGCCCGGCCTAGCTGATCTCAGCAGCAAAAATACCTCAGTCTTCAGCAAAACCAGGACTTTGCTCCTAGCCTTGAGCTTGGAGAAAGCTCAAGTTGTGAAATGTTGGTTCAACCCAAGCATCATTTAGAAGTTGAAAGATGTAGTCTTAATTCTCTGATACACTTACAGTCTCAGTGCCACTGCCACATCTTCACAGGATGGCTACTCTTCTCTCAAGGTGTTATTGAGCACTTACAACTATGATAGGAGAAAAAGAAAAGTTTACACAGGTAGAACAGATTTGCAAGCATTTCACATCACTGGCCTAAATCCTATTAGCTTATATTTGCAGAATTAGTCACACTGATTGTAGAACTGCTTCCATGAATAAAGCCATTGGGATCTGGCCCATAAAATTTTACGGATAAGCAGCAGTTAAGTACATATAAATGTAAGTAGTAAATTGTGTGGCACCACCCCTGTAATAGTTGGACAAGATATCAAAACTGGCACTTCAGCTCATATATTCCACCATACCTTTGCCAGTCTTCCACTATAAATAAAAAGGTAATTTGACTTCCATCATCAAAACAGCTAATTAAGTAATAGGACATAAATACTCAAAGAAATTGACAGTCTTTTCTATAACACAAATTAATTCAGAAAATCACCATTTGCATAAATCTCTAAGTCTCATCTTCACAGATGTTGATTCTGTCAGCTAGTTGCATTTCAAATTAATTTTAAAATAAACAGTGGGAAGTATACCTTTCAGTTAAAAATAACTTGCTCCAAAGGAGACTGCTGGGTGCAAAGCATGTACTCATTGTGCACTGCCTTATTTTCCTAAAACCAATGGTTTGTCATATACTGGACTTGAATGTTATAATAAAATGTTTAAATTATATTGAAGGATGATTTTCTATAACTAGGCTTTATGGACAACTGTTTCAGATGCCAGATTACATTTTTATGCTATTAAAAGGCTTTTCAAAATTAATCCAGTGCTTATGTTAGTGAGGCCTCCTCTGGAGGTGTCTTTATACCTTGAAGAATTAATTAAAATATATATTTTTAAAAAGCAATAAACTATGATAATTTAAGGTGATTCTGAAGAAAGGATGCTGCACTAATTCAATTATCCAGTCCTTCAGATATTTTTAAAGCCAGTAGTGAGGTGTATTACGTGACATAGTGCCTACCTTCTACTTCAGCAAGGAGTGTCACACCAGTCAGGTACCACCACCCCCGGTTCCAGAGATGCTCTGAATGCAGGGAAACAGCAACTGCCTAGTTTAGCTTCACCTCCTCCTCACAAAGGGAAGCTGAGAAGCTGAGCACCCATGGGATGATTGTCTTCTTCACTCTCAAGTACCACCAGCAGCTATTCAGCTGTTCATATAAAGGAGGTGAATTTCCTGCTTGTTTCATGCATGTGCCTCTGGCTACAGAGGCCCTTTCCTAGCTAAAGATCCCAAGTGTTTCCGTCTCTGCATATTTTGCATGGAGAGATATTTTGTAGAACTATATAACGTTTGTTTGGGTTGGGTTTCTTTGCAGGACCATCCTCATGATTTTTTGTAAGGAAAGGAGTGACTCGTAAGGGTTTGCATTTTTGGGCAGTGCAAGTAGTATGTGTGTTTGTTGAGAGGGGACACTGACTCGAATGGAGGATCTGGTTGCAGGTTGACAGTGTGCTAGTTAAGGTCAAGGTTACTGGCAGGAGCATAAAGCAGAGGGCACTATGCAAATTTCAGCCCTCGTATTTGGGCTCTCCTAACACATGACATAGCAAAGATATTAGCTGACATAAAGAATTTACAGAAAAGTAGTTGCAAGCTGTTTTCTCTGCTGCTTCTGGTTTATGCTGGCCTTTGTCCTCTGTGGGATCCATGTGTTCAAAGGAAATATTGGGACTTTACCTTTGGTCAGGATGTTGCTGATGAAGAAATTAAAGTTCTAACTTTATCTCCCATTGCTCACTTGGATGCTTTGATGTACATCTTAGCTTCACTTCTTGTGAGTTATTTGGACTTGTAGGCTTAATCATCTCTGAAAATTTGATTAGTGTGCTTTAATTCTGAAAAGCAACTGTAAAAATAGCTCTGAAAGTCCTTGGTCTTAGCCTAACAGTGCGTTTATGCTTCTTTCTGCTTCAGAGTGCCATAGAACATAGCAGCAATAAGAAACCAAGTTGAATCCTGTGACAGCCAGCAAGCAAATTTTTTACAAAGCCCTTAGCAGCTAAATATTTGGGACCACCCTAACAGAGTAAAAATGTTCTTCCTCTGGACATGATCTAGAAGCAACAAGATGCAATTTTTGTACTTCAAAATAAGTACTAGTTATAATGGACAGAGGTGAAAAAGCTTTAGTCCTAGGATCAGTGGTCAATGAAAGAGGGCCAGACACTGAGCTCAAGCACTGGCCTCCTGATATGAATACTGCTTAGTTGTTAACTTTGTTCCTGCTTCCAGTGAACTCTCTCTGAAGAAATCTTTGGGCACAGGCAGAGAAGTAGTTCTCTCCAACCGGGCACTCCATAAAAGCAATGAGTCTTGTGCAGTGCCTTGCATGACGAAATGCACCAGATCGTTCCTGCCTTACCCAGCCCTCCAGCACCACCCCAGCAAGCTTTGTACTTTCAGGCCCCCTTTTCAAATTTTAAGCATATAGCATACACCCTTGATTTCACAATACAGGAACAGAATGTGAAAAACCATTCTACATCCTTCTTACTGTTTTAGATGTTTGGAACCAACTCCTTGTCACCAAAAGTTAATGATGGCTTATGGCCATAGGGTTAACACAGAGGTCCAGGTGGAGATGGAGGATGAAGTGCAGTTTGCATGCACGTGGATAGCCTGGTGTAGAGTGAATTGGCCTATACTGCAGGGTAGAAGTCACAGCCTGGAGTGGACTCTCTTAAGGGTGTGGGTATAACCTTAAGGGTAATGTTTGTATTGGGAAAGACTAATACTTAGAGAAGACATTATTTCATTTGAAAAACTCTGCAAACTTGACAAGGAGTCCCTGTTAGTTTTTCCAACAGCTTTAAAACTTAATTGGTGTTCAAAAACATAAATTTTTATATCTGTCTGTTTCCACCACTTTTTTGTTATATATTAAACTTCAGTAAGAGATCAGCTTTGATCCCTGCTGTCTGCAAGGAGAGTACTTTTGATATCAGGCAAAAGCAAAAGAAATCTGAGCTGCAGATTGGCCTCATTGAGAGATTTCAGACCATCAAAATCCATACTTCACTTTGACACCATAGTCAAATTTTTGTGGCTGAGGTAGAGCACAGTCTTGTGTCTGTACGATGTCACACTCACATGTTCATGTTGAGTTAGATTCTGGTCTGTGCTGTAGGCTTCAGTTGGGGTTTCAAAGTTCTGAATCATCTGAGTTCTAGGCTTCTCTGAATTCATATATTTCTATCACCAACGATAGGTAGTTGAAACATTTCCATTATTCTCTCTATTTTTGACACAGACTCTTGGTCTGAAGGAATTTGAAAATGCCACAGAACAATTCCACAAAGAATGCTCTTTACAAAACGTATAGGGGAAGAATCTGACTGACTGAAACAAGTGGAAGTGCTGGTACCTTGTATTGGTTGGTCTCATCTGTGGGGTGCCCAGAATGCTTCTGCTATTAAGAAAACTTATGTATATGGTCATGTTTAATGGTAATTCTTTAAGCATAATGAAAAAATCACAATACAGTTTAAAGTTTAAAACAAGGATCTCTGATGCTCAGGATATTTCTGCTGTTTTGTCAGCCCTGGAGGAAACCAGAAGGCTCTTCATATGGGTCAGTGGAGCTAAAACTATGTTTACGAGTTGCAGGTTACAGTTCTGTGAAAGGTTAGGCTGTTTATTTCTCCTTTAGCTCTGGAATAGCATTTCACCTGACTTAAAAAATTGCAATGCATTTGTTTATTTAGATTTGAAAACCAGATCAAAATAGCTATTCTGCTCTGTTAAATCAAAGTTGAGGGATGTGTCAATAAAATCATATTAAAATAATTTGTAAATTGTTAATATGTTTGCAATTCTTTTTCTTGCAGGCGTTCATGTCAATGTTTCAGATTCTCACACAGGAAGGATGGGTGGATGTCATGGATCAGACTCTGAATGCTGTAGGACATATGTGGGCACCAGTAGTTGCTATTTATTTCATACTATATCATCTTTTTGCTACTCTGGTAAGTCTTCACTTGCAAATGTGCTGTGCTTTTCTTTGCTTTGAATTACTCTCATAGCTCTTGTATTACTTATTTTTCTCAGCTAGTTTACACTAATTGTAACGCTTATTTTCTGCAGAGAGGTCTTTAGGCTTAATTCTTCAATGTGGTAGAATTTACCCTTCAGACATGTCACATAAGGTGATGCCCTTTTTTCTAGTGTAAGGTGATGTTCTTCATAAGATGTAAGATACACTGCTAGACTAACAATATAATTGTTAACTGTCTTATATTTTCACAGTTCTAATGATTGCAGTGTTAAGCAAGTGCTTTTATTTGTCATGTAGAAATGGTCTCCCCAGCTTCCGTTGCATTCTCTTTGCAGCAGTAATTGAATTGTAAAGCCTTAGAAAATAAACTCTTAACTAGAAATCACTGCTTTCCTGTTACCTAGTGTAAAATCAATGCATGGAAAATATATGAGCAATAGAAGGATGAGACATAATGTAGCAGTTCCTGCATGTGTATGGAAATGAGGATTATATCTAAAAAAATTTTTTTCTGTATGCATTTCAATTGGCATGATGACATTTTTAATAATCAAAATGGTAAGGAAAACAGCTTTTTGGATATCCTTTATCAATAAGGACTTGGTATTGTTATTTTTAATACCAACACAGAGTAAATACCACAATCGTGGGAATATTCATTTTAAATACCCTTAATTTACTCTTACTGTTGATTATTTTGTGTTTTGCATTCACTGCAGTTCCTTATGCACTTATTTTCACTTTCTTCATTCCATTTTCTTTCTTTGCTCAGTTTTCTACTTATATAAAGTACTAACCGAATTTTAACAGTCTCCATCATCTTCCATCTCTTTCTTCTACTTTACAGTATGTACTCTTTCACTTCTAAAGACTGAATAATATGACCATAATTGTGGGTGCAGCAGGTTCCTTCATATGGATTGAAATGTTGACCACTTTATAAAAGTGCATTTGTTTCTCTTAGAGCTGCTTAGCAAAATAAAAGCATAAGCCAAAAAATCTGTGTATCAGCAGATATATAAGAGATGTAATTTGCTCACAAGGGTCAGAGGAGCCCTTGAGGTCTGGAAAAGCAACTTTCCATGCTGAAGTTATCTTTAAAACTCCTTGAAAAGTGGGGATAGAAAGCAAAAAGGAAATGAGTGGTGGTCATGGATTTGAAAGCAGTTATCAATTTGAAAATCTTATTGCTGTTTGGTTGATTCTTTACCAAGAACATTGCCTGAACTGGAATCCATTTTTGTCTCTTAGACGAGCATAAGGCAAGTCCATAAAGTAAATTAGTGTCAGGTGGCCCCTGTACTAAAAATTCATGCTTTAATTGAGAAGTAACTTAGCCGTAAGAGGAATTTTAGTATGCTGCTTTATGTTTTACGTTTTGAAAGAGTCATCTGGAATTTCCCCATTTGTTTACTCAGAGCACTTATTTTGCTAGGAGTGAAGTCACTTTTTAGTACATCATCCAGAGTCCTTTTACAGGGAATTTGCATTTAAGTACATGGCCCTTGCTTTGCTTCATAAATGTACACTTTTCTTCTCAGTCACCTCTGTGAATTTTACATGGATGAAGGAACTCTGCTAAGACAACTTTGCAGAATTACCTGGCTTTATGAAGTAGCTCATTTTGGTTCTATATCTTTATCAGACCCTGGAAGAGAACAGCTATGTAGCACAGAGTTGTCTGGAGGCAAAAGAAGCTTAAAGGAAGAAAATAATGTGGAATTGGTAAAGGAGCACAAAAATTGTTGGGTTGCTATGAAAACCAAAAGAAGAGTTCTAAGAATAAACAGCCATCAGTGAATAACAAGAATGAAGTCAAATGAAGAAATTACTTTCACCAGCCAGAAGAGAGGGGAAGATTAGAATTGAGAAGTGATAATTGGAGGCATTTGGCAGAGCAGACTGTAAAGCTTTGGAAAGAAATGAATAGGTTTCACATTAGAAACCAAAGAAAAGTTGAAGCTTAAAAAACAAAACCTCTGCTGAAAGCGAGGACTGTTATTAGTTGAGATGGCAGCAGAGGAAGTTAAACAAATAACAAGTTTGCGTTTAACTTTTCTTTTGTGATACGTCATCTTTGGTTCTTGTTAAACAAAAATAAAAGGGGAATTAATTGAAGTCTTGATGACTTGATAACATACATGTTGATGAAGCAGCAGGACTGTATGGGGTGATATTTAATGAATAGTATACTTGCTTTTAGTGTGCAACAGTATTTCCTGCGCTGAGCTGCAGGTCTGGAGTATCATAGACTGTAAAAAGTATCTGAAGAAGAAAAACACAGTACTGTAAAATCCTGACAGAATGATAGCAAAACTGTTCATCAGCAATTAGGGATCAAAATAGTTTGTGCCAGGGATTATATATTTTATCAGAATTCTGTCTTGCTTTGCCATTCTGAAGGCCATCTTGACTTTCACTGCTGGTAGCAGTTGGCTCATTGAAAACTATATGAATTGCCATTAAATAAGTGACATGTATAATATGTCTTTTCAAACAGCTAAAGGAGTTCCAATAGGATTCCAATAGGATGAGGTTTAACAAGTCCAAATGCCGGGTTCTGCACTTTGGACACAACAACCCCATGCAGAGCTACAGGCTGGGGACAGAGTGGTTGGAGAGCAGTCAGGCAGAAAGGGACTTGGGAGTGCTGGTGGACAGGAAACTCAACATGAGCCAGCAGTGTGCCCAAGTGGCCAAGAAGGCCAATGGTATCCTGGCCTGCATCAGGAATAGCATGGCCAGGAGGACTAGAGAAGTTATCCTCCCCTTATACTCGGCACTGATCGGGCCGCACCTTCAGTGCTGTGTCCAGTTCTGGGCCCCTCAGTTTAAGAAAGATGTCGAGATGCTGGAGTGCGTCCAGAGGAGAGCAACGAAGATGGTGAAGGCGCTGGAGCACAAGCCCTATGAGGAGCGACTGAGGGAGCTGGGATTGTTTAGCCTGGAGAAGAGGAGGCTCAGGGGAGACCTTATTGCTCTCTAGAACTACCTAAAAGGAGGTTGTAGTCAGGCAGGGGTTGGTCTCTTCTCTCAGGCGACCAGCGACAGAACAAGAGGACACGGTCTCATGCTTCGTCAGGGGAGGTTTAGGCTTGACGTTAGGAAGAAATTCTTTACTGAAAGGATGATTGGCCATTGGAATGCACTGCCTGGGGAGATGGAGTCACTGTCCCTGGAGGTGTTTAAAAGGAGATTGGATGAGGCACTTAGTGCCATGGTTTATATGATGAGTAGGTGTTGGTGTTGGGTTATAGGTTGGACTCAATGATCTCAAAGGTCCTTTCTAGCCTTGTAATACTGTGATACTGTGATACTGTGAAATTCTATATATTGCTAAAGCAAATTTCCTATTAAAAGTATATTTATTTTTCTGAACACTGATACGTTACAAATTTATGGGTCAGAGTCCTTTCTGTGTCTTCTGTACCTTTATAGTTCATGGAGGGAAATGAAATCCTGCTCTGGAACAAATTCCAGACACCACACTCAAATGCAGTTTGAGTTCTAAACTTCATGTCTGGTGTAGTAAGCTACTTAAATTTCATCTTCCATACAGGTGGGGAATAGTTTTCCAGTGTGATTGAATGACAGGTAAAATTACACTTCATTTACAACAGTGATGGACAGATACGTCTGCTCTGGTTGTCACTCAAGTGGTTCGACACCACAAAAATATTTTAGGCCTGTAACTCTTTTAAAAGAGCTTAGATTCCTTCTCATATCTCTAGTCAATTGTTGCTTGACTGTAGGAGCTCAGTATGTTTGAGGATATTTGACTTTAACGTCAGAGACTAAAACTTTGACAGCTGCTGATAGCTGTGAATCTATGTATGTACAAATTTATTGGCTTAAGATGCAAATTGTCTGAGGATATGTGCTGAACGGTGGTATTCTCCCTTGCCTACATCCTTGCTCTCCTCGTTCTGTCCTATTCTCAGCTGTATCAGTCACATTTTCAGCTGCTTTGGCCTTTGGTCATTGTCTTTGCACAAGGAAATATAATAATTTGATACACACTTTCCCCCCCTCCCCTGAGATTCTTCCTCCTAGAAGCATATCTACACAATATTTAATGTAAAGTAAATGAAAGTGCTTGAGTTTCCTATACCGTGGCTCCTGATGCATGCAGATAATGAGGCAGCTTACTTTTCTTTCAAAGCAGAGTTAGCTGCTTTGCTCAGAGGCACTCTGAGTGTTAAGCAAGTCCATAAATTTAATTAGTATTAGGTGCCCTCTGTGCTAAACATTTACACCTTAGTTGAAAAGAAGTTTAGCTTTATGAGCTGTTTAAGGATTCTGCCTTGTGTTTCTTTTTTGTTATTAATTCTGATGAATATAGTTTTCTTTTCATGTCAAATACATTTTAATGCGTATGGGGTTAACCGTATATAATGCATTGGTCATAAAAACTAGAATCCAAAATTTTAAATTTCATGTGATGATTGTATGATGAGCTAAAAAACAATTTACTACTTTAAAATGGTTAGCAGACATATGGTAGCAGTCGATATTAGTTTAGCAGATGTCAAAGGCAAGACATTGGTAGCGCACTCATTTTGCTATGTCATGTTGTAGTATTTCTTAAGAAGACAAGCTTCAACTAATAATTCACAATTGTCTTGTAGATTCTACTCAGCTTGTTTGTTGCTGTTATTTTGGACAATTTGGAACTTGATGAAGATCTGAAGAAACTTAAGCAAGTAAGCATGTTTTTATTGTGCTTGGAAGTAGTTTCAGTAAGGGATTATTTAACTGGTGTTTTTATGGTAAAAGCTTCATGATAATTAACAAAACAGTAAATGCTGAAGACAGTAGCAGCATTTTGTTAGATATCTGACTTTCACACATTCTGAGGTAGAAATTAAGAGATTGTGAAAGAGATTTAGGGATTTGTTTAAATGACCGATGAAAGTCAATTTAGATTTAGTCATATAATTAAAATCATTTTAAAATCATAGCTAGGTCATCTTTTTGCTTATAATCTAGTCAAGGATGTCTCTGCCCATGGGACCCATGGTAGGGTGGTTATACTAAATGATCTTTAAAGTTCCCCTCCTACCCAAACCCTTCTGTGATTCTGTGCGATACTTTACGAGCAGACTACAGCACCGCTGCAAGGGGAGTGCTAGTAAGGGTCCACAGACAGGAAGCGGTAGAAGGGACTAGGTTAAACGTGTTAGGTGAGTGCTACAGACACTTGACAAAGTTAACATGCTTGATTGTTTCTCACAATCTGGGAATCCAGATTACCAATAAGGCATTCTGTCATGCTTGAGACCCCGAATTACAATCACATAAAATAAGCGTGGCTAGAGAGTTCATGTTGGCCATTCTGACCTTGTGCACAAACCAGCAGAGGAAAGTATCTGTAGTATTACATGAATATAAAATTGTGTTTTAATCTGCACAAAGAGGAACAAAGTCATCAGTTTGCCTATTTCATGCCCAAAATAGCAAACTGAGAGCTTAATATGTAGGAACTTCTTTGCAATATTTGGCTTTAGCCTTCTTTCACCCATTATTTGCTGGTTTTGTTCATCTTTGAAGTGCATCAGCAATTGTTATTGAATTCTGTTCTTTCAATTCTTGAAAACAAGTCACCCAGACAGTTTAGTTATTTTACGTTGAACCGATACATTGAAATTAATGTACCAAATAACCGCTCCCTTATTTTTCCTAGTATATTATTTTGTTTTAGTATTAAAACTAAGTGATGTATTTATTTATTTATTTTGTTGTTATTCATTGTGTTGGTTTTCCACACACTTCTCATTTGTGGATTTAGAGGTTGTATGTTTCATGTATACTTACTGTATGTGTAGAATGTGTCAAGCTAATACTACTTCCCAGTCTTCTGTTACTTCAAGGCATTGACAAATGAGAATACTACATAGTTACTTTAAATTAGTCTTACAGAATTCAATACATAAACTAATATTGCTTTTGCTGTTGCAGTGTTAAATATCAGTATGTATTTTAAACATGAAATAAGTTAAAAGGGCAGGTATTTTCTAACACAAATGAAATATAAATATTGTATTTCAATTAATCAGCCCACAAAAGAAAAAAGAGAGATCTTCTAGATGATTTTGGGATGGCCAGACAGTCTTGAGTATGCAAACTGAGTAGACTAAATCAAGTTTATTCATTTTACTCCTTGCGAGTCTCAAGAGGTAAAATGATCTGAAATGAAATCGGCTGAGATGCATGGTAAGCAATGTCGTATCATACTGATAATCTTACAGGAAAATTTTCATAATATCTGCATGAGTTAGGAGCACAAATCAGCTTTCTAAACTGAAGAGCTTAAGAAATGAAATCCTGTGGCTTTTCTGTGGAACTTACATCTTAAATTCATAAACCACTTAAAAAACCTTTGCTTATGAAGTGTCAGCAGCATGACTGTGTTTTAGCAGCCTACTCTGGAACTGGTGAATGAAAAGCAATGATGAGAGGCCACCACTCTGTCAGCCTGCAATCTTGTTGGTCTAGAAGGAATCCTGACTTATAATAGCAATAGAGCACTCAAGTATAAGACAGAATTAGAATAAATTCCCTCAACTTCATAGCTTTGAGACTGGCAGCAGCATAGCTATGTGGCTGTGGTGCTGCGACAGAGTAAGTTGCTGCCTGAGTCACAAGACCTTCTCGTTACCATGCAGTGTGACACCATAATGACACTGATAGTCTGTTACCATGACCCAAGTAGATATTTAACCAGAGGAAAGCACTTTGACCCTGGACATGCCAGTTTGGTTGACTGGCATAACGGTTTATGAATTATACACCATTATGACTTATAAAGAAGTCCAAGGTGCTTGATGCTGGTTCACTTCTATTTATGCTTTTGCAATGTTGCTTTAAACAGTAGCCTCTCTTCAAATTCTATTACTCGGTACAATTGAATGTATACCTTTCTGATATTATGAAATATATGTTTTTAAAAAACCTAAAATGAAAGGAGATAAGAGATTAGTTCTTGGAGCTGAATCATATGGAATTACTGGAATAATTGTACAAGTGATTGTCTAGAACAGAAAAGGTTTCCTGCAGGGCAAATGTGATGGTATCACAGGTTCAGTGCTGACTGTGCCCTGTTACACTGAAATATTGATTGTCTTATCTTAGAAGATAAAGCAGAAAGAGTTTTTCATTCAATGATATTTTGAATTTTCTGCTAAAAAAAAATAAATAACTGTAAGAAGAAGGGGAATTATTAGGTAACTGTTATTACCATTTCTATAAAGAGATAGATCTGTATTGCTGCACAGGAAAATGTTTGACATCTATAATTAAAAGCTGACTGGTGTTCTAAGGGAGGAATCAAATATTTCAAACTGTTAACTTAAAAGACATTGATTGGTTGAAAACAGTGAAGCAGTAATGCTTTCAAAAATATTTGCATCCTCATGTTTACATTTTTCCCTGCCTTTAATGGCTGTAAAGCTTGAGGCACAGTGCATTTTCAGATGTTGTAATGTGATTTTCAAGGAAGGAAGAATAATACATTTAGGGCAGAAATTACACCTAGGTAATAAACCCTTTTGGGATGTGTCCTTCTTAATTACATCTTGATTTCTTTTCTTGAACTTGATAAAAAAAATAATATTACTTACCTTTCAGATTATTGGGAAAGGACTAATTAGTTAATATTTGCAATGTACTCTAAAATGTAAAATGATATGTAAACACTGGATATTCATGTTGGTTCAGTAAATGTGTTTAAAGATTAATAAATCAAAGCAAAAATGCATTAAATGACTTTGAGATTATAAATAAGATTGTCTTTAAAAGCTAGTAAACTTTTAGAATCAAATTTGCCAGTGCAAATTTAGTTAGGGATATACATCATGGTTTAGATTTTAATTACATCATTACATAATATTCTCCAAAAGTCTGGCCTCATTTAGTGTAAAGAGTAGGTAGAGCTCACTTTAATGAGCCAGTAGTTGATTTTATTTTCTCTTTATTGTACAGTGTATGATCCCTGTGCATTATTTATTGCACAGTATCTGAGCTTTGGTATGCAGACAAAACTATTAATCTCATTCCTGACTTTTTTACTGTACACCTCAGAAGTATCTAGAACAAACATAAAACTTGTAAAAGATTAATTTAAGTGATTTACTTAGCACCGCAGACACACATAGGAATAGAATCTGTTTTTCCAAGACAATATTCAGCTGGTTTAAGAACAGAGTTATTCTTTGTGTTCTTAAAGCTCTGTTCGTTTGCAATACATCTCCTTTCCTCTGCCACATGGCTCATCCTCTCGTCTGTGTCTGCCATGATAACCCAAGTCAAATGAAAAAAGATTGTGCTATTGCTCATAGTCACCGTATATGTGCAATAAATTTGATCTTCTGCAGCAATCCTGACTGGCCCTAACATGCTACTTAACGTCCAGGTATGAGATTGATCCTGCTCATCTAGCCATGAGACCCCTTTCTTTTGCATTCAGTGCATCAGTTATCACAGTATCACAGTATCACAGTATTGTAAGGTTGGAAAAGACCTTTGAGATCATCAAGTCCAATTATGTGATGTTATTGATTACAGGCACAAGTAATCCATCAGCTACAATCTTAACTTCCTTCTCGTTCATTCCTGTCTTCTCCACCCTCTCCATAAACAGTTGTTCCAAAGTTAAAAAGAAATGGAAATATTTTCTTTGATTTCTTTTACCTTTTATGATAAAGTTTGGACTTTCTTTTTGAAATTCAGGATTCCAAAAGGATTGTGAAGCATGAAATTCCTTTACAGCAGCTGTGTTAACTTTTCCCATTATACTTTCCATGTATTTACTAATTTTACTGTTACTATATTTTTATCAGTTTGCCCAGATATAAAGTCAGACTGATTAGTTTCTAATTACTCATACTCTCTCCTGAAGCCCTTTTTTAAAGCCAGTCACATTTGCCCCTTTCCTGTCTATAGTTACCAAGTTTATTTAGGTGACAAATTATTCACCAACACCAGTCTGTCAGCTTTGTTATATCTGAGATCCTTTAGAAGTCTTGAGTGAGCGTTATCAGGTCTTGGAGAATAACAAATTGACCTTGTGTCAGTTATCTTCTAAAAGCTTTTCTCCTGACATTTTTGTTGGAGATTAGTCTTCAGCATGGTTCAAGGGTCTTCTTTGACCTCCTCTGTGGTCAGCACTGTTCATTTTGCTTTCTTGCTTTGGATTTATTTTTCTGAATGCTCTCAGTTAACAGCCTGTTGCTCTTTTAAACTCTCTGTGGATCTTGCTGCTTTCTATGTGTTCTTAAAAGCTTCCTTATTAGATTTTATTTCTTTAGAAAGTACTCCCTCAATGACCCACCATATTATTGTTTTATCAAAAATTGCTAGAATTTATGCTTTTTGCTCTATTTTTGCTTAGCATATGTCTTCTCTCTCTGAAACATACCCATTTACTTTTACAAGCCTTCTTTGCACTCCAGTTAACATTGCTGGCTTTTTGACCTTCTTGAAGTTTTCCTGTAGGCGGTAGATATATTCTGTGTTTCTAAAAGAGGATATTTAAAGTTACTCTATATACTCACCTCTCCCTGTTTCTGTTGTTTGAACATGCCTTTAAGTTTCTTTTCAAGACTTTATGATTTTAGGTAATTAATTTTTTAGTTTAAATTCAGTGTAGTTAATGGATTTGACCTTCTACTTTTAAAAATATTCTGAATTTAAGAACTTTTTTATCACAGTTACAGGATAACTTTTTGATATTTATGTCACAAACCAGATCTTGCTCAGTACTAAACCATGATGTGCTTCTTCACTTAGGTGTTCTCTATGTAGTTCGGTGAGGAGTCACTTATGAGTAAAAAGTTAATCTCTTTCTTCTACCCTATGATAGCTCAGCAGTAGCTGAAACATCCCTTTATTTGTACTATTTCCAGCACAAGTCCAAAACATAGCCCCATAACAGCTACTATACAGAAAGTTAACTGTATCCCATCCAAAACCAGCAAAATATTGAAGTCGGTTGCTAATAATCATCTACATGTATACAGAATATTTCCTTCAGTTAGGCTTGCAGTTTCAATACAAAGGGATCCTATGCTGTTTGTATATGCATTTGCTTTATTTGCTTTATTGATTGTAGATTTTAAAATAAGTAGCACTAATCTTTCACCGGTGCAGCATATTTTGAGTCTGGATAATGCATTGTCTGTTTCTGCACATTCTGATTCTGTAGGACCCTATTGCTTGCTACTCCTACCAAGTTTCTGAGGTGTCTTTTGTGTCAACATTGTTGGGTTTTTAATAACAGAAATTCTAGTTCAATCATGTTATGTTTTAGGGTTCTACTATTGATATAAAATCCTGAGTATGCATTATTCTTATCTAGTTTTATACCCTCTCCCTAATATGGTTTTATTTCTTATGTTTTTCTGTTTCCTATCATCATTTTGTGAACTTTTAGGATTCCCATAGCCTCATTCTGTACAGAGAAACTCACTTTTACCTTCTTGATTACTCCATTTTGGGCTTAATCTACTGTTTCAGTACTTGCCCCTTGGAATAGCTTTTGCAGCCAGTGAAGTCAATTTTAAATGTTATGGAGTTTTAAACACATGGGTGGAATTCATCCCACTTCACTAATACATTGCAAAGTTGTATATGCAATTTGAAATAGTCATGCATGTTTCCTTCTCTAGGCACTGAAGAGAAGTGGATACTTTTGGAGGGCAATTTTAGAGAGATGTGTTTTGTTTGTAGAGTGGCTACAAGAAAATTTGAAGCCAGCCAAGAGATTATACTCAAGCTGCCCAGGCTGTATGAATTTTCTTTCCTTCATCTGCAGCCTGCTTTATAGCTTACAGCAACAACATCTATATGACACTGCTTTCTCAAGTGTATATCCCAGTTCCCCTTATAGCATACAAAGTGGGTCCCTTCTACATAATTTAAGAAGACTTTTCTTGTGGTATAACGATGAAAAGATAGAAAACAAAAGGTATGGATAAATGATTTATTTATTTGCATAATAGAGGAAAGGTACCAGTAGAGTTCCATGGAGATCTTGAGTGGGACGTTTGCTGCTCAGTATTAGTAAGTTATCTAGAAAATGGGATGAATAGGGAGGTGATAGAATTTACTGATGGTGCAAGGGAAAGGCATGCAAAATTAAAGCTGGCTGTGAAGTATTCATATTTTGTGACTGAGAACCAAAATCTCAGATGAAGTATAGTGTAATAAATACACATAGAGAAGATGCCTGCTAGATATACAAATTTAGGCTTTAATTAAGCTTTCACTGGTCTAGAAAGATTTTTGAGTCATTGTAGATATTCTCTTTCATGTCAGTTTAGTGCTTACTAAAAGAGGAGGCAACACATTGTTAAAAATTATTAGAGCAAATTGTTAAACAGAAGTGAAAATATTCCTGTTCTGCCATATACATCCAAGATGCTTCCATGTCTTGAATATTGCATGCAGGTAAGATCACACCATCTTCTTAAAAATAAGTTATAATAAACCCAGGAAAGTTAGAGAAAAAGATAATAAGGATGATCTTCACCTTGTAAATTGAAGTAACTGAGAAGGAGGCTAAAGACAGAGTTATATGAAATTGCAAAACATGTAAGAAGTTGAATAGAAGATGACTATTTTACTTCCATCATAACAAAATGAGAGAGCACTCAATCAACTCAAACTGATTTAATTTTAAACAAAGTAATGGAATAAAATTTCTGTAAGGGATGATAGTTTAGATAAAAGTTTCAGCCACAGAGGCTGTCAAAGCTCAGAAAGCATGTGAGAAGTGTAATTCCTCTGCACTTGGTCTGTTCTTATACTTATCTCTCAGACCCTTCTACTCATCCTTGCAAGAGTCAGGGCACTAGTAAAATGGACCTTTGATATAACCCAGTATACTCATTCCTATGCCCCTAATGTTCCATAATCTGAATGGAATTTAAGAAAAAATTGCAAATAGCATAAGGAGGAACTTAATTCTTACAGCCCATTGGATGGTAAACTCGTATGTGCCTCCACTTTGCTGAGTTGTATTTCCACAAGGGAAAGGGCAAGCATCTCAAGCATCTCTGAGTGTAAGCAGTGGCCTAACTTCCTTGGCCGTGTAATCTTACTTCTGTAATCCTATTTCCTGAAACTCCCCTGTCAAAATATAATTTTAACAGCACTAAAATACAAAATATTCTTAATTTGTCTTATGCTATGATAACAACCCCAATTTACTTCATGAACTTTGGGGAGTTTTTCTTATGGTTTATATTAGACAAGATTATTGCGTTCCTGTTTTACAGCTGGATAATCAAAGCTGAAGAAGTGACATCTCTCAGTTCATACATAAATTCTCAATACGCTGAGGAATTAAACAAAATCTTTTCTAATGCTTAGGCCCCTGAAGTTGATCGGGAACATCCGTCCACTTTAAATTGTTGAAAACTCATGTGAGCATTGTTCTGCCATTTCAAATGAATATTCCTTTAGGGAAGATCAGATTTCTGTTACATCACACTTGCTATCTGTACTTACTAGTGCACACGCATAACATGAGTACAGATGGCATTCATTACTAAAAATATTTTCCCGATACATGCTTTGCTACCGAGCAACAGAAATCCTTGGAGGAGTAAACAAGAGTATGTAGTAGGGACATTATTCTTCTAATTTAATGAAATTTTCACTCTCACCAGTGAAAGTACTTGCAGAAATGCTTGCTCCTTTCCCTCCAGTTCTGCTCCATACCATGAAATATATACCAGATTTTTTCCTCCCTGAATCCATGTCAAAGCAGCAAATGCAGGAAGCTGCAGCCATATATATATCTACTATAGTACATCGGGTTTTTAAAAAGTCATGCCTTTAGACTTACATTATTTTGCCTCTGTGCTTTTAAAAATAACAGATATTTATAATGTTCTTTTTCTCTTGTTTAAATCTCACTTTCAGCTCTTTGAAGTTGAAAACGGAAACTTTCATTAACAAAGAAGCTTGAAGATGATTATATCTTCTTTGTTGGTTTATCTGTTCAGATAGATTCTTGTTTTCAACAATGGTTAATGTTCAGACGAACATCTCAACTTGATGCCAGTGGTTCAGGGTTGGGTTTTGAAATGCTTAGAAGCTTTGCAAATCAGAGATGGTTCAACAAAAGTTAGTGATCTTGACAAGACTTTCATAGCAAAAGCATAAAAGGAAATCATTAGGAAATCTGCCTGATAAGAAGGAGCAATTGCAGTAGAAGAAAGGTAATTGGAAGTTGGGTGTCATCAAAATTAGCAGCACTATAATGTAATCTAGTTCTGTAATACTCTCTTTTTTGTGATGGTGGTGTGGTGATGGGGGCATGGGGAGTCTATATTGGGATCCACTACCACGTAATTTTCCAGAACTACTTCAGCAGGGTACAAGCATCTTTGAAAAGAATTTTTTTTAAAAAAAGTAAAAATTTATTCATTTTCAGGTGTTATGCCCTCTGCCCTTAAAATTTACTCTGTTTTTTTCTAGTTTTGTTGTCAGGGAAACAGAGCAATTAACACTTCCCTTTTTCTCACTAAGCAGTTAATTTTGCTTCTTCACTGCTCAGTACTTAGGTTAGAAAATCCCTCATTTATAATGAAACTTTTAGCCTCCTACTTTCTAAAGGGAGATTATCTGATGTTTCCTGAATGTTGTTCAAGATAATTCTGGCAAAGATATTCTAAATATGAATTTGACATTGCTCCTGTTTCATGCAAGATTACGTAAGTGAAATTTTGGTAAATGTCACTCAAGACAAAGCAAGTTAATATCTAAAGAGATTTTTGTGAGTCCTTCTATTTTCTTCTATAAAGTAAAATGAATTTTGAATAAAAGATTCACATCAGACACTTATATTAAGTAGAATAAAATATTTTTTCAGTGTTGCAGGACTCTGATAAACATAGCATCCTGTTGATTTTAGCAGGGTTACAGATACTCAGTTGTTTATAGAGGTTTATTAAACTAAAGTGATACTTGCATGCCAAACAATTCAAACTTGTATCCCCAGAGCAAACATAAATTCCATTTCTTTGACCACTATAGTATTTAGTTTTGTTGGTCTGTAAGCTGGAGAGATGAGCCCAATTTGTACCTTTGATCTTAAGTTCATGTGCAATCAGTTGTTGATTGTGCAATTATTATTTTGATGAGTTAAAAAATGCCTCCAACGTCTGTGCTTTTCATATCTAACTCAGAGCAATT
Source organism: Neomorphus geoffroyi (assembly GCA_033558235.1). NCBI lineage: Eukaryota > Metazoa > Chordata > Aves > Cuculiformes > Neomorphidae > Neomorphus > Neomorphus geoffroyi. Next base: position 16,599,025 of record JAUMJM010000005.1, read on the forward strand.
TGGTTCACATTTTTAATCCATGTAAAAGAAATTTCCCACAAATAAAAAACCTACTGCACTTAAAGAAATGGAATTATTTTTAAGAAAGAAGTAAGAGTACTCTGACATACACTGAAAAAAATAAATCATGAGAATTCTGTGTGCTTATACAGTAAGCAGCATAACAAAAGTTTTAATTCTTTTTATGGTTAATCCAACACTCAGAGAAATGTAGAAGCAACTATCCTCAAGCTTGTAACAATTATCTAAGAAGAAAAAATATGTCATTCTTTTAGATTGTCCTGGTTTTGGCTGGAATAGAGTTACGTTTCTTCCCAGTATCTGACACCTTTTGGATTTATTATGAGAATAATGTTGATAACATATATTGTTTTAGATCTTGCTAGGTAATGTTTATGCTCAGCTGGAATAGAGTTAATTTCCTCCCAGCAGCTGCTGGGTTTTAGATTTGGTATGAGAAGTGTTGATAATGAACCGTTAGTTTTAGTCATTGCTAAGAAATAAAGGAGTTTTCAGTTTCCCGTGTTTTACTAGTGTGCAGGTGCAGGGCCAGGTCAGCTAACCCAAACTGGGCAATGGAATACTTCATACCATAACGTCATGCTCAGTATAAAAATGGGAATTTGGTGAGGGCTGGGGGGACAGGCAGGCAATCTGGATTCCACATTCCGTGTTCTGCTCACTGCTGTTGCTGCTCTTTGCTGCGATCTCCGGATTTGCTGCTCTTGCTGCAATCGCTGTGAACTCCGTGCTCACTGCTATCACTGTGCTTGCTGCAATTGCTGCTCAGGACAGGCTAATCATCAGGCAGTGAGCAGTTGTATTTTAATAGATTTTTATTATTATTGTTGTTGCTGTTGTTGTTGTCTTTTAATGTTCTATTAAAACTGTTTTTATTTCAACCCATGCGTTTTCCTTCTCCAGTTCTCCTTCCCATCCCGATGGGTAGGGAGGGGTAAGAGAGTGGCTGCGTACTGTTCAGCTGACACCTAAGGGCTAAACTATGACATAGATAAAGGCTCATATTTTCTCTGGTGTCAAAGCACAGGACTCATGTCATCTTGTTAGCCATGCAAAAAGTTACACGTATAGGCTAAGCTGGTCATCCACACTTGTCTTGTAGTCATAGCGACCCTCCAGGGAATGATTCATCCCATCCAAGTTGGTGCTTTTTTTTTCTGTTACAGAGGGAGTCTAGACAAATAATTAGGCAAAATGCCTGATTTTCAGAGGATAAAGTTAAATGACACGAATCTCCAACTTTAATGAATTAGGAACCTGCATTTCATTGACATTTAGTCATACGAGTGCTTTTATGTTACTGAGACCCAAAATCATGGTGTGTAATGCTAGGCATCTTACTGAAGCTCCTAGGTTGGGATCCTAATTTAGGTTAGGGGCTTAGATGGTGACAGCAAGAACGAAGAATGAAAGTCAGCATTTAAAGCTGGTCATCTCTCTTCACTCACAGCAGAGAACCTATCCCTCCTTTGTGAACTTGGGTTCATAAAATAGCTGATCCCTGGCTTTGGCACTTCAGTTAATTTTCTAAAGGTATATGGGACGAATCCAACAGGATCCTTGTAGAGCTTCCCGATATTGACTTGGGTTGGCTCAGAAAGAAATACAGGCCCAAATTCATTTGTGGAGCAAAAGGTAGGCTCAGAGGAAAAGACAGGGTGATCTATGTGAAATCAGACATTCACTGTTTGCTATGGGTATTTGTTAGAAATGTGGCTTTCACACTTTTTAATGTATCCTACTAGGCTATTGTAGTTATGTCCATTCTTGAAAACAAGGATACAGATAATTGCTTCCCCAGGGATAAGGCACTCACTGCACTGCCAATGATGTTGAGAATATCCATCTTATATTCTCTTATATATGCTAACCAGCATTGGTGCATCAGTATCAAGATTCTGGGGTTTGTTTTGTTTATTTGCTATGTTGCTCCAGAATTATTCTTGCTAATATGCTGAACACCTTTTTACCCTCAGCCATCATCATTGTGTTTCCCACTTTCTCAGCTACTGGTTCTTCTTCTTTCATATCCAGACACAGTGCAGTTTGCATTAGATCATCCATTTTTCACTGCCAGTAGTAACTTCTCCATGATCAATGTCAAAGGATTTTACCCATCTTCCCATTTCTGGAAATGGCCAGAACAACCATCTGTTTATTAAAGAGAGCCTCTGTAAATTCATGGATTCAGCACTGCTTTCCCTAATACCTTTCTAGGCATCTCTCCTTTTTGAAGTTGAGTGTTGCTCTGAGAATGATCACTACACTCTTTTGGACTGAACATTCCTTCTAATAATTGTTTATCAGTGTTTCTGTATCCAAGATGTATACTTATGGCTGAAATTCCTGATGTGAGAGAAAGCTTTTACACAAACTAGGTTTCCAATATGGAAGTCATGCTGGCAAAGAGACAAAAATGAACAATACACTGATCTGTTCCAGAACTAAATACAGAAGTCAGATCTGCAACCTAATCTTCCATTAGTTTTTTTGTCTGTCTCACATATAACATGTTTCTACTTTCAGTGCTGAAAGTTTTGTTTTCATTCTGTTGAAATCAGATAAGCAGGAAGAAAAGGCTCAGGTTTTGCTGCTTGAGTATGCATTCATGATGTTTCCTGAAGCAGCCTGTCTGCATATCTATATCTTTCCAGGTTTTGTGTGCTTTTTTAACTGTTTCTAGATACTAAGCTGTGGAATTTGGTTTCCATATGCTCTAGTCTTCCAGACATTCAGCATCTCTTCATGTAAAGCAGTTCTAACAACTGAAACATCTCACTGTTTTTCTTGCTGAAAATACATGCTATTTTTATAGCTTCTGCTAGACACTCCTGCTTCTGTCTTTTTGTATTATTGTCTGCAGAACAAATGAAGAAAGCAACCTGAAGTAAATGCCCTGCTTATTTTTCTTTAACTTAATACTGTGAACTTGTCCATTCATCCTTACCTTTTTTTTGGTCAAGAAATCTTCATAACTGAACCCCTGGGAGAGCTTTGCAGAGATAAGGGCTAACAAAGTGATTTATTCAGCAAAACTGGTCATAGAGAGAAGAAATCTAGCTGTTGGCCAAACTGAAGCCCTTATGCTCCAGTACCATAAGTAAGGCCAAGAAGTACTACTTAAGCTTGATTCCAGTAGGAGAAGGAAGTCTAGATTGTCTGGTATGGAGGATAATTGAAATGGGATGCCTGAAACAGTACAAAATTAACAGTTTTTCCTTAATGTGGATTTGGGAATTGAGAAAATATAGCTACACACTGCAAGAGAGCTCTAAAAAGCAATTATTTTCATCTCTGTTAAAATGAAAGCAGAGAAATTAACGAAGGCTCTACATGGCTTTTTTCCCCCATGCAGAACCCTGGTTTCTCACAGAACACATTCACATGGCATTTGGCCAGTGGTCTGCAAACTGCTCGCCACGCTATCATGCTTGACTTATTAAAAGCAAACAGTTTTCTGAGGGAAATAACACCTTGGAAAGTAAGCCATTTTAAAGAGGACTGTGCTAGAGAAAAGAAAATAATGTATTGAAAGAGTCCTTGATCCTCCCTTTCTCCCTTTTATGAAAACCAAACCACGAACAATTCAAGTAAAGCACAGTTACACAGATATCTGCAGCCCAGATCATGATTTATATTTAAACTGCACGAGCCTTTATTATTCTGAAAGCAGAACATCTGCAATAGTGAAACTTCAAGCAATTGGCATTTCGTACCAACATCAACCGAAAAAAAAAAAAGGTTGTGTTGAAGAATAGGCTATTCAATAGCCTATTGTTTCAGTATGCTCCTTATGTTAAATTATGTCTTATGTCTTTGGATCTGGATAGCCATATGGATAACAGAAGAGGAAAATACAGGGCTTTATTGGGTCACTCTATGTCTTAAGTATGTTCCTAATGTATATCAGCTAATTCTGGATTCATGAAAAGATTCTGATGAGCTTAGAGAAAACAAACTGCTTGCAGTTATGGCAGGTAATTTTAAGGGTAGTTCCTAGCTACTCTAGGAACTAAAACTGTGAATGCTGGCTGTCATTTTTGATCTTTGAATTGCAATATAAAAAGATCTACGTGAAGGTTCTCTAAAATGACTTTCTGATGTCAGGTCTTATCCATTTACCACATCCTGTAAAGATATTGTAAGTTTACGTTAAAGCTATTCAAGATGCAAGAGACACTAAATTTTCATGGATTATACAGGGTGCAGTCTCCCACAGTGTAAAACTGTACTTCAGCTTTATGATTCTGGACTGTCCTTCATCCTCTTCCTCTTCTTCCTTTTCTTCTTCTCATTTGACACTCACAGAATCATTCTCAAAATTCTTAGAATATGTTGCTATTTCAAATGATGAGAAGTAAATCGTTTCCTGGTTCAGTTTGAGGAGATTAAGCATTCCCAGTTCATTTACTGAAGGTGCAGCGTACATAGGAGTTCAGAAGTTGTGACAGATTATTACTAGAAGCTTTTCTCCATGACAGCCAAATCTTCAGTTTTATTTGGCACAACTTGTGTTTTCTTTTCTTTCAAAATGTGTCTGTCTTGAAAAACTGACTTGAAAGTCTGTAAAGCACTCAAAGATTAGTGAATAAAAAAAGTTGAATACTTGTGGAAACTTGTTGAAACTTGTAAGAGATGGTAAGAGTTACGATGAAGTTACAACAGAGTTAGAACCTCCTCTGTGTTATACATGCATATGTGCACAGACACATGCATCTGCTATGAAGTTTTCTGTTAAGAACCCCACTAGCTAAAAACTCATTTTATATGCCACTTCAAATACTAAGAAAAGTGAAATTGGCAGGAGCTTCAACGTTAACTTCAACAGAATGAAGTTATATAAAGCTAAGGTGAAGTGCAGTGCAAACTACATAACGATCATCATCTTCACTCAGTATCACTTAGTGTGGAAGTCCAATCTGTTGGTTCAAGGTCCCCTGTGGGCAACCGAAATGAATATGCTTCAAAATGGAGCTTCCTACCCACCAGAGGAAGTTTAAAATCTAGAATAATATTATACAGCCATGGCAATACTTGGAGCATGCTGGCCATCACAGTGCAACTACGATGCATTCCTGTAGGCGCAGTGTTTCAATAAAACTTTCACACAATGATCAAGTACCAGCTAATATTTGTGAATTGCATTGCCAGTTATTTGATAACTGATTTTTATGTCAAAAAATTACCTTAGGACAAATTGTATCGTCATTACCACTGCTGTCTTCCAGTCGTGACCCAACTGAGGAAAAGTGACCCTTTGCATGGTTTCAAATAACAAAGGTGACAAATAGACCTGATATAATCTTTACAGACATTCATTTCTTCCATCCCTCTCCTACTACTCCTTTTCACTCTTGAACTCCAAAAAGGCTTGCAATATCCTTGCCACATTTGACAGGGTTAAGGGCGGGTCCTTATTTCTGTGGAGGCCTCTTGCTATCAGTTTAAAACATAAAGCAAGTCCAATATGAGTGACGTGCTGGCCTTCCACATCCATATTTAGAAAACAGCGACAACAATAATTGTTGCAGTCCACTCTTCCTGTGCCATGGTGAATCCATATTCTAATCCCATGAGGACAGAGGACACCTGTTTACCGTGTGTTGATACAGTTCTTGGCATAATACGGCATCCTAGGCTCTGCTGAAATCTCTAAGCTTTACTGTAATATCCATAAGACTTTTGAAAGGGTGGTGAGTGCTTTTGCTAAGAGATAAGGAAGAAAAGTAGTTTTCATGCTTTCTCGGTTTTTTTTACATAAGTTCCTAGACTGTTGTGATTATGTCCTAAGGAAAAAGATTTGTGATATGAACAAGCTGAACTTCACTTTCATATAACCAGCTTCTTTAATTTCCATTTATGTGAACAGATCCTTTGAAAGCAGTAGACAAAACGTAGATCTTAGTTAATAGGTTTATGCTGCCATTAGTTGGGCACTGCCACTAACTTAGCGTGATAAAGTAGTATTGGTTGTATGACTGGGCAAGGTATTCTAGAAACCTTTAAGGATTTATTTTTTTTTCTTTCTAGGAACATAAATATACTCATCTCTGATTTGAAGTACTAGTGGTAGGATAATCCTTACAAAAATACAGTGACATATCTACTAAAGATTGAACCAGTCCTGTAAATGCTTAAGTTACTAGCAAAGCCATCATAAAATGTCATACGGAATTTTAGATTATAATGGCTTCCAGCTATTCATTTAAATGTTAAAGCCCTGATCTGGCTAAAACTCTCTGACGAATCTTGTAGGAGCTAACTTTAAGGCTTTGGTTCATTCCTTCTAACTTCTGGCCTCAGCAGTAGAGTTGCATCAGTTCTCTGAGCGATGGAGAAGAATAGGCTTCTTCAGAAACAGAGTGATACCTTAGGTATGCTAAACTGTCTTCTGTAGATCTCTCTCTCCCCATCTCGTTCTTCCCTGGAGCTGGAGTCCAGGATACCTGTTTTACTAAGCTAGGTGCCTTGTTTAATTGCTTATGAGTGAGAGAAAATTATTTAGTTTCAGGGCACGGCTTTTACTGGAGAAGCTATTCAAAATTCGAAGTCATGTTGGGTTCTTACTATACCTTTACACATGGAAGTAGTCAGTCTATAGAAGTGCAACTATTCAACATGCAAGCCAACACCAATTACTTATAGGTCAGAGAATTCCAGACATCAGGTCTATTTTTCATTCGTGTTGACCATGTCCACCTGAAAAGAAATACACATACTTCAGTCACGTTTAAAATATTTCACACAGGTTTTAAAAAAAGAGAAAAAGACTAAAAAAGTAAAGAATCCTGATATTTATATTTTAAAACATACCAAAAAAAGACTCCGAATCAGATATTTTTTGGTTATACTGCCAGTGTCTTGAGGTAGTTAAAAAGCTTGCAATGTGCTAGATTCCATTCTGCACTAAAAATAGCATGTAAGTTCTGAGAGGATGAGATACCCTCTTGGCAGCAGTATAAGCAATTATGTTTGGGCAAAAAAACACCAATCAAAATGTCAGGATGGGCTCTTCTTTTGCAGTTGTTTTTATGTTATTTGAAAAGAGTAAAGGATATGAAGACCTCCTGAATGTACTTACACATGCATATTTTTTTGGTTTAGGCATCTGATTATCCTATCCTAATTGTATATATTGGGCTTACTTTCCAGCCCAACCATAAAAACTTAATATATACTTTTGCTCTCTACTACCAGCAGCCTAAGTGATTTTAAATCTATACAGACACGCACGTATGTGCAAACCATTTCAGAATCATAAAAGTTTTGCTCCATTTTGGATCCTGCAAATACCTTTGGTACATACGCTTATGTGAATGCAGGTGTACACACACCCACACACAATACACTTGCCAAATACACAGAGTTTTTCAGAGTGCCCTGATTTTTAGAGGTTACAGAATGACAACATATCCCTTTTAAAATAAGGCCAGTTTTATGTAAGTGCTGAATGTATGCCCAAAGGTTGAAAATGTGTGTGCATGCCTTGTAAGCATATTGTTCTTTTAAAAAAAGCCCCTTAAATTCTTAACAGCTCCAACAGTGCCTCTAATGAGTTTTCTTATGTTTAGTACTTTTCCTTCTTTCACTGGGCATGTCTTAATTCCAGACATTGTCAGTAATTATATGATGTCGAGTACCTATGTATCTTGTTTATAATGGCAGTGGGTTGTCCTATAAGCAAGTCCTGCTAGAGACTTTGGTGGCCCAATATGGCCTTAATATGTAAATCCTTTCAGACCCTTACCGTAAGATTAGTGTTGTAAGTATGATGTTACTTAGTTATTTGAGATGATGGTCACTGACGTGAGAGGAAAGCCTTCTGCAGTCCTTACTCTCATTAACCTCAGTTTCTGGGGTAAGGAAAGCTTCTGGTAACCCATGTCTCTGTGAAGGAGGCTTTGAGGAATCTGATCTAGTGGAAGGTGTCCCTACCCATGGCAGGGGTGTTGGATCTAGCTGATCTTTATGATCCTTTCCAGCACAAACCATTCTATTATTCTCTTTATATGAATGTCAGTGTCACATGATTGTAGAACCAAGGCACCAACAGTGACTTGGCAGTTTCTGTTGACCAATGACTGATACAGTTTCACTATGTTTCTGGTAAGAAAATGAAAAATTATGCAAATATTGTGCTTCGACATTTATTATGAAGCTTACTGAGGAGGAACCTGTAGGCTCCAAGTATAACAACAGCTGTGCTGAGTCAAGGTAAGGTTCCTCCAGTTTCAATATCTAGTTCCTGATGGTGGCCAGTAAAAGATATTTAGGATCTAGCATAAGAACAGGGAAGGCACATAGCGATATTTCACGCTTCAGTGATCATCGCTTTCTACGGATGTTGGAACTGCCACTCTCCAATGTGGTGTATCATTATCTAGTAGTTCTGGGTGTACTTTTTCTTGCATGTGTTTGTTAAATCTATTTTAAAATCTGTGTATATTCTAGCATTTACTGCATGTGGTAGCAAAGATAAATTTCAGTATGTGAAAAAACATTTTTTTTACTTATGAATCTGCCACTTGATTATTCCATTTGATGCCCCCTAGCTCATGATGTACAGTCATTCCAGTCAAATGCTTCCTCAGTGCTTTGTCCTTCCTGCCATGTCTGTTATTACTTCCAATGTATTCTGTCTTTGGGCACCTGTACTTGCACCTTAGAATATGACTAAAGTTTCTTTTCACTGGGTAAATATACTTGAAGTGATATTCATTTGCATGCAAATTTAGCAGTTTAACTATCACATCTTGGAAAAAGTCATATTTAATGTTCATTACAAAACCTCTCCATTTTTTTCTAAGTAAATAGATCAGCATATGGAATTATTAAGCTAGAATTTCTGTAGCATCATTTCCTGGAAATTATTTTCAACAAGAATTCAAAATATCTAGTCCATAATAGAAAAAATATTAGCAAGGCAGTCTGGAATAATCAGAAGTCCCATCTCCCTGCATGCAGCTACCTTGCTGATGCTTTACTGGTACTGTTTTTCAAAGATTTCAACTTTTTGCTTTCTCTTTGTCTCCATTTGCTCTCTTCAGATCTCTTTCCTGTTGAGGCATCTTAGTATTGGAAAGCAAGCTGTTTCTAGAGGAAGTCCAGACAATTTGGATATAGTTATTATTCATTCAGAAGAGTTTTGACCTTACTTCTGTTAATACTAGGAAGTCTCACTGCCCTGGCAGTGTGAACGTCATTTTGGAAAACCTTTTAACAACTCCTTTATTCAGTGAGGAGCAAAACTGTACTCACACTTTATAACCCAGTTGTACTTTTCAGTGTGAAGCAGTTTTTCTTCCCCTCCCTGCTCCAGATTCTTGATAAGTCAAACTAAAACACATAGCTCACTGCTGCCTTTAATGGACACCCGGAACAATGTCTGTTCAAACACTTGTATTCGATTTTTCAGGCACCTTGCTCCAAAATCTGTGTTGAATGACAGTTTAAAAGAGACATTTTGTCTATCAGTAGAGAAGGAGCTGGAAGAGATAGGATCTGGAGGCATTTTACGTATGGGAGCTAAGTGTTTCCATATGTATAGGACCACTTTGTGAAGCAGGAGCAAAGCTGTGAAAAATCAAAGGCTTTGACAGAGGTATTAAGAACCATCTAGTCACTCTTTCCTTTTTAAAGAATTCTTCTCTGTTTGGGTTTTTTTTCCTTTTTTTTCATCTTGATAATACCCATAAGGATTGCACAGCGAAGAGCTACAAAGCAGAAACCTCAGTTGGTCCTGACTGTCTTGCTGTTCTGGGATGCTGAACACGTTTGGTCAAAAGACTTTGCCAGAGCCTTGTGCCTTTCACCCCGTACCTCCAGGCATTCAGCAGATCTAGGAAGATGCCAATGACAATTTCGGCAGTAGCATCACTTCCAAATTTTGTGTGCTGAGGTTTCAAAATTGAAGTGGGAGTTTCTGCATAGGGATTTTTCATGAACATATTGTGCGAACAAGGTGTTATAGTTGCTATATCTAATTTAAACACACTCGGCATAAAATTTTATATATGTATGTGAATGTATGTGTGAAAATCAAGGAGCTTTTTAAAGCGTAGTTACATTTACTTACCTTCAGAGTATTTTTATTCTGAGGACAGCACTTGGGGTAATTCCAAATGGGAAATAACTACAAGATAGAATATAAATTTTAAAATCACCTTTTCATTATATGTAGTACCATGTAAAAGAATTTTTAATAAGTGGCAGGAAAGATACATGTCAAATATATTTTATTAACAAATGAAAAGTACAATAATGTTTCCAAAATTAATTTTAAGTACTACATAAAATGCTTGTAACTGCTTTTCATCATAGAAGGAAGACAGTAGAAAGCTCACAACATTCAAGTTGGTCCTCCAATCCTAGGCCATATGCAGAGCATTTAAAGTAGAGCTAGTTCAAAATTAGTAAACTTTGCAAGGAATATGTCCATTTATAGAAAACAAGCTCTCCTTTCAAGACTGGAAACTATGGTCATCTGGAAAATTGCTTGTGCTAGACTCTGCCCTTTTTTAATAATTAAGACAGTTCTGAAAGTCTCTCCAAGGCTGTAGTTTCCACCTTTGTGTTTTGCTACCTCTTACCTCATCTGTCACCTTTTTTAAAAATGGTATCAATGGATCACAGATTCTGGCTTTTATATATATGCCAAAAGGTGAAATAAACACCTAAGTATTAATTCAGAAGTTGTTGGTCCCTAATATGTGGTATATGGTATTATTTGTCAAGAAAACACATTAAATTCAAGAAAGGTTCTCTTGGAGGAAGGTTTTATTGTATAAAATAGAGATCTTTGAAAATTCTAGTCAAAGATCATATTCAAAGCACACCTATGAATGTGTGAATAGCAGTAAGAAAAATATAAATGCAAGCTTCTGCTGCTTCATTTTATCACCAGGGAAGAAAATGCTTACCTAACTTTTATATCACCAGGAGCTCATCTAATCTTTGGGTTTTGTTTTATTTCATTGATACCTAAAAAAATACAAGTGCTTCTCAGGGCACATAGGTGGTTCTAGGTGCTCTATCCTTTGAATTAATGTCCCTTAGGTCTTTGGAAGGAAGGAGAGGGCTTGTGTAGCATTACTTGTTATTTCGATGCCAGTTGGATCCTTGAAAATCCATGCTGTGTTCCCCCTTTGGATCCTTCTGTGTCACACATATCTGCATTGCCTTTTCTGAACTGTGCCTTAGGCCCACAAGAGCTTGTGCATCCATACACTTGTGTACACATTGTACATAACCTTTGTATGCTTATAAAAAGTAGAGGCCTGACCTTTGCACAAGATTTAATTCTTTGTTCAAGTCATGTTAAAAATCTAGCTGCTTGGAAGGATGAATTCATTATACTTTTACAGAGATTTTTAGATACCTGAATCAGTCACATACTTTCCACTTATAATTCAGAGGACTTCTCTTTATAGTTCCCCAAGAATGGATTAGAGACTCTTTTTAAAACATGGCAGAAGATGAGGAAGACTGCACAATTTTCCTGCATAATATCCAATGAGTGGGAAAACTATTTCAGAATTAAGAGGGAATTCTTACTTCCCTTTAAAGAAGCAATCCATGACCACAAGAACAGAAAGACAACCATCTTCATCTCTTGTGAAGGGGAATAACAGAATGTGGGAATCTAGCCCTGACTAAAATTTCATCAACAAGCTTGTGTGGGAGAAAGGACAGCCAGTAACACCAAACTGTCTTGGTTTTCATCCGGTTCAGCCAATGTTTCTGAAGTAGTTTGGATCAGCCTCTGTGTCTTCCCAGTTGCCACTCATATAGGTTTGTCTCTGCCTGTCCTTTTGTTAAATTACTTTTCTCTGTGAATTTCTGTACTGGAGAAATACTGTATAACGACAATGAATCTAAAACTCAGACCATCTGTGTCAAATTAAATTTACTGCCTCTAGTTCAAAACAAATAAACAAATAAAAAACAAAAAGGCAAGGGGCAGCTAATTTGTGCAAAGACAAAGTCTTTCCTGTTTAAAGAAATATCCTGGATTCTGGCCTCAGCTATAGTTATGAATTTTCTCTCTACTTCAGTTACATTTTCTCAGTGTTAAGGATAAGGATATTTGATTGCAGAAATTGATCTGCTCTGTGGGTTACATATATTCACTCAAATCTAAGTTATATCAATTAACTTCTTATAGAATCTAACAGAGCCCAGTAATGGTTTGGACGAAACTACAAGTTATCAAGAGATGGCAGATGCATGTACACAACAGTGACACTGAAGAGCATAATTTATCTTGCAGTTCATAGCTATCACCAATTCTAGGTTGGAAGGGACTTCTGGAGACCATCTGGTCCAACCCGCTGTTGAAAGAAGGCCATTAGATGAGGTTACCCAGAGTAATAGCATGCCAAGCCTTGAGTATCTCCAGTAGTAAAAATTCTACATCTTCTCCAGGCATCTTATTCTGATGATTTGCTTCATAGTGAAGAATTGCTTTGTTCTACCTAGACAGAGGTTTTTGGAAAGAAAATGGTACTCTTTGCCTCCTGTTCTCTAACCAAGTGCTCTTTGGAAGAATGCCTCTATATTCTCTAGAACTACATTATAGTGAGGGTCTATATGGCCCCTTCATAGACCTTCTCCAGTTTTCCCAATCCCAAACAAATCAATTACATGGGGATCAGATCAAGTATACAGCCTCATACGTATTTAGCTGAGTACACTTAATGAAAGAAATCCACATGACAATGGTGTTTATAATAAAAGCACTGAGAAAAAACCCACCTGTGCACTGTGATTGAGGTTTGCTTAGCTTGTCCTGTGAGTAAGACCAAGAATAATGCATTCATTATCACATTTAGTACTTGTGTTAGGGTATTTTTAGGAAGATTCATCTGCTGTCTTATCTGAATTGTGTTCCATTTGGCAGATGAAAGCATTCTTGTCCTAGCTACAATGATGAGGAGCAGATTACCCTTTTTGTCTTTGTAGAGATCCTTTTTGTGTTAGAAGATATTATATTGATCTGCGCTAGCTAAGTAACGCTTGCCTATGGGCACTGCAACACACCTAAAAAGAAGGCAACAGAGGTTTGCATTGCCATAACCCACAGAACCAATGTGAAAGTTGTTGCACAAGCACCTGCATCACAATCTGCGACAAATATCATTCAGCATCTAATCCTAACTGCTTCCACTTCAAATGACACTCACAAGTACATAGGGGACACATTTGGCTTTGGAACCTGGAGTTATGTTCACACAGCATGGGTAGCTGTCTTGCCATGCAGGTGAAACTAAGTAGTAAGTCAAGTAGGATGTGCCTTAAATCCACAATAGTTTAGCAGTGATCTATTCCATGTAATACCCTGGACAATGCATAGAGAAGCCTGTACAAATCACATGGAATAGTTTTTTTCATGTGTGGATCAAATTATAATCTCCCTATACTTTTGTATTAAGAGGGCCTAGGTCAAAGTTATATTGCTTTGTTAAACTACGAGAAAGGACACGCAGACTCTCTGCAGATTGAGTCTTCTATCACTGTGACATCACTGCTCTTCAGCATTTTATATGTCTCTCACTTACTGTGTCCTGGTAGGAAGTCAATATGATGACTTCCTTGGTCAATCACAGCTTGGTTCTCTGAGTGTCTTCAGCTCTTTTTGTAAGTAAATGGGAGCTGCCTATGGTGAGAACCTTTGAAAATCTGCCTGCAATTATCATTTCCCAGACTGGCTCTGTTTTCTGCAAACACAGCACGGCAGATGAAGTTGCATGTCTCAGCTACATGTAGGTAAGCGCTATTTACAAAGCTACCTCCAGGTATCTTCCTTTGTGCAGGGTCTGGAACAGGTAAACAAACATTAAGAGTCTCTGAATTGTCCTGCAATGGTACTTACTTTGTGTCCTACGCAGAAGAACCCTTTCAGTTTGTAGTGAATTTTACCCTGAGTCTTAAAGATGAACAGGTTGTACCTCGTCAATATTGAATGATTATGATTGTACAAGAGCAGAATACGTACATCTTGTGCTTTTATTCACTTGAAAATATTTTAGTTGCTTATTGTTCATCAAATATACAATTCATAACAAATAATGATGCCTAGTTTAAATGAAGTGTCAAGCCATTTCCTCTGATGAAATGGAGTATGTAATGCATTTTCTATTATAGTGGCTCTTCTTTTGTGACTCACTAACCTTTGTATGGAAACAAAAATATTTCTGCTACTTACCCAAAGAGAAAAATAATGAATATGAGAATTGTAAAGCTGCATTTGTGTATGAAAGTCTATTAAAAGGATAGTTATGCACGTTAGCGTTAGATTTATGTTTCATTTCCCTTATCCGTTTTAAACTATCGAACCAAAAATGGTCCAACCCCTGAACTGTTTTAAAAAATAGGTGGGGTTTATCTTGTCTAAGAAAAGCCATTTTATCTTATCTAAACTACAGCATCTTCTCTAAGCTAATAATTTAGCCGAACTATATCTATAGAGAGAGCTCCAGGACATGCTCTCTGTCCCTAAAGCTGTCTGGCCAGCGCAGCCTAGCTTGTACATACAGCTAAGTTATTTTTTATTTTGCCTTTCCAAAGCTACCTCCTGGGAATGTCCACAGCTGGGATAAGCCCCAGACTGTACTCAGGCATGATGAGGGAAAGTGCTAGATGACCAAGGCAAAAACTATGCAAGCGGCCTTGCTAACATGCAGTGAACGATCTTATTCTGGTTCTTAGGTCCATACCCCAAGTGCATTACTAGTATAGATGAAGACTTATATTATCTCTACAATCAATGAAGAAGCTACCCTGAGGTGATATTCCATCTTGCTTGTCTTACTTATGTGTTAGTATGGGATGAGTCAATATCTGAAGATACCTTTTTCAGTTAAATATAGGAAGTGCCTAGATAATTATACGATATATTTCACATTTGGACAACTATGATTAATGTAGATGAATACCATCATATATGCTATATGGCTTAGATTCAGCCTGCCTAACACACATATTGAATTCACGTTTCATACTTAGTCCATGGAAAAAGATAAGCATGTCTGAAAGAAACAGAGATCGGAAATGAGTTCTGCAACTGCTTTGTCACTTTTGGCTATGAAGAGAAACCATAATTTAATTAACTCAGGTAGGTACCTCAATTTAAAGCAAGAAGGTTGAGTCTGGTCTGGTAAGCACATTCCTGGGGCTGTGTTTATGGACACTCACTATGCATATTCTTGAATCTCGTGGTTTTTAAAATGGTGTCATTCTTGCCACTGCGGAGAGGAAAAAGATTTGGAAATAGGGCTGAAGTGTAGTCAATGTAGCAATATTTGCCTGAATCTTTAGACAGTATAAAGTAGTAGCTCTGAAAAATTCATCTTATTTGTCTTAGTTAATCAAAGGGAAACTCTCTGACACACTGGATTCCTGTCCTCTTTTAGGCAAATGGACTAAATCTTAGCCGAATTTTGCTAGAGGAGTTTTGTACCATTTGAATTGCAATCACATCTTGTCAGCAGCATTTGTTCCTGAAGAACTGATAGGAGCTACAATTACTGAAAGGAAGTTATTAAGAAACCCACATTTGTGAAACCTTACTCAATATCTTATTAATTTGGAAGACTTCATGCAAAATTGAAGAAAAAGTTATTTAAATGAACAATTGGAAAACAGCAGTTACAGCACCAAATTGAACTACACACAGCATATAAACCCTATGACACAGAAAAGTTGTTTTTAAAAAAAAACAAATCTAGTGCGTATGAGAAATATATGTGTAATCTTGTTCCTCCATCTGCCAGGAACTTTTTCGGTTTATTTTACCCTTATATTATCAACAGTGCAGTCTCTACTGTGAATGCCAGCACAACTGTAATCATTTTTTTGGTACATTTCACTGAAAATTCCCCAAGGCAGCACAGAATGTGGTTAAAATCAATTTAGGTTCTGTTTTACAGTCTCTACATGGGAGAAATTTTTATTGCTTGCAATGTCCCCATTTGTTTAGGTCATCCCGTAGGGCAAAATTTGCAACTGGTGCATCTAGGCAGTTAACTGAAAGAGGACAAGAGAGCAAGCTCAAGTGTTAACCCTTTGTCTGTGCCACATAACTGCTCGCTTACTGCTGGCTCTCTCCTGTAGCTCCAGCTGCTTTCTCCCAGACAATATTTTTGGTGTAGTTCAGGGAATATGTTAATTAAGCAACTGCTTTCAAAGGAAGTATGGACAGGGTCTCGCCAGGTTGGACTCTTAGCCTCACAGTCCTGTAACGCTATCCCACCTTCAGCCAAACTCTCAAGCTGTTCTCCCTGTCGAAGTAGGCAATACACAACCCAAATGTCATCCTACAGAAGTGCTGCTCAGGGGAATTGCACATAAAAGCTCTCATGTTGTCTCAAAGTCTCAGATGCCTTGAAGAACTGGAAAATCTCTAGAAGAGTAACTGCTGTAATTATGTCACAGACCCACCACACAGGGCCTAAAGGAACAAAAAGCTAAGTATTATGAACAATGGTTGAAGTCAGCAGGTACCTTAAACAAGGTGTTAAGCCATTGGCATTTTTTTTATAGCACTGTAGACATACTAGTAAGATCTACACATCATAAATACTGTTTTTTAAAACTGCAAGTGTTACTGTTACCAAAAGTCAATTTGTCAGGTTCTTTTGCCTTAATTTCCAGACTGGTTTTTGCCTTCCTTTTTTCATGGTGCAGTTTGGTCAAACAACATCGAGCTTTTCTTCCCTGTTAATGGAATTGCAGGTGTAAATAACTGTAACTGAACAACTGATTTGTGTTGAACTTTAAATCATTTGATTTAAAATCATTTGCAGGTACAAAAACGTTGATACAAGTTGTAGGCTGTGAAAGCTTACCCGTATGCATATCTTCTTTCAGTATAGTTCATTCATGCCCAAAAATTTACCAGGTCAATACAATTTCAGAATTATAACAGAAAAGAAAAAAAGGGGCTCATTTAATCTGCCTTTGATTTTTAATTGTTTAATTTACATGTCATTTAATGCTAATTACTTGGATTTCATTCAAAGCTCCCTTTGACAAGCCAAAGGTGATGGTAAATCTGAGAATTTTGATAAGTAAAAAATTGTGGAAAAGTGTTGCGTGGGTGCTGTTTGTAATGTCTTTTGTCCCTGTCCACTTTCATGCTCAAAGTGTTGGGAGCACATAGCGTATCCTGCTAAGAGTGTAGCACACATATTGTATACTCACTTTATTCTTCAAATACAGCCCCTAAAGGAGATTTGCAGTGAAAAAATGTTGATACATAGCAGTGCTTTGTAATGTACTGAACAATATTAATTTAAAACTACCCTATAGTGAGACCCCCTCCGAACTTTCTTAAAAGCTTTGAACTTTTCAGTCACCATGAAATTATTCTGGGCAGGCAGCCAGTTCCTAAATAGATTGTGTGTACATTAGTAACAAAGCTTTTAATTTTGAACATGATTGATCTCAGCCTGCCATGAAAACTGTCAACTAAAATGAAAGAGTTAGAGCATTGCAATAAATTCTTCATAATCATTTAATTTCATTGAAATATTTACAGAGTGTTTAAGTGAATTTCACATACCTTTGCCTCACAGGCCACGTGAAACTGCACCTTTCACACTTTACATTTTGCACAATACTGGCTCTTCTTCCACAATCAGAATTAAATTAATAGAGAACAAAACAAGAAGTTGGGATGAGTAAGTCTTAGCCCTTTGGGCATGGTTAACTCTGTTTCGCCTTTGGCATGTTCTCACCAAAGTGTCAATGTCTTAGAAATTCAACGACTGTAAAATTTGAGCTTTCAAATTGCTTTGCCAAGAATGTTACTTTTGAGAATGTTTCTGTCTCTAAATGCAAATTGGTGATATTAAGAGATACTCACCTCAGTTAGCCCTTTGAAATGTTCAAGTGATCTTTTTCATATTACCAGACCCTGGAGCGCTTCCACGTTCCAGGCTGTCAGCTCCCACCTGAGTCCATAATGAAGCTTCTTCACGTGCAGACGCTTCTCACATCCTGCTTCTGTTGAAGGGGGTGTAGGCTGGAGGGCAGGCGTGGCACTGCCCTGTACTCACCTGAAGATCTGAAGTGCACTGTGGCATCTCTCTTCTGGTGAACAGATGATATCTGGTGAACAGATAGGGAGACAATGTGGGAATGCAGCTCTTCTAATCAGGTCCTGCTGCTTGTCTCACTCCAATGTTTTAATATTTTTTTCAGCAACTCCAGTCACTGCTGTCAAAGGAAATTTCAGTATGCACTCTAAAATAACTCATTGCTGCCATCCTGACCACACTTGCAGTGATTAATATCTAGGTGACTACAGTACTACAGTGTTTTAAGATAAGAACAGTAAGAACTATCATTTGTTGCCTTACTCCCCTCTTCAGGATCTACATAACCTTGTGTATACCGTGTGGCTCAAGTATTGTAATATAGTATATTTTTTTTTGTTTTTAAATGTCAACACTTTCATTTCTGAAACACAATGAGAGAGCTTTAGTAGCTGGCAGAGATGGAATGCTTTGTGAATAGTCTCATGGTATGTGCTGGCCTGGTGGGACCAGTGTGGTTACATGGGAGATGCCAGCTTCCCGTCAGGAAGGCTGTTGTCTCCATCAGAGCAGTGATTGCTTTTCTGACCATCCTAGCACAGCCAGGATGTGTCTGCATTAAGCAGCCAACTGTCCCTTCTTTTTTTCAGTAGTTATTACCTGCTGTCTCTTTTATTGCCGCTGCCTCTATCCCAGACTTCCAGTTTCACCACTGTTCATGCTACTGTGTGTATTTAGGACAACCACTTACAGATTCTCTTCAGTTTTAAGGGCTCAGATCTCAGTTATACCAAAGTTGGTTTTAGCATTCACTGTTGTGTGAGGAAGCCTTGAAGTCACAAATAAATTTACAGCTGAAGTTGCATTAAAATATTATGGATTATGGTTGAGATCATACTACATAACACCTGGCCTGTGCCTTGGGAGAGAATCAGTACAATGAGGCAGTTGCTGCTGCCACTTCACTTTCAGTGTGTGCAGTTCAGAGGGTTTTGCTTCAGAATAGATTTGGTCTCACATGGGACTACATGCCCCAACACATATGGGGTTTGAAGCCAGCCTAAGGACCAGTCATTCGTTGTGGTCCTTAAGTCAATCTCAGTGCCTGGAGAGCATTTATGTGTTACAAAGGTGGAACGTACAGGTTTCTTTCCTCCAAGAAGAATCTGTTTTGCTTACTAAACACAACTCATAAAATAAACCAGCAAATGGCAAGAACTGATAATTGGGGGGTTCGCTTCAAACTGCTCTGAACCAAATGGAGATGTCGCCTTAATGCCTTTTTGGGATAAGAAAACTGCAAATATGGTCTTTTCATTATTAAGTCTGCCTTTCTCACAACTGTCTTTTGTATTAGTCTAACACAATTGCATGAACAGATCAGAGAGAGGTTGGATTTCAGGGACCTGTATCAAAATGTATTATTCAAGCTACCATTGGAATCCCAAATTATGATTTTCTCTCTGCCCCTCGTCACCATTTATGTACTATTTGGATAAGTTCTGATCTAGGTTCAGAGCAGACAGTTGTACTATTTGTATTGTGCCATTAAATCTGCCCCTGTAAACTCAAGTGCTGTAGAAATAATGGAAATGGGCATAAATTCCTACTTTGGCTTTACAGCAACTGTTCTGGCAGTTGCAAAGGAATATAGTGAGGACAGGCCGACAAAATGTTGGTGAACAGCTCCCAGTAAGCTCTTAGGAGCTGGAGATCAATGACCACACAGAGTAAATCACACCACTGTGCATTTTCTTGCCAATAGTAATAATAATAAATAAAACTAAAAATCATAGAAAAAATGTCCTGATATTTTGTTTTGGGTTTAGCTGTTACTAGAATCTCTCTGCACCATCATTGCCACATTTCAACATAATCTTGTACCTTTAAAAATATAAGTGTTTGTTATGCAGTAAAGAAAGTTGAAATGTAAAGGTTTTAAGCAGCAATACAAAATGGGATGTGTGTCGTGTGGAGCTACAATTACACCCTAAGTGCGTACAGAAGAACTCAGTGAAGCTAAATGCCTGTGCTTTCCAATATGTAATATTATCTCAGCATGAGTAATTGGAGATATTCTGTGGAACTGCTTTGGCTTTAGGTTATTTTAAAGCCTATCTTGAATCATTCTCCTATTTAGAAAGGGGATATTGCTGCCCCCTTGCTTACTTTCTGAACTGTACAGTTTGCTTTGCCACTTCCAAACTGTCCCTGAGCTGTTCTGCACTGAGATTTCAGACAACATTGCTCTTTGTCATATGCTCTCTATTCTGTATAAAGTGACTTCTGTGAACAGGAGTTCCTAGCTGTAAGAGATGCCGCTTGTCCATGACAAAAGCTGCATGTTTATGCAATGATTTCATGTTAAAAAGCGAACTAGAAAAAAATGGAAACCTTTTTTCTCTCTAAAAATTACCCCTCCCCAAAGCTTCTCAACAGTAAAATATTGCAGAAAAGCCTTGCTAAATTATCCAATTAACTTCCTTGTCAGTGAGGGATTTGTTTATGCGGTACTCTGGTTTTTCAAGGGTTCTGTCTAGCCTGAATTCGAAATGAGGAGGCACTTCCTTCCAGAGACCTCTCTGAACACTCAGAGATTTCCCTGTATGGATAGTAATCTTTATGCTCAGCCTAAGGATTCCCTTCCTTAATTTTGTTCTCTCATTCCTATATTTGGGGTACTCTATTATATTCTCTAAATAATTTGTTTTCAAATATTTCTTACATAAATTTACATCATCTCCCCTTCCCTTACTTTATTATCAGTTATGGTAGATGTAATCTAAATACTAGGCCCCTTCAGTCTTTCTCTCCTTTTTTCCTCCCTTGCCGCTGTTGCTTTATGTAGCTCCCCCCTGTTTTTCATGACTCTTTCCTGCATTATTTTGGCTTGGTATTTAGAAGTGAGTGCATATCGAAGTATGATGTCTTTGAGACAGGATGGAGAGGAGCTGTGGTCTTCCATACCATTTTCTAAAACTATGTAATATCTAACTGTCAGACACTTGTTGTGAGCACAGCCTTTGGCTGATAATGTAATTGGTTCCCAAAGTGGCCTTTTGATGCGGTATTGAAGTACAAGTTCTTGCTTAGTTTCTGCTCTTATTCTTGCGCTAGCATTTTTTCAGCCTATTACTTCCTGCTCCTATTTCTAAATGTGTCCTTTTCCTTGTCCGCCATGGTATTTGCAGCTCTTCACATTTTAATATCAAGTGAATTACATTGATGTCATAATTTCTTCCTTTTAAGGATCATTAATGAAGCAATGAAACAGGACTGGACATAACACAGATTTATGCAATACTGCCCTTCTATTCTGACTCAGTGCTTTACCATTCATCATTAGTCTTTGTGTGTAGCTCTTCAAACATTTTTCAGCCCACGTGACAATTTATATCCAATGAAATAGGAACTGATTTTCAGTTTAAGCTGTTCTATGGTTGGAACTGGTGATATTGCTGATAGCATGACAGTGCAGCAGAGCAGTTGCTCTTCTATAGCATCCTGTGGGAGCATGCATTTCACTAGGCAGCGCAAATGAGAGTTAAAATTGTTTGATTTCCTGAGCAATTGCCCCTGGTAAAAATCTATAGCTGATTTCTATCAGTAGTGTTCCCTGCAGGTGCTGATGGTTAAAATCTGCTTTAAAATGTAAGCTTCTAAGTCTGTGCTCAGAAGCAAGTGGAAGGAGGACAACTGAAGTAATCTTGGTTAGATGTGCGCTTGTTGAAATAGTATGTGATAGGCATACCATTTAAACTAAGTGTAAAAATTAATTTCACTGATTCTTTTTGACTTGGTGCTTTGTTGTAGCTGAATCACTACATAGGTAATCAGAATTCAGGAATCATATCCCCATATCACATCTCTTTTATGTTATATCATTTGGTGTAGCCGTCATCTGTCCACATACATAGATGCATCTGCTTCTTCTCTACTTAGCTGTGTGATATTCCATGGAATAACTGTTTGTGGATGCTTATAAATGCAACATTCACTATGTGATTTGCTGCAACTCTGTATCGGAATTGCTGATGTAGATAGATTCTTTTGAGTCCTTTGTTATTACTTATAATACTCATTTAAATGTAATTTTCCAGTTATTTTCATGTTCTAAGGGCTGGATTCCTTTCAAATTGCTTCCTTTTAAAATGCTATATTCTGTTTGAATATCGAAGAGCTGTCAGCATGTACAGGAAGATGTGTCTAATATGAAAAGATCATGGGTGTTTATTTGCTTGATAAAATGCTAGGGATCTGTGAAGAAAACATAGAAATAAGCATATTGAATAGGGCACTAATATGCTTCATATTTTAAAATTAAAATTATCAGCAATCCTCCTATTTTATGACTTTCAATTAAAAGCATGGTATTGTTAGGTATTTGTCAGTTTCTAGCACAAGCAGACCAACAAACTCGGGAGTATCAAATTTAACCTCTGTAGTTCTTTGCTGCCATCTTCTGTTTCTTTAAATGATTGCAGTTATTATTTGGATTCCTAAAAAAACATGACTGGGCTATTACAGAGCACAATTTCACTTTCTGTCATTTTTTTTCATTTCCTTATTTGCAGCTGAAGCAAAGCGAAGCAAATGCAGATACAAAGGAGAAGCTTCCATTGCGTCTACGCATCTTTGAAAAATTTCCAAACAGGCCACAAATGGTGAAAATTTCCAAGCTTCCCTCAGATTTCACTGTTCCAAAAATAAGGTATTTACTATTAGCTGTCTAAACTTGTCTGATGTGATGTAGCACCCAAAATGTTTTAACTGTTTTGCTTGTAGTTTAGTCAGGTCATTCAGAAAATCAGAGATGAAACATAATTAACATTGGCGTCAAAAAGATGTGACATTTTGTTTTTTCTTCTTTTTTTTTTTCTGAAAGAAAACCCAATCCTAGCACTTCTTATAACATATTCATGAAAGCAAGCAGATTGATCAGAACTGACACAAGTACAATATGATTGAAAAGTGTATTGTTGTTTCTCCACTCCCATTTGGATTTTACATTTTTGGTTGTCATAGATAGCTAGCAGTCTAATCAATTCTCTTGTAGCTTTTTAAAGATAAGGTCAACTGGGAGCAAATCATTAGAGGGAATAACAGAACATCCAATACCAGTTGCTCTGTGGTGACCTTGTCTCTTCTTTGGGTTTGTATAATTTACCACTTTCCTGTAAAACTCACCTTAACAAAGGATCAGACCCTCTGTTAACTACTAGATAATCAGTTATAGTTGTCACAACCTAGCCTGGACAGTCCAGGGATTGCCTGGGTAAGACCCTGGGTCTCCCTGTAAAATTTATGGGTTTGGTACTCGCTGGGCTAATTGAAGGCAAAGCAATGCCTAAAATTGTTAAAAAAAAGGAATTTATTTGTACAGGCATTCATGGAGGCAAGATTGGCATTGGCTTGCTGAATCTGTGTTAAGGGAAAAGAAAGACCGAAAGGAAGGAAAGAGAGAAAAATGCAAGGACACCACCTCCAGTCCTTCCAGAATGGCAGATGAACAGCTGCAAATGGCCTTTCTTCCAGAGTATTATTTATAGTTTTTTGGTGGGCCTGCGCTGTGCTTCTTCTAGGAAAGGTCTAGAACTGAGTTTGGGGGGGCTTAGGGGTCCGAGATGAGTCCAAGGTATCATTCTGCCGCTGCTCTCCCTACTGACATGACCTCTCTGGTCAGCAGTTGGGCAGCATGAGACTGAGACAAGATGTTAAAGGACACTGCCTCTGCTACAGTCTCAACAGTGGCTTAAGTTAGCAAAACAAGTGGTTTAAGGCAGCCAAAAATAGTAAGTCTCTTACAACAGTACAGTTACTCTTGGCGTCTTTACTGAAAGGGTGGCCAGGGATTGAAACAGCTGCCCAGGGAGGTGGTGGAGTCACCATCCCTGGAGGTGTTTAAAAAATGGGTAGATGAGTTCTTTAGGGACATGGTTTAGTAGGGAGAGAGGCATGGTTGGACTCGTTGATCTGAGAGATCTCTTCCAACCTTGTGATTCTATGAAAAACACCTTACATAAATCCAGCAGCTGCTCTAGCAAGTACAGGCTGGCCAGACAAGTCCTGTAGCCATGCCCATTCCAGTATCCCCACTGAGTGCATGAGAGGAGAGAGAGTGGTGTGAAAGATGGCTGTCATTGTTCTGGGTCTCCTGTGATTAAACTCATAAGGAAGGTGATGCAACTCATTTGACCCATTTGTGTAATCTTAGCTGAGTGAAAGGAATAATGCTGTTCAGAAGAATCAGGAAAAAACCCCTCCCAAACCTGAAGGAAGTAATCATAGAATTTTTGCTTCTAGTATCAAAATTACTGTTTGGTTATATATGGAGGGCATTCTCCTAGTCTTAGTCTTTTTTGTTATTTCTTCTTTCTAACTGTGGTTTTTCCAACATACTCTAAACAAATATGTAATCATGCTAACAACTGAAAAAGACTTTGAACAATCACTGGCAAATCATATCTTTAAATCTGAAGCTACTGTACTATGTAGAACTATCTCTCCATACAAAAATAAGTTTTGATGTAGTCAATTTACACTGAAAATATAGCAACTCTACTAAACTTAAAATATAGCAAGATATAGGTACATTTGTTGTAAACAGAAATGCTTCTACTTTTTAAACATGGCATATGTGAGGCTGAAGCACCTTAATACTGGCACTCAAAGCAGTCATACGAACAGATGCTGTTTGAAATCTTGAAGAAAGACTTTCTTGCAGAGTATGTTTCCTTTGGATTATGTCAGTATTTGATTTACATTGAAGTAGCAAATCGCTGTTTAATGAGTTCAAAAGAGCCGAAAACTGCAAAGGCACTTCAAATATTTAGCATTTTAATTGGTAGATAAATAAAAGAATTATTATTAGGAATAAAATTATTTTCTTTGAAGCTACGTGCAAGCTGTGTACCTCTCAATTCAGTTATGAATTTCTTTAATAAGTGAATTTCAGTTTTATAGGTTGTTTGCCCACCCTGTCCATTTATACATTCACATAGCAGTATAACTTTTTCTTGCAGTTTATCAATCTTTGCACTAATGAGTTGTGGCATGTCATAAAGAAAACTAAATATTAACACCTCCTGGGTTTTTTATCCATCAATATCTTCTGGTTTTTAACAAGGGAAAGTTTTATGAAGCAGTTTATTGATCGCCAGCAACAAGATACCAGCTGTTTACTGCGAAGACTTCCTTCAGCATCTTCTTCCTCATGTGACCACTCTAAAAGATCAGCAATTGAAGAAAATAAATACATTGATCGAAAGGTAAATAAAGAGTATATGTCTTTTCTTGAGTATTGTGAGGAAAGACCTCAGATTTCTCACTTTTTCAAACCATGTAAAAGTGAACAGAAACTAGGATGATTGAACACTGGCTAAAAGGCTATATTTAATTTAGCCTAAAAAAGACATCATAGCAGATCCTCATTTGGTTTAACTTTTCCTGTCTCTTTTGACTTCAAAATTTAGGATTTGATATGTATTTTGTTCAAGGCATCTGTCCATGAGGCTATTTTTTTAAGTAGTCTTGCTGTTAATCACTGAGAAGCTAGTGGAAAAATAAAGTTTGTGAATATCACATTGGATTTTTCGGTGCCTTGGTACTGCTACAACATTGAAAATACACTTCACTGAAGCATGGTCTCTGGGTAATCACTGGAGATAAGTAAAAATTTAATAATTAATCTGATTATTTAAAGGACAGTAAGCTCTCTGTAGTCCAGCAATTACTAGAAAACTGATGCTGAACACATATTTGAGACCCATTGTGATGAATGCTGCTAGCTTCCCAGATGGACTGGCATGGTTGGATTTAAAAAATATCAGGGCTGCTTGGAATTACAATGATGCAACATAAGTAAATGCATGTGACTTCTGGCACCTTGCAAAACTGCTAAAAATTGTGTAAATGTCTTCATGTGCATCGTGGAAAATACTGGTTTCCCAGATTTCTAGTGGCATCTACACAATAACCACTTCTTGGTCACTTGTAATATTGTGTAAATTATTAGTGACGATTTAACAGACAAAAGAAAAGTCCTTTCAGTATTCATAACAGGGTGCTCAAATCTTGTTGAATATTAACATCAGGGGGTTGTAAATACATTTTAAGTTACAGAATCACATATGAGGAAAAGAAAGAAGGTGTGTATTGTAGTTAGGCAGTACAACTGTAGCTTTCCTAGTGTGTGGTTTGCAGCTATAACTCAGGAGAACATTCGTAGAGGCAGGAAGCAGAGTTGGGAAAACAATACTCCTCTAATAATGGATGAGAATAGACAATTTGCAAACTACTGTTAATTTCCATCCCAGCTTCAGTGCAAGAACTCATTACTGTGGCTGATGTATTCTATGGCATTAGTAAGCCAAAGCCGAATAGCATGACCTGAGAGGGAGGTCTGTGGTAAAATATTATTTATCAGACAAGGAATGTTATAGGACAGAATCAGGCCTAAATGGATATAATCTACTCTAACAAGCACAGCAAAAAAAATTGGATAAGTTATTAAATGACAAGCCTAGGGGTCAGAGGAACTGTGTCGAACATCACTAATGATGAACCTCAAACCCTGTGCCAGGGAAATCAGGCTACATTTTTTCCATGTAATGAAGAGATGAATAGAGATCTTAAACTTCTTCCAGCCACCCAGATAAGTCCACAGTGTGCAATGCAGAGCTGTGCAATGATTCAGTATGTCTGTCTACATGAATGTATTTTAAGTAGATTAAATTGCAATCTTAAGTCCTTCTGCCTGCTGTTCACAAAAGTGAATCCTTGTTGTGTTTGAAGATAGATGAGTACATGACACAGTTTATTCAATGAGATCTCGCAATATGAAAACAGAATGCTGTATTCTTTTCGAATTTTCACTTCCCTCCGAGAGCAAATATTTATGATCTGACTTTTATTTTTTAATTAAGTGTTTAGAAATTGGTTTTGCACTATTCATTCTGCTTTAAGCGCATACTTTTGGATTCCTGTGCCTCAAGGGCAGAATCAATGATGAGTAATATTTCTGATAAATGTAGTTTAGAACAAGGTATTTACACATCCCTATTTAGGGGGAGAAAGCACTAGAATGTATTGTGTGAAAGTAATTACCCTGGATTTCTATAGTTACAGTTGCCAAGGCAACTTCACTTTTGTATGAACAAATCTTCTTAAAAATATCTTATCCTTAAAACAAGCTTGGAATGATTGATTGCACTTTAATACAAAACTTGCGTGCATACTTTACTTTTCTTTGTAAAAAAAGAAACCCAATCAAACATTTTACTGATCCCAGTGCCTAGTAGGATGCTCCTGATAGCAGTGTGATGTCTTCAGAAACCTTTCGTGTCTTTATTGCATTGTAGTTGATGCAAAAAAATAAGGTGGAATAAAAAAGTGAGGTTCTGCTGACAGATTTAACTCTGTCCTTCCTTCGTGGTGCCTGAACTTCCTCCATTTTACCCCAGACTTATGTCAGTATTTCTGCATTTCACACCTGCTGAAGTGATAGGAAGTACTTAATACATACGTTTCCTTACTTCCAGTGCAGTAACATTGTTTTTTTTTCTTTCTCTAAAAATTTGCCACTTTATATATGTGGTGTTGGGTTTGTGTTCAAAATCAATTTGACCCAAAATTTGTGATGATCAGTAAAGCAAATTTTTTTTCTCTTATCTGATGGAGTTTAGTAAGTCTTTTTGGTATTTCCTGAAATGTAGTTATAAAAGAGGAAAAGATTTTCACTTTGTTCTTTCCTTTTAAAAGTATTTTACCTTTTCAAAATAATTGAAAAAATTATTCATATATACTGCCATAACCATGACAACAATTGGTTTGAGATTATTTTCATCTATGTCAAATCAAAAGAACAGCTTTGGAAAACAGATTTCTCTGCTATTCTTCTTTATTTCTAGTCAACTCTGTGAGCTCCTGAAGTTTTTCTAACTCTTCTAAATTTCTAACTACTAACATATGGAAAATCACTTTTAGATACCTAAATACCCTTTACTTTTTATACGTCCTGTGAGAGTTCTCTCCCAGTGTGTTGGGTCTTGAGTGGGTGTGTGGAGACAGACCATGCTGTGTTCATTCTTCTGCATTCAATGCGAGCAACACCTGAGCTACCTCAGTTACAGATGCTTGATAGGCAGCTTAGCATGATGCTTTGCTTGAGTTGTTTATGATTGTCTGTAACTTTGTGGAATTCTCTCAGGTTCTCTGAACTTGACACTGCAGGAAATGCAGGATGATCATTCTTTGCTCTCTGCCTGAGGTCTTGCTGAGCAAATTTTCTTGAACCCATTGATCTTACCACAAACCTCCTCCACTGCATGCTAAGCTACTCTATCCTGATATAGTCTACAGGCCACGAGTTGAAGAGCTCTGGGTCTAATTACAGAAACAAAAAAATGTCCAGATTGATGAGGATACCCGTTGCAGTAGAAAGTACCATGAAGACACTTTCTGGTGAAAGAAGGAAGACTGCTCAGAAAAAGTGCAAGTATAGGAAGAGAGTGCCGTTATAAAATTATTGGAAAAAGTATCTGCAGAAATGGTTATAAATTAAAAGAAGGAGTTTGGGCATTAAATGAACGTTGTATATGATAGAAGGGGAGTTTCAAAGAGAGAGGAGGTGTTCTTTTATCCTTCCACATTTCTATGAAAATTATTCATGGTATGCTGGGAATTTCCTTAGCCACCCAATATTTCTGTAAGTTCTT
The DNA here is from genome assembly GCA_033558235.1 of Neomorphus geoffroyi. Taxonomy (NCBI): domain Eukaryota; kingdom Metazoa; phylum Chordata; class Aves; order Cuculiformes; family Neomorphidae; genus Neomorphus; species Neomorphus geoffroyi. The sequence continues at coordinate 16,627,796 of JAUMJM010000005.1, forward strand.
GGACAGGAGAACTGGGAAAAATATAGAAACAGATAAATTTTGTGTGAGTGGGTGGATGAAAGGAAAAGTTCTCAGAAAATAAGGACATCTTACTGTGGTGGCTCTCACAAGAGCCTGAGGGATAGTCACAGGAAGTTTTAGGGGGCAAAGAAACTAAATGAAACGCAAGTTTTACAACAAATCAGGTGTCCGGTAAAATACAGCTGAATTGGCTGTAGAGCATTGGTCTTGGCTTCTTAACTTCAAGGCAAGAAGAGGAGCACAGAAGCACCTCAGAGTGCTTTCCTAAGAGATGTACAACTTCTAGCAAGCCCTGCGGAAAATTGTTGTGAGAATGCTCCTGCCTTGGTTACTTATCTTTGGCCACACAACATAGCAAATTGTTGGTAAAGTAAAACTTAAAACTGACAGGCTTGTGAGATGAACTTTGAAAATGCCTCTGGCTCAATATGTATGGATACCCATCTTGATGCTTACAGCAGTGGCACAGATGGAGTGGATTACAAAACAAAGCAAAAGAGCATTTAATACATCCATGTGTTTTATAGTCCAGACTTTGATCATCTCCCATTCCCATGAAGGAATATAAACAAGCCAGCCTTCTTATTTCTGCATTTGTAACATTAATTCAATGGTAGCAAATGTATTTTCTCTTTTTTCCCCTCTTTATTACCCTATTTCCTTTCTGTTTCCTTTCACATGCATGAGTTTTGGTTTTAGCTCTGCAAGAAGTGAAATCAGTAGCCATTCCTTTTTCCTGTGGGAGCAAGATCCATCATTAAGGTCTAGCTCCTATGAAAATTTGACCTTCCACACCATATGCCTCTCCTGCTGATTTCCTGGTTACAGCAGAATGTATGTACCCGTATGACAGGAGGCCACAGTCAGAAAGTGACAGCTTATACTGCAGGTAGCCAGAGCCATTACCATGGAGGACTATGAATATTAAGCAGCAGACCTCACGCTGGATGCTGCATTCTTTGGATAGTCAGTGCAGAGAATAGAATACCAAGGTAATAGGTTCGTGGTGACCTGTATTGCCTTGCAGATGGGCTGCTGAGCTTTGTACCCACTTTTTTTACCCTATTTGGCTTCATTCCCAGATATGATCCTGATGATAACCATTAAAGTTAGATAGAATGGAATACATCAACCCTATTATAAGCCTCATCCTGGAAGGGTCTGAGTGCCTCCTTGGAGATCAGCTCCCTCTGATTTATGTAGAAATTGTTCTTTCGACACCTCGGGAAAAGTTTATGATTTTATGTGTTTACAATTTCACACACGAATTCAATGAACAAGTTTGACCACAACTTTGGATGCATGTTTGGTTAACATCACAGATACTCCATTTGGGAGCTGCTGAGACATGCCACCTATTCTTGATAAGATGTTGTTGTTTAATCTGGCAATTTGTTCCAGCATGTCTTTTTCTGTGCACAGCTTCTTTCATTAACTATTCTGTTTCTTGCATATATTCTGAGAGTATTCTGAAAGGACTTTTCCTTGCAGAAAGCACATGTAATTGGAAAAGTTGAAATAGCTTTTCAGCTTTCCTAAGGCTTAGCTTTTAGTATTAAAGACAGAATGTCCCAAGGTATCTTTCAGAAAATCATCTACCATGAAGTCATACTCAAAAACTTTATTTGTATTTTTTGATTCTTAGAAATAACAAAGGGTAGAATATTTATTCTTAAATTATCATTTCCAGAATTTCTACTTTTTGTTGTAATAAACTTAGGTCTCAAGTTAATCAGCCTCATCTCAACTTTACTTTGGGCGTGCTGTTGTGCAGAGTAGAATATTGGCATGAAACATACAATAGGAGTCTGTCTTATTCCGGATTATTTGTTTCTCTGAGTAATTTGAAAGATTAATTTTATCACATTAATTTTGAATGTAGCAGAAACTAATAAAGTATGATTGCACATGAATTCTAAGTAGAAAATATTATTTTAAACACTAATAAATGCTGCATTTTTCGTGAAATAATTCTTGCAGAACTTTGTGCATAAGTATGAACAATAATCATTCAAACTTTTATCTTGAGCTCCTTTTACTGTGTGTCTGAGGAAAACTCCTACAATTTCAGTTTCCTTATATCACTTGTTAATTAAACACAGCTGAGTGCTTCAGTCTTACCTATTTATGTCATTCACGGGATATTGCCAAAATCTATCTAGCTTTAACATTCAGAAAAGTCATTAAAACAATCTACCTGCTGGAATAAGAATGGCTTATACATCCAGCATTTTTTGCTCATTAGAGTCTTGATGACTTTCAAAGATAATTTTTTTCCCCTGTCTGCTCTCCCTCTCGTGAAGCTCATATGTGTAAATAGTGTAATGTATTTCAGGTTTTCTGAAAATTAATCAAGAGATCTCTTTGTCTACTTTGCGATTTTTAAAGATTTTGTTTATTTTCAGATAAAATGGAAATGTAACAATGTCCCTATGTCCCTGTGTCTAAATAATCAATTTATAGAAAAAGGCACTTTCTCGTTGAGTATTTAACCACATACACATTTCAGCTGGTAATGTTTAACTTTTGTGACTATGTCTGCCTTCAGAGCAGAGAACACAGAACTGCAATAGTAACAGAACTGTGCTTGTTGTGGTCTGTTTCTGGCTTCTGATGATTTTAAATTGCTCTGTCAATCTTGCCTCTACACAATATGCTGGAAAAGACCAATTTTCAATTACATTCTGAGTGAAAAGAGGCTGGTGAGTGGATACTTTGCCATTTTTGAAGTGCTATAATTCAGCACTTCTTTCTGGCATTAGCTTTCTGCTTCATCAGTTTTGTGCTAAAAGATTTCAAGGGTTTGATACAAAGAATATGAAGATGCATTAAAACACAAGGGGCTGATCATACACTTCCTATTTCTTCAATCAAACAAAATTCAGACATGGTAAAATTTTTAGGGTTGCTGTATTTGAACAGAAAAAAAGCGTGCATTAGTTTGGAGTGAAGAGAGAGGCAAAGAGAGACTGGGTTCCAGGAAAGCCCTTCCTGCTTGTACAACCAGGAGCAATGTTCTTCCTTGTTCCCCCAACACAAGTTACCTTACATTTGAAATTTTCAGTCTGTATCAGTCTTCCATTCCCAGTCCAGCCCAGCCTGGTGGTCCCTTCTTCCCCAGCGTCTCAAGATCTCCAACAGAAAGTGTGGAGTGGAGACTTTTCCTCTGTCACTGTGGACCCAGCAGAATGTGCTACAAGCCCACATCAGCTTGGCTAAGAGTCCTCACTTCCACCCTGCTGCTGGCTGCCATGAGTAATCTACCCAGTCCTCTTTACCAGCTTTACCCCAGGTCTCCCTGGCTCCTATGTTGAGTAAAGAAACAAAACAAAAGAAAATAAGCTTATCCAGGTTTGCACTTACCAGAATGATCAGAGGGGATAGAACACCTCTCCTATGAGGACAGGCTGTGAGAGCTGGAGGGGCTCAGGATGGAGAAGAAAAGACTACAGGGCTGCCTTATTATGCCCTTTCAGTATTTCTTATAAGAAAGATGGGAACAGGCTTTTCCGTGGTGTCTGTAGTGATAGGACAAGGGGTAAATATTTTGATCTAAAAGGGGGTAGATTCAGACTGGATGGAAGGAATTTTTTATGATGAGGGTGGTGAGGCACTGGGAACAGGTTGCCCAGGGAGGTGGTAGATGCTCCATCCCTGCAAATATTCAAGGTCAGGTTGGGCAGGGCTCTGAGCAACCTGATCTAGTTGAAAATATGCCTGCGCATTGCAGGGACTAGGTGACCTTCAAAGGTCCCTTTCAACCCACATCATTCTATGATTCTATGAAAAACCTGTTAAATCGTTGAAAGTAAAAAAACTCATATATAACAGGGAAAAACCCAACTGTAGTATAACAAGACATAAAAGAGAGGGATTCTTCTCCCTCCCTGGAGCTATCCCACCACGTGTCTGAGATGGACTGTTAATCATCCCTGTAAAGCCCATCAGGGTTTTATGAGTATGCCAATATTAGCCTTGTTCACATTCTCAGACGTAACTGAAAATTGTTCTTGGTTATGAAAGGACAGGTAAATTTTCCAGACCAGTAGTCATCTAATTAGAAGAACATGGCATTCCTTAAGAGACAGGCAGCAATCAAGGGCTACAAAATGAATTAAGGGTATTTCGGGTCAATGGCTCCCAAGAGACAAGGAGATTATGCCCACTTCTCATTCCAGACATCTGATCAAAAGGGACAGCTCTTGACTCCTTGTGGCACTTACCTAATCCTAGACCACTTTCTTGACTGTTTAGCAAGTCTGTTTCTCATATAGGACAACCTCACTAAGGGACAGATTTTCAAAGTTCAGATGAAAATAGTTAGTTCTGCTTTGAGAGAGGGAAATGGATTAGGTGATCTCTAGAGGGCCTTTTGTAATTGCATCCTTTATGATTCTATAGGCATTAAGCAAAGTTTTCAAAAGAGCTTAAGAAATTCCCCACTGATTTCTATAGGACTGAGTCACTTAACCTGCTTAAATTCTTTTGAACATTTTGTTAGGTACCTACCAAAAACATACAGTCTGGCCTTCCATCACTCCATATTTTTATCACGTTCATTTTGATAGAGTATGATCTTGTCAAGCCAAAGATGCATAGGCAGAATGTTATTGAACAGATAATAACGTATGCATTTGAGAGGCTACTCCTGTGGGCTGAAAATATCCTATGTTTAATGGAATGCTCAAGCTTTGAACAGATTCTGCCAGAATATTTCCTCGCTATTTCTTAAAAATCACTGTGATGTGTTGCTAATTGTACTGACTCTTCATATTTTCCCTAGAAGCTGTACAAGCTTAAATAACAGTATAACACCTAGCAATCTGTTCATTCTGCAAGTTTACATGAACCGTCCATTTGCATCTAACAAATTCCAAACTGAAACAGAAGCTTTGGATGATTTTTTTTCCCCCTTACTTGGAATTTCTGGCATGGTACAGAAGACTATTCCCATATGGTCCTGCAGTTGCCTATGATTGCTATTAACAGCACTAGGCTAAATTTCCTAGTTTTCACATAAGACAATAAAATGCCTTAGAAAAATATCTCTCATACACTTTTTCTTTCCATTGTCAACCACATATTTCAGACATTTTTATCTCATTATGTCCTTATGACCTTGTCTTCTCTTATGTTGCAGAACACCCACCAACACTTGTCTCTTCTGCCAACTCTGCTGTGGTCCAATATAAAAATAATACACTACATCACCACAGTTTTTACCTGTTGATAGCATACAATTCTCTGTCAAATTCAGGTCAAAAACAATTGCTTTATGCAGTGCTGGGATTTGTGCACCACAAATGTGTCACTAGGAAAATATATCAAAACCTCAACAATGAATAACATTTCTCAGAACTACTGAGCCGTATCTTAGCTGTTATAAATTGGCATAAATCTCCCCGAAGTCAGCAGTGCTTCACCAATACACTTAGGGTGTAGGACTGATCCATAATCATTAACTGTCACCGAGCAAAGTTACAGTACCATGTTGCTTTGCTTTTAATCTTATGTCAGTGGTTTTCTCTTTCCAGGATCGAAAGCCCGAATTTTTTTAAATAGACTACTAAATAAATATTATCATTTAAAATGTCTGCAGTACCTTTTCAAAGCAGTGGGTGGCACTTGCAGAGCAACAATGCTCTGTGAATTAGCTTTTTTTACAACATTTACAGTGGTTTATTGCTTTATCCTTGTCGTTTTGAACAAATGAATTTTCATAGCATTCAGATTGAATTCATGTTGACTGGACTGAGTTATTTTGCCTGCCTGTGGTCTGTCCTGCCAAGAGCACCAGTGAAGGGTGCCAGCACTTGTGGAACAAGCAATACCTGCAGATCTCCTAATTCCATGTCTACTGGCGTATCTATGTAAATCTACTCAAAACAATGTGGAGTCCCAGACATGAGCTTTATTCATGGCTTCATAGGAACACATGCTTTCCATATAAAACCTTTTCATCCAGGAAATAATATTATTGACAATTTGCTGACCTGTCACAGCTGTTCCTTACAGATTAAAGTAACCTGCAGGAGTTCTTTCAAATGTGTTGTTGAAAACATTTTTAACAGTAATCAGGTGCTATTAGGTGGTTCCAGGACAGCTTATATTTCTTATTAGAAAGCTGTATGGCGCTAATATTTCTGCACTGGGTTTACTTATAAACTGCATAAATAAGTAAATAAATAAATAAATAAATAAATAATGGCTAATAAAGATACACTGAAAGTGTCCTCACAGTACATCATGATCTGTAATAAAAGACCCAGCAGGCTAAACAGATATACACTAAAATAACCTCAGCAGAGTATACTGCACTTATTTAATTCCACATAATCAGATCAAGTAATGTCTTTTGTACATTAACACTGTTAATAATTTCCTCTGTAACATTCAAAAACTCAGCAGGTATCACAAGTTTTAATTGCCAGCCTCCTTCAACACCAGCATGAAACATATAGACTTTATTAAACAAAACACTGATCATTGCCTCCATTTTCTTTTTGTACAGTTCCATTGCATTTGCCTGGTGTGCTGTGCAAATTTGGAAAATTAAATGGGAAGCAGTTTGTTTTATTTATCCAATATAGAAATAAAGATACATTTTAAAAGTCTATAGTAAAGTTTGATTTTCTTCAAGATGCATATCGGCATATGCATGCTGCTGTTTGACTGACTGCTGACTCCTTGAAATATGAGAAACTGATGAATCGTGCATATCTAAAAATATTATCCTGTGTTGCTTCTTTTGCATATTTTAAACTTAAGATAAATTCACCAGAATTCTGCTGAAGCAAGGACTCCTAAGTCCAAAAGAGCAATGAGGACCATCATCTTCAAAAGCTGTAATCCTTGGAACTGCCTGGGTTGTAGTATTGATTCCATTTTGGACCACTGAGATCCATAGACTCCAAAGTGTAGGATATTGTGCACTCTTATGTAGTCCTGGATTAAAGAACTGGATACCTGCCTCCAATCTGAATTCTATCACAATGCAGAGACAGAAAGGATGGTAACAAACCTTCAAAGCTTCACCTAAGCCTCAGTCCTTTGGGTGTGCTTAGACCATGGTGAATGCCCAAGTACTGCCTCAGGTGCAAGTTTTACAGGAAATTCTTTTTAAAAAGGGGTCAGGAAAAGTAAATGCACTTTTTACACAAATAACCTAGTGCAACATCCTGTGTTCTGGTCCCTTTCCCCATTTCCATGACTTGGTAGGCATTTATTTGCTTAAGCATGGCTGAATAATATTCACTAAGAGCTTTGGCAGTAGGAACTAGAACGCAGTCTGTTCTCCCCCATCTTAGTGGCTTCAGACATGGGCTCCTTCCTATTGCTTCATTTCATATCTCTGGCTCTGTGGATGCTGCACGTTTGGCGGTGTGGTGGCCAAATACTGGAGCACAGCACTGTCTCTGCAAATTTCCAACAGACAGCTAGGATGTTCATTGAAGGCATCAAAACCAGAGTGTCAAATCAGTTCCAGATGAGGCTTGCAGTAGGCTTTTATGCAAAATATCAGCCACTGCCTCCATCCTTATTAGTCTTGCTACCTAGAGAAAGGATTCAGCAGTCCCTGGTAGATGAACTTGCCAGATACAAGTAGCACTTGGCCTAGACCTGCTAGCAACTTTTCTTTGGCTTGGGGAGAAGCACTGAGTGTGTCTGCACCAGTGCCCAGCCTCCTTGTAAGGCTTTTCAAAAGCAGTCAACTCCTCGCTCCCACTTTTTCAGGACACGTTCCCTTGTTGAAAGCCTGAATGAATTTTCCTACTTGGACCACACGCTTAATGCTGAGGTGTTCTGACACCTGTTTTAAACACCTAATGCTGAGGTGTTCTGACACCTGTTTTAAACACCTAATGGAAGTGGTCTCTGCCATATAGGAAGCTGTAAAAACTTTCAGGAAAAAAATATTTGCCCTAGTCTTTTTCTGAAATCACATGAGCAAAGAATGGAAATCTGAAAGGAAATTAATGCTTTCTGTATTTAATATCTTTTCACTTTCTAAGATGTTAACAAGCAAGAAATTGTTGTTAGAAATAAGTGGACATAACGCATCAGTAGGCAGGACACTTTTTGTCTCTGATGTTTGATGTAATTATTTATAACAGGAAAAAAATAACAGAAATTAAAAAGCTCTTTTTTTTTTAACCTCTGTTTTTCCCATAAGTTTGATGTTCCTAGTTAACCCCTAAAAAAATTATTAGCTAACACCTTGCAAAAGGATAGATACTCCTGTGGTTTGGAGGGTTTCTTCCACAATCCCAATAAGTAGAAAATTCAGCTATCTGGGATTCCAGTTACTAATCACTGACGTTAGAAGAAAAAAAGCTGTGTTGCCACTGCTTCCAGCTTTGTCAATTATATCTAAATTCATAATAAGGTACCATGCTGATAAATCCACTAAACCCATGCTAAGGAACTGCAAATGAGTTAAAACCTACACAAATGTTTTAGTATATGAAATATTTACCTCTACACAATATTTAGTATAATGGTTTATCTCATACTGTGATTTTCGGTTTATTCTGATGTTAGTCATATCCAGGCAATGGGACAATTTTTTGTTTAATATTCAAGTATTCAACAATTCTGTTACTATTTTTTTAATCTTACCTGGAATTCCAGTACCTTGTTTTCCAAGCTACATTTTAAAATGTTGCATATTTTATTTCAGTTTTCAGTTGCAGGTTCGTTATGAAACCCACAGAATTTCAAAGTAGTGGTGTTCTCAAATCATCTATGTTCTTACTTCCACAAGCCGTGCAGAGATGGATTAGGACTTCAGGAAGGTTAAAGGGGCCATACTTGAAAAGAGAAGCTTTAGGGAAGAGATTGTAGCTTGCTATTACAGGTGTGGCTTAAAAAGCAATAGCCATTTTATTAAGGATAGGCAATATAATTAACAAGTTTTATGATATTTTCTAGGCTTCTATTTTTCTCCAAAGTAAGACATCATACTGTGAATCAGAGTCAATCTGAGTCTTGAGAGATGTTATAGCAAAACTATTGAGTGACACTGGATTTGAAGTAGTGTTTTGGAAATCTATTTTTTACATCCTTAGGTCAGATGCAGATCAATTAAACATTTAAAATTAAAATTTATTTATAATAAATAGTTTTAAAGAAATGTGCTTAAAGATTCCATTTTGTATTGATTAAAAACAGAGCGTATATTGCTGGGAGCTGCTTTATCTCTCTCAGCCATTTGTTTCAAGATAATTATCTCCAAACAGTTGACAGAGTTAAGTCTTGCAAAGTGCCAGAGGCTTTCTGTTCATCACAGGTGCAATTCCTCAGCTAAATTCTTCAGCTGTCATTTGTTCCTTCATTTGCTGTGTTTCTTACTACTTGCTTAGCTATTAAGTGCTTTTTTTTATGTATCTCAGTCCTTTCATTTAATGTCCAGGAAGTCCTTGTCACAAGAATATGCCTTAAAACACTATTCATGACAAGATGCAAACACAACTATGTTTTATTCACCACATTTTTCACCCTACATCGGGAGGAGGGGAGGGGAGAGGTGGGGAAGTGATGGGGAGAAAAGGATAGTGAAAATGGCAAGGGCAGGAAAGGCAGGCAGAGCTGGTATCAAGAGGAGCAGGAGACCTACTTTCATCTCACCTAACAAGGGGTAATGGTTTTACACTGAGCTAGTGTAGATTTAGATTAGATATTAGGAAGAAATTTTTCACTATGAAGTTGGTGAGGCCCTGGCACAGGTTGCCCAGAGAAGTAGTGGATGCCCTGTCCCTGGAGATGTTCAAGGCTAGGTTGGAGGAGGCTTCGACTATGGTCTCAAGCTTCGTCAGGGCAAGTTTAGGCTCGATATTAAGAAAAAATTCTTCACTGAAAGGGTGATTGGCCATTGGAATGCGCTGCCCGGGGAGGTGGTGGAGTCACCGTCCCTGGAGGTGTTTAAAGAGAGATTGGATAAAGCACTTAGTGCCATGGTTTAGATGACGAGTAGGTGTTGGTGTTGGTGCTGGGTCAGGCTGGACTCAATGATCTCAAAAGTCTTTTCCAGCCTTGTGATACTGTGATACTGTGAGTAACCTCATCAAGTGGAAGATACCCCTGCCCATGGCAGGGGGGTTGGAACTGGATGATCTTTGAGGTCACTTCCAATGCAAACTGTTCTGTGATTCTATGATCTAAGTTTTGTTAACTGGCTCTTCTGTATAGTCAAGGCATCTTTAAAATAGATCTAGCCTGGTGAAGATCATAAGTGGAGGAGGAGCAGCAAGGATCAAGACAAAGGTATTGACTTGGCCAACCAGAGGAGAGATCTGTAGTAAAGGGAATATTAGTGCTAGTAAACAAAACTGTCTGCTTCATCTTAGCCAGAACTAACAAAAGATTGGGATAGGAAGGCCGAAAGCTGCAAGATAAGGCTACGATCTTACACATCTCTCAAGGAATTTGCTCCATATGACCATTTTGATGTTTTCCACCATCCTTTTCCTGGAAGATGACACCCGTGCCACAGACTGTGAAAAACAGCTTTATGACTGAGCAAATTGTATGTTTAATTTTACATACACTTACTATCTTAACGTTTCATTGATCTGTCAGATGCATATGCTATGTTTTATGGCAATTAAAAAGTACACTCTCTTTTTCTTAATTTTATAGCTCCGTAAATCTGTTTTCAGCATCAGAGCAAGAAACCTTCTGGAAAAAGAGACAGCAATAAATAAAATTCTAAGGTAAGAGTCAGCAATGAAATGATATTGGTTTTACTGTCATCTGATTTCTCATAACCTTGTTTTTCATGAATGCTACTGTATATATAATACTTATGATAGTGTATCCTTTTGTAGTAAACTACTGCCTTCATTATCAAAGATAAATTGCTCTTTTCTCTGGGTATATTATGTGCTTAAACAGCAAAGAGAGAGAATGTTCTTCAGTATGTATTTGAATTGTGTGTCATGCAGAAAGATAATTTTTCAGCTCCTTTCACATCTTCCTTCTAAATTAACCAAAAAATGCCTTTTCATAAGCAGTGTTATTTTGCCTAAAGAATTCCAGCCTAGTTCTTGCATATATATGCACTTAAACATTCACAGGGGCTGTACACTAGAAAGCATAGACATAAAGCTAATCATATTCCAAGTAGGAAACATATAATGAAGACTTCAGAACTGTAACATCTGTAGAAGAATTTCCTGAATATTTTAACAATATAATTCATTTTGATACTACATACTCAGCACTCCAAGTAAATAACGCACTCCTAAGTCTCTAAGACCAATGTCTAAAGCTACCATATGGATAACACCATGCTGCAGCATTTCGAGCTACCGTTGGTTTTACATTAGAGTTATTGTCATTGATGTCAGGTGCATTAGCAATGCCAACAACTTATACTTCATTCTTTTTTGTGTGTTTACATTCTCACCAAAGGAGGTGCATCTCCAGAATATTGTGAATGACTGATCTCAGGTAAAAAAGCAGTATAAACAGGAATAGCAGTATCCGAGAAGAACTGCTTCGGGATTAGTTTAAGTATGGCTTTGTTTTATGAGGAGCAGTGCACTAGGAATTCAGTGTGAAGTTTCTTGAAACGTGCCTTGTAATTACATGCCATTTGAGAAATATTACAGCTCTAGTTCTTTTTACTACTCTATAAGAATACAGCAGAGGGGCAACTGCAGAAATTAATGTGAAACTTTATCTGTCTTTAAAAAGTGGTATTGAAAACATGAACAATTACTAATTCGAATGAATCTCTTCATGAAAATATTATTGAGAATTGTAACTACCAGACTGTAAGTATTCCATTTTAACAAAACTTAGGGCTCTATTTGTAAGCATGTCTTTCAGTTACCTGAATGTACCTTGATTTTACAGGTATTACTGTTACAGATGGATCTATCAAATACAAGTCTCTTTGTCCTAATCAAAGAACTTCTAAAAATGTGCGTTTAGATACATACTTCATGGCAGTGTTTCAGTAAAACATTGCTAATGAAATTCTGTGTTACATTACAACTGTTGTAATGTTATTGACACCTCTAGAGTTACAGAAATGTCAGTTTGTTTGGCACATTTTTTATACTGTAACAGAGAAAACAAGTAGACACGGAGACTATCTCACTTTTTTACATTTAATTTTTTATTTTAAAAAATGACATGTATAGGGGCTCCCTTCTTTCTTACATAGAAGAAAAAATCAAGTCCTTCAAATTGAAATTCACAGTTCTGATGAATTCTTCCATCAACACAGAACCTTCTCCTTTTAGGAGAAGTCTGAAGCAGAGTGGGAGGAGAATTCAAGCAAACCATTGTTTGGAGACTTCACTAGGTTCTCAGAGGTACCATGACAGAATCAGAAATCATTAAATCATTCCTTCCAGTTTCAATCTTGCTGACTTCCACTTAGTACTTCTGAGCGTGGCTGCTGCCAAAGTTCTGTATCTAGGAGCACCTCTGATCAGTTCACCTTAATTCCTCTCAAGAAAAGTTTCAGAGGCAGAAGAAAGTTTTCATTTACTTATCTATTAATTTATTTAATTAATGTTTTTAATCTATTAATTTAATCTACATTTACTGCACTTTCCCATCTACTTCCTGGCTCATCCACGATGAACTTTTGAAGAACAGAGAGTAAAGGAAGGAGCTGCTGTGAAGTAAGAAAAATGTGGGAAGATATGTCCTCTAATGCTTTCTCAGGATGCTTGCAAGTCATTTACAAAGAGGCAATCTTATTCGCCTCCTGAGAAAAAGGAACAAATGCTGTTTATTGTTCCTTATTATTGCCTAAAAATGGCTAAGCAAGCTCTGTGACGTCTCCAATGGGTCTTTTCCAGCGTAAGAAAATTGTGTTTATGGTGTATCTGCTGTGTGTGCTGACAGAGAGCATGGCCCGAGGTGGGCTTGCTGGTCCTGAGCACTGCCAGTGTTTCCATGTTGATGGTGGTGTTGCCAGTTTTGATGCAGGGGAGTTTTGCAGAGAAAGAAATCTGAAAGATGTAGGAACAGCCTGTCCCCATGTGCAAAAAGACAAGACGGTGGGGAAGAAGACCAGCCTAGCTGAACAGAGACCTTGGGCTAGAACATAAACGGAGAGTTTATGACCTTTGGAAGAAGAGGCCAGCAACTCAGGAGGACTACAAGGATGTTGTGAGCTTATGCTAAAAGCCAACTAGAACTTTATCTGGGTACTGCTGTAAAAGGCAAAAGTGATTGTTTTTCTCCTTTAGAGACATATGGAAGGAAGCAAGAAAAAAATATGGAAAAGAAAAGCCATGAATTATCCAGGTTGCATTAATAATTCATTTTATTTTACCAGCCAAATTCAGATTTCTTTAAAAAATAGTACTTTTTCTCAAAGAACAGTACTGTAAAAATATGCATTTTGCTTGCTGTTCAAGCAGTGACTTACTGAATTAAATTTATAAAATGAAAGAGCATCTGGTGGATTCATCATGAATCTTAGGTTGTCACATTTAATCATATATTCCAAGTTAGATGGAAGAGAACTTGGGAAGACTTAGTAAGAATGGAGAGTCATAGTGGAAACAATGCTGAATGAGGCTGATAACTGAGTGTTTTACTGAAGTGTACTACAGTGTAAGTGCATTTCAGGGAGAACAAAACCAAAAGTATATAGTAATATATGCAGTTGCTGCAGTTAATACCACTCATTAAAATAAAACAGAAAAACAACAGATTGGTGTTATACTGGAATGCAAGAAGAAGAGTAAACACTTGTTGCAGAAAGGCAGCCTCCCTAAAAAGTCCAAGCATGAGCTCCAGAAGAGACCTCAGAATATCTATTAAAGGTATAGTATTATGAAATATTGATCAAAGCATTTAATATTTCACATGAACTAAAAGAATGTTGTATGAACGCTCTGTTCACTGCTTATTTTTCAGAAGTTCCAAAACCTGAAATAGTTTTAAGAGCGTCAGAAGTTTGGACCTCATAATTGTTCACAGGTAATACAAATTACGTGGTATCCCAATATCATATTGTTCTGATCTTCACCTGTAGCCTGGCTTTCTGATAACACACCGAAGCACATTTTCTTTTTCAGAATATTGTATTACATTTGTGCTTTTCAGGACAAATTTGAAGCATGTAGTTTAGAGCTGCTGGACTGTGTTCAGAGTTCTGTAAGAGGAGTACAGAGTGTAGAAGCTTGACATATTTTTTGTCTTTTCTCCTTTATTTCTTAACTTCCTTATTCCTCCACAAGTGAACATGAACCTACCTGGTATTTTGTAGAGGTGATATAGGAAGAAGAAAAGAACAATTTTACCTAAAAAAAATGTAATTTTTCCTTCACTGGTCGAAGAAAGATCAAAAGATTATGACTAGCTACATTTACATGAAGATGTATGAAGTCAAGAAGACATTATTTAGCTCCAGTTTGCAAAGGCCATAGGACTAAATTTTACACTGTGGCACAGTGATTGTCCTGGGTGTGGGATTCACCTCCAGACTACCAGACATATCTGTGAGTTAAATGATGACCTCTGTGATCTAGTTGACAGAAGTCTAGTCAGTATAGAAGTGGAACCTGGTGATATCTTTAGCTGACTGCTTTGTCTTTAGATCTAGTAACATATAAGATGCCAGAGGACATCTGGAACATCTTCTTGAGGACAGCAGGTAAAACAGAAATTTGTAGGGGTTCCATACCCTGCTGGAACAGCAGCTGGAAGCAAGGCATATTTCCGCAGGGCATGGCAAGTGGCATTGGCCACCTCAGTACAGCCAATTTGCTTGAATCCCACATCTCCACTGATTATGAAGGAAGCCTGGACACATAGCTCACATATTGGCACTGAGAGTAAGCACATAAGTGTAGGTGTCTACAATAAGAAAAGAAATCCTATTGTAGACTTTGAAATTGACAAGTATGCACTTCTGAAAACTGCGTGGCACCTCTCCTCTTTTTCAAAAGTCCTCAAAGATCTGCAACTCTGGGTGTCTAAACAGCTGAAAAAATATCCAGATCCTGAGTGTCAAAAGGGTGGGTTTTACTAAGAGTTAATACAAGGCAGTTTAAGGCACCAATTACCCTCAAGTGAAGAATGGCTGGAGAGAGGCTGTCAAAAGTAGCCATGGCTTTTTCAGCACAGTATCTTTTTCTCTGAAAACAGAAAAAGTTTCTTTGCAGTTACTTGATAAAAATTTCTCATCTCTGTAACTATACAACAAGCATTTCATTATTTCTCCGTTGACTTCAGTAGGAGCTGTAGATCTTCCAGTGTTTTTGAAAATGAGGCAATGGATATAAATTCTAAATATGGATTTAGGAATCAAACTTAGGCAGAGATCATAGACAATCCTAACCATCTTTCTACAGATGTCACCCTTTATGCATGCCCATTCTCTGTAATATATGTCTAAGTGAATTTTATTATACCATTAATAATGAAATAAGCAATCTTGTTCATTAGGCACGGAAAGAATTTATTGTTTGAGCATTTAGTATTCTCTTTTATTATGGATACTGAGAGTTTATATAGCTTGGTACTCAAGTAACCTGTGTGCGAGGACATGAAAAGTTTATGTGCAGTCGTTTTTGGATGTCAAGAAAATAATTTCTAGTTGTTAGAAGAAGAGCACAATAATTTATATTTAGAGGAAAAAGAAGATAAGTTACCCTCTTTGTCACAGCAAGAAGCCTCTATACAAAAATATTCTATTGTCTGTGCTGGGAGAAACTGGTTTGTCATTTTAATGGAGTTAGGTATAATCTATTTTCAGGAAATAATTTATATATATATATATTTTACAAGAAAATTGCACAGTATTCAGGTGATATCTCTATTGTCTTCTGACAGTGTTATGTAGTATCCTACTCCATAATATAATGCTTAAAATCTTTTGGCATTAAAATGTTCATGAATTGGCTAAGATAAGCTGTGTTTTATAAGACATACAGCAATTTTCTGAAATTACATGATGCTTCAGTTCAGTGTAGTGTAACCTAATGCCTTCCCTAACCAGTGTAGCAGAATGCATTTTTGTAGCATACTAGTGTGATTGGCAGTGATGATGCTGACAAGCATTTTAAGCTTCTCATTTTTGTTTCAGATCTCACTTTGGATCCCTACTCTTACCATTTAAGTGTTTACATCCAAAAGGAGAAATAGTGGCGAAGAGTGGAAAAAAAAGTCATAGTGGACAAAGAACATGTCTGGGACACTTTTTGCCATCAAGCATGGATGATCCTATGCTGTCAAGAATAGCATTTATCTTACCCTTACAGTAGACTGGAAAATGAAGTGGTTACTCCAATAGCATGCAATTTCTTTCATGTTTTCAAAAAAATGGAGATTCAGTTCATTAAAAAGTATGAAATTTTACCAGCTATATCTTATGTTTCTCTGAATGATTGCATGACACGAAATGAGCAACAAGGCATGCACTGTCTAAACTTAAAATTGCAGCATTCCTGGGAAGTTAAAATATCTTTCCAATGCTGAAATTCCATTTCTCAGCCATTGGAGGATTTGTGTGAGCTCTTTTAGTGGAAACTTGTCTTTCTTAAGCAAATCCATTTCAGTGTGGCTATCAAAATAAAGATATGCATTCTCTGTTTATCCATAGCACTCAAACTAACCAACAAATACTCATTTCTGATAAAATGCATAAAATGAAAAATCTGTTTGCCAAAATTGTGCAAAAGCAAAATGAAACAAATGAGCAAACCACTGAAAACCCCCACACAAATAGAACACTGCAAGTTCAATGCATTCATTCCCAGAGAGAAGACATTTCATATTAAAGAGTATCAGCGATGTGTAACTTTTAATTTTGAATTATATATGGTCTCAGTTATGTAGGAGAATGCTAAAAATATGCTGTAACTCTTGAGTGTGTCCATAAATATTTTGCCATGTACAGCCCTAAAAGGGAGCTGCCCTAAAATGATAACTGTACTTGTAGTATTGCCTTCTTTATTGCTAGGAAGCTGAGTTTAGTGATGATTAGTGCATTGCTTGACCCTTGTCAGACTTAGTGAAGTCCTGAGGGACCATTAACAGCAAAATGGAAGAAACTCAAAGACGACCCTTGCTACAGTATGGAGAAGGTTCATCGGATGTCCAGTTATGTTGCAGAATGGGGACCATTGCCTTGGAAATATGTTTTCATGGAAAGTCCATTTTTGTTTTATTGTCTGTTAAGCTGTCCACTTGATTCCCAGAAAGACAAGCTTACTTGTCTGAATGTGCTACCTCAGAAATTATCATTTATACTGAAAACTCTGTGTTACCATCATTATATTTTTTTCATAGGGCCTGCACTAGACAACGCATGCTGAGTGGATCCTTTGAGGGGCAACCTGCAAAGGAAAGGTCAATACTTAGTGTCCAGCATCATATTCGACAGGAACGCAGGTAAACATGGAGACAAAGGGTAGTTCAAAAATATTCTTAAAATAAAGGTGACAAAAATAAGTAAATTTGAGCAATACCTAGTGTGAAAAACTGAAAATAGTTGCGGAATTCTACATTCTTTATTGTAACCATAATGAAATTCATTGTACCGCACAAATGGAAAAAATGCCTTTTTATTTCAAATGTCATTTCCTTTGCCATCTACAAAGCTATCAATTTAAAGATCAGAAGGAAAGAAATTGACTTATGTTAGACCAGATTGAAAACAATTGAAGAACATATAAGCTTCTGATGTCAGTGAGAGAAAAATGATAAGAATGTGAGATATTGGGTGGCTGAAGAACAGTGCTTTATAATGGCCATCCTATAAAGGTCAAAATTTCATCTTGAGATGTATCGTTAAATTGATTATGATTGTTTCAGGTCACTGAGACATGGTTCCAACAGCCAGCGAATCAGCAGAGGAAAATCTCTTGAAACATTGACTCAAGATGTAAGTCCTCATAGAAAAGATGGTTTCAATTTGAGAATATAAAAAAATAAGAATATGTACTATATAATAAATGCCTGTGTAAGACTAATGTCAATCTATGATCTTGTTTATGATTTGTCTTTTGAAATCTTGAAAGGAAATCATAAGACAAATACTGTAACTGTGTTAGAATTATCATCAAAGTAATTGACATAGTCATTTTTCTGGTAGGCTTACTGATTTTGAAACAGTTCCTGAGATAGATTCACCGAAACTGTAGACACTACATTAGAAATACAACAATTGCTACCCAGGACACCTTAAAAAGCCTTACATTGAAATTACAAAAGTCACTCATGCTGGCAAAACAGCAATTCAAAATTTCCAGTGGAAGTTTAACAATATTTTTTAAATGTGAGAACCTTGTCCGACAAAGGACAAAGACTAAATGAGAGAGCAGTAATCACAGATTTCACTGTGGTATAGTTTCAGGCAGTTAAGTGCATTTTCACTTATGCAAATTCACAATCATATTTTGTGGATCTCTGTGATTATGAAAATTCAAGGGGCGATATTAGTTCCTCCATTTCCAAACTATAATAGTAATTTTCTAGATGTGCTTCTTACTAAGAACTGTGTAAGAAGTAATTAATTAATTACCCTGCATAGTAGTAGAAAGAAACTGTAGGTAACTAATATTTTAAAGCAAGTGTGGCTTTTCTGGTGTCCAATACTAAGGGTAACACCCAGAATTACCCCTCCAGGAGTTCTTCGAAGGTTCACTTAACTCTGAACTGTAATACTGATTGTACTCTCTGCTGGATGAGCTTGGGCAAACATCCTTCATCCTTCTCCTCCTTCCTTGTGCTCTGCAGTCACTACTAGTGTGTTGTGTACAACTCACTGCCTGGCAGCACGTGCAGCAGGCTTGAGAGGCTGAAAGGGTGTCTAAAGCCTTTTCTTTTCCAATTTTGCCCTTAGTAACTTTGATGGTATTCATTCTAGTTCAGAGAGATAAACTGAGCTTACAGGATTTTTGCTTTTAAAATTTAAAGATGCATTGGATAGGACTTCACGCATGAAATTAAAACTGAAATTAACCTTGATAAAAATAAGCACCCATGTGCTATACATAGATATATACTGTACAATATGCTTGACTGAGTTGATGTGCAGTGCCTTTGGAAATAAAAATGTTTTCATTTGAATCTTTCTAAATAAAATACCATATCTTACTTTCAACTGAATCATTTAAAAACAACAACCCACAGACGTCATTTAAAACTAATCATTTTGCTTCTAGCACTCCAACACAGTGAGATACAGAAATGCACAGAGAGAAGACAGTGAGATAAAGATGATTCAAGAAAAAAAAGAACAAGCTGAAATGAAAAGGTATTTAAAACTCAAAAGTCTGAGTGCACACTTTTCTCTATTAAGTATTCCCTATATGAACTGTAACATACCACAAGTCATGATGAAAAATGAACAAAATGTTAAGGGATATTTTTGCCAGGTATAACGCATATCACTTTATAATTTGTGTTTTATCTTTCAAAAGGAAAGTCCAAGAGGAGGAGCTGCGAGAGAATCATCCATATTTTGATAAACCACTCTTCATAGTTGGTCGTGAGCACAGATTCAGGAATTTCTGCCGAGTGGTGGTACGGGCTCGCTTTAATGCGTAAGTTTATTCCATAACAACAACTGATTCTAACACGTATTTACTTTCATGTCCTCTGAAATGTAGGTCTAACTGTTATTCTGAAAAGAAAACTGCGTATATCATGGTCACCACACGAGCTGGCAGTCAGTTGCCTACATGCAGTTTTGCTGTTGAAGGAAAGGAGAAAGAACATGCTTACATCAAGCAGCTTGATATATAATGTTCTTTTAAAAGCCTGTCTGTGGTTGGAGGGTTAATATGTATCACCTTACAAACACACAGGGTAAGACAGTAGGTGGCGCAAGGCTATGAGCTTGGCCCTTGGAAAACTGTTTCAACACCTGCTTTACTATCGATTTTCTGTGTCCTTCAACAAATAACTTCTAGGTAAAACAACAGGAAGGTTAGATGCTCAATTCAACATTAGCTATATTTAAGTATTCTGCCACCTGTGTAGAAGCACATCCTTTAGTCAAGCACCTGGCCTTTCTATGCAACTGCTAACTTGATTGTAGTCACTGGTCCGTGAAGCTGCTGCAGATTAAAACAGCAACACAAAACTCAGGAACCTGCATTCCGATTCAGTTGTCAAATACATGTCAGTGCTTGTTAGCATTGTGGAGTGCCCAAGGGTAACAGAATACTTATATTATGAACAGTTTAATTAAAATGTTTGCGATTATAATAAACTGATTTTGTTAAACAGTCATTTTTTTTTCATTTACTTAAAACCGACCTACTTTATTCTTTGTTCAACCAGCTGGCCAAGTAAGATATTTAAGAGATCTTTTTCAAACTTATAGAATGCTTATTTTCTTCTAGTAAAAAAGGCTGAGGAATGCCACTATATACAATGTGGGGAAGAGGTATGAGCTTAAGAAAACGCAAAAGTCAGTGGGTTCAGTGGGAGAACATGAAAAACAGTGTATTCTGGATACTGACGGGTGTAAGGTGAAAGATGCCTTGTGTTCTCCTTGTATGCATCTTGCATTCTTGTAATTCATAACCATGAAATCTCTTTTAGTAGTAATACCTCAAGTCTGGTCAGTCCATTTTTCACTTTAAGCTCAGGAAGGAAGTCATGGCAATTTCACATCCCAATGGCTTGAGTCCTCATCTAGGATATAGGATACCTCAGTGCAGATCTGTCTTGGCATGATTTGCTACAAGGATTTAAAAGACAAGTCAAAAATGCCCTTAACCACTGGGGCAGGGGAGTCTTCTTGGATAGGATTCTTGTGGTTTCTCATGCTCAAGCTGTTCTGTATTGCATAAAAAGGCTAAATAGTTGTTGGAATAAAAACTTAGCTCAAGTCATCTTGATATGTGCATATTATTTATAGAGTGGTTCTCACTCTCTCTGGCTGCCTAATGGGTATTTGGATACGGAAAGTGAATCACGGCAGTTTCACAGGAAAATTCAGATCTGGAGAATCTAGAAAATATTCATCAGAAAAGGACTGAAGAAGTGATAAAATAAATAGGGCTCGTGGAATGCTTTTTTGTGTGTGTGTCAGCTGAGGATATGGTCCAAAAGGTTTTAAAGTAAAAGGAAAAAACTCCTGAGGAAGTACTTTGGAACATAAAATTCAGTAGCAGGTTATACCTCACCTGATCCCCAAGACAAAATTAAGTCCTTGCTTACAAAAGCAAGGCCCATAAAATAAGCAGTTTAAAGAATTGTTAGAGGAATTACAGATAGGCCATGAATTGAAGTGATGCTAGCCGTGTGATAGTATGACTAAAATTAAATGAAACTTATACAGGCTTTTAAAATTAAGCCAAGATAATACCTACCCTTAATTTTGGATATAAATTACTTTGAGGTGATGGATGCATAATATGATTAAAATGCTGACTAAAATAAAATGTAAATGACTGTATCTTTTCTTTTTTTTTTTATAGTTCTAAAACAGATCCTGTTACTGGAGCTGTGAAAAATACCAAATATCATCAGCTTTAGTAAGCACTGCAAAAGTAACTTTGCTTGGTTGCATAAGCCTGCAGTATAAATGTGTGAGCACACACATGCATGTATGTGTGCATGCACCTGTGTATTTCTTTTTTTTCCTCAAAAAGATTTTTCTTTCCATGGAGTTGTTTGTGGAGGAGGATGATTAGGAAGAGAATTTTTAATCAGACTTGTCTTCTTCACTTGCATGTAACTTCCCTAGTTTTACTACGCATTTCTGAAATATTGAAATCTTTGACTCTCCTCATCTTAATTTATTTTTCATAGGAAAGCATCTAACTGTGGTGTAGACAATACGAGTGACACAGCACTCTTGGCATTCTGTAATGGTTATCCTTATGTATTGTTCACAGTGACTTGCTGGGTTTGGTTACTTACCTGGACTGGGTCATGATCATTGTTACTATATGCTCCTGCATTTCTATGATGTTCGAATCCCCCTTTAGAAGAGTTATGCATGCTCCAACACTCCAGGTACTGCCACTGATTCATTTTGCATTTTATGAAGCACAGCCACCTTGTTTTTTTCTGCTGCCCATTCCTAAATTATGACTGTTCTCTGCTTTAATTTTCAGATTGCTGAATATGTTTTTGTAATATTCATGAGCATAGAGCTTAATCTGAAGATTATGGCAGATGGCTTGTTTTTTACACCAACAGCTGTCATTAGGGATTTCGGAGGAGTCATGGACATATTTATATATCTTGTAAGTTTTTACATTTATAGGAGGTTTCTTTAGCATTCTTAACTTTGATCTCTTTATATATATAAATGTTTGGTAAAATTACAAAGTTTGGCTCTGCACCCCCATGCAAATGCAGCAGTGTAATTTGTGTACAAACACCACTGTGTTCATGTGCAGTTCCACCAGTTATGTGTTCAAATACTAGTTTAGGCATCTGAAAATACACTGACATGTGATAAGCACCTGGCAATGTAGTGTAGGGCCATTGTATGGCCCCTTTTAGTTGTTTATTTGTTGATATAAGTATCAGACATTATTTCATTCCAAAGTAGGCTGGAGATCTCTGACTTGCTTCAACATTTTTATGCAGGAGAATTGTTATTTTATCTGTTTCTTAACCATTCATTGCTTCCTTCCCTCTCAAGAATTCTCATGTTTTATAGAAGATGCTTTAAAAACCTCTACCATTTGACAGAAGAGCACATCTTTGTTGCTGGTGTTGCTATTGCAGAAAGAAAGCAAAGCAGCATCTTTCTGTATTCCATACACATCAGTCCTGACTCTCAGGAAAAGAATTTCTACTGTTTTCTTTGTCCCCCAGAAATTACTTGCATTCCAATCAAATGTAAGAGAAAGGGGGCTGTTTCCTCCTTGCATATGGCGATAAATACCACGAAATGTATCGAAACCAGTGCTCAGGATAATACAGTATGAAATATTTTCTAACTGAAGAAATTACTAAGCAAAATGGCTTTGATGGATTTAGATTAAATCTCTCAGAGATTAATCCACCAGACAGATGTGCTGCATAAAATTTGCCATGATTAATTGTATCAAAGATTCCATTGTTAGCATAAATAAAAATATGCATACTTATACAAAACTCCTACTGCAGTATGCATAATCTATATGTGCATTAGTTTCTTGAAATCTCTCTGAATCCCTTTGCTTGTCTGAAGGAAAATTTATAGAATCATAGAATCATAAGGTTGGGAGAGACGTCTCAGATCAGCAAGTCCAACCGTGCCTGTCTCCCTACTAAACCATGTCCCTAAGGAACTCATCTACCCGTTTTTTAAACACCTCCAGGGATGGTGACTCCACCACCTCCCTGGGCAGCCTGTTCCAATCCCTGACCACCCTTTCAGTAAAGAAATTCTTTCTAATGTTTAGTCTAAACCTCCCCTGGCACAACTCGCGGCCATTTCCTCTTGTCCTATCACTTGTTACTTGTGAGAAGAGACCAGCACCCACCCCATCACAACCTACTTTCAGGCAGTTGTAGACCGTGATGAGGTCTCCCCTCAGCCTCCTCTTCTCCAAGCTAAACAACCCCAACTCCCTCAGTCTCTCCTCTTAGGGCTTATTCTCCAGCCCCCTCACCAACCTCATTGCCCTTCTCTGCACACGCTTCAGCCCCTCAATGTCCTTCTTGTAGTGAGGGGCCCAAAACTGAACACAGCACTCGAGGTGCGGCCTTGCCAGTGCTGAGTCCGGGGGCACAATCACCTCCCTGCTCCTGCTGGCCACACTGTTTCTGATACAGGCCAAGGTGCCCTTGGCCCTCTTGGCCACCTGGGCACACTGCTGGCTCATGTTCAGCTGGCTGTCAACCAACACCCCCAAGTCCTTCTCTGCCAGGCAGCTCTCCAGCCACTCCTCCCCCAGCCTGTAACACTGCATGGGATTGTTGTGACCCAAATGGAGGACTCTGCACTTGGCCTTGTTGAACCTCATCCTATTGCTCTCAGCCCATCGATCCAGCCTGTCCAGATCCCTCTGCAGACCCTCCCTTCTTTCAAGCAGATCAAGATTTGCACCCAGCTTGGTGTCATCCGCAAACCTGCTAAGGGTGCACTCAATGTCTTTGTCAAGATCATTGATAAAGATGTTAAACAGGACTGGACCCAGCACTGAACCCTGGGGAACACCCCTCATGACCAGTTTCCAACTGAATTTAATTCCATTTACCACAACCCTTTGGGCCTGGCCATCCAGCCAGTTTTTAACCCAGCAGAAGGTGTGTCTGTCTACGCTGATGGCAGCCAGTTTCTGCAGCAGGGTACTGTGAGAAACGGTGTCAAAGGCTTTACTGAAGTCCAGGTACACCACATCCACAGCCTTTCTCTCATCCATTAAATGGGTAACCTTGTCATAGAAGGAGATCAAGTTGGTCTTGGCAGGACCTGCCTTTGGTGAACCCATGTTGACTGGGCTTGATCATCTGGTTGTCTCGTGTGTGTTGTATGATAGCATTAAAGATGATCTGCTCCATGACCTTCCCCGGTACTGAGGTCAGACTGACAGGCCTGTCGTTACCTGGATCTTCCCTTCGACCCTTTTTGTAAATGGGAGTAACGTTTTCCAGTCTCCAGTCAAGTGGTGCTTCCCCAGTCAGCCAAGACTGATGGTAGATGAGGGAAAAGGGTTTGGTGAGAACCTCTGCCAGTTCCCTTAAAACCCTTGGATGGATCCTGTCTGGCCCCATGGATTTGTGTATGTCTAAGTGGCCAAGCAGGTCACTAACCAAGTCCTCCCGAACAGCTGGAGATTCATTCCCACTATCTCCCGGCTGAGGAGGCTGAGTATCCCTAGGACATTCCTCCTTGGAGTTAACAACTGAGGCAAATAAGGCATTGAGCACCCCTGCCTTGTCCTCATCCCTCACTATTACTGTCCCTTCTGCACCCAGCAAGGGAGGGAGGGTCTCCTTT
Organism: Neomorphus geoffroyi; assembly: GCA_033558235.1. NCBI lineage: Eukaryota > Metazoa > Chordata > Aves > Cuculiformes > Neomorphidae > Neomorphus > Neomorphus geoffroyi. Next base: position 16,652,694 of record JAUMJM010000005.1, read on the forward strand.
GTCCTCCTGTTGCTGCTGATATATTTAAAGAAGTTCTTCTTGTTGTTTTTGACTGAAGTGGCCAGTTGAAGTTCTAGTTGGGCTTTAGCCCTTCTGATTTTTTCCCTTGTAGTCCTCCTGGAACGCCTGCCCCCTCTTCCAAAGCTCATAGACTTTCTTCTTTTTTCTGAGATTGCTACAAACCTCCCTACTCAGCCAAGCTGGTTTTCTTCCCGCCGACTTGTTTTACGGCACACGGGGATGACTTGCTCTTGTGCTGCCAGGATTTCCTTCTTGAGGAGCGTCCAGCCCTCTTGCATCCCTTTGTCCTTAAGAGCTACCTCCCAGTGGACTTTATCATGCAGCCTTCTGAAGAGTTCAAATTCTGCCCTACGGAAGCCTGGGGTGGCAGTTCTGCTGACCCCTCTTCTCACTGTCCCAAAAAGTGAGAATTGTATCATCTCGTGATCACAGTGTCCCAAGCGTCCTCCAACCATCACCTCTCCCACAAGGTCTATTCTGTTCACGAACAGCAGGTCCAGTTCAGCACCCTCTCTAGTCGGTTCTGATACCAGTTGTGTTAGGAAGTTATCATCCACACATTCTATGAACTTCCTTTCTGCTATAATGTACTTCCAGCAGACATCCAGAAGGTTAAAATCCCCTATGAGAATGACGGGATGCGATCGCAAGACTTCTCCTAGGTGTTTATAGAAGAGCTCATCAGTCTCTTCATCCTGGTTAGGTGGCCAATAGCAAACTCCCACCACGATATCTGGGTTACCACTCACACCACTGAGTTTAACCCATAAACACTCTACCTTATCGTCCCTAATACTGAGTTCTATGCAGTCAAAACACTCTTTGACGTATAGAGCAACACCACCACCTCTCTTTCCTAGTCTGTCCTGCCTAAATAACTTATAGCCATCCATGGTAGCACTCCAGTCGTCCAAGTTGTCCCACCACGTTTCCGTGGTGGCAACTGTATCATAATCGTCCTGCCTAACCACAGCTTCCAGCTCATCCTGTTTGTTCCCCATGCTGCGTGCATTACTGTAAATGCACTTCAGATGAGCTGTTTAGGTAGTGTAACCTGGATATTGCAAATGTGTCTGTGCTGATTTTAAAAGAATGTGAAAGAAAGTCAGAAGTACTGGCAAATCTTTTTGTTTTGGCAGGGCAGCTGTCTTCTACCACTGTTGTTTTTAGAAAATCGTATTATGTTTTAAATCATATTGGTGATATCAGCTTAATCCTCCATTTTTTTTGTGCATTTTCCTCTTTGGAACACTCTCACTTCTGTCCCTCTATAACAACATTGGCTTTATAAATACTTTTTAAAAAATACAAAGTAATTAATAGATTTGATAATCAATAACCAGATTGTCAGAGATTGTTCAGGATACAAGACACAGTTATGCTGCTTGAAAACACTTTCAAATGCATAATATTCATGTGATAAAACAAAACGGTGATCAAACTACTTATGCCTGTAATAAAGTGGTGGTAAAAACCGGTAAGTAAACTGTTAACAGACTTTACAGGTGAGGATATCTCCGTTTCAGTTTAGAATCTCTGTTTGAAATGAAAAGCAGGAAGAGAAGTGATACTGCATGCTCCAAGAATGTGGTTCGTGTCCCTGCTCTGAATCAGCCAGTTTGATTTCTTCTCTTGGAACTGTTCTGTCTTCTGAAAAGAATAAAACAGATTTAGAGTCAAAGGGGAAGACAGAGGTTGATGTCCATTAGTTAGGACAATGAGCCAGGGCACAGGAGATCCAAGTCCTTTTTCTAAATTAGGCTTTTTTTCCTTAAGCTTCCCTTTAATATAAGAAGTGTTTATTGATCTTCTTTGCTGGATCTATGTCAAGCAAGACATCATAAACCCAATCCTTCTTTGCCTTTTCCTGCCATATCTCCTCAAGGTGAGTTTGATATTCCTGTGCTGGATGCCTCAGAACGTCCCTGCCAAATCTGGAGCTCAGCTCTTAATGGTTCTTCGCTGCCTCCGACCTCTTCGAATTTTCAAACTGGTCCCTCAGATGAGGAAAGTCGTGCGAGAGCTCTTTAGTGGCTTTAAGGAAATCTTTTTGGTATGTGCCAGTTTTTTTGTTTTTGTTAAAAAGGAGATACAGAGGAATAAGAAGATGCTATTTTGCTATAATGTTTATGTTTTCAAATCTTTTCTCCTTTGATCCCTGTTTACTTGTCATTCTAGCTACCACTGCAGATGACCACAGAATGGGTTAAAAATTAGGAATATGTTTATACTTATAAACATATATAGGACTATAGGAATATAAGAATATATAGGAATATATGTTTATACTTAATAAAACTATTATAATAATTGTTTTATAGATTATTTTATTTTTTCAGTATATATTTGACCATAATTACATAGGAGAACTACCAAAATGAAATCTACCCATTATACACAGCTCTGGTTGGGGAAGGAAGATGAGAAGTAGGGTATGGCAGTTCTACAAGAATGAAAGTAAATCTGTTTTCTGAGATGGAGGTATCTACCTCCCAACATCTTGAGAGGCAAGCAGAGACAACGAAGTTGTTCATCACAGATCTGGATCTTATTTTGATGTCATTTTTGTTATTATGGTGATGGTGATGATTATGCAGTTAGTAGTAGTAGTAGTAACAGCAGCAGCAGAAGCAGCAATAAAATAGTAAGAATAACAATGGAGTCTGCGATTGCTTAATCAAAACTAAATCTATTGTCTTGGGACCCAGATTTCCCTAAGTGGTATGTGTCAGCTTAAACAACAGACATTTTATTCTGGAACAGGGTATTGTATTAGGTTAGATTATTGTAAAAAGCCAAGTTACAAAATATTTATGGACAGTAATAGATCAAGGGCAAAAAGTATAAAGCTTGTTAGCATTTCATAGATACTGTATCCTATTAAAGACATCTACACCATGAGTTGCTCATGCATATCTTTATTGTAGCTATCCTGGAAATAAGCATCTAGCAATGGCTTACTCAGATCAATTAGTAAAGCCTGATTCAGCAAAAGAGAAGCAGCACATATTTGATTACTTGAAGAGTTCTCTTTAAAATGAATGTCAATTCTTATGTGTGCAGAATTTAGCAAGGTTGTACACGGACTGCAAGAAAGCTTTGATCTTTATCTACAATTCTTAGCTATGTTAATAAGATTATTAATAATAACACAGCACCTGGTTACTGGATCAGAACCTGAAGTAACATGTTGGTCATGAAAGCCTTATCTGCTGGTATATGCAACAAAACAATCCTCCCTGTAGTTTACAGAAGGATGTGACCCCCTTTCTCAAGTCTGCAGGAGAAGAGCTTGACAAGTCTGACTTAATCTTTACAGGTTTCTATTCTTTTGCTGACATTAATGCTTGTTTTCGCAAGCTTTGGAGTGCAACTATTTGCTGGAAAACTGGCGAAATGCAATGATCCACACATCATCTCTAGGGTAAGAATTGTTTTCCTTCTTCAAAATAATAGTACACATGTAGTGCCATACTACATGTAGTACACATGTAGTGCCATTTCTGCTTGCTGAGGAAAACCAGTGAGGCAATCAGAGGTATCACATGAGAGTCGGAGATCTTGGGCACTTTCTTGTTCAGAAGCAGAATTATGGAGGAAAAGGCAATGAAGAAGTGAGTAAATGAGGATGAGGCTGGGTTTTTGTGTAAAAAAGTAAAGCAAGTCCAAATATTGGGGACTATCTGAAAAAGCTGTCAAACTTATGCCATGTGGTCTGAAAATGACTGAATGTCACATGGAATTTACCATGGAACATGACACCTTTGCATTCCTAGGTCAGCAGCTGAAAAACAGGTTAGGCTGCTAGAGGTCACAAACACTGGGAATGCTATGTAGATTGTGTAACGGAAGTTAGTGGAGTTTCTTACTCCATTTGGAGAAATATCACCACCTGAAGAGGGCAATGGTCTTTATGAAAGAGGTGAAAGGCCAGATAGTCTTATAAAATGAAATCACTCTCAGTCTTGGAAGGAGAAGGAGTTTTTGAGTCCTTCCCAAAATGTGTTTCTCCTCTGGGTAAAGATCCATGACTAAAGATCCTAGACCTGTAAATGACCCTTGATTTTTGTTTACATTGCTTCCCCATCATGACAAGTCTGCTGTCTATACTGGCATTTTGGCATCTCTTATAGGCCATTATTTAATCTCAGACTATGGTTTATTTCACTACAGGAAGATTGTCATGGCATCTTCAGAATAAATGTAAGTGTTTCCAAAAATCTCAATTTGAAGTTAAGACCTGGAGAGAAAAAGCCTGGATTTTGGGTGCCACGAGTCTGGTGAGTTGCTACACATTGGCCTGTCTTTCTTCAAAAACTCAGCTGTTGATGTAGAAAACAGCTCAAATTTCATGGCATTAAACTACTGATGGAGGAATTTTATTGTAAATCAAATGATGTTAAGGGTAAAACTTTTAGTATATTTAGTGAAAAAACAGATATATGAAACTTTTCCAGACTTATCCTCCTATTCTCTTCATAAAGCAGAAAGGAAAATAATACCTATAGCTACTGAACCTAGGTAGGAACTAGATGTGATTATTATTACAGTGGAAGTTATTGGCACTTAGTTGTGCTTTAGTACTATTACAAAGACATCTTGAGAGCTATACATCAACAACAAAACCTAAGAATAAATAGGAAACGATGGGAAGTAAAAGAAATGGAAATCAACCTACCCACAAAAAACAATGAGCAAGTCATGCTTAAAACCAGCCTTTCTCTTCTATGGCTGTCAGCCATGCTAGCTAGAAGCTTCTTTCTGTTTCCAGTGCAGAGAATCCTTATGGTCTATCTGGAGCAGTAGAGCAGTAAAAAAATATTTAACGTATTATTATGTTTATGATTAGTGTTCTGATAAAGTCCATTTAATATTTCACAACACCTGAACAGACAAAACCCCCCTTTTTTATTGTTTGAATTTTTAATTTGGTTGGCATTTTGCAAAATCAGCTAAACAGCTACAATTATTTTAATTGACTATGTGCATGGATAAAGAATATACCAGCAGTGGTGAATTCAGAGCCATCCTACACTAATGAAATAATATGCTGTGATTTGAACAGTAAGAGAAACTCTGACATCTGCAGAAGTCTTTGTTTCACACAAATTCTTCCTCAAGTAAGCAAATTCTGTCCTCTTCAGCTTAATTTAGAAATAAGCAAAAACTGTCCTTATCAGCACAACTGTAAACTTTGGGGAATGTTTTGTTACTTCAGAAAAATGTTTTATGGCAAGGACATTTATACCACCTGTTGGCTGTGTCAGGCCAGATTTTCAAGAGCCAGATGTCGTTATAAGCACCACTTTTGAAAGAAATGCCTACACCTGAGAGCTTTCACTGAATGGCTGGATTTTCAGAGGCACCAAATTCTCCTGTAATAAAACTATTTATCTTCTTGAACATTAATATGACTCCCTGGATTATCTATCTTGGAGTCAGAGCGATGTGCAAAACTAGCCCAAAGAGGATATTTTTAATGTTCAGCTGGAAACATCCACTTGAATCTCAACTGATAGAAAAGGTGAGAACATATGGCATAGGAAAACAAAGAACATGTGACGTCCTCTCAGTAAGTTTTGCTCTAGACCATCAGTTTCCAATAATAATGAAATAAGAAACAAGATTTTCTAAACACTCTTACTGACTTTGGAGTCCAAATCATGTATGTAGGTTTGAGACTGGTCTCCTACAAGTAAACTTATTTTAGAATCTGGCCCATGCCATCAGATGAATTTTTTCATGGGTGCTGTATTTTGCTGATTCATTGACAATAAACACTAAAATGCTAAAGTAAGCAACAGGTAATAAGCTTCAGCACTGTGAATCAGATTGAGTAACAAAATAAAACATACATAGGGGTGAAGAAAAATTATGCTGCACATATTTATTGGGTTTGCTATTGTTTTGTTATTCTTGAGACAGAACACTGAATGATGCATTTCAAAGGCTTTCACACCAGCATGGCAAGATATTTAGACTATGAAGAATGAAGGTAACAATTAGAAAGAACAACTTTATTGCTTAAGTTACACTTCTTTATGTACTGCATTTCAGGGCAAATCCTCGGAATTTTAATTTTGACAATGTGGGGAATGCAATGCTGGCACTATTCGAAGTTCTTTCATTAAAAGGCTGGGTGGAAGTCAGGGATGTTATTATTCACCGTGTTGGACCGGTAAGGAAATGCATCAGTGTCTATGAATTCTACAACACATACTTTGATTGGTTTTGACAATTAATCTTATTTTTGTATATTTAGATCCATGGAATCTACATTCATGTTTTTGTATTTCTTGGCTGTATGATTGGACTGACCCTTTTCGTTGGAGTCGTCATTGCTAATTTCAATGAAAACAAGGTACTGTGTGAGGTGGTTTATCATGTATAGAACTGGTTCTGTAAGAAATCTGAAACTGATGTTACACTCTCTGTACTACCTGGTAAGACTGCCTTTGACACTGACTTGCCATCTTACATTCTGCAAGCCTGCAAGTATGGCTTCAGACACACCTGATCCGTATTTGCTACAAAAGTCAAGCCTGGGATGACAGCAATTCGTCACACAGTCTTTCAAAGCTGTCTGAGTTTCTTTACAGTTCAGCCACGTTGCCAGATGAAGCTTGAGCTTAAAGCACAGTGTATTTACAGACACTCCACCTTCTGCTGTTTTAGTTTGATGTAGGCGTATACGCAGTGGCAAGTAATAAGACATCAAATGCTTATATGTACAACTAACAAGTCTCAGTAAAGACCTGCAATTGCAGTATTTCAGATCCAAAGTAGAGCTGCATGGCTTTTTCCTGGCAAACAGCAGACTACCTAGTAAAATTAATTGTCACTCAAACAAAAATGCAGTTAGTGTTTTAGGAATAAACTGCAGTTCACATGGGCTTTGCGGATCACCATGAAAAGTAGAAAAAAACTGTCCCCAGGTGAATTGTTATAGAGCAGTTCATGTCTACAGTGCTTAAAGATAGCATCCTCTGGATAAGTCTGCTGCACATACACAGCCCTTAATCTGACTTCTTTTCTGACCCTCTTGTGATACCCTTGAGACACCAAAATATCATTAGTAATTTTTCTCATCTTTCTGTTCAGAGTGTCCCAAAACAATGAGATAGCTGTGTTGCAGCTAGCTAGAGTGGTATTGTTATCACACATGGAACTAGAGAGAAAGAATGACTGTGTGCGCTGAGACTTGGGGATGCAAGACAACCCAGTGTGCTAGTGCTGTTGACAAACTGGGTGCTGGCCATTAACCCTACCATGGCACTGGCCCAAACTCTAGCAAACACGACTGTTGGGTTTGCCCTTCAAGAGAAGCACTTGACTCCTTCTAAAAGGGAGCTGAGCAGCACGCTACTGTGTATCCAACGTGAGCAAGCAAGGCATGATGAAAAGAAATCAAGCAGTATGCAATCCAAATAAATAGCCTAAAATCCCGGGTGTTGAGAAGGCATTTTTATGCTTGCATGATTCCAGTGTAATTTTGGTGAAGTGCAGTCATTCTTGTTAAAATGTATCTGTTCCAGAAAAAAAGAACAATGTACTATTCATTTATTTTCTTATTCATTATATTTTGACTAGTGAATTAACAAAGCTGAAATTTCTCCGATATGAGAATCTGGTTCAGGTTCTTCAGTTGTTTCATAGTAACCTCAGGCAGCTGTTGCAGCCTGTCATGTCTGGTTTTCACTCTTTTTTTCTTAAATATCTGTTAGTTTTTATAAATTTACTATAGGAAAAAGAAAACTTTTTCAGTTTTGAGTTCAAAAAAATGAATACACTGGTTAATTATGTAAGGGGGAGAGGGGGGAATTGCGTGACAGTCAACATTCAAGTAGAGTGAAGAAATATCCAGGTACTGGAAAAAAAAAAGTGAATATAGACAAGGTTGGCAATTAGTCCAGAAAGAAGAGAGCAAAATAGTCTAGTGGGGGGGGTTAAATTGCATCTTCTTAAAATTGACCAAACTATTGGTGTTTTAAGTAGATGTTGGCTTTGAAAAATTCATGGTTAATACATGGCTAGAGTAGTGCCAGGATTTGATGAGGAGGGCCAGAGCTCCAAAGTTACTGAATGAACTATTTTTCAAGAGAATGAACAATTTGCTACAAAAAACCCTAAATTATTTTCACATATGCTGTAGTATTTCATGGGAGCTGCTGGAAGCTGCAGACCTGGAGAGGTTGGGCTGGGAAGTGCCACAGGGCACTCTGGGCTGAGTCCTCAGTTGTCCCAATGACAGGGCAGTTGTTCAAAGTCTTCCACCATCAGCCATTTCACAGCCTTCCTCCCACATCTTAAGTCACAGCTCCTCAGTGCCATGTATTCAGTCAGCAATGGAGATATGATCAACTCAAATATTACCTGGCAGTTTTGAGCTGAAGTCTAAATGCAAACGCAGCAACTCCAGCAGTAGTACTACTCCTAGAACTCTGCTCTGTACTCCCCTTGTAATGATACTGCTGGTGGAAGTGGTAGTTTCTGAACAACTTGGCATCACTGTTTCTAAATTTTATGAAGGTCCACTTTTTTTGCCGCCTTTTGTGGCTTTTGTGGTGAAAACTCTCCAAGAGTATAAACCAGACATACTCATTTTGTTGCTTTTAAAGCTAAGCATTTCTAAATGGTGCGATTGGTGCCCCAAAGATTACAGCAGCCCTCGCTCAGCTCAAAGTGACTCCATGCTGACTAGGGGAGCAGCCAAGTGTCTGGGAGACAGGCTTGTGACATTTACCTTGAAAAGGTCTCTCTTGTTTTTGTTACTCCAGACTCTTCAATGAGACTTTACAGTTCTCTGAAGTGATAAGGATCTCATTTTGTTTCGAAGGTCATTGTAAATAACATTAGTCTCTGTTCAGTGTTTGCTTGTTTCTTCTTATATTATGAAAACATTTACATGCGTTACCATCTGCTGCCACCCACCCTAAAGGTGTATCTACACCTCTTCTTTTAGTCCCTGTGTGGAGAGCTCTTGTAGATTCATAGCATACTACTATTTTATTTCAATTACACTCCAAGCAGAAGAGCCGTGAAGAGCGGCAGGAGCCTCCTAGAGGGCTCATTCCCCGACAAACTGTAGCGGCACTGACGAGCCGCAGGATTTTCTGCAGCAAAGTCTGGACAAAATTGACCACTCTTTAAAACAGTGCTTCCTGGCAAATGATGTTCAGTCAAATGGAAGACCTCCTGCAGTGTTTCACTGCCCACACTGGGCTGCTGCTACAAAGAGCAACAACTGTGCCTGCTGAGTTGAGTCCCATAAACTCACAGCGAATACATACAGAAATCTCTTGAGTACCAGCTGATACTTTAGACTCCTTTACACAAACGGTGTATTGTTTAAGGAGTGTTGCCTATGTAATTGTATTTCAGCACCAAAGAGAATGTTGTTTTCATGTTTACAGCATTGAGTGTTCTAGCTTTGATATGACAAAAGCTTTATACGCTTCTCTTTGTTTATTAAGGGGACAGCTTTACTGACTGTAGATCAGAGACGATGGGAAGATCTGAAAAGCAGACTGAAGATAGCACAACCTCTTCATCTCCCACCTCGTCCGGGTATCAAAGATATTTTGATTTTATTCATGTTGAGCCCTAGTGTTCGTAATTCCCCAGGAGTCTGCAATTCAAATTAAAATTGTAATCGTGAGGCCACTAGGAGGTTGTGCATAAGTTAATGTGGAAACAGTCTCCAACTACAGATCTCTGCATAAGGCTATTAAAATCAACCCCAAAAAGGTTGTGCTTCGATGGTTTTAGGATAAGCCTTAATGAAAAAATGAATTTCCAAATGAAATATGTTTGCAGTTGGCTGTTAATGATATGAATGGAATGTATCAAACTGACAGCAGCTGAATGATGCACTTGCTCTACAAGTACCAAAGCCTTTATGCAATAGTGATATTCAGTATTTAAAATTATATGTTCAGAAGCCTATTTGATATGGAAAATTGTACCAGAAAATTAGAATTGTATTTTGAAACTGGTAAAGCATCATTATGCCAATAATGAACATGGAAAATATGTCAAAAAACTGGGGGAATATACCACTGTGTATTTTAACTCTCCTCCTCCTTGAACTCTTTCTTTTTCAGATAACGATGGCTTTAGAGCTAAGATGTATGATATAACTCAGCATCCATTTTTTAAGAGAACTATTGCTGTACTTGTTCTGGCCCAGTCTGTGTTGTTATCAGTTAAGGTAATTGTGTTTCTTTTAAGCTTTCCATTATAGTAGTACAGCACATGTTGCACATTTCCTAACACCAAGTAAAAATCAGTTGAGCCATTACTGTGATGCATGTAGGCAAATATGACTTCTAGATACAGCAGTTTCAGTTGGCGAAATCACTGTGAATTAATTCTGACTTGTGGACCTGAGTCAGTTTTTGCCTTTTTGTAGACTGGTCCACTGTTTTTAATTTCCATTTGAGCTGTAAATCTGTGAGAGAAGAATACACCAAAATACCATTCCTGTCTGAATATAATTTAAATGGAAAGCTATTCATTAACAAAACCTGCAAGAAAAGTTAAGGCAGTGAATAGACATTTAGTTCTGTTTAACAGCTACTCTTCTATGACCAGATTTTGTTTGCATTTCAGTGGGATGCTGCAGATCCAGTGACTGTGCCTTTAGCAACAATGTCTGTTGTTTTCACCTTCATTTTTGTCCTTGAGGTAAAGTAATATATTTTACGACTCCTTGAGATTAAGACTAGTATGTATATATTTCATTTTGATTTTAGGGATGTTGTCTCATTTTTCACTGCAGTTTTTATTTCTGAACATGTACATTTGGGGCTCTCCATGTCACTTGTCTTTAAACATGTATTGTAGTAATAAACTTTTCATTTATTATAGTCATACTCCTCCACAACCTTCAGCTTTGTGTCCCTTTATATATATTCATCTCTGAGCGTTTGAACTTGTGTTTTGGTGAACCCAGTGAACTCTTTTCTTGCAAACCATCTCAGATTGTGTGCACTGTATACAACACAAAACTTGTGTTGTATCATGGAAGTTCTATTTGATCCATTTGTACTTTATCTAGTTCTTCAGAACAGGGTGCATCAATCCCCACCATTCTGTAACTCTGATGAAACTTCTCTGAGTTTTATTTTGGTTTGTGGTTTTTTTAAATTATCATACTTCATTTTAATACTTTTAAATAAGCTATGTCAAATGCCAGTATCCCCTATCTTTAGTTGCATAGATCTGGATCCTGTGTGGTAACAGTTCTGTATTTATGAGAAAACTGTCGCCACAATCAACTCTGTAAAGTGGCATTAGCCTGTTTTCGTAAGTTTGGAATCTAAGGACTTAAGCACATTTTTAAAAACATATTTATTTTTTATGTATAACATTAAACATAACAAAGCACACGTTTATGAGGTTAAGGAAGACACTTCCTCTGCAGTTATGTTAGTATACAATTCTTTCGTATGTTTGTGGTTGGGTATTTTCTTTTCAGTCCCCTCTGAATTGCTGATACTGACCACTATCAGAAACAAGATAGCAGACTGTGTTTCCCACTGCTCTAATCCAATATGACAGTTCCTATGTTCCAGTGATAGGTTTTGCCAGCAGTGATGAATAAACAATGAAGTGAATACCTTGTAGCAGCTGTAGCTAGAGTGTGTCCATGTTGTTGTTTCGTTATTCCCTACCCAGGAGAAATCAATATCTCTGGAGAGACTGAACAAATACAGAGAAGTTTGATTTGTATCATACACAGACAGGTTTTAATTTACCCATAACTATGTCTTCAGAAATACTTTTTCTCTCTTAGACTGGCAGGGGAAACAAATACACTTCTAGAATTTCAAAGGAACTTTGTCAGAGCCAAGGAAAATTTGTTGACTGTCTCAACAAGAAAGCTATCACACTGTGAGTGCACAAAATGTATGGTCAGAAGAAGCCCAGGATCTTCCCTAATTCAGCATCATCAGGTTTCAGAGTCTGCTATGTACACAGTATGCTACTACTAGCAGGCATGGTCCATGAGGAAGGCCAGGGTTTTCTGTGTAGGCAATGGCCCTGTGTCCAGTCTGAGGACTCCCGATTCAGTCTTAAACTTCTACTGCTCACATCAGCACATGTGGTATAGAAGCAGCATAGGGCAAAAGGAAGAATTGGGAGATGTTACTTTTGTTGTCACAATGATGAACACAGAATAAAGTGAGATGTATTTTTTCATTTCAGCAGTGTGGTATTCAGATCAAGATTATAGGCACCTGAATTTAGGGGTTTGAATTCTATATGTGACGTAGGCATTTAAGCTGTCACTGTGATCAAGGGAGATGTAGGGTGAGATTCAGTTGCCTAAATAACTGACATCAAAAGCTCTTTTGGGTAGCCTGGCTCATCTCGCTTTACCTCCACTAGCTGCTACAGAAGGGTGGGGATGATTGCAGGTCTTGTGTCATGGCTGCCAGCCCCATGCATCTATCTCCAATCAGATCAGGGCATCTCAGCTGACTGGATAGAGGTGAGGCAAGATACCTTCAGGTACCTCAAATGATAATTAGAGATTCAGAGACTGTATTCTTCATTTTCTTGCCATGCTTCAGAAAACATTATACGGCAAAAAACTCAATGGAAAATCAGATATTTACATCAAACTATTATCCGTTCATATGCAGTTTGTGTTTCAGAAATGTTAAGAATCCTACTGAATAGCAGTGTTGCAAGGTGGGATGGAAAAATCATATAATGAATGCCTAATATTTATAGCCTTTATATAATAACATTTGACTTGCTCTGAGATTTAATACAAATTGCATATGAGAAACTCTCTGGTGTCCCCTCTACCTTCATCACCCTACCTCAATAGGTGTTAGCTGTTATGACTATTCCCTACCAGTATCTATTCTGAAGCTTCCTGCCTGTGTTCCTGTTACCTGTATTGGACATGTCAGCTGCTCTGTCTGCTGTTTTTTTAACAGGATCATTGTCAAATGTACTACCTTTACTGTTCTTAGCTTTCTTCTCTTATATGCTGCTGAGTACTGACAGTGCTGAGTACAGATTATTGCTTAAAGCAAGAAATATTTGCAAAATAGGAATGCTTTTTAATTCATTTGAAGTATGGGAGCTACAGACAAAATTATATTCAAATGTGCTTATATGATTTTAGCCTGCTTACAGACAGCTAGAGAGATAGAATGCTAGTACATCTTTTAGGTAACTATTATCAATATAATAATTTTCTAGCTTCATAACATGCTTAACTGTTAAAAATCTTATGCCCACATTCAGCTCAACAATCTATACATTAAGCATTCAGTCTGACAGGGTCAGCTAAACCCCTTTGATGCTTCATGGAAAGATACATCCAAAATACTGTTCATCCCCTCATCTCAGTCATCTGTGGTCTTCCACAAGTAGCAGCTTTCCTTCGTCTAAGGGAGACTTATTAGTCTGGCAGCCTAATTTATCTTCATGGGAACAGGTAGATGACATGAAACCTGCCCTTGGTTGTATGCAAACACTCATAAAATTAACTCAAGCAAACGTTTTAGATGTCCTTATAGTAAAAGATAACCATTTCTTCAGTACAACTGAGAAACTGTTTTTTCTATAGGTCACAATGAAGATTATTGCCATGTCGCCTTCTGGCTTCTGGCAAAGCAGAAGAAATCGGTACGACCTCCTAGTGACGTCTCTTGGAGTTATATGGGTAATACTTCATTTCGCCTTACTGGTAAGATTTACAAAATATGATTTCAGTAATTAAACATGACTTTATCCACTAAGCACCAGCCGTAGGATCACTGCTATGCATCCAGATGAACCCTTTGGAGTTTAATAAAACTGAAATATGGCTGAAACATATTAAGTTTGATGCTAAGAAGAAGGAATTCTTGTTTTAGGCAATGATGAAGTACAAAAGTTATCTGATATGAGATACGGTCTGTAAATGTGGCAAAAAAATGAAGTCTTTGGAAGGGATACAAGTGAGGAAAGAACATGAGGAGACTGATAGCATTTGCCAACAGCAGTCTCATGAGCGGCATGGAATAAAGAGGCAATGCACCAAATCCAGACAGGAACAGAGGACTAGAAGAAAACACAGGTTCAAAATTGCTGAGAAGTACAATCTGTCCTCAACCCAGCAGTGGTTATGGACCACTGATTTCGATTAAAAGACTATTTTTCATCCAAGAAGGCATGGAGGAGAGGGGAGGAAATCAGCTCTTCTCCCATATCATCCCATTTTTTTGAAGTTGGCTACACCCTGTGGTTCCCTTACTGATGAGGAAAGGAGAAGGGATAGTTGATGCTTGCCACCAGTCACAAGCTGTGGAACTCACCACCCTAAAATAGCTGGGGGCTTCTCTTGTCTGCCCCAGGCTCTGGAGGAATATCTATCTTGTGTGGTTGGTGATGTTGCATCTACAGTTTGCTCCCCGCTGCTGGGTAGCTTGGAAAGCCTGAGGAGTTTCTGTAAGCTGACTGAAGCTGCTGAATGACAGCCCAGCTAATAGAGGACTGAAGGGGTTTTTATTTGATATTTGGGGAGGCTGGCTTACTGTTGTTCAAGTGTTAGAGTATCTTCTGTTAGTTTCTTACTGCTCTACTGTCATTCAAATATTAGTGCTAGGGGGTTTATGATTTTTCTCTTATTTCAATTGGTGACTACTCTACATTATTGAAAGACCAATTATCTGAATCTTTCCCTGAGATCCCTGGGATCAATGTATTAAGTCTTCTGTGTTTCTGTTCCAGAATGCGTACACATACATGATGGGGGCATGCGTAATTGTCTTCAGGTTTTTCTCAATTTGTGGGAAGCACGTAAGTATAAAATAGGAACTATAACCCTTGCAGTGCTCATGTATAGATTGAAGGACTAGTCGTTATATGTCTCTAGTGCACAGTCTGTGAGGCTCCATTTTATATGCCAAAAAAGGAGACTTCAAGCAGCAGTCTTCAGTTTTACATGCTGCCTTTAAATGTCGTGATTTTAGGTATGCTGTACAACAGCACTCTATTATGGCTACAGGAAAAACTGACGGTTTTTATTAAAAAAAAAAAAAAAAACAAACCACAAGTGCAGCTGCAATACAACACAATTTTTTTGAAAATACTCTCTAAAACTCTGATCATACGTTGTGCTACTGTCAGTCCTTACCATTTCAGTGTGGTGTGATGTGTGTGCTATTTATTGTTTTTTTTCTCTGCAAGACTAGTGAAGTGGTAGTTGATGCACTCATCTTCTTATGATAGCACTGTCTTATAAAAGTTTCTTCCTCCAGAGTGTGGTTCTGTGTCTTGTGTCTCTACAATATATGTCTTATCACAGTAAAGGATTAATGTTCAATTTTGAAAAATATCGGGCTAAGATATTCTTTTGGAAACACTGAGATGGTGACAAAGCAAGTCAGTTCTAAAGTTTACATTTCTTTTGTGCTTGGATTTGCTCTGGTGTAATTGAGAGTACGCTGGTAGAATAAGCTCAGACAGAGAACAAACACATTTGTTTAACAAGTGATGACATTCTCCATTCTCTAGGTGTAGAACTTCTTAGATTATCCAAACATTTTCTCTGAAGTCTGACATATTAAAGTAAATGCGATAAAAAGACTGCTATACTGGGTTGCTAGGGTTAGAACAGTAAGCCAGAGGGTTTGTTCAATAAAGTTTTCCTTCAATCAAACTACACGGATCCTGTAGAGCCTTGGAAGTCAAATGAAAAATTCTTGCTTCTTCTATGCAGCCAGGCCAAGTGATTGCCTTCAAAGCTTTCTGATTGATTGTAAAGTTTTTTCAAGATGTTAGCTTACTCATTTGTGCTTTCATCTTAGGAGCTGCATCAGTTTCGCTAATTTATCTGTTGTTATGCAATGTGATGGCTAAAAGTCAGCATGAGTTATCAGTTTGGCATGATTCTAAAGAAAGCTGCTGCCCTCAGTATCCTTAAAAAGAATTTTCCATAGAATCCAAAGTGATTAAGAGTGTTACAGCAATCTGGGGCAATAACTTTATCAAGAATAAAATGTACAATATGCATGCATGGGAAAGTAATATCTGTTATCTAGGCCTACTGTATATGTAATCTCAAAAATTATGCTCTCCTCTTAAGCTTTTTGGCCACCTTGTGTGAGAAATTAACTAGTTTAATCAAGCTGTGCTGATCTTAAGGAAATGCCCTTCTCTATGCATCAACCCATTTTTTTAGGTAGGCTGTAGTATCTGTGGTTTCCGCATAAAAGTTAGCATCACTTTCAGATAAGCCCAAAGTAGTTTAGTTGCACCACTGTTCGTGCAAAGCTTCTTGTGATACTTGTGGAGTTTACTGATCCTAGCGTATTGTAGTTGAGCTTATGGTGTATTATTGCTGCATTACGCTACAATGTTTTCTCCTATATATACTCTTCTAGGAGCAACATCTTCACCTTGTAAATTAGGCAGATATGCTGATCTCTTTAACAAGTAAAAAGTGCAATAAATTTCAGAGGAAGACACAAAATGTTCACTTCCAATCAGGATTCATAATCAGATGTTCACTTCCAATCAGATTCATAATGCACCATTTCATTGGGCTCATCCATTAATATGTATGTCTAAAGAATCTGTCGAAATGGCAAGTGCCATCAGTCTCTTTTCCCTTTTATGTCTGCTTTCCTGTATGACATCATGGATTCCTGTTATCTCTGTTCTTCCAGGTGACACTAAAAATGCTTCTCCTGACTGTGGTTGTCAGCATGTACAAGAGTTTCTTCATCATAGTGGGAATGTTCTTACTGCTTCTTTGTTATGCTTTTGCTGGAGTGGTTTTATTTGGTACAGTGAAATATGGAGAGAACATTAACAGGTACAGTATGTACTGCCTCACGGGGATGTCCTTTAAACAGACCCAAAAAATCACATTCTGCTGGAGAGAGGTTTATCCGTGGTGAAAAACAGACAAGTGCCCAGGTCTAGCTGAAGAGCTCTAAACAGAATTTCTGGTGGGAGACACTGAGACATCTTTCCAATCTTTGTATATTGGACCAGATGACACCTGATCCAGCCCAGAGCAGACTGAGAGCTGTTCTTCATTATGACAGCTTGAATATGCTTCAAAGCAGCGCTGCGCTGGCCACAAGCTGCTGAAACACAGTGTACCTGCTACAGTTTATCAGCATCACTCAGGAACACCATCCATATAGCAGGCTGATACAGAGAGAGGACGATTCTGTGAACTAGCTGTTAACTGGAGATTTCCCAATCAATGGTATCATCAGACTTCAGGAAGAGAATGGAGGCAGGAGATAGGATCTGGCCTCCAGTCTGCTTTTGCTCTGTGATAAAATGAGCCAAAATACTCAGACCTGTGTCTGAGCTGATGTTCAGTTAGCATATCTTAAGTCATGGAGTAAATAATTCTATGAGCGCATTCAAATAATACTGTAACTGGTTTCAGTTTAAAATAGTAGAAAAGTAGAAAATGGAAATTATTTGCATTTTTTCTTGCCAACGTTTTCATTCTGCGATGTGAAATGACGTCTCTCTCTCTCTCTTATTCTTTAAAACAGACATGCAAATTTTTCATCAGCTGGCAAGGCTATTACTGTACTCTTCAGAATAGTTACTGGAGAAGACTGGAACAAAATTATGCATGACTGCATGGTAAATACAATACTGCTAGAGATAAAGCAGCCAAGAAACAGGAGGCACCCTTGCATCTCAAAGCATTTTGAGTATCTTAGCTTTGTACAAGTAATGATGAGATTGCCTTTATCTTTTCAAGACACATTTGCTAAACCTCAGAACATGACACACAAATTGCAATTCCAATCACACACTCACAATGTAATATTTCATGGAGCTAGGTTATCACATGATTTAAAACCAAAACTTTTTTAAAAAGTGTTTTCAAAATGGGAAGTGCAATAACTTGCTTTTCCTCTGCTTTGACTGTGGCAAGGTGACTCTTCAGATTACATTTGTCTTCAGTGAGCCTGGACTTTGGCTCATTCAGTGTGAATGGTAGTGTTAATGACCTCAGAATTTGTCCTGGAATCGTTTTGTTTTTCCCAAGTAAATTTCTGTCCTTGGTTTTCTTTGTGGTTAAAATCACGTTCTCTTCCTTTTTAAAATTAATCATCAGGGATGCTTTTTGAAAACCACTACATTTCAGAGCACCAAGTTGTTTCTTCACAGTGGCATAAGGCGGCGGGGAGATCTACACCTAGGTCTCTTTTATCATACCTCTCTGTTTTCTGATTTCTGACTGCAAAAGGAAACCCCAAAAAATGCCCACAATAATGCCCACAGCACTGTTCCGTAATTGTGAAGCTTTAAAAAAAGATAGTCATAAGTATTGCGTTGATTGCAGAGAAATTAAAAATATCTTTTTATGATTGATTGACTTTGTTTTCTCTTGTTTTGAAGGTTCAGCCTCCATTTTGTACGCCAGATAATAGCACCTACTGGAAAACAGACTGCGGAAATTATGCTGGTGCTCTTATGTATTTCTGTTCATTCTATGTCATCATTGCATACATCATGCTAAATTTACTTGTTGGTAAGTGGAAATACACATTAACAACAAAAAGTCCCATCTTGACGTGTAGTGTGTTAGATTTGAGTCTGCTGTGCTGTTCAGGTATGAGGTTACTTTGTACCTTCACTGTTACCTTACATGCATATCATGGTTTCGATACTTCTCTGCCATGGTGTGTGCTAGAACTCAGGGATTTGGGGAGTAAAAGTTTTTTGAACAAAGACATACGTGTATTTGTAAAGCAGAGTTATCCTAAAGAATATTACTTTCTGAGCTTTTCCTTCCTCCAGTTAACATTTTTCCAACATCATTGGAATTCTCCTAATTGGTTTTAGAAGCTGTTAGGTTAAGCATCTCACCAGCAGTTAAGATATAGCTTTTAAAAAGTGAGCACAGTGAATATTTATGTAGCATGACAGTATATTACCTATTCAAAGTCCTCATCTGAACGTATAGCTAAAGACATTTATTAATGGTAAGTTCACACAACAGAATTCATATTCTTTTGAAATTATTTGTCGCTTATAGATATTAACCAGTTAGAATTTAACTACAGGCTTTCTTTATAGTGTATTTTGGTTTTGTGGTTTTCAGCTATCATTGTGGAAAATTTCTCGTTGTTTTATTCAACGGAAGAAGACCAACTTTTAAGTTACAATGACCTCAGGCATTTTCAAATTATATGGAACATGGTTGATGACAAAAGAGAGGTAAGAAACTCGCTAATTAGCACAGAAGTGCAGTAAATATACATTTTTCCTTGAAAAAATATGTAGGGAAAACAAAGTATGCTGACAAAACTCAGAGCGGTTTCTGGTCGGATTGTGGAAGTTCAATGAGCGTGATCTAACATCCTTCATGGCCCTTCAAATACTAACCTATATTCTTTACTACTGTGAAGTTCTTCTGATAGTAGATTTAAAAACAAATGTAGATATTCGTAAGATCAGTGCAATAGCGTTTTTCTTGCCAGCTTCCTGAGACTTGTTCACTTGGAAGTCTACAGACTCCTATCCATTTATGTGTCTGATCTTCAAAAGGGCTTTGCTGAGATTTCAGCACTATCTCCTAATAGAGAAGCTAATGAAGTATGTACTGGATGAGAAGATTATGAGGTGCACTGAACACTGGCTGAGTGGCACAGAGTCTAGTTGGAAGCCAGTAGCTAGTGGGGTCCTCCCGAGACCACTATTAGGTCCAGTCCTGTTCAAGAGCTTCATTAATGATCTGGATAATGGGGCAGAGTTGCACCCTCAGCAAGTTTGCAGGTGGCAGCAGACTTGGAGGAGTGGCTGCTACAGCAGGGCATGCTGTGGCCATCCAAAGGGAACTGAATAGGCTGGAGAAATGGGATGACAGGAACACCATGCAATTCAACAAGGGGAAGTGCAAAGTCCTGCACACGGGGAAGAGCAACCCTAGGCACCTGTACTCACTGAGGGCTGACTGACTGGAAAGGAACATGGCAGGAAAGGTCCTGGTGGACGCCAAGTTGAACATGAGACAGCAATGTGCCATTGCAACAAAGGACTAATGGTGCCCCAGGATGCATCAGGCAAAGTGTTGCCATCAGGCCAAGGGAGAAGACCCTTCCCCTCTACTGAGCACGAATGAGGCCACAGCTGGAGTACTGTATCCAGTTCCGAGCGCCTCTGTACAACAGAGACATAGATATACTGGAGAGAGTACAGCAAAGGGACATAAAAATTACAAAGGGACTGGAGCATCTCTGATATCAGGAAATGCTTAAAGAGCTGACACTGTTCAGCCTGGACAAGTGAAAGCTCAGGGGAATCTTATCAAATCAAATCAAATTTATTGTCACAAAAATGAAGCATGTGCTAGGTTAACTTTTAGAGCAGAAGACCTTTGAAAAGCCAATAAATTTCCAACATTCTCCTGTCCAAAGATGCACAGAGAAGAGGACGGGTTTACAGCCAGGTATAGGCCTGGCTGTGAATGCCTAAATAGTGGTTTCATTTCAGTTTTCAAAGGCAGCTATTTGGGCATATAATTCTCATTACAGATTAATACAAATGGGGAAACTAAATCCCCCTAAACAATTTTGGAAATTTTTGATAAAACTAACAGCAAGATTCTCATTGTATATTGGTCAAACAACAGGAAAGACTTCCATGAATGTGCTGAAGAGCTGACTGTATATGTATATTCTTCAGTAATGTATTCACAGTGACCTGAATAGGCCAGGATTTGACAGAGTCTTTGGAGAAATCATGTGTCTCTCACTGATCAAGTTCAATGTCTAAGTTGGATGTTAGATCACAGTTATAATTTACCATCTATTATGCAATTTTACCTAGGGAGTGATCCCTTCCTTCCGAGTGAAATTTCTGCTGAGGCTTCTGCGGGGCAGGCTGGAGGTGGATCTAGACAAGGACAAGCTGTTGTTCAAGCACATGTGCTACGAAATGGAACGGCTCCATAATGGTGGTGATGTCACTTTCCATGACGTGCTCAGGTACTCTGAAATTTTCTCTAAATTTGTAGAACAGATATAAATGGCATGTGTTTCTCTCCAGAGTAACAAATATTCATTAAGCTTGGGAAAAGGCAAGACTGGTAGCCACAGAGGCACTGCCATTTTAAATGTAATACAAAAATCAGATTTCCTTTTTTTTCTTGCAAAAATATTTGTGATGGAAAACATCAGTTCTAAGGAATCAGCTCTAAATAATTCTAACATTTTCATTAGAGACAGTTTGTCATGAGCAGCAGTCATGTATCGTTCTGTGTCCCAAGTAATGAAACATTGTCCCACATGTGTAGCAGCATGACAGTGAATCTGACTAGAAATAAAATAGAAATGGGAACATTATCCAAGCGTAAACACTTACTGAAAAAAACCCCACCACGAATGCCCTAGTTGCTTACAGTTCAGCAGCTGACCTGTATTGAATAGGTGATAAGGTCTTCATTTGTTTTGTGCACAACAAGTCTCTTCTGGGATCAGCATTTTTTAGCTTCAAGTGCAATTTTATTGCACACATCTGAATTATCTATTTTTGCATTAGGATCTTAAATACGAATTTTGATTTTCTAAACTAAAAAGTAAGGTCACCAAAATTAAAAAAAAAAAAATCTGTGTTTCTTCCAGCATGCTTTCATATAGATCTGTTGATATCAGAAAAAGTCTTCAACTAGAAGAGCTGCTTGCTAGGGAACAACTGGAATACACCATAGAAGAGGAGGTGGCCAAACAGACCATACGCATGTGGCTGAAGAAGTGCTTAAAACGAATCAGAGCAGTAAGTCAAGTTAAACCAGGATCTAAATGGTTGCAGAAATTGTACTGCTCAACAATGCTGAAATTTGGTCTCACTATGCTTCATTTACTCTGGAGTCATTTTATGTGAAGAAGTACGTAGCAGTTGCTAAATCAGCAAAAAAAAAGAGTATGTTACAGCTCAGTTGAAAGCACTGCAAAAATAAACATCTTTTGAAGGCAAAAACTGTCTTCCTGCCAAAAATTTATCTCTCTTTTCAATATAGCAGGAAGATGCATGTGCAGAAACCAAAGTCAAAGGAGTAAAGAAAAAACAATGTCATTTGATGAAACCCCATGGGCCTAATCCTTCCTCACAGAATGTAATTGTCTAATTTCCTTGCCTCTGCTAGCAGAAGATACCATGATCAGTCACCAGCAGATGGCTCTTCAAATGGAACCTCTATCAAGATAAATCATTTGAATGAGCCATTACTGTAACTGTGTGTGCAAATGAGCAGTGTGTGCATGCAAATCAGGTATATGAACCATGGTACACAGTAACTGTGCCTACATCAGTAAATTAAGAAGGGCCAAGGCATTGGCTTAGAGCTGGTAAGGGTCACTCATGCTTATTAGCGTGTTTCCTCGGCACAGTTTTGGCCTGTTCATACTGATGTTCTCCTGGACCACTGCTGTAGGAGCATCACTTCCCTCCAGGCCACAGAGCAGTAGGCAGTGGTTGAAGCTTGTGTGGTAGAGGAGGGATTATTCAGATCATGCAAGTTCTGACCTGTAACTGGCTTCAGCACTGTAGAAAATTCCAGTCTTTTTAATTTATGGTATAGACCTAGCCAGTGCTTCTGTATTCCATTTATACAGTGCTTCTGATCATCAGAAACGTTTTTGCCCTTGCACAGGATAGCCACAATATATGCTGATCAAAGTTTGTCTTGGATGAAATTTATGTTAAATTTTTCAGGAATTTTTCAGGATTTTACAGTTATTCTTCTCTTTTTTTTCCAAAACCAACTGTTCCTTTACATATAAAAAGTCACAGCCTGGTTGCCTTGATGACTGTTTTTTCAATTACTGTAAGACTGGATCGTTTTGAGGCATATATTTTTTATTTTTATAAAAGCTTACTTCTTATATGTGGAGGTTTTTGGTAGAGACCTGTGATTGTAGGATCTGGCTCTTTTTTGTTCGTAAATTTCTACAAATCATAACTGAACTATTTGAATGTCCAGCTGGAACATCAGTGTTTGAGGCATATTCAGATAGATAGTTTCATTTTGATCTCACCTCTGTAATGGCAGTAAATTTAATCTCAGCTCTCAGTTCTGGGTTTGTTCAGCTCTGTTGTTCATTTCATTATGATATTGAATTACAATATGTTAAAGTAAATATGCTATTCATTTCACTCTAATAATATGGTTCAGATCATTTCACATTATACGAACCTTTTATAAACTGAATGTAATTATGGAAGTTAATATATGTTTTCAAATTCTCTTGTTAGTCTCTAAGTCTCTCTAGAGGGAGCATGTGAAAACTACCCAGGAAAGTGAAACACTTCCTAAGGGCTGTTTATTTTAATTTAAAAGCAAATTAGATTGTAAGATCATAATGGTAGTGGGTTTGTTTTTCTATTTGTACTTTAAATGTGTACTCAGTCCCAACATTTCCACTACTGTTTTATTCGATCTTATTGACAGCCTATTCCAAAGTCCATGAAAGAAATCAGAATTTTTTCATTGCCTTCATGTAATTCTTAGTGACTCTCTACCAATTTCCTTGTTTCTTTTTCTTTGCAAGAAATTTAACTCATAAATTCAAAAATTTATATATTAAACTCTAAGTTTAGCAACTTACCTTCCACTTAATATAGTTGATAAATATCATCCTCTCTTTCCTATGGAAAGGTCAGACATATGCTGGAAGTCACTTTATTTAAACAGCAACCATCTGATACAGGTAGCTTTATCAATGCTGCCAGTATCCACATCTGGCACTCACTGTTTGATTAAATATTTAGAAGGCTTTAAAAAAAAATAAACATTGTGACACACCCAATGAGAACATGTTTGTTGTCACATATTGTACTTTGGTAGAAACAGCAGCAGTCATGCAGCATTATCCACAGTCTACGAGAGAGTCAACAGCAGGAGTTGAGCCGATTTCTGAATCCTCCCAGCATTGAGACAACACAGCCAAGTGAAGATATGAATGCTCTTAATCAGGATAACAGTGCACAGCCAGAGGTATGTTAACCAGGAGACTACCAGATACTCAGGACAACTTCCATGTTCCTTATTTGTTCTTTTTTAAACATAATTTTAACTGGAAAAGTTGAAAGCAATAGCTTGGTTTGCTTTAGTTTTTGCGTTCAGATGTAACGGCAAGGTGATCCAAGGCAGTAATTCCCCAGCTTAGGTAGCTGTCTTGCTAGCATCAGAAAGAGAAATCTCAGCTGTACAACTCTGGCAGCACCAACTTTCAGCTCTGGCCTGAGCTGTGTACAGGCTCAGGGAGCTGAATTTTTCCTGTTAAAGCATTCTGAAGTAGTTCTTACACTGAGAGTGGTAAGACTGAGCATATTGGGTCCCAAAAGTAGAGTCCTGGGCTCTTTCAGAGTGCGGAATGATGAAGGTACAACATAAGGACGCCACTGTAGAAGGCTGAGAATAATTTTGTACCCTTCAGTGTGACTGTATAGTGGAATTGAGCCCAAATTGTTTGTTGGGATTTTTTTCCTGTTAGTAGTAGTTTTCTAGGCCATTAGAGAATAGAAACTATGCTGCCTTAATAAATGGCAATATGTTTTTTTATATTCATGTATAAAGCTTGGAAATAAAATAGAAAGATAACCCTTGTTAGGTTTAACCCCAGGCAATGGAGAGCTACGTCTGAGATTCTTTTTTTCTCTGTTAAGACAAGTAGCCAGCAGCAGCTCCTTAGCCCAACACTTTCTGACAGAGGTGGTTATCAACAAGACTCTGCAGATGCTGGAAAACCTCAGCGAAAATTTGGACAATGGCGTTTGCCGTCAGGTAAGTGAAAAATGTGTGTCACCGTAGTCCCCACATTCCATACCGCTGCTGTGCAATAACAAGACCATGAGAGGCTTCATGATTCACGATTCTATTTCCAACCTGCTGTTTTCACTCACATCAGGGTTTTTATTCCCTCATGCATGCTGAAATACAGCCATCTCTCCCTTTCATTTTCCTCCCAATTCTGGAGGTTTGGAAGATGGGCTCAAGCATTGCCATGTGCAGGTTGTTGGGTTTTTTATTTATTTTTTCATACAATCACTCAGGAACTTTATATTGGGGTCTATATCATCCTGTATGTTTGAGTAGCATCTTGTGCATTTAGAGTTTTTTATTGTATAAAGCACAGTGAAAATGAAAAATGAATGAAGTTTTTCTTGACAACAGTAGTAACTTCTGAGTGCCTAAGCACATACACGTAATTGTATGATTTATACTTTACATCACAATAGTACATTTTTATATCTTCAGTGCCAGGAATTGGCCAGGTATAGAATCAATTTCCCATTTATTTTCTCACAAACAGAAAACATCCTCAGGTTATTCTAGTAACTACAGTCCACTAGAATAGGAAGGCTCAGCTATGCGTTATAGGACAGTGCTTATAGGATAGGAGAGGTGCATAGGTACAGTCTGAGGCCTTATTAAGTCTTTATCTCGACAGTACTCTGAAATATTCTCTCTTAAGGTGCTTATTGACCGCTGCTACCTGGCACACTCATGACCAGCAGGTTAGGTATCTGCACATCAACCTGCTTTCAGCTGTCATCAGTCTATCCTATTCCAAGATACAGCTCTGCCTTCAAAGGCTGCTCCTATTCAGACCCTAATTATATCTAGGTGGAAATAGAAGGGATGGTCATGCTGTGAGTACCATTAACTCTACTTTTGTGACAAGAATACTTGTCCAAGAAACAAGATATCCTAATAGAGACCTTTCAGTCCACGTTTTCCACTTAAATGTCACTGAGCAGCAAAGATCAACATTTTGTTGGAAAAGAAAGAGAGTATAATAAGGAGGAATCATACTATTTTAGCCACCTGGATAGGTTTTTCAGGTGAGAGTGAGGAGTTCAGGGTTTTCTTTTTTAGCACGGATCTTGGCCATGTCACGCTTGAATGTTCTCTGTTGGACCATCTCAGAAAAGGAGGTTCACCTCCATGCACAGTAGAGCCTGGCAGATCGTAAGTACTCTGCTCCTAGTTCAACAACAACATGTACTTTAGGTCATGAATAGCATCATTAAGATCAGTTGTGGTTTTCATATACTTACACATGTGTTTTGGTGCTTTCCTAAAGCCATACCAGCACCTTGTATTGGCTTCCACTCCTAGGCCATAGTTAAATATCACTTTCTAGGTGTAGCTGCCGACTCTAAATGGACTTTTCTCTCCCTTTTTCTGGCACTTACCACTTTCACCATTTTGCCAGCACGTCAGCGCATGTTAGTACCTCTTAAACCATTTAAGTTGCAATTAGCCAGGTAAGAAGAGACCTATTGCATCAGTTATCCCAGCAGAAGGAAGCGAGGCACTTCTCAAACTGCTTTACCAGCAGAGTAGTGGAAATGGGGTAAACAACTGGAGCTGATAAAAAAACATTAGAACAAAACCCTACTCTTCCTGCACTAAATCAGTTCAAAGCTGCCCCAGTCCAGCTTATTTTGTGTTCCTGAATTCTAAGCAAACATGTTCAAGAAGCAGATCTACTCTAATACAGAACTTGTTTTTTAATTTCATAGCCCCCAAACCAATAAGCCATTCAGTGTCTTCAGTCAACCTCCGCTTTGGTGGACGTTCAACTATGAAATCTGTTGTATGCAAAATGAATCCCATGTCTGATGCTGCTTCTTGTGGATCAGAAGTCAAGAAATGGTGGACAAGACAATTAACTGTGGAGAGTGATGAGAGTGGAGAGGACCTTCTCGATATCTGAGAAAAGGTTAAGTCATACTGCAACAACAACGGCTTCAAGTACAATCTAATTTCTATGTTTAGAACTGAAGACACTGTGTGATGTACTATTTCTTTAAAGTCAATGTCATAAATTTTTTCAAATGCTTATCCTTCTGTCGTGTGAAGCATAGTACACACTTATATGTTAAAATTCATGTATAGGTACTAACTGTACTGTAAGAAACCTGTATACAATAACAGTACTAACAAAGCCAGAGAGATTATATTGCCTTTAGACAGAGCGTTGAAAGATTTCATATGTTCTATAACTATATATAATGAAAATGTATTTTGATAAACAGAACTCCTTGTTTTTCTTCAACCAACACCCTCCTTTAAAGTGGCAACATTTTACAATACAGGGTTATTTCTTCTTTTTGTGTTTTCCCTCAGTTCTTATTTAGTAACATTTGTTTAGAAAGATTTTATTATTCACAAATGACCTGAAGAGGTCAGCACTGACTTCGTGTTCAAGGGAAGTATTTTTACAAAGTACAGATTCTGAATTACAAATCTAAGCTTTTTCTGGACCTTTTTTTAAAATATGCAAGA